>OZ007593.1:13710056-14960056 GCA_963931845.1 Maratus michaelseni | reverse complement strand
CTGTACAGGTTATACAAACATATTTTCTACAGTTTTCACCAATATTCTGAGTTTTGTTGCTTTTACAGGCGTTTACTTGGCATTGTTTACGTTTACGGGATGGAATGCGAAAAGCATCAATTCTCAACTGGTTAGAAGAAGAAAGCGTTGGGGGGTTTTTTTATGAAACGTATATCTTTCTGAGCTCCTCAGCTGTATCTAAAATAAAATCACGGCGTCTGTAGTTGTTATATCCAGTCGTCTCTCTATAAATAATCCATGCATTTATCGCTGCAAAATCAAGAATGTTAAAAAAACCTTCAACTGACCAACGTCTGGATGAGGACTTCACAGAATATTTTCTGGCCATCTGGTCCGAAACATCAACTCCATATTTGGTCGCACTGTAAAAATTTACAACTTCAGGTTTTTGTTTTTCATTAGATGAAATTTCCAATGTGTGGTGTAAACTACTCAGGAGCAAGACGTTTTTGTTCTTCTTTCCTTGATAAGACGTAAACGTTATATTTTCATGCTTAGCAATCTTACTAGAATACAGCACATTTCTTGATTTCTTGAAAGAATTAGGTACTTTTCTTTTTGAACGATTTATTGTACCAACACAGCTTATTCCTGAGTTTCTCATTTGTTTTACTAAATTGAGTGATGCAAAGAAATTGTCCTTTGTCAGGTTTCTTCCAGTGTTGTAGTAAGGTTCAATCAAGCGAAACGCTGCATGTTTGCCAACCGTTCTACCATAGGGCCTGGTTTCATCCTTACCCAAATACGGAAATCCGTTCAGTAAATATTTTGACTGCACATTAGTAGCAGCCAAAACTTAATGCCAAATTTGTCCGGCTTTTTAGACATATACTGAATAAATCGACACCGTGTCTTCATGGGAAACAATTGTTCATCCACTACAATATTTTCCCACGGTTTATAATTCATCAAGCAATTTTCAATAAATGTATTCCAAATATATGAAATAAGGGCAAATGGGTCAATTTGCAATCTTTGGGATCTAGTTGACTTCATGTCGAAACGCAAGTACTTCATAATTTCTAAGAACCTATCCCTGGACAGTCTCAGCAAAGAATTTCGGACCCCAGGATTTTGACCATAAACTTAAAATTGAAAGACCTTTGGCAGCCAAAGCCCTTCGAGCATATAGCAATGATATGAAAGCGTCTAACTCATTGAGTGACAAAGACCAATTTAGATTTTGGGATTTTTTACGAACCTCTTCTTCAGTGCACTGTTGAATATAACGCAATATTTTTTCGTTGATAAATAATTTCCATGCACTACTTGCACTGCCATCAACTATTTTTCTTTTTGCTTGTGACGTTGGCCCAGACACTTCTCGTAAGACATTCTGATGGGGACGTCTCCCTGTAACATTTGTCGAAATATTTCCTATTTTCCAAATTGCACCATCATATGCTGTTTCTTCATCTTTTTTGTATTCTTCGCATTGGGTACGTCTAAGTCGTTTTCTAGTTCTGTTTGGTAGGTTTTGACTATTTTCTTGATCTTGACTGTTGCCACTGATTTCATTTCTAGAAAATGTACTAGCAGCAGGCAATGGAATATTTTCTGGATCTAAATTATCATTTTCATTTGGTGTTTCGTGAAAAGATTCTTCATCAGATGAATCAAATTCCCTTGTTCCTGAAGGAACAATCCAGTCTTCGTCGGATAAACTGGATATAGTTTCGATGTGAAATTTTTCGTCAGGTTCAATATCTGAACCAGAATTATCATCGGAGATAGTTTCAAAAACTTTTAGCGCATCTTCTTTTCTTAGGTATTTTCTACCAACACTTCTACGCGCCATGACAAGAAGCAAATAAAATAAGCAAGTCTGAACACTGACATTCACTGAAACTCAATATATTTGTATCCGTTGAAAAATAACATTTCTAACGCAAAAAAATGCGCAGTCAAAAGGCGCGCTGCAATTCCAAACAGATGTCAAACAGGTGTTTTTCCTCTTTCTTCCCTTTCCTCGCTTCCCACCTAACAAATAATGCTTTGAAATACACAAAGCAATATTTCCCTCGCCACAAATGCACCTGCTTATCTATTAGAATAACGGAAATAGCTATGAAAGTGAAGAAAATAACTTGACATATGTAATTTTCTAGATACGGTCAAAATGACCGGTAGCCGTAATTCTAGGTATACATACTAATATTTTCAAAAATAATTATTTAAATTGAACAAAAAAGATTTTATGTAATATTCTTGGGTTTTTAGGAAAAATCAAAAAATATTCAGACTATAAACATGAAAATAAAAAAGTTATGATACGTTAAATTGGATTTACGGACAAAATGACCGCTGCCGTAATTCTAGTGTTAAGCAATATGTACTAGTATATTATTACAATTGTTAAGACATGAACTGAAATCTCGCTAGGATAAAATAAATATAGTTTTTGAAAATTCACTTTTAAAATCTACTGTCGGAATTAGCGAATTTTCTATATAAAAGTAATTTTGCTCAAATTTATGACCTATACTTTACTATAATATTTACATACGCTATTTGGAAGTTTTTATAATACACAGTTATTTTACACAATTTTAGAAACTAAAGTATAATTTTATTGTGAAATATTTTATTTAATCTTAATAAATTAAAATATTTAATTATATTTCAACGTATCTAATAAATCGTTTTCAAAATAAAAATATATATGTTAGCAATATACATATGTGTGTGTGTGTTTAATATTTTTCGCGTAAACATTGTTCTCAAATTTATCATTTTTGCGACGATTACAGAAATTAGAAACAGAAAACAAATAAAATATAAATTAAACTAGTGTAAATGCCCGTACTAGAACGGTGGGTAGAAATCATGGTTTTCCCTTAAAAATTGAAATAATTGATGAAAATATTCATCGACAATAATTTTTCATGTCAAATTTTCTTAAGTACAGGACCTGATTAAGGCATGCGCCTCTGGCGTTTAACGACAAATTTGCTATCTGATGTAAATAAGATGACAAAACAGAAGGTAAATTACAGACCTACCATAATTAATTACAGAAAACTGATATAGATTGAATACAATATCAATACAAATAGCTTTTACTAACTTGTATTGCATGAAATATAAATATGTGAATATATATATATTTTTTTTAATCTGAAATCTTTATTTAAGTTTTTCACTAAGAATGAGCTCTGGGGACCTGAACATTTGTGGAAATTCTAATATACAGGCATACACACACATATATACGTATGTGGAATAGATTTATAACTAGCGACAACGAATTCAGAGAACCTCAAAATGTTAAAATATGCCAATATTTCCATAATCGGATATTTATCACGATTCAATACGTTCCTCAAACTCATATGACTTTATATATTCACCTGCTGACCTCATAGTCATATTCTATCTGTACTTACTCATATTTATGCCCCTTGTATTACTGAGAACTCTTTGCCAATCTGTTATACTTCCAATATGACGTCATATTCATCTTTTTTCATTCTTGAAACTTCTTATTTCATTTTCATTTTTCACGTGGAAATCTTTCAATAAAAAATTAATTGTTGTGCAAAGAATTTTACTGTGGATTTTTAATTGTTGGCAGCTGCTATAACGACAAATGTCAATATGGAATTGTCGTTAGATAGATGGGTTCTGCCCGGAATCGACACCTCACTTGCGTATTACATAAATAGATAGTTAAATACAGGTATTTTCTAATAAAGTAAAATTTGTCTATAAATTTTAACTCTATATCCTTGAAATTACAATAATTATTCTCACTATACTTTTTCTTAACAAACGAAACAATATCAATAACACGGAAATCCAACACCTTTAAAATGGAACAGAATTTTTCAAAGGGTTACATCTTCAGGACTTCTTATAATAAGATAACGCGTAGAAAAAAAAAGATATATTTTGAACTAAACACTATCAATATTTTACGTCAGGTAGAAGATAACATCTAAACTAGCTTCGGTTTGTGATATTTAATGTATTCGAATTTGGTGAAATGGTAAAATCTTGCAGAACATGGAATTTTTAGTTTTTAAATATATTGAATAGTGCATTTCTATAGCTTTACAAAAAACTTTCCATTTTGTATCATTATATTCAAAATGTGTAAATCTCCACAAACCGGAAGGTAACGTTAAAATAGCCGGAAGTAAGCTTGTAAAGCTGTCAAACGAAATTTAAATGTGGGAAATGCAGTTGTTTGGGGGGAAAATGCAATTTTGGGGGGAAATGCAGTTTTTTAATATTTAAAATAATTTACATTTTATGAAAGTATCTGAAACTAATAAATGGATTTAAAACTGGCAACACGTGTTTTGTCATTTTAAATAAAATTGCATTTTTGTCTTTTTCAAAATGATAACTAAAAATGGTATCATTCAATTTTCCTCAAGTTATTTTTTCTATATAATGTTTCCGAGTTCATGAACATAGAAATCACTGACAATAAGAATATTTTTAAAATAATGTTAAGATATTTGAATAACAATGATGAAAAATATGCCAAATATCTAGTATTGAGCTAGCTCTAAAACATTTATTTGTAACTAGCCTAAAAGTTTTATTTCATTCCCCTAGATAAGCACGTGAAGATTATTATGATACTAAATATGTTTCTATTGGATAGTTAGATTTCTGTGGTTTGCACAAGTTTCTTCAATATTCTCTATCTAATTATCAGTTTTCTAAAACTAAATAAATTTAGTGTAAACTTAATTTAATTATAATTAATCCAGTAATATACTAAAATGTAAAAAAAAAAAAAAAAAAAAAAAAGTTTTTAGCTTCTTTTACACTTCATGTTTTTTTAAGGGCTTTGTACGTTTTCAGATACTATAAGAAATTTATTTTTCAACTACCTGATGTCTGCGACTCCGCTCGTGAGAGATTATTTTGTAATAGCAGTTACTTTTTTATTATCTACTCTATTAAAATCCGTGCGCGTATCTATCAGAGTAACCTCAAAAATTCGGAAACCACAGGACGCAGGCTACGAAATTTGGCACACGGGTTGCTGGTAAGGGACCCATGAACGATTAGGGCAAACAATTCGAAAAGTTTAAATAGATTTTTTTTTTTTAGGTTTTTGACGAATTTTTGCATTTTTTTTTATGTTCAACCCGTAATCGCGCGAGTTCTAACCACCTCTAAATGTTTACTGCGATGTGAGATATACATATTACGTTCGCCACGCTGCCATACTAAGAAGATATAGCGGGTATTACGATAATTATTTTACCTCGCATGCAAATAATTAGAGCTTCTTTATTACCTTTTTCAAAAAATAAAGAAAGTATTTTATCACAAACATCAACAAAACTTTTAATTATATTTATTCCCTTATTCCAAAGATATCGTTTTATCGTCTGCAGCCATAGCAACATGATAAATTAAATTTCATTAAAAAAATGCACAGTAGTAGAAAATTATTTTTCAACATGTTACAGAGATACATTTGGTTGTACTTATTTTTAATCTGGGTTTTAGAATTAAATACATGATCTCCCGTGCGTAGAACGGTTTAAACAGCTAGTATTGTTTAAAATGTGTGACATAATCATAATTTTATGTATAGTGAAATTATTTAATAATTTTACTTTTAAATCATCTTTAAGAATTTTATGTAAAATATTTTCATAAACTGTCTTTTAATATGCCGAATGTAAAATTCGAGAATAACGACATTGTGATGCAATTGTATTAAACTGTTTGTTTTATAAGAATGGAAATGCCTGTTTTGTCTTATGAAAGTGATGTCATATTAATGGCAGGAGCAACTTATAAATTAAGGTCCGACAAATTTTATTGTACGACTGAGTGTTAAAATGTATTCGAATGTGTATATTGAATTAACTCTTAATAATACAACGATCTTCACCGGGTAAGGTATCAGGTATGTTTAAATCGTATTGCCTGTTTTGCATTGTCAGGTTTATGAAATAAAAATACCAAGTCATTTAAAAAAATAAGTTATAGAAATAGTTTTGTTTGGATTATACGTAGTGTATTTTCTACGCAAATTTTATTTTTATTTTAAGTTTCACCGAGCCATTATTCAAAGACCTAGTTCAATCATTTTAAGAAAGTTTTTTTTAATATAAGATCAATTTTAAGCATTCAAAAATAAATATATTTTTTTCGTATTTAAGTTAAATGTACAATTCTCAATAATAATATAAAATTGAAATTTGAACTGGGTAAATTTGAAGTAGATCTGTGTGTTTTAACACGAACTTCAGTTGAATTTTTAGCATTGTATCCACTTTTCTGAAATGTGTGTTTTTGGTACTTGCGAGCACTGTAAAAAAATCGTGTGCATGTAGATAATTAACTATATTTGAACATCTACTATATACAGGGTGGTTATAAAATAAGTATCCCTATTTGGAGCTGTCTGTAGCTTGAAGGAATAACCCGAATGAAACCAAAATTTGTACACATACTATTCGAGAAGAGGGAAGAAGAATGGAACAATAAAAAATAGTTACAATAATCGGCAACAGATGGCGCTACGGGTCCTGTCGGTGCAAACGCCGTTGTAATCATTAGTAAACTCAAAACGCGGTCATTTCTGCCATTAACATTGTACGACATGGCTCTCAGTTTACCAGTTCCGCTTTAATTTTAAAACTATTCTACGTTAACAGCTCAAACAGTGCAGCTGCTTTACGTGAATTTAGGTGTGTGAAAGGAATGGGTAAAGGGAAAGGTCCTTTGACACCGTGTGCAGTGAGAAGAATGGTAAAAAAATTCGAGTAGACTGGATCGTTTACTGTAAAATGTGGAAGAGGGAGGAAACCAGTACCTCTCCGCATGCAAGAAGAAATTGCCACTGCAATTATGGAGTCATCAGGGACTCCGGAATCCGGTCCTAGTGCACGTGGAGTTGCCCGAAATTTGGATATTCCATATGCTACTGTTCGAAAAGTCCTAAGAAAAGTATTCCAATTTTATCCGTATAAAATTAGTTGTCATCAACAATTGTTACTAGGTGACGCGCAGCAGAGACTGGATTTTACTTTAACGTTTTTAGCACGAATGGAGGTGGATGATGCCTTCCCATAGAAGATTTTATGGGGAGATGAAGCCCATTTTCATATGAATGGGACAGTCAATACGCAGAACTGCAGAATATGGGCTTTGGAGCCACGAACTGTTATTCACGAAATACCCCTCCACTTTCCAAAAATCACTGTGTGGTGTGGCTTTACAGCAAGTTTCATTCTTGGTCTTTATTTTTTTTAGGAGTTACGGCCAACAGGCCCTGTAACGTGTTCGGTTACTGCACAAAGATACCTGCGCATGTTACAAACTTTCGTAGTTCCTCAACTGCAGCAAAGACAGTGCCTGTCTGAAACAATTTTTATGCAAGATGGAGCCCCGCCCCATATTGGGCGAGCAGTACAACAGTTCTTATGACAACATTTCACAGATGATAGAGTAATAAGCCGGTATTTTCGTATGACGTGGCCTTCTCGATCCCTTGCTCTGACGTCATGTGCTTTTAGGCTATGGGGGTACTTAAAATCTATTGTGTACCGTGGAGGTGTCGCAAAACTCAATGACTTAAACGATCGCATATCACAACATGTGCGAAACATCACTCCTGATGCGTTACATTCCGCAGTTGAGCACGTCGTCCACCGGCTGGATTGTGTCTTATAGCACAATGGTCATGTGGAAACCTGAACTTGATCGGCACCGCCATGCGAAATCTTAACCGCATTCACTGTGACATTTTCCAATAAATTAGGTATGCCATACGGTTTTGTGCCTTAATTATTTGTTCTAGTATTGCACATTACATTTCACACACAAAAGCGCCATCTGTCGGTGATTATTGCTATCATTTTTTTATTGTACCATTCTTCTTCCCCCTTTTCAAATAGTATGTGTACAAATTTTGGTTTCATTCGCATTATTCCTTCCAGCTACAGACAGCTCCAAATAGGGATACTTATTTTATAACCACCCGGTATATAAAACACAAACGGAAATTTCGTTCCGTTCTTTTATAACTCAAGTTCCACTGAATGGATTTGGATGGAACTTGCACTGTTCGATAGATAATTTTACAGGGAAGGTTTTAGTATATAACACAATGTTCTACGTATATTAGTTATAGAATTATGATAGAAAACTCTGTTATTTTGGCCGAAAAGGTTACCATTGCTAATTTTTTGGCGATCATTACTGTTGCAGAAAGAAATGAAAAGGCCTTCATGTCGAAAAATGTCGAAAAATAAAAGAAAAACTGTTACTAATTTTATTTTTAAAAAAAAGGAAAGAAAGAGAGAGAAAGAAAAAAAAGAGTTTTGATGAGAGAATATTATAAAATGAAAATATTTAATTTAAACATGATTGGTAATGTTCGTAATGCTTAAAAAATTATTCAAGGAGCAAGATTTCTATATTGAAAGAATATTTGGAGATGTATCTTTTGCTTTTGGCGATTTTGATTTTACTTTTGACCCCAAACAATTTGATTTTAAGCCAAAGGGTGTCTTTTTTTGTTGCAGAAAGAATTGAAATGGCTATACATCTGGAAAAATAAACGAAAAACTGTTACTAATTTCATTTTAAAAAAAAGAAAGAAAAAAAAAAGAAAAACAGTTTTGATGAGAGATTTTAAGCCAAAAGATGTTTTTCTTTTTTTAAGTGTACGACTGCATTTTTGCAGTATTTTTTTGGTACTTTTCGGTTAGCCGGGCGCCAGTGATATATATATACACATATTTCGACACAAATGCATGTATATACATACATATATTTACACAAATACATGCATATACATATATATACACTTACATGTATGAATATATATATATATGTACATATATCACTAGCGCCCGGCTAACCAAAAAGTACCTTTTTTTATTCAAATGCAAACTATATTAATGACAATATACTTCTATTTACTTCTACATATATGAAATTTCGTTCCGGCTGCTTATAACTCGAGTTCTGCGGAATGGATTTTCGTAGAGCTTAAACTGTAAGATAATTTTTCAGGGAAGGTTTTATTGTATAACATATCGTTCTACGTAGCTTAGTTATAGAATTATTCTGGGAAGTTCTATAATCAGATCAATCCGATTATGAAATATTAGCCTTTTTAGCTCACAGGCTATCAAAGCCTGAGAGCTTATGTGCCCGCCGGTTCTGTATGTATGTATGTATGTATGTATGTACGTATGTACGTACGTAACGCGATAACTCTTCATAGAAATATCCGATTTCCTTCAAATTTTGTTTATAGGTTGACTGTGTTAAGGCGCTTCCCGGATTAGTTTTCGGGATTGATTGGTTAAATATAAAGGGGGGGAACAGGGGGGCTAATCCCCCCTAATTTATATAAATAGGGTTTTAATACAGAATTATTCCGTTTTCCTTCAAATTTTGTTTATAGGTTGACTGTGTTAAGGCGCTTCCCTGATTAGTTTGCGGGATTGATTGGTTAAATATAAAGAGGGGAACAGGGGGGGGATAATCCCCCCCCCCCTAATTTATATAAATGGGGTTTTAATACAGAATTATTCCGTTTTCCTTCAAATTTTGTTTATAGGTTCACTGCGTTAAGGCGCTTCCCTGATTAGTTTTTGGGATTGATTGTTTAAGTATAAAGGGGGGGATCGGGGGGGGGGCTAGTCCCCCCCTTAATTTATATAAATGGGTTTTCCCTGCAGAATTATTCCTTTTTCCTTCAAATTTTGTTTAAAAGTTCACTGTGTTAAGGCGCTTCCTTGATTAGTTTTCGGGATTGATTGGTTGAGTATAAAGGGGGGGAACGGGGGGCTAATCCCCCCTTAATTTATATAAATGGGTTTTTCATGCAGAATTATCCCATTTACTTCAAAATTTGTTTATATGTTCATTGGGTTAAGACGCTTCCCTGATTAGTTTTTGGGATTGAGTGATTAAGTATAAAAGGGGGGAACGGGGGGGCTAATCCCCCCCCCCCTTAATTTATATAAATGGGTTTTTCATGCAGAATTATCCCATTTGCTTCAAAATTTGTTTATATGTTCATTGGGTTAAGACGCTTCCCTGATTAGTTTTCGGAATTGATTGGTTAAGTATAAAGGGGGGGGGGAACGGGGGGTGCTAAACACTACCCTTAATTTATATAAATGGGTTTTTCATGCATAATTATCCCATTTGCTTCAAAATTTGTTTATAGGTTCATTGGGTTAAGACGCTTCCCTGATTCGTTTTCGGGATTTATTGGTTAAGTATAAAGGGGGGGACGGGGGCCAATCCCCCCTTAATTTATATAAATGGGTTTTTCAAGCAGAATTATCCGATTTTCTTCAAATTTTGTATATAGGTTCATTGTGATAATGCGCTTCTCTGAATAGTTTTGGGGGTTCATTGGTTAAGTATAAAGGGGGAAGGTAGGGGCTAATTCCCCTTAATTTAGATAAATGTGTTTTTCATGCAGCATTATCCGATTTTCTTCAAATTTTGTATATATATATTCATTGTAATAAGAGGCTTCCCTGATTAGTTTTTGTTGCGATTGATTGGTTAAGTATAAAGGGGGGGGGACGGGGGCTAATCCCCCCCCCTTAATTTATATAAATGGGTTTTTCCTGCAGAATTATTCCGTTTTCCTTCAAATTTTTTTTATAGGTTCACTGTGTTAAGGCGCTTCTCTGATTAGTTTTCGGGATTGATTGGTTAAGTATAAAGGGAGGGAACGGGGGGTAATCCCCCCCCCCTTAATTTATATAAATGGGTTTTTCATGCAGAATTATCTAATTTGCTTCAAAATTTGTTTATAAGTTCATTGGGTTAAGACGCTTCCCTGATTAGTTTTCGGGATTGATTGGTTAAGTATAAAGGGGGGGACGGGGGGCCAATCCCCCCTTAATTTATATAAATGGGTTTTTCAAGCAGCATTATCCGATTTTCTTCAAATTTTGTATATATATATATTCATTGTAATAAGAGGCTTCCCTGATTAGTTTAAGCGGTTCATTAGTTAACTATGAGGGGGTAAAGGGGGGATAACCCCCCTTAATATATTGTCGATTTCTTTATTTTTCAGGGGGCTTATTTCAAATTCTTTGAAATACGAGTATAATATACAATTAGTGTGAATAGCCTGTGAGCTCAATGCCCTCAGTTTAACTGGGCAGTTTTCTTTTTATTAAAAGTTTTTGCCGAATGGATTTCGATGGAACCTACACTATTAGATAATTTTCTAGGGAAAGTTTTATTATATAACATATCATTCGACGTTGCTTCTAGAATTATAGGGAGAAATTCGAAAATCGGGTGACCATTTTTTTAATCAAATATTAGCCTTTTCAATATTTGATTCCGATTATAAAAGATTACCCTTCTGAAAAAGTTCTACTGGTCGGATTTTTATGAGAATTGTATTGCTAGTTAGATGCTATTTCAGGAATGGTTTTAATGTACTGCATATTGTTCTACGTTGCTTAGTCAAACAGTTACGTGTGAAGGTTATATAGTCAGGTGAACCCGATTCCGAAAGATTAACCTTTTTGAAAATTTTACTGGGCGTATATTTTGCGACTTGCATTGTTAAGTAGATAATGTGTAAGGGTAGTTTTAGTATATTTCATATCGTCCTGTTAGTTTTAGAATTATGTGGAAAAGTTCTATAATCAGATGAACCCGATTATCAAAGATTAGCCTTTATAAAAACTTCTACTTAATGGATTTTGTTAGTTAATTTGTTTGCATTGTTAGTTCGACAATTTTTAGTGATGGTTTTAGTATATTGCATATAGTTTTACCATTCTTTAGCAAACTTTAACTGTAAATGACCAAATAAAAGAGTTGGTCCTTAACAGCTAAAATTTTGACTGCATTAGAAAATATAATAGCGCAATGACGTCATTTTTCAGTAATGTGGAAGGATATTCCAGGTAAATATACAGATTGCTTTCAAATACAAGGACAAATTAAACATTATATTTCGTTTGATTCAAGGCTCATTTGTAGAAACCGACCAGCGCAGCGGGCGTAGCTTGCTAGTATAACTATAAAATGATCACACTTATAATCTTCACCTACTGTTTTCTCAATTAATGAAAGGTTACCTTTCGTAAAGTTTTTTTTTTTTTTTGTTATTTTTCTGTAAATTTTTCGAATCCGTATAATGTGTAATAAAATGACTCTAGAACAGTTAAGTGATGTTCGAAATATTTAAGAAGTAACGGTCAATTGAACATTAGTGCGGAACGGCTAAAGAACAGGTATACCGGTGCCGACGGCACACCGCTGCACGCGTGCTGGATTCGTAAGTATAAATTCAGGGATCGCGCATTAACTGCAAAATGCAAACTATAACAATTAACTAAAACATTTCATAATCAATTTCTTTAGTAATACCTTAAACACGTTTTTTTTCTTGAAACGACAATTTTCAGCGCGCCATGCAAAGTAACAATGAAAGGGATCATCGAATTATATACGAGGGCTATCCAGAAAGTAGATTACGTTTTGGAATAAAAAATAAACAAAGTATAGGAAACAAATTTTATTATATACAGATGAAAGCCACACTCAAATACTACTTTTCATAGTCACCATACAAATTAAGGCATTTATCGTAGCGATGTACGAGCTTGGAAATGCCTTCGTCGAAAAATTCGGCCGCCTGCGCCTTCAACCAACAGTTCACGTGTTTCACCCATGTTTCGTCACCAGTAACGATGCGATCGAGTAAAGAGTCACCATCCTTATGGTAAGCGTCCAAAAAGTTCAACGCTGCAGCCATTCGCTGATTTTTGTGGTCCTCTGTCAAGATTTTTGGAATCCATCTTGCACAAAACTTCTGGTAACCAAGCTTTTCGCTGATGATTTCGTGCAACAAACTTCGCGAAATTTGTGGAAAACTCAAAGAAAGTTCCGTTATTGTGAACTTATTACTGCTCGCAGCTCGCGGGATTTTCAATTAACGCAGACATTTCAAACCGTCACAGTATCTGAACGGAGCACAGCACGAACCTCTCACTAGCACGGCTAGATGCCGACTGAGCTGCGCAACGCTCTGACCCCAAGATGGCCGCGCTAGCCCCGCCCCTAGCGGACACAGACGAAAACGTAATCTACTTTCTGGATAGCCCTCGTATATATATTTGTAAATTAGAGAATTATTTATTTTGTAGGGTGACAAACCTTTCATATGTAAAATAATAAAAAATAATAATAATACTCACATTCAAGTCACATTAAAGTTAGAGAAGAAATTGCTAAAATATGGCTTCTTTATGGGACTAAAAAGAATACCTTTTACCTTTAAGAGCCTACATCAGTCATGCGAAAAAACGCGCAAGCTAATGTTAAGTCTATGGGAAGGTTCTTGGCAGATTTCTCGCTCGCATTTTAATATTTTTAAATGATGTTTTTTCATAGGTTAGCTGATGTCGATCTCTAACGTTGTTAGTTTTTACTTTTTCGATTTTGTTTCCAGTTTCTATATATAAGGGTACTTCACTGTCTCCATCCCGTAATCAAAGAATTAGGACTGGCAACTATTTTTATATTAACATGCACCACAATTTACAAAAAAAAAATTGAAATTATCCTAGTATAAATTTATGGCAGAGATTATTTCCCAAAAAGGTGGTGTGGATAGAATAAATAAATACTCGCTGGGACGACATATGTCTCAGCCCCGTAATCAAAGAATTAATAACATAAAGATATCAAATATTAAGACATTTACACTTTTTTACGATCTCTACAACCAAATCCATGAGAACGCGCTTTCGACCCACTGTGGACAGCAGGGTAATGCGCGCAAAGCATACCCATATGCAACCGACAATATCTCCACCATCTATAATAATTTTTGTATAAAAGAAATAATTTGAATGGTAAAAAGAATGAATAATATGTGGGTAAATTAAGTTTTTGTGTTATTTGATTCTTTCTATATAAAAAACAAAAAAAAAGTTGACCTACTTTTTGGGCCGATAAACGTTAACCTCCCCTTAAACGAAGAAAAAAAGAATTTCTATTGCGATTTTAATGTAATTTTTAACGTGTACGATCGTAAAAAATTCATTCTTTAATTTTATTTGAAAAATATCCTATGCAACCGACATATAAATGCATCCATTCACATTCCTATGTCACCGTATATCCATAAAAAAATTGGGATATAAAAATTGCGAGACTCATATTCTTATGCGCCGATAGAATCACTCTATATCCATTTCACGCTAAGTCTGATAACACAACACGGTGGAATTATACTTCCATCCATTATCGAACGTCATTTGCGATGATGAATATTGACAGATAAAACATAATATTTTAACGCTGAAAGAATTCAGATTATATCTTAATGTGATACATTTTAGCTAGTATGATAATATGTAACATTATAACTAATGAATTTAAATTGCATAGAACTCCTTGATAAAAAATACATCTGATGCTAGTACTTCTCCGTGTAAATGCAATGACCCCACTCTAAAAAAATACATTAATAATGATCATGGACATATAATCGCTGGTAATCTTAATATTGTGAATGATTTTAAACTACAAAAACTAATCGGTTATGGTACTAAATATAGACTTCCTGCTAAATTTAATGTAAATTCTATTATTAAACAGTTTACATACGATATAGATATTTATCAATCTCATATAGTAAACCTATTGAATATTTTAATCAATGGAAAATACTAGTTATTGAAAAATTAACTATATCTTTAAAACATAATTTATCGCATATGGTTAAAATTAACACAAAACATTTGTTCCAGAAAATTACTAATTTACAAAAAATCTATGTAATCATATACATTGACAAATCTCCTAATAATTATGCAATCATATGTAAAGCTTATTATCACCAACTACTTACATACTGTATTTCTACTAACAATTCTTTTAAAAAAAACTAATGAAAATGTAATTGTAAACAATCGTAAAATTCACAGTTATTATAAATTATTAAATATTTCTTCTACTAACTTTAATTATCCTTATTTAGTTCTTATACCCAAATTTCATAAAAATCCAATTAAATTTAGGACTGTAACTATAGAATGCAATACATATAATAATATAGCCAATAAATATCTATTAAAAATTCTCAGTAACAGTAATATACATTTATATCGCTATATTGATGACATAATTTTAATTGCCACTGATCACACTAATATTTCTATATTTCCAGTTGATTATCCTACTAATTTAGAATTAACGGAAAACCTCGTTTCTAACAATACTATTAACTTTTTAGATCTTAAAATTACACTTAAAGAAAACAAAACAATAATTGATCTATTTGATAAACGTAAAGAATTTAAATTTAAAGTTAATTCATTTACTAATTTTAAATCATGTCTTCATAATTCTGTATATCGTAATATACTTCTTAATCATATTTATAGAATAAAAAGTTTATGTTCTTCTCAACTAATTAACAACAATATTAAATAACTTATCTATGATGCATTACAACATGGTTTTCCAAAAAAAAACATATATTCTTTAATATATAATTAGTACTTAAATGATCTTTGCAACCAAATTAACACATGCGTTAACAAATGTATACAAAAAACATATAATCTTAAAAAATAGTTTAAAAAAATTATAATAGGACGGTTGGGTGGGTAGATGTTGGATTGAGGAGGTGTGTGGCGGAGTTGTATGGAAAAAACGCATGGTTAATTTATATTAAAAAAAAGGGGGGGGGGGGAGCTTTTGATTTACACAAACGTTTGATATTACACATTTTATAATGGACTTTGATGTGATAATTTCATATTTATATTCATTATTAAATTAATTTAAATGAATTTATATTCATTAATATTAAGAATGTTTTTGATCTAATGCATTTAGATTAATGCCTACGGTGGACAATATCATATTAACTTCTAATATAATGTACACTTTTCTAAAGTGTTAATATAATACATGTTTTAATTTTTATTAAACGTTCTACCCTTACCACTTATCAAGAGTATTTAATTTTTAACTTTGTATGAAGAAACATTAAATGTCACTAATTAATTTCAACATTTAATTAATATTAATTTTAAATCCTTTGTATCTTAATTCAAATATTTAGTATTTTAATTAATTTAATTTATGTGATGTTGCATTTTTGGCACAGCTATTTAATAGCTGCTATGTCATTTCATGGTACATATATTTTTATGTTGCTTTAATTATTAATTTTTCCATCTTGCATCTTATTATTAACATAGAATTATTCATTAATACATCCATTGCTTTAATGTAATTAGATATTCTATTTCTTATTAATTAATTAATTTAATTTAATTTAATTTAATTTAATAATTAATTTCAATCTTTTGTAAACGTTTTCTTTGCATTTTAACTTGCTGTTTTCGTGTAACATTAACTAAAATTTTAAAACGAAGATATAGGAAAGATACCTTTTCCTCCCGGTACAGGCCGGAAGGACTTTTTGCATCAAAACACTTATAAGTGACGTAAGAGATGGAAACAGTGTTCAATTCAGTGGGTGGTTCGGAGGGGTCATTCCCCCCCGCGGAGCATTGTAATGTCTCCCCCGGGAGATTTGCGATTTTATGCATTTAATGGTTAAAAAGTAAAATTTATATCCCGGAACTCTGAAATGTCCCTCTCTCCGAGAAAATCTCTCCGGGAGAAAAGTGTCTGAATTCAACACCGGAAGGAGATGAAATATGCTCGATTTTTATATGTCTTTTGGTTTTGGCAAGCTCAAGCTCAATCTGTCTTAAATTCAAATTTTATTTGTTTCCATTTCAAATCATTTTAATGCTACTTTGATAAGAATAAAGAGTTAACAGAAATAGACTTTTTTTTAAATTCTGCATAGCTCTGAACTATTCATTTTTTGTGTTAACACTATTTCCGAATGACAATCCTGAGCTTATTTAATCACAGAATTCTGCAATTAATTAACATTAAGATTAGGCAAAGGTTTCTATTTGGAAGTAGTAAATAACTAAAAAGTGGAATAGTTGGTAGCTATGTATATGCAGATCGATGTATTTAAAATTTTTATTTTGCTCAATAAAAAAACAATGCTTTAAGTTTTGAAAATAATGTATGAAATATGAATATGAAGATTAGAGTGACGGCGGAAGGGGGAGGGAGGGGTACGCTACGGGTTTTAGAAAAGCGAATTATTAGGGCTCTGGTACTTTTTTGCTTAGAAATCAAGCCTTGTTTACGATGCAAGCAAACTTTCAAAATCCGCCAGTAGATGGCGCCAATATACTGGATAGATCAACTCAAATCCTCCCTACGAAATAAATCACCGCTATTTCTGAAAAAAATTGCTTACAGAAAAAAAATGTTTACAGAAATGTTGATATACATGTTTTATATGAAATAGTTTTTGAAGGCTTTAAACAAAATTTAAATACTTAAAAGCTTAATATGCTTTTACAAATATTTTAAAAGCAGAATCAGATGTAGCATTTTCATTAAGCCTAACATGACGTTTAACTATGGTCGATTCGCAGACCAGAGTGGTCGCACCTGGAATCGTTACATACACTTTCTTGCCTTCGGATTTTATTATAAGTAGACTAGCTGTTATCTGTGACTTCGTTCACGTAATATTTTAAAAAAATTAAAGAAAATATTTATGATAATCCCAATTTGCAAATTTTTGTTTTTGTATATAGAATCATTTAAATTTCTTTCATGAACGTGAAATTTAACACTCTTTTACTAAGATTAAACGTGGGATACATTTATTTCTTTGTTATTCTACTTTAGCATTTAGATTATTCTATATTAGATTTTTTCCGTTCATGGAAATTGATTTAATTTATGTTTTCGTGTTGAAGAATATTGTTCAAAGTGATTATATTAGGATTAACATGTCCCTTTAGATATAGCTTTGATTTGATTAAAATAATATAAAAATCAACATACGTTATGTTTCTATTACTAAACACTTCACATCTTAAAAATCAAATTGAAGTTATATGATATTTAAAAAATAAATTAAAACAGGGTGAAGCATAAAATTAAAAAAAAAATAAAATAGGTAGAAAAAATACCTTCAACTCTCATATATTTATTTTATTTTTATTTCACAGTGCCGCACCTTTAACAACTTTAACACCTTTAAACCAACAATATCAAAATGTTTATTACGCTTCAAAGACTTTCAAAGCCTAAAATCCTTTTTTGTTAAGCAATAGAGTTGCTAATTTCTTTCAAATGGCAAAAGAAATCTGAAAAAAAACACCCTAATTATGGATAAACATTGTGATATTGATTGTTGTGTTGTAGTTTAGTATTATGGGAGTTTTGAAATTTGACAGGAATATATTCCAATGAGGGACAAAATGAGTATAGAGATATTTTAAACTATAGATTTAGATAGTTTAAAAGTAAAAGGAATTATATGAGAATCAGAGAATGATAACTGATAATACCTGGATTTTTTTCTTAATTAGCCCTTGCTCTTTTCCAGAATCATGGCGTCTTTAAAAAATAAGATGGGGGATTTTCTTGTTTAATTAGTGGCATCGGCTCTTCTTTAAATTTCACCTGAACGATGTGAAAGGCAAATCCTTTTCTCCAATGAAAATTGCATATTCTAAAAACTTTAACATCAACTTTAATATATTTATTAAATTTTATCGAAATTTAATATTATGGAAGATTGTACGGTAACAGGATGCTAAACTTACACTTTGGCGACTAATATATTCTGTGTAAATTATGCCACTTTGTGTAATTGCTATAAAAAAATAATTTTCTGAATGAAAACCTGCACATGATTTAAAGTATGACATTTTCACGGGGGATAGTTTTTCCTATGGACTGATACTTGTACAGATAAAAAAAAAAAATCTTTCACTTCATGAATCATGTACATATGCATTTCTATTTTGTAGATATGTGCATGTTTGTCGACAAACTGACTTCTTGCGTGTGTTGTTGAGCTAAATTGCTTGACATTTTGCTAAATTTCTCATAATTTTCAAGTAGTTAGAATACATTATATTATGTGTAGGAAATAACACATTATGAATGACTAACTCTACAAGAATTGTTACTTTTGCCTACAATTACTAATTGAGAAATACCCATTTACTTGAGTGAGTGACGTCACACGCACATTATATATTTAAAACATGAAAGCACTGAAAGAAATTCAATATTATTGTACACATAGAAAAAATTTAAACATGAAGATTATTAAATTCTAAATTTAACTATGAAATTATATTTAGATTATAATTAAAAAAGAATTTGCTAAAATTGCGATTTGAAATTATGTGAGTTCTGATGGTATTTCTCAAAAATATATTGTTCTTTCAATAATTGAATTATAATTTGAAAGCTGGTGAAATGAAAATGACGCCACTTTATATTCGATTTTAACTATTTTACGTTTAATCCTTTTTTTTTTAACAGCCATCTTTAAAGAATAATTGATGGAAAATACTATTTTTTTTTCTTTAAATCCATTTTTTATTGATTGTGGTTAATTATTATCCACCTAAATGCAACGTGTTCAAACATCCCTCCTTGTTGGAAGCTACAACTGAAAACGTTACAGTGTAATGATTTCTAGATGTCAATAATTGACAGAAAATTTTTGGTTAGGTAGATTAAATTAAATCATGAAGTTTGAATACACAAAATTATGTTTTATTTCATGGCAAATTTACTTTAATATTAACAAATACTTGAAAATGTTTGTTTTTATCTCATATGACGTGATATAAATTTTCTTTTTAATTCTTTTCTCGCTTATTTTTTTCATTTTTCACGTGAAAAGTTTTCCATTAAAAATCAATTGTTGGGAGAAAAATATTATTCCGGGTTTTTATTTATTGGCAACAAGAAAGAAACATGTTTAAATTTTATGAAAATTACGTTAATTAAGTCTGTATGAAAAGGATTAAATTTTTAATTATTAAGAAACATATTTGAATAAAATAAATAAAATGTAGCATATGTTCATTTCTGGATAAAAAGAAAAAAATAACTGTATAAATCCATCTATATGCAATTATACAGGACCATTAAATCTTTCGTTTTTGTTTACTGCAGCCAAACATTCACACAACAATCCCATTTTTAATATTATTAGGATTAGGATTCATATTAGCTACATATAATAACCAGAATACTGAATGAATTGGAAACCATCGAATTCATGTGGATGTTCCAATGAAAACGCATTTTGAATGGGTTTGATAAATTTTATTAATGTGATAATTTCATGTGTTAGAACCCAAAACATTTAAATTTGATCAAAGCGGGTCCCAGAAGATTATTTTTTTTTATTCTATTCCTACAATGTTTTGAAAAATAATCTCGGCTATAAACTTATACAAGGTTATATTCAAGATTTATCTGCTACAAAGAATTTTTTTTTGTAACTTGTAGTACGGTTGAATATAAAAATAGATGTCAGTCCGGGTCCGTAATCAAAAAGTTATTGTCTTCAGGATGTACAGCATTTAACAACATTACAATTTTTAATACCAATAACTTCGAATAGTAATTTTTGCCTTATTTAATCCAAGTATTCTGCGTTTGAACAAACCAAAGATTAATACTAAAATATTCTGGTAATAAGAAATAACAACCATACACACTAAACATGAAAAGTATACGTGGCATTCCTTTTTCAAAGTTAAAAAATATATATATGTAACATTCATTAACATTTCTTAGAAAAACTATTTTTTCTTATAGAAATCATAGCAGATTAACATGTCCAAAATGTAATTAGGCATTTTTATGTATTTTGAATGTCAAAAGCTTTATATATACATATACTACTATATACTTTTTATGTCCTTGTCAATTGCAATATATGTAATTAATAGCGGCATTTGAGACGTACTTGGACGAACTTTCCAAATATGTCTCCTAATTTTTACTGTACCGAGTTGTTTGGATGATTTTGATCGATTTAAAACTAAGAAATAACACAAGAAATAACTTGAGTGGAGTCTTCATTAAATCGGGTTCTGGGCATGCGTGAGTGCTGAACGTCGGCTCGCAAAGAAAAAGGTGAGTTATTGATGAGTTTTAATTAATTATTTAGCTAATTAATAAAATATTAAAATTCTGAGAATCAGTTGCATCGGGAGAGGCCTTCGACAATCCTTAACTAAATTTTCAGACTTCTAGGTTCGCTAGATTTTCCTAGCCATTCGCAGACAGGCACAGAGACACATACACACATAGCGAAACTTTCTTTTATTAGTATAGATATCCAGTGCTTTGTAACATTAATTGCAGTTTGAATTTCCAAGGGCTCTTTCTTTATCTGATGAATCTGAAATGTATCTGATGATGTATCTGATGAAAACTACTGTCATGAGATATTAAGTTATGTCCGTCGAATATAGCAAACAGCTTCTAATTAGCTAAATAGATGACAGAAATCAAAAATATAAAGACATTTACTAGTCAATTTAAAGGTAACAAAACTTTACAAGTGGTACGAGTGCAAAATATATATATATATTTTTTATGACTATGAAAAAAAATATGAACGCAAAGTTCATACTATTAATCCCATGGACATGATAAAACATGTACGGAATTTAAAATAGTAAAATAAAATAGAGCAACATGCAACATTAATAACATTTATAAAATAATGTATGACAAAAGAAAGCAAGTTCCAGGGACATCAAACTTACGAGCCATCTTCGATGCATTTCCGTAACTTAAAAATACAACTTTATTAATGTGTTCCAAACGATCTGAAAATATACTGGTACGAGCAGGGAAGACCGAGCTATGCTCGATCAAAATTAAATTTGAATTCCAATATCATGACCCACTAATTGAATTTCCTCGAACATGTGACTTAGCTCAAAAGTCTTCTCGTGCCCGAAAACCATAGGATGCAAAATTTAGTGTAAATAGTCTGAGCCGTTTTTAAGATAAAATAGCTTGACTCATAATGACCCATAACCAAAATGATGCACTAATTGAAATTTCTCGAACATGTGACCTAGCCTAATAGTCTTCTTGTTCACTAAACCTGTAGGGTGCTAAATTTATTTCAAATCTTTTGAACCGTTTTTTAGATAAAATATCTTGACCCATAATGACCCATGACGAAAATGACCCACTAATTGAATTCTCTCGAACATGTGACCTAGCCCAACAGTCTTCTCGTGCCCAAAAACCATTGGATGCAAAATTTAGTGTAAATTGAGCCGCTTTTTAGATCTTGACCCACAATGACCCAGAAATGACCCACTAATCGAATTTTCTCGGACATGTGACCTAGCCCAATGATTTTATCGTGCTCGAAACTCGTAGGACACAAAATTTAATCAAAATCGTTAGAGCCGTTTTTTAGATAAAATTAATTTGACCCTCGTTGACCCAAAAATGACACACTATTCGAAAGTTCTCAAACATGTGACCCAGCCCAATAGTCTTCTCGTGCCCGAAAATGATCGGATACAAAATTTCGTCAAAATCGTTTGAACAGTTTTTTAGATACAATTAGCTAGACCATGACCCAAAATGACCCAAAATGACCCACTAATCGAATTTTCTCGAACATGTGACCTATCCCAAAGGTTTTCTGGTGCCCCAAAACGGTAGGATACGAAATTTCGTTAAAATCGTTAGAGCCGTTTTTAAGATAAAATTTGCATATATATATATATATATATATAACCACACACAAGATTTGCTCGTATTAGAATATATGATAATCTTACTTAAGTTTAAAGCAAAGTGAAAACACATTTTTAAACTTAATTTGATATTTGTTTTCAGAAATATGACCACTGAAAATTATTTTCTGGTAGAATGACCCTTCTCCATAAGCAAGTAATTACGAAGCTTACAGAGAGTCTATTGCTATACAAATTACATATATTTTCAAACTCAATTTAATTTTTTAAATATTTGTTTTAGGATTTTATCCGAAAGAGAAGATATTTGATTTAAAAAACACATTTGGAAATCAAGAACCCTGACAAACTTTCTTTCAATATATCCCTCTATATTAAAAAAAGTAACACCGCTGCCACCACCGACAAAGAAATTTTAGTGTACGGCGCTCTTTCTAGGCTAATATTAAGAAAACTTTGGCATATAAAAATATAAAAATTAGTAGGTTTAATCTAGAAATCTTTAATAAACACGCGGAAGCAGGCAGTTTTTAAATTGAAAAATTATATTAAGAGATATTTAATATTAAAGTCGGTTACACAGTTCTCTTAAAAAGTTTTATAAGAACAAAAGTTAATCATAGGAATTTAACTATTTTTTGAAGGGATATAGTTGATAAGCTTGCGGTGTGCACTGTGCAAATATTTCTTTAATTTGAATAATCTTTTGAGTGTTTTTTCTCAATTTTTCATTATTTTAATTGAGCTTTATTTAATACTACCTGGTGCGCCCGGCGTTACCCGGTCCCGTCAAAAAATAATACGAGACGCAAAATCACTCTAAAAATCACTGCACGAAACCTTTTCTATTGTAACACTTTCGTCTTTCGGAAATTAAACAGAGAGACTGATCCGAAGCGGAAGTAAATTCAGTATCACCTACTCAAATGTCTGGATCGTTTGATTAAAAACGAACCAGTTCTTGCTTAATATTAAAAACAATTACCGTCCGAATCTTACATAATTTGCATTTTTGGAATCCGAAAAATAAACTACGTACATACTGTGAGTTTCGAATCGATACCCCAATAGTTTTCTTAATTCCTGAGGATGAGTGAAAATCAGAGTATTTCGTTGTCTGGGATTATCAAATCGACAACTTTATTTTGCGGTTTCGATAAAAATAGCCATTTTCGGCGCACGCACAGGAAAATATTTTAGTTCAACCACCAGGGCTTGAATTCAGTTCTAAACAAATTTCCGACACGTGTCCCCGTTGCCTACGGCACCTTATAGAAGGCGTGCTGCGACGCGCTGCAAAACCTTTTAGTTCCAGTTTCCACCACCATTGGTCGGATTCTGTTCTAAACAAATCTCTTATCAAACGAATATCCGACACTCATCCCCACTGCCTACGGCACGGTATAGAAAGCCTGCTGCACACGTGTTGCAATATCTTTTAGTTTCAATTTTCACCGCCAAGGACGCGAAATATATATCTTACTTATAGATATCTATATATTAATTAGTTCTGTTAAGTTGGATGAATCAATTTCCGCAGAAATTGGGCGCATAGAACCCGAGAAAATAAATCATCCCCTGAATAATAATATTCATAAATGGTGGTAACCAAGGGCTGAAAAAATTAAACTGAAGTTTGTTTAGTACTTGGGAGATGAGGGAAGAATGTTAGAAAATAATTCGTTTGAATCGAACCAAGTTTAAATGTGAATTTTTTTGTTCTACTTTCCACCACCAGTGGGCGCTCTCTGTTCTAAACAAACCTCTTTTCGGACAAAACTGCGACACATGGCCCCGCAGCCTATGACACCATGTAGCAGGCATGCTGTGCACGCGTTGCAAAATAGTTCAGTTCCACTTTCTACAACAAGAGGCACCGAATCCGTAACTTTATTATTGAGTTGAGAATTTACTAAGTTGAATGAACTAAATTGAGTGCACCATTTTTCGTAAAAATCAGGCCCATTGCACGCGAGAAAATACCCCTCCTTGTGATTAATGTTCAGAAATAGTGGTAACCATGGTCTGAAAAAATTATACCTAAGTTTATCTAGTACTTCGGGTACCTGAGAAGAATTTTAGAAAAGATTTCGTTTGAATCGGATCTATATTTTAAAATTTCTTATTTGTGAGGCAGGAGAAGGAGGGAGTTTCGATCAGAGCATTGACGGGATATTTAAATTACGACTGGACAATAATCCCCTCTCAGAATTAAATCAACGACCTTTAACATTAAGAATGATCGTTAACTTTTGAATCAGAAACAAAATGGTACGGTTGAAACAGAAACAAAATTACGATTTTCTTTTTTCTTTTTTTTTCTTTTTTTTTTTTTTTTTTTTGGCATAGAAATACAGTAAGTTATGACAAATACATTTGTCATATCTTGCTTCCAGTTCAAATACCCCCCCCCCCCAATTTTAACAAAAATATTTCCATTCCTCTTCTAAAATCTAACAAGCTAGTATTTATTTCATACTTCCCCTCCCCCCCCCCAACCCAAAGTAGACATAAATAATAAATTTATAATTATTCAATCATCTTCCCCCCCCCCCCCAAAAAAAAATATAATAAATAAATATAAGAATAAATAAATAAATATAGATAATAGGTTTTAAATGCTCTGTCATTCCCTCCCCTCCCCAAAATTCAATATGTTAACTAAATCTATTTCTGATTCAATTTAGATAACGAATCTGATTTCTTTATTCTAAAATGCAAGTCATTATTCGCATACATCAGAAAGTTTTCCATACTAGACTTTGCGGTTATGTTAAAAATAAGTTATAAGTGATCACACATTTCTAACACCACCGTTTTCTTTCCCATGAAATCAAAAATGCATCCGCCTTAAAACTTAGACAAAATATATGCAGCTGCTCTGCACTTGTTAAAATTAAAGTTAGCGTATAACTGACAATTCTTTTCCACATGCCGTGCCATTTCCTTTCATCCGCTCTCAAAAGAATTAAATAAAAAAATTCCAATCCCGCATATGAATTGTAATATGCAAGCTCATATTTTTCACACCCAGTTAATGTATGGGAACCACAAGTAACCGTTAAAATGCAGCTGCTTTTTAGCAAAAACAACCGACCATTCCCAAAATTACTAATTCTTTTCTTTTTCCTTTTTCGTCTCGATGTAAGAATCTCTACAACCCCCTCCCCACTCTCACACGAACGCATAATTATAGACAGAAACTACTCGTTATCGCTTTTTCCCATATACTCCTACCATTATCCTCTAAAATATCTCTCGCCAAGTACTGGCGATTTTATCATGTTTACCGCGCCAACACCCGTAGATGTAATTTCTCAAAACTTTGACTCTTGCCTTTGATGCGCGACCAGGAAAGTTGTCGTTGTGTTTTTCGAGTTTTGACGTGTGCTCCCCTTGCTTCGACGCTTACTTATTTACTGCATATTCTATCTTCTTTTCATGGATACTTATTCCGAATAAAAACAAGTTTGTCGTTACTGTCCATGCATCTTCATTTTGTGTCCCCGAATCAACTGCTTACTTTATACACCAAATAACCTTACAGCTATGCTCCGGTAATTTATCGAACACTGACAGAATGGCAAAAAAATCTTTGTCATAGCATACAAATACAGTAAGTTATTGTTGTCAAGATCTGAAATGAAATACATAAATGACGACACGTGCATGAAAAAACTAAAAATTGCATAAAACAAATCGGGAAAAACTCACAAATCGCAGTTCAAATTCAGAATAACTTTTATTAAAAAGAAGATAAAATGTACTATTGGGTAGTTGCAATCAGCTGATGACATTTTTGTCCGCAAATACTAATTGTTCAGTTGACTTTCTGCCGTGCCTACTTCAATTATCTTACCAATCCCAACGGTATTTGACATTTAATGGGCAATTAGTGACGTCATTTGAAACAAAAACGCTGCAAAATATGAAAAAGAAAAAAAACCTTAAAAAAGACAAAAAAATTGAATTTTAAAAAAATCGAATAAAAAAAAATCCATACAGGGATAATTAATACCCCGCCCTTCCCTTTTAAAATCATGATTTTTTATATGTAAAGAATTATCAACTCTCTCGAAAAAAAACAAAATGACGATTTTTAGCATAATTAAGACCGAAATGTAAGCAATCAACGAACCAATCAAGCATTCTGGGTAAAATTTCTTAGTGTCATGTCGAAGGGAAAAAAATGCCAAAAATTTAAAAATCACTGTACAAATTCCGAATGAACTTTATTGAAATATTTTGAAGAATAAAGTGAAGACAAACTTTAATATATTGGGCTAAAATATTGGAAATTTATTCCTGTAACTAATGCGGAAAAAAAACAGCAAAACGCGTAAAAACGCTAAATGTCGCATGAAAAATTAAATTAAAAAAATCTATTAAAATTTCCAAACTCCAGCCTCGAGATGCTAAATTACATACATAGAAGTAACATTCTCACCAAATTTTGTAGTTTTTTGTGCAGCGTCTCTTCAGAATACAGCCGTCAGACAGACAGACAGACATACATACAATCTTCTATCTTTATTATTTTAGATTTCAAAAAGAAAATGTATTTGTTCTGTTGTCAATTTGTAAACTGCCCAAAATAATAATATTGCCTTTCAATTAAACAATGTATTTACACGTGACTATTAAAAATAGAAATAAAACATTAACGTAATAATTAAATGATCACGTGTTAAGAGCAGTAAATGGAGAAATTTACATCATAAAACATTTGCTTAAAAGTGAATATTAAACAAGTGGGTAAGTGTGATCGAAGATCGCTCAAAGGGTTTCGTTTAATATTCCATTCAAGACACTTTATCCTTTCTTTAATAAATCCAAATAAATTTTATTTAGAAAAAAAAAATTACCAGTCTTTTTCTTCTTTTTTCGAATTTCTAAACCAGCCTGATAGCGGCCAAAGCCCGCTATTATATTCTGTCATAATAATATCTGTCACGCGGACTAAATGCGATATAAAAAAATAATTTCAAAATTAAACATGTTGTACACCTTCAAAATGTTAAAATGTAAAATGTTAAAATATTTCCATAATCGGATTTTTATCATGATTCAATATGTTTCTCAAACTCATATAAATACTATTCTCTATTACTCATATTGATACTCGCTTTGTATTATTCTCAAACATTTGAAAATTCGTTAAACGTCCAATATGACATCATATTTTCTTTTTAAACTCGAATGAAGTGATATTAATCTGCTTTGTGTACATACACATACTCATACTCCTTGTATTATTGAGAAATCTCTTATTACCACTATGACGTCAATAATTTTTATTTCATATTAATAATTTTTTTCAACGGGTGAAACTATTTATTTCATTTTCATTTTTCACGTGGAAATCGTTCAATAGAAAATTAATTATTGTAGAAGTAATTTCATTGTGGATTTTTAATTTTTGGCAACTGCTTTAACGAAAAATGTTTAAATTTATATTAAAAGGCTGTTAGAATTTTCGTTTTTTATCTCTATTTATTAAAATAATACGTTTTTTTTTCAAATTTTAATATTTTGAGCTTCATAGCTGGTATTCAGCGAGATATACACAAAGTTTTAACTCTGTAAGTTACATAGCTTCTAAGAATGGCTCTGTGATGGACAGACAACGGAGCAGGAGTAATAGGGTTTCGTGAGATGAACGAAATAACTAATAATAACATGTAATAAGACTGACTAGTAATAAACTAAATTAAATATTCCTTACATAAAATGTAGTTATTTTTTGTGAATAAAAAATATAAAGAAATGTTTGCTCTAGAGAATATTTACAGACAAAAACATCTCTTTTTAGAATTACAAAATGTTTATTATGAGATAATTATATATAAAAAAGACAACAAGACTTGGTGAATATTAAAAATTGATTTAAAAAATCTCTGAAAAGACTTAAGAAATTATAATAATTAGTTCCAAAAAATTTTGTATTTCATGAGAATGCCTGAAACATGCTTTGAAAAGTTGTAATAAAGAAAAAAATAATGAAGCATGAATTTAAACATTATGTAATTAAGCTGCCTTCGCAGTTATTTTAATTAAAAGTAATAAATAACAACTTTCGACATAGATATGGTAGCTGTTAATTATAGAAATCCTTTTAGAAAATTTCTAAATTTTTCTATACCATTTCGAAGAATTCCTATTAATAAAGCTATTTACATTCCTTACTAGTTAAAAACAGCAAGGCTATTCTGGGGCGTTAAGGACTGCATTAATTTTTTATTGTTCAAACTGCTATATCTTTCATATAATATAAAAAAGAGTAAGCATAAACATAAAAAAACGAGCAAAAGAACCATATCATATTTAGATATTTCTCTTTTGAAAATTTTCTTTTACGACAAATTTATTTCACATATTATATCAAAAACATTCACCGCATGTTTAAATGTTTTTTTTCGTTCGATTTAATTTGACTCAAAATATTAAAGTTGAAAATTGTATTTTATCCCTCTATCTAAAATACAATATAATATAATACACCAAAAACAACACTTCATATTGAGTATCGTACAACAACAGCATATGTGCAGCGAAACTTATCACGATCATGTACTTCTTTTTAATTGCTAAAAGGCATAAAATAAAAAGATTATAAACAGTAATATAAGTTTTATTAGCATGTCGACAAGTTTTGGCTCCATCGGAGTCATTATCAAAACGAATAAGGATATTCTATAAGATAAAGCTAGGATAGTCTGCGCACATTTCAAAAGAATAACAATAAAAAAATTAAATATTAATTTTTTGCTAAACTATCCATGAATATTTTTTACTTCATTTTTTTATGCATTTCTATTGCTATTTTATTTTTATGTTGAAATTTAATAGAGCAGTTGTAATAAAACCAAGAAAGTTATTTTGCGCAATCTGTCCTTACAGGGTTGGTGTGATTGCGCACATGGGTAGGAGAGATTGTTACTATTAATAACTACAATTAAATTGTTAACATAATATTCAAATTTTAATTGCTTAATAGGTGTATAGCCAACGTAGTGAAAAAGTACCCAAGCCGGGACTCAAACCCGGGTCATCAGTATAGCGCACTGACGTTCTACCAACTGCTATAATGCTATAATGACACGGTCTATGAAGTTATTTGAAAATCAACACTGAGAAAAATGACACATTCAAATCTGAGTAAATCGATGTTTTCATTTTGTTATGAAACTTTTTGTGTCAAATAGGACGACCCAATGCTTTCAATTCTGAAATAAAAGAAATAATCAGAATATTGAAACACGGACACACTCAAAACTGAGCACATAGAGTTCAGTTCATACTCATTTTTGAAACATGGACATACTCAAAAATGATTAGAATCAGTTCAAACTCATCTTTGAAACCTGGAAATACTCAAAAATGAGCACATAGAAGTCAGTTCATACTCATTTTTGAAACATGGAAATACTCAAAAATGAACACATAGAAGTCAGTTCATATTCATTTTTGAAACACGGAAATACTCATAAATGGGCACATAAAAGTCAGTTCATACTTGTTTTTGAAACATGGAAAGACCCAAATAGGATCACATGGTGTTTTATTCTTGAGTGTGGGCATGTTTTTTGAAATGAGTATATACATGTTTCAAACTTGAGTAATTTGGATTCGGAGACATTTTGACTATGCGACATACTCAGATTTGAGTATTTTTTGCTCAGTTTTGAAAATGTCGTTTGTATCGTCGGAAATACCACTGCTTCGATAGATCGATGATGTCTTATTATTCTAAACATTTTAGTTCCAATTTAGCTTTTTAACCACAAATATAAAATAAAGCCGTGCGGAGAAATCATACTTTATCCTTATTGTACTATTTATTTTTTATAATAATTGTTGATCACGATATAAAGCAGTATTGATTTTTGAAACATCAATGATTTAAGAAAAACGTTTCATTTTATTTATGAAAACAATTCCGATTGAATTTAGTATTCACTGCAATTTTTAATCAAAAAACAAGACTTAACGAAATATGAGCGTATTATGTCCGAATCCGCTTCATACACCTATCTAATGATACCTCCTTTATGGTTGTGGGTTTGGTAACTGCGTAGATATTGGAACGCTAACAACAGAAATAATATACAAGATTGTCAGTACGCAAGAAGAAAAGTGATATACGACCAAAGAATCGTGCATGAAGTATAGATTATAAAAACATTCCCACACAATTAGAAAAAAAAAATTTCATACAATGAAATGAAATATGTCTAAATAAATTGCCGACAGCCAGTAATGAACTGAGAAAAATGACATTTTCAAATCTGAGTAAATCGATGTTTTTATTTTGTTATGAAACTTTTTGTTTCAGATAGGACGACCCAATGCTTTCAATTCTGAAATACCAGAAATACTCAGAATACTGAAACCTGGACATACTCAAAACGGAGAACATAAAGAACAGTTCTTACTGATTTTTGAAATATGGACATACTCAAAAATGATTAGAATCAGTTCAAACTCAGCTTTGAAACTTGGAAATACTCAAAAATGAGCACATAAAAGTCAGTTCATACTCATTTTTGAAACATGGACATACTCAAATAGGAGCAAATGTGTTTTATTCTTGAGTGTGTGCATGTTTTCAGAAATGAGTATATACATGTTTCAAACGTGAGTGATTTTGATTCAGAGCCATTTTGACTATGCGACATACTCAGATTTGAGTATTTTTTGCTCAGTTTTGAAAATGTCTTTTTTAGAATGTAAGGTTGAATTCTTGCGTGCAGTCCTGTATATGAGTTATAGAATTTATACACTCCACCTAATACGCTAAAAATTGTTTAAAATGCATATCCCAGCTGTCGACTGACTTTCAATATTTATGGATTATAGTCAGTCATGAAATCGAATTGTTTTGTGTTTTTCTTGTAAACGAACGATAAATGTTTCGCACCGCATAATACAGGGCGATTATAATTAAAGTGCCACGTTCAAAATGCTGTAAAAAAGAACTACTGGTCAGAATGACTTCAAATTTGAACTAAATATACTGAAAGAAGGGGCAAAAGGTATGCCATAAGAAATAAAAAGTTTCAAAGTGTATTAATAGATGGTGCTGTAAGCGGCATAACGAAATAATTTCGGCTACAAGTGACATTTTTAATCGAGATACGACGGCTTTGGCATGAGTTGCACATTAAACCAACCGTACTGTTCAATGTGCATGAGTGTTTCGGTTTTTTGACAGAAAGAAATTGACTTCCAAATCAGTCAACCTTAAAGTAACGGAATTATTTTTGTGCCTCTGGAAACGAACTGTAAATACTACACGCTTCATTTTCAATAACGAATATGTGACAATAAACCTCAAATCTATTATCAATTACAAGACGATTCGAAGATATTTACGAGAATTAGAGCACTGACAAGACAGACACATGGCCAGACAAACACACACTATAAACGACATTTTCAAAACTGATGAAAAAATACTCAAATCTGAGTATGAAGCTTAGTCAAAATGGTTCCGAATCAAAAAGACTCAAGTTTCAAACATGTATATACCCATTTCTGAAAACATGCACACACTCAAGAATAAAACTTCATGTGCTCCTATTTGAATGTGTCCGTGTTTCAAAAATGAGAATGGAACAGACTTCTATGTGCTCATTTTTGTGTAAATCCATTTTTCAAAAATGTTTTTTTACTGATTCTAATAATTTTTGAGTATGTCCATGTTTCAAAAATGAGTATGAACTGACTTCAATGTGCTCAGTTTTGAATATGTCCATGTTTCAATATTCTGAGTATTTCTGATATTTAAGAAATGGAAGCATTGGGTTGCCATATTTTAAACAAAAAGTTTCACAACGAAATAAAATCCTCGATATACTGAGATTCGAAAGTGTAATTTTCTCAGTTTATGCGGACAAAAAATACTGAAGTCAAAAAAACACTTTTTACTAAATTAGAAAGTGTTAAACGGTAAATCGGTAAATTTTCCCTTCTGCTAAGATACAACTTCTACCGAGTTATCTTACTTTAAATTTTTTGAATTTTCATAGTTTTATAGCTCTAAAATGCAACATTTATTGGATATTTTATTGCATCAATCATTAAAAAATTATTTTATCTATATATCATCCTAATATGGAAGATTTTCTTCGATGTGTTGCCTTTGTAGTTAATTTAGAACATGAATGCTTTAATTTGAATCAATCTAATATTCTATTATACAATTATTGAATATGTTATGGTAAGATTGTAACTGAATTTCTGCAAAGCAATATTTATAAAATAAAAGTTATTATACCAAATATATATATGACCCTGAAGGAAAACTTAATACCTAATATATTTTTGTTAATGTTACAAATTTATGTTTTTTGACATTCACTGGATTGGATGTTTACAGAAATGTGATTTGATTTTTAGTAAAATTGTTTAGCTTCTGATCATAAAGAATAAATACCGGTTTTCTCTTCTTAAGTGCATGAAAATAAATCTTTTGAATATTAATCGTTCTCGCACCATATTTAATGAGAAAAAGTGTATAAGTAATGAGATTTATTTCAAGCATTTCCCATTTGACGATGTCATTAAAAAATAATACTCATTTAGATAAATAATAATTCTACGATTTCTGCAAGTTGAAAAATATATAAAAGGAAAATTAGTGAGTTTTAATGAACATTTTCCTTTTCAAATATGGAAAGGTTATTAATAAAGTAAATAACAATATTCCTAGGTATTTAACAATATGTATTAATAAATATTTTTATTAATACCTCCTAAAGTTTTGATTCGATTTTAATAAAATTTGAAATGTCTCGACAAAATCTGCAAAGATAATATATTTTAAATTGCAAACCATTCGGCTGGGTAGTTTTTGCGTTGTTATATGTGGACGGACGGACAGACAGACGGACGGACGGACGGACCAAACAACGACAATAGGTGCTACGTATTTATACAATTACGAACGCACCTAAAAAATCAGTCAGCAGGGATGTTCTTGCGTGTGTTGAAAATGCACCAAACAATCTTCTTGCATCACATGCTTAAGTGGAAAGTATACTGTCTGTGTAATCTTAATATGCACCCTTTCTCTTTATAAGAAGGACTCCAATAACGCCGACAACTCGGAGCTGTGTTTTACATTTGCCAAAACAATCGAAAATTTTAAGTGTGAAACAGCACTCCGATGCAACAATATCTTGATTTTAATCACTTTTTTTTAAAAATATGTCCAGACATACGAGTTACATGTGTTTTAATACATAATTTTTTAATGCGATGTAAAATAGGAGATTTTTGATATGGTGATAAGACTTTTTATCATAGTAAAATAAAAAGGAGTAAGTTAGTATTCACAATTTATAGCTGTAGTGATTTTAATTGATTTAAAAGAATTATTCATGCTGCCTCTATTGGACTTAGTGGAGGCTGAGGGTGAAGTGGACTTCTATATTGCATAAGGACCTTTACACACTACATAAACTCTAACCTTAACAAGTTAGTTATTCTTAATGGCATAATACAGTGTTATTTATTATTTTTAGCGTAATTTATCATTGTTTATTCCAGTAGTATTATTCATTCATTATTGTTCATTTAGAACTTACTTCTATCCATTATTGTTATCTACTTCAGCATCTTACAGTATTATTACATGGTAGTATTATTGCTCAGTATCACATAGTAGTATTTAGTGTTGATCAGTAAGATTGGTAAATTGTAATTAGTGAGAATTTTACGCGTAAATTTTCATATCGAGTTATGTAAGATCCTTAGTTATGTAAGACCACTCCACGACAAGTTGGTCGATACGCAACGCAAATTTAGAAATAATTATTCGTTAATTAAGGTTAAAACTCTAGAAGCAAATAGAAGAATCTAATATTTATTTAAATAATGCATTTCCCGCACGATTTCCCGTGCTCTAAAACGTTTATTCCCCTTAGCATCACAAAATCTTTCAGGACTGAGGCTACAGTCTTATGTTTAAAAAAAGGCGACAAAATGAATTAAAGTAATGATAAAGGAAATGCCAAAAAATATACATCACTCTAGATGAGGTACCCATGAAAGTCGTTAAAAAGAAAGGTGAATTCCTATTTTCATATGTTTCCTTCGTCCATATATCACTCTAGAGAAGGTATCTATGGAAGTTGTTAAAAAAAAGGGGAATTCCTATTTTAACATGTTCCCTTCGCCCATATATCACTCTAGAGAAGGTATCTATGAAAGTCGTTAAAAAGAAAGATGAATTTCTATTTTCATATGTTTCTTTCGTCCATATATCACTCTATTGAAGGTATCTATGAAAGTCGTTAAAGAGAAATGCGAATTCCTGTCTTCATATGTTTCCTTCGTCCGGTCTACTTTATTATATATTCAATCCTTAGTGATTTGCCTCCCAGTTATTTAGAAGTCATCAGAGAATACGCTAATAAAATAGAATCACGTTATTTATGTAACTGTAACAAATAAATGTACAGTAAACGTGTCAGAATCTTATAGAGGCTGAAACATATTAAAAGAAAAATATTGATTTTATACCTTTCTCAAATTATAAATTATATTTCGTTTTCAACTATTAAAATATCAAACTGGAAGGAAATATGAAATAAAAAGTATAGGCAAAACATCATTAAAATAAAATATGTCCAGATTAAAAGATTATTGATAAGTATATTTTGATTGAAAAATCCATAAGATGAAATGTGTCAAGGGTATTATGTCATGTGTCAGATTTTTTCAAAAATGTAATTAGGAGTAATTAGAAAAATTAAAGCTTAAAAGAATAAATATTATTTAAATTTCTGTTAAAGAAAGCTGAAAATGCATAAGCACACATATTGGAAAGACAAATGGATAAAATATTTTATTGAGTAATTTTTATTTAATTGTTTTTAAAATCTAAGTAAATTATATTGGAAAATACTTCTACATTATGCTCTTAAATTAAAGATAGTTTTTTTTTTCTTTTTAACAGACGTGATATCCATAAAGCATTCGTAATACACTGCATTAAGTAAATTAATTATTTTGTTTTAATTTAAAATGTAAATCCTACCTTCATTTTTAAAGGTAGTCCATTTCTTAAAAATTATGAATATTAAACATATTATATTTTCAATTACAAGACTTAAGCTAATATTACCTGAACTAAAACAATTAATGATGTTGACTTAAGAATAAAATTGTTCTTTTACTAAGCCTCCGAATGAAGATTGTACAGTCAGTTTTGATATATATAAAAAAAAATTAATTTGAAGTGAATATTATCAAAATGCCTAACTGCGTTTTTTTTACTTTTATTTGGGGATTATTTTTATTAAAAATCTTCTTTGAAAGCAATTATCTGTAAGCTGATTTAATTGCACTTGTATGGGAAAAAATAATATTCCTATTTTGAATATTAAAGAAAAATATCGTTGAAGCTTAGCCACTTACAATGTTTTTATAGCACTTTTTATTTTTATTTTAGTATGTCTAGCTTATTATTTTAAAAGGAAATTTGTATTCCGAGAATATTTTAAATAATGATCTAATTGCGAGAATGGCGCCAAATTTTGTAGGAAATTTTGTAGGATTAAACAAGACGGGGAACAAAGGATTCCGCGAAACAAAAATTTTGTTCCAAAAGTCACCGCCAGGGTGTATTCGACCAGGGTGTATTTGCCTGTGTATTCGAAAAAGAGAGTTTAAAAAAAGAAGAATCAATACTGAAATAAAATTACCGTTTATTTAGCACATCCAACTCGGGTTCGATGTGGCCGCCGTTTTAGTGGATCGCATATTGCATTCTGTGCACAGCATCTACAACAGCAGAGAATAACATGTCTGCAGGAATCTCCCGTACAATTCGCGATATGTTATCCTTCAACGTAGCCAGGTCCTGGACACCCCCGTGATAGACCTTGGACTTTAGGTAACCCCATAGCCAAAAGTCGCAGGGTGTAAGATCAGGGGACCGAGGTGGACAAGCAGTTGGAAAACAGCGGCTAATGACTATTTCTGTTGTGAATTTCTGTCGTAGCAGCTGCTGTACCCGCAAAGAAATATGTGGAGGGGCTCCATCTTGCATGAAAATGATTTTCTCCAGGCACTGTCTTTGCTGAAGTGCTGGAATAACAAAGTTGTTTAGCATTTGGCGACATTTGTCTCCGGTAACAGAACAAGTTACAGGTCCTGTCGGAGTAATGTTCTCATAGAAGAATGGGCCTATGATCATATCTGCTTTGAAACCACACCAAACAGTTATCTTTAGTGAATGCAAAGGCATTTCCTTGAATGCTTTTGGTGACTTGTTATCCCGAATTCGGCAGTTCTGGGTATTTACAGTTCCATTCAGGTAAAAGGGGGCCTCGTCTCCCTATAAGATTTTCCAGGGTCAAGCATCATCCAACTCCATTCTGGCAAGAAAAGTCAATCGCTTATCATGGTCGGTGTGACGTAACTCTTGTACACGGCTGATCTGGTACGGATAGAAGTGGATAATCTTTCGTAGGAATTTCCATACCGTACAATAAGGCATATCCAGATTGCGAGCTATCCTACGAGCGCTGGAAGTGGTAGCAATATTGTCTGGCGCTCTGTCGACAATCACTTTGCCACTTCTTCGATGGTATCCTGTGATACGGGTTTTCATCCTCTGTCTGACAGAATATTTAGAGAACCTGATTTCTCAAACTTCTCAACCATTGCTTTTAAACCATTAACTGACTGGCGCCATAAGCGGCTGGCGCATTGCACTGGTTGAGGTAAAAGAATTTCACTAGTAGAGCTCGCTCGACTAAAGAAAGAGACATTATGAAAGATAACTTTCAATGAAAGTGCTTCTAACAGTAGCACATTACCTTTTAAAGCCGAACAATCTGGCACTGGGCCAAAAGATGTAACGTGAAATTCGAATAAAGAACTTCTTCTTCTGCTGTTGCTTTCTTTGGGGCTCTGTAAGTGAAATTGCAGATAAAGAAACTTTAGCAGTGTTTATGTAAATTTTTAGCTTTTAATAAACTGTTACCATTTTGAGCTTGGATTAAATTGCTAAATTCGTTAAATAAACGGTAATTTTATTTCAGTATTGATTCTTCATTTTTTGAAACTCTCTTTTTCGAATACAGAGTGCCACATATTCTCCTGGTGGTGACGTTTGGAACAAAATTTTTTTTCGTGGAATCTTTCGTCCCCCGTCTTGTTTAATCTTCCTACAAAATTTGGCGTCATTCTCGCGATTAGATCGCGCTACAGAACACTCTGAGTACCGTCAGTTTAATTATGGCCACCTTGTATATGACAATTTAAACATTATTTTATTAAAATTATATAGACATATTGCTATTAAATTGCATTATATATAAATTAATAAATAACTTAAAAAAACTTTTTATGTATTTCAATTTACATTTAAATATTTAAATTTGATTTATTACGATATTTTACGTAGTAACATAACATACATTCATTTAAAGGTACTCTATTTTATATCCTTCTATCTAAATTAAAATAATTTTCTATAAATGACTTATCTACAACATTTTGTTCAACAATATATTTTTATGGTAACACACAAATATATAGAAACAGATAAAACAACGATAAGACAAACTATTGTAGTTCAATAAGATAACTGAAAACAAAATATAAAGTCTATCTACAGTTAGATAAAATATAACTGTGTTGAGTTCTTTCAAAGCAATTACTTTCAGTGAAGGGCAGTTTCCTTATCATATCATTTCTTAATCTATTCTACTTTATCATCTGCCGATGATTCCTTGGGATGTTTTTGGATCTAGTGTTAAAGATGCCGGAAGGATCATATAACTAAATATGATGACGTAGTTTTTTATGAAATGAATCACCAATAAAATAGTTTTAGATTATTCAAAAGGTATTGTCACATGAATATATATATATATATATATATGTGTGTGTGTGTGTGTGTGTGTGTGTATTTCCTCTGTGTAAGACCAATTTCGTACAGAACAATCCCATTTCGTACAATAAAATTGTTGAGGTTAAAAGATACATTATTTATTATAGCGGAGAAATATCCTTAGAAAACGAAAATTTTAGTTTAAGGTTCAAAATGCCATGTATGAAGAAATTTTATTTATAATAAAAAAATAATTTTACAATGAGGTTATAAAAACAGGGTGGCTATAAAAATTGCGTTTCCATGATTTGATGAATCCATGGCTAAAACTACTGGACGGTATGAGACACAATTTCATATGTAGACTGTAGAAGACATGGATAAATTAAATTCACTGAAAAAAGTACCAGTTAGTACAAAATCTGCCGATAAGGTAAATTTCAGAAGTTTAAGAATCCAAAATTTTTCATATCTTCTATTATCGCAGCACAGGCACTAGTTTTCTTTCTTTAGACATTGAGATATTCAGTTGAATGATTCATTAAATGATTAACGAATTGTATTCAATATACTCTAGTTTATTAAAGTTATGAAATATGGCGATAGTCTCTTAAACCACTGTTGATAGAAACACACTCCCCATTATCAAAACGTATCAAAACTTAGAATTATAATGCCACACTTTCCTATGCGATTAGCGAAGTATTTAATCCGGTGAATGGATTTCTGAAACTTATATTTCAGAGCTTCTAATAAATTCATTTGTACATGTAAGGCATTATTTAATACTTAATCGAAGAAGCACTAAACTTTTGAAATTAAGTTTTTTATGCTATGTCTGAAAGTGTTCTACATAATATGAATAATATTCAAATTTCTCATGTTTATCGTTTGCAATTGTTCAAGCGTATTCACTCACTCTAAATTTATCGAACGGGGTTAGTTGCTGCTCTCTTAGCTATGTTAGCAAGTTTTTTTCCTATGCAACTTATATATATATTTTGACATTTCTATCTCAAATATATCATCATTTCTGCGTGAAGTATTTAGCTAGAGTTTCGAGTAAAATTATTTTGAATTTCATCTCTAAGGCGTAAATCAATTACAACTGTATTAATAAAAATAATCGTTGATAGATATAGCATATCAATAGTTTTTAACGGGAAAATTTTCGAAATAAATAGTTTTTATTCATTAAGGTTACGCTAAAAAATTTGCAATTTCGTAAAATTAATTCAAAATGAATAGGACGTTGAAAATTGAACGTCAAAAAATTACATTTATGTTTAATTTTTTCTTTCATTTACCTTACGTAAGAAAATTTTACTGCATCGTTAAATTAAATGAAATTGAAAAGGATATCAATGATTAAAAAAAAATTAGAAGACTTCAATTTCGATTTAATATTTCTTATACCAAACTTTTTCGTCGAAAAAGATTAATTTCGTTGAATATTAATTGTACTTATATTAGCAGCTTTTAATATTTGTATGACGAATTACAAAATTTTAAATGTTCGAAGATGAAATAATCTAATCATTTTAAGGAAATCAATTTAAGAATCTTATCAAATGTTGTACCTTGACTAAATAACCTGTTTATTACATGTTAGAAAAATTTAAGTTTTAGATTTATTAAATTACAATATTCGACGCACAGATTAAATATGTACTACGATATATATTTTTTAATCAAATTTGTTATGTTGGTGCTGGAGTCAGTAAATTAGAAGAAATAAAGTAAAATTGCGGTCAATATGTTAAAAGTATATGTGTTATAAAACGAAAAACATAAAAATTTAAAAACGTGCAAATCAAGCAAAATTGTGCTATCGAATACATACATATGATAGTTGTTTTATAAAATTTGATCTTAAATATAAAACATACAATATATGCATAATGACTATTTTACAATTAGGGAGCTGTTAGAAAAAGGAATTATAACGCCTTCGTCTGACCTTCAATTACGTCTATCGGAAGCATTTGATTTATAACGTTTTCTCTTTTTTTCTTTTATTAAAAATGATACACAATATACAATTCTTGATCATGTTTGCCAGTAATAAATATTTAATAAATCTCAGATTTTTAATTTTTTTTCTGGGAGTTTAGTCACTTTTCTTTAAATTAAAACTGTGAATCGTTGTGTGCTTGTGATTATGACAAAACCGAAGATTTGAGATAAACAATACGGCCAAATGTCACCGGTATGAACTGACATGTTCATGTTTCAATATTCTGAGTATTTCTGGTATTTCAGAATTGAAAGCATTGGGTCGTCGTATTTGAAACAAAAAGTTTCATAAAAAAAATGAAAACTTCGATTTACTCAGATTTGAAAATGCCATTTTTCTCAGTGTAAATATAAACAGAATATTTAAAAAAAATTATTTAAAAAATATTAATGGTTATATTAATGATTATTTTGCTTCGTTTAATTTAAATAAAATTATGCAAAGTGATAAAATATTTCTTAGTTTAAAAAATTTAAAATTATTTCATACACCACTGATTAAAAAAATCTAAAAATATTAATATGAAAAAAATTATTTATGCCCTCTCATAAAAAGTTTCGGTAATTTTAATGTATTGATTGGATTTTTTTTCTTCACGTCGTTAATTGCTTTCGAGATTGAAAGTAATTTTTGATCATTGGTACATGTAATTAGAAAAGATGTCATAATTAAAAGTTGTCATGCTGAAAAAGAATATTAAGAGAATAAATACTCAAGAATGCACTCAATAGATAGTACATATAATTTTTTCTTCAATAAATTTTCCTGGTAAAATTTATTATTGAATGTTAGTTTCTCACATATTTAATGTATTATAAATGTGTTTCCTTAAAAAAAGACGATAATGTTTTTAATTTTATATTTATATTTTATACATATATACATATATACTAGTTATAGCATGAAACAAACGCACCTCATTTGTCACGTTAATGTATAATTTCTAACTTGTTAACCTTTGAAATAACTAATACAAATAAAGTCACTGAATGATTTCTCTTTTTAAATTTTTTTACTAAAGGCCCTTATTTTCAATTGCAGCTGCATTAGATATTTTTAATGGTATTATCGTAAATTCCATACTTAAAAAATGCATAAAAGTAACTGGCAAACAAACTAACCAGATATAATTGTATGTAGTTTATCATTGTTAGGTGTGATTTCCCTGGCAATGTTACTTTAAATATCTACATTATTACTGTGAGGAGAGTAAAAATTATTTGTTAAACATAAACATTATAAATTTGGATTTAATAATCCACATACATATCTGCGGTCTTCATTTTTTTTTTCATTATGGTAACAAAATAAAATCCCATAGTTTAGACGTATATTTTTTAGCACAAAAGTTACAACATTTCTGCATAATTATTTATAGCAGAAAACATTTCATTACATTATATAAAAACAGAATGGCAGAGATTTCGCTTCTCATAGGATAACATTTTATTTTTCATATTGTTTACATTTAGTTTGTGAGCAATTAAATTTAACATTTTACAAAAATAAATGATAAAGAGGTTTTATATTATACTTCATTTTATCATTCCATTAAAGAGGCCTTTCTGTCAAAAACGTAGTTTTAGTTACAGATATTCGAAATGAACTGCATTATTTAGTCTTTAAGATGTCTGAATATTGAAAAACTTTATATTTTTCAACTGTGTGGAACACTATTCAATACATATTATTATTTCTTTCTATAAATTGTACTGTAAGATTACAGATATAAATGTCTAAAGAGTTGTACAGAAAGTATTCTTAAAAAATAATAAAAATTATTTAGTCTTATTATCTGTATTTATATATACAGAAGTGTTTATAATAATGAACATATTGTTTGCAATAGCATACGAAAATTTAGATAAAGTAATCGATTTGTGTTATAAATCGAAATTTTAATTGCAACTACCAGTTCTTTTAAAAATAATCTATAAGATCCAGTATGTGTTTCACGTTTCGTGACAATTTATTCTATGTCATTCTACAGTCTTTCTTACACGTAATCTGAGATTGTTTTCTGTATTCACAATTAGAGTTCCTGTACGAGAAATTGTTGGATAAAAGTGTATCCGAAATTAGACGAATTATATAAATATTTACGAATTGGTACGATCATTATTTGAAAAATTATTAATTTTTATTCTCATACTAATAATCATTGTTTTGATTGAAACAGTTTCCGTGATAAAAATAAAAATAATCTTTTTAAGCAGATAAAACAACCTATAAAGCACCATAACATTTTAAATTATTGCAGACTAGTTTTAGTAGCCATTATGCGTACGCATTCCGGCCGTGCAGTGCAAACAATGACTTAATTTTGATTTTGAAGGGAAAATTCGTGCAGTACCTTGTTTACGCAGCCGCATTACCTACAGTAAAAAGATGACACGTAGAAAATATTTAGTCTGAAACTTCAGTAACAACTGGGCAGAAATTTGCTTTTTTTTTGGGGGGGGAGGGGGTGTTAATTAGTATGTTTCGGAAGTTTTGTGATTGATTTTTCAAAAGCTTTAATAAGCCCCTCCATAGTTTCGCCAATTTGGTAATGGAAGTAATAAGGAAATATTTGAGCCCGATCAATAATTAGATTTTAAGACGTTTTTGCTGCAGTAGTGATGTATTACTCGATTGCTGTTACAAATCTATAAAGGTAGTTATTTTCGTCTTTAGCTGGGGCTACCTTTAGGTACCGTACGAATGTACTTCAGCTGCCAAAGCTCAGTTGGGAAAAGCTTTTTGACGGCTTTATCTGTGAAAGTATCCTTTTTCGATTTCTTATTGTCAGAATCTATGATAAAGTTAGTAGTAATGCCGCAGATGGCTCCAAATAATGCACGTAAAAGGGCGCCTCGCTACGCTGCCAACAATACATCCGTTCAGGTCAGCAGTCAGAGAAGAAGTGTGTGCAAAGAATGATGGGATTTTACTCATATGTATAGGGGAGAACCAGATTCGAGGGATAGGTTTATTGACCAATAATAATTACAGGAAAAGATGGGGAACAGTCAATGGGAAATTGTTTAAGGAAAGATACGGTTAATATGAAAAATGCTGGTAGTGTTTAAGTAAAGGAGGATTATATATAACAATTCTAACAATTTGACAATGTTTCTAATAACAATTTGACAATGTTTTCCAATGTTTTCCAATGTTTTCTAATTTGACAATGTTTGATAATATTTCTAACAATTTGACAATGGTATAGTAACAACGTTTCTATGATTTTTATAGATAAGGAATGGTTTAATAAAGTTAAGTTCAAGTATAGAAGTGGAATTATATATATATACAGGGTGGTCATAAAAAATCTTTGCTGGTATATGGAGCTTTAGCGGCCGGCCCGTTCAACCGATCAAGGTGAGATTTCAGATATAGTTATTCAGAGGTATGAGCTCGGAATTCTGTAAACGGCAGTAAAGTGGTGCTCACGGTTACGGTTATAGGTACAGAAACTCGAAATTCTCCATTGGCAACGCCCGTTTATTTTCGTCTCAAAATGCTGAACGCATGCGAAAAACCTAAAGAGCGTCGGAACCGTACGTGTATCAGAAGAAACGGACTCGTTATGCACGCACAAAAAACAGCTCTGCGAATGGCCAAATAAATAAATAAAGAACACATATGATGCAGAGTCAGTACACCAATCCCTTATTACAACACACATCGAAGAAAAGAAAACTTTTATTTGATTACACATTTTCCACATGGGTGCCATCACAGGCAATTACACATTGCATGCGGGTGACTGTGGACAATACAGCCGAATGTAACATCGCATGAGGGATGTTCTCACGTTTAATAGAATTTTTCAAATCCGGCAAAGTTTGCGGATTGCACATGTACACTCTAGATTTGAGATATCCCCAGAACCAGAATTCCATAGGAGTAAGGTCCGGGGATCGCGGAGGCCACGGAAATGGAAAATGGCGTGATATGACACGGTCGCCAAAATGCTGTTCCAGACCATGCGAACAGACTGCACCATCTTGCATCCAAACGAAGTCATTCAGTGCCTTTCGCTGCGGCAATTCTGGTATGACGTAATTTTGCAGCATTGCCGTATAGCGAGAGCCTGTTATAGAGCAAGTTACAAATCCCGTTGGTGTCGCTTCCCCAAAGAAGTACGGCCCGAGAATAATTGTGCCTGCAATGCCGCACCTCACAGTAACTTTGACGTCGTATAAAGGTACTGGTGCCACAGCGTGCGGATTCATGTCTGCCCATGCACACAATTTTTGGTGTTGACGTTGCCAGTTAAGGTGAAATGTGCCTCGTTCGCCCATAATATGTGAAGAGACCAGTCGTTATCTCCGTCATATCGGATAAGAAATTCATTCGCAAATTCTATACGTTGTTGATGGTCCCCCACTTCCAAGATCTGGACGCGCTGGCACCGGTAAGGAAACATGCGGATTACAGTGCGCAGTAGCTTTAGGACCATTGATTTCGGTATATCCAATACACGAGATGCACATCTTGCAGTTTGCATGTGTCCTGTAGTCACGTCCATAACAGTATCCCCAGTAACAGTTGGTCGTCCGGATCGCGGTCTATCATAGGTGCAGCCAGTTTCTTCAAATTTTTTTACTAAATCACGAAGTGCTTGCGGGCTGCATGGGCCACGTATTTGGCGATGGTTTCGACGTTAAACACGCAAGGTTTTCGCACCATTCATCTCATTTTGGTAATAGAGTTTTACCAATTCACTACGAATTGCCGCTGGAAGAGTCATTTCGTCGGCATGTGCGTGCTCCCGACTGAAGAACTAACATTCCCACCCCACATTTTATCCATTTTTTACGCTGACTAGCTGGCGAACGGTGTTCCGTGATTGGTGTTTTGCCTGTGTCATATGCCAATTTCCTTCGTGCGCCCTGATCGTGTTTATTTTAACTTTTCGCAGAGCTGTTTTTGTGCGTGCATAACGCGTCCGTTTATTACGACACACGTACCGTTCCGCTCTTTAGGATTTTCGCATACGCTGAGCATTTTGCGATAAAAAATATCGGCGTTGCCATTTGGAAATTTCGAGTTACTGTATCTATAACCGTAACCGTGAGCGCCAATTTGTTGCCGTTCACAGAATACCGAGCTCATACTTGTGAATATCTATATCTGAAATCTCATCTCGATCTTTAAGGAACATATTTTATTCAGTTTCTTTTACAATTCATTATCAATAAGACAAAAAATATTCAGTTAACCATTTGCGTTTATGTGGACATTACGGCTTTTACATTCTTTCAAGAATAATGTATTTACCGTAATATTTCTGATTCCATAAATCAAATCAAAATTACTGATAAGAAAAACATTAAATTCCTTCAAGCATTGACAATACTAAAAATAAAAATGAAATTCTTAATAAACCATTCACTTCATAAGTTACTAGCTGACTAGCTGATTAACCCGTTTTACGCACGGGAATTCATGAATTTAATTCTAAAATCAAAGTTAAAAATAAAAATCAGGACAACCAAACTAATGTTTATGAATATAAAAATGTGTTATGTCTATTAAAAATCAGTATTCACACAACCAAAAATCCGTTGTAAAAAGTAGTAGTACGTGAAAAATTCACATCAAATAGAGATAATAATAATCGATTATGAAACGAAAATTAGCATAACAAGTTGGAAATTGTACGTCAAACGTTACACACGAGGTGCGTTCGTACGCACGTTTTAGAATTAAATTCATGATATCCCGTGCGTAGAACGGGTTAAACAGCTAGTTAAGTATATATTTTATGACACTGTTCATACAAATATCTTAACTAGTTATATAAATATTCAGATATATATGTATCAGCTAGTTATATAAATATTCAGATCTTGATGATTTTTAATTCTGTGAAATGAATTATATCGTCTGCAGATTAATTTCTGTCATAAAATGAGTATCTCGGTCGCTTGACGATTAAACTTCGGAAGCTCCTATAACAAAAAAGCACCGATTTAAAAAAAAAAATCAAATTTCTTAATAAATATTTTTATTAATATCTCCTAAAGTTTTGATTCGATTTTAATAAAATTTGAAATGTCTCGACAAAATTCTGCAAAGATAATATATTTTAAATTGCAAACCATTTGGTTGGGTAGTTTTTGCGTTGTTATATGCGGACAGACAGACAGACGGACGGACAGACAGACGGACAGACGGACGGACGGACAGACAGACAGACAGACGGACGGACAGACGGACGGACCAAACGACGACTATAGGTGCTACGTATTTATATAATTACGAACGCACCTAAAAACGAATGACAACAAATAACTTTGAAATATCTAAATAAGAAATAACAATTCCCCTGTTAAAGTGTTGAGTTGTTCCATAACTATTCGGTTTAGAAAAAGTATATTTCTACTAAAATGCACCCTTTTTAATGAAATTTAATTTATCGTGTTGCTATGGCAGCAGACGATAAAACAATATATTTGGAATAAGGGAATAAATAGAATAAAAAGTTTTGTTGATGTTTGTGATAAAATGATTTTCTTTATTTTTTTTAAAAAGGTAATAACTAAGCTCAATTAAATAATCTCTAATTATTTGCATGCGAGGTAAAAGAATTATTGTAATACCCGCTACAGCTTCTTAGTATTTCAGCGTGGCGTACGTAATATGTATATCTCACATTGCAATGAGCGTAAAAAAGGCAAAAATTTGTCAAAAACCTAAATAAAAAATAAATGAATTTAAAAATTTCGAATTTTTGCCCCAATAGTTCATGGGCCCCCTATCAGTAACGCATGTGCCAAATTTCGTAGCCTTGTGCCCTGTGATTTCCCAGTTTTTGGGTTGGGTTGATTATTGACGGCCAATTATCTACACTAGGGATATAGGCCCGGGGGGAGTGCCCTTCGTGGGGGTCTTTCTAAGGGAACCTAATCCGTATTTACGCATGGATAAATCCACGGCTCGAAGAAAACCACGAAAACTCCGAACGATTAGGCCGACGGGCGCGATTGGGATCGAACCCAGCACCTCCTGTCTATCAGCTTCGAGAGCACAACCTCTCAGCCACTGGTGGGGCTTCCCAGTTTTTGAGGTTACATAGATAGATACGCGCAAGGATTTTAATGGGTAGATGTACCATATAATAATTACCGAAGACTTTCTCATTTGAAAGATTATAATTTTATTAAATTAATACCAACTATTAGATGAGACATTTTCCATTTTATATTCACATTATTCAAACATAGAAAATCCAGTAGATGTTATAAAATACTTTACAGAATAAATCTATATGAATTAATTTATTGGTTAGCATTTTTTACAGTAATTTATAAGCGCTTATTCAACTTACACAGAAAGTGTAAATAGAGTTTAACTTTTAAAGGAATAAATAAAAATCATTAAAACAATTATATTATAGACCAGAGGGCCCGTGCGAGGATTTCGCACTGAAATCTAATATTTTTTAGGTACTGCTCTATTATCCCGTCGACCACTTTTCATAACAAAAAACTATCGCTAAAATGTAAGATTAAACGCCAAAAATGCAGTCCCATTAACTTGATATCAGAAGCATTATACGTGTTTGTTACGTCATCAAGTGGTTTTTAACGCGAAAATTGCGTGTATTTTTCATTATGTTTTACTGATTTATTAGTTATTTCATTCATTAAAATAACAATTGTGTCCTTAAAATTCTTATATTTTATTTATTTATTTATTTTGATATTATATTCCAATGGCAACGTTCACCCGTTTATTTGGCGATAGTTTTTTGTTATGAAAAGTGGTCGACGGGATAATAGAGAAGTACCATTTTTTATCAATATGTAATATTTCTTAGATGCAGGTTTAAACATCTAAAGAAAAAGTAATGATAAAAATATCTGCAAACAACATTTAGTTTTTAGTCAAGCTAGAATATCATCTAATTTATTCCATCAAAATTATAGTAAAAACTGATCCAAGATTGCAAAATGCACGCGCGAGAAAAAAAAAAATTAACAATCTTATTTTAACTGCATTAGAGGATGACGTCATCCGCTTCGGGAAAACATGGGACATAGAAATATAAATCTAAACATTTCAATTTCAATTTCGCTTTTTAATCATAAATATAAAATAAACCCTTGCGGTGTTTTTTAAAATAATTGCTGAGCATCATATAATGAGGTATTTTATTTTTGTGGCAACGATACTTTGAAGAAAACCTTTCATTTTTTTTATGAAAACAATGCCGATTTAATTTTTAATTTTCAGCAAATTTTAATCAAAAACATGTTTTAATGAATTGTTAAGTGTGCTATGTCAGAAGCCAGTTCAAAATCCTTTCATATGCCATCTCATTCGTCGTTCTGCGTTTCGTATTTTCTGAGAAAAAGGGATGTAGACAGGAGAAATAATATATATGATCAACTTTTCCATACTCCCATTAAAATACACAGGTATCTTTGTACTTTTTTTTTTGTTTCACTTTTCCGAGAAAGTTATCTGATAATAATTTTAATTATTAAATACTCTAGTCTAAACAATATAGCGAAATTAAACTTGATTTATTAAAATTATATTGACATAATCCTATTAAATTGAATTAAATCTGAATTAATATTATGACTTCTTGTATTATTCACTTCATAGTTAAAATTTAAAATTTGATCTGTTACTATATTTTACGCAGAAACTAAATATAAATATGCTCAGAGGTAGTTCAAATTACATTCTTCTCAGTAAATTAAAACAATATTCAATAAATCCTTTATGTACAATATTTTGTGCAAAAGAATATTTTTATGCTCACAAAAAGAAAAATAAATAAATATAGATAAAATAAACATAAATAGAAAGTATTGTATTTCAATAGCATTAAGAAAACTAAATATAAAGTCTATATACAGACGCCCAAATGATAACATTGTGGAGTGTTTTCAAGGAAATTACTTCCCCTAAAGAACATTTTCCTTATCATATCATTTCTTAATCTGCTATATTTTATCAACTGCACATCGTTTGGTGATTTGTTTTCGCTCAAGTGTTTCAGAAGCCAGAAGAATCAACTAATCAAATACAATGATCTTGTCCATTTCTCTTTTACAAATAAAGCATCAATAAAACACCGTTATATTCCTCGAAATATATTGTCATATTGAAAGAAAAAACATCTATTTCTTACCTCGTCTTTGGAACAAATTCTCTCATTTCCTACAATAAAATTATCGAAGTGGAAATGTACAAGATTTAGGATTTCGAATAAATATACTCAGATTATGAAGTTTTATTTTAAAGTTAAGACTGTCTTTATGTGTGGGGTTATTGTCTAAATTTGTCAAATTTTACGCTTGAGTACGTACGTGGGTTGTAAGAATGTTTAAAGAATTTTTAGAGGTAATAATCTGTCAAGATTTATTATAATTTTGTTTGGAAAAGGATTACATTAACACAAAAAAATTTCAAATTTACAGAAAATGTAGCTTCGCCGTAACAGATTGCTCACTGTTTTGATATATATTTGATGTATATAATTAAAGTTAACCTACTCATAACTGCTGTAGTTGAAACTATTCATAGAAAATAAAACATGAAATTTGCACTGTGCCTGAATGAAGGGATGCGAAAAACAATTAGGAAAAATATATTTAATTTCAAAAATTGCCCCTAGAGGGCATTTTTGAGAATATTTCGGTATATATGACGATTTTAGCAACCACATGATGCATCTGCTCGCACACAAATAAAATGTTAAATAAAAAGACGCATTGAATATCTTATCTGGTTCATGCCTCTTCCACTGTCAAATGTCGTGTTGTTTTATGTCGATCATGCTTTACTGGTGAAACTTATTTTCTAACAAAATGTTGCTTCCGCATCAGAAGCTTTGTGGAGGTTTTGAGCTTTCTAAAATAATCACAGAGGTACAATGATTGCAAACGTATTATGAAAAATGATCAAGAAGTTTCTGGAAACGGGATTGTGAAGAGTTCGTCCCGAAAGAGGAGGAAAGACTGCTTCTACAGAGGTAATTGAAGATGTCGAGCTTATAGGGAAAGACGACACGGCTTCAATCTCAATGAGTATCACGAGCATTCACCACGTTACAGCAGCATTACATCAGTCGACTGCTAGTGTTCATGAAATTCTTGAGAAAATTCTGTAATATTACCCAAATAAAATGTCACATTTTTGCAGTTGATGAAGAATTATTAACCTGCACGTCTAACATTTTAATTGGAATTTCTTGTTCGCTGTCTAATACATGTGGATTGATCTTGGAACATCCTATGGACCGATGAAGCTTATTTCAGTAAATTCGCGCAATTGTCGCATCCTGGTTGAGAAAAGTCATCATTCGGTTCTTCAAGCTCCGTTGCATTCTTAGTAAGGTTACGGTATGGCGCGGATTTGGTGCAGAAATTTTGTTCGGTCTGTTTTTTTTCGAAATATTAACTATGTTTGCTGACAGGCTCTGTAACTGGAATGTGTTATGCATCGCTGTCAGAGAGTAACATTGTCTCATCCCCGCGAGCACATCAGCGCACGGACAGAACAACTTTCATACAGGATGGAGCCCCCCCCCCCCCCCCACACACACACACGCCCTGCTACTAGCGTTAAAAAATATGCTTAGGAAGTGGTTTCATAAAAAATATATCATCAGTCTCCATTTTCTTCGTGTCTTTTCTTCCTACAAGACCCCCAAAACTATGATTTCCTAAAATGTTTGGTTACTTAACCAGAAGACAAACCCACATAGCGCATTCCTCACTTCTGTAACTAATTCTGACAGGGCAGGATTTATTGAGAATATTGTTGTCTTCGTATTTGTATATTATTATAAATGAATATTGCATACGGCTATTGTATAATTTTTCTCCATTAAAAATAGTGTAATTAACGCTGCTGCTGCCATAATTGAATGTATTGTCACCATTGTAATTTCTCGGCTTATCCTACAAAAACTATTCCATATAAAAATATGAAAACTTTGATTTATAACAACGATAAAGCAGACTGTTTTTAACTCGAGGATTTTTTAAAGTGTCATTTCATGTTGAAATTGGTATAGATAGTTCAGTTAAATAAATTTTAAATAGAATCAAAAAGTATTTATAGCAATTTCAGCATATTTTACAAGTCACCTTTTGAAACCATATTGTTTAGATTTAGTGTTCAATGTCTAAATTTTTTAAGTTTCTAACCATTTAAAAAAAAAAACTTTCAACATCAGAATAGAGATTTAATTTATATTATGCAGTAATAGTTTTTATTTCACGTTGACAGATTTTAAAAAGCCAAAATGATAAATCCAATAATTTTTCGATAGAAAAATATATTTACACGTGGATTTTAAAAAGAAAGAAAACTTTGAAATGATTTAATTATAAAGTTCAGAAACTATTTATTGTTGAAAATTACATCATATTTAAAGCATATATAGTTCAAACGATGTGCTTATAGATTATAAAATAAAATTTTTGTCTAGATATAGGCGTTAGAAAAGTCAGTTAGGAAGCTTTACTTAAACCTTTTTTTACAAGTTGGTTTTCAAATGTGTGATAGACCTTACTTGCTCCCGAAACCTGTCAACAGCTGTCACGACAATATTGGATGCGCCTTTGACAACAGAAAAATCTCTCAGTCAAAGAAAAATAATTGAAAATCCCACCAATTTTCTAGTAGTAAAAGTGTAAGTAAATGCTTAACTCCATTCATTTTAAGGAGCAGCAACCATGTACAGAGCTGCGAAGTCTCTGGCTTTTTGGATACCGGTATTTTAGTACAGATAAAGTTGACTTGTTTAGTCGGAGCACTCTGCGATTTAAAAGAACAACATTTTCTCTAATAAAATACTGGTGTGCAAAACGCCGGAGACTTGGCAACTCTGCATGTACGCTAATGGCGCCCGCTGCATGTAAAACACGCCGTGAGTGCAAAGTCCTCCATGATTCCTGTGAATTATACTTCTGGAGGTGCCTAGTCAGGTGAAGCTCTCGTCACATTATTAAGGTTCTAAATTAAGAGACCAACTTAAGTTGCGATGGCATGATGTGTGGGTTTGCGATGCAGCGTGAAATTAGTAAATACTTCAGCATCTTACACCCGTCCGGCATGACTTCGCTACTCTGTGCAGTGCAGAACAGTTGCAGTCAACATCAATTAGCAACCGGCCAACTAAGAAAAAGCAACTTAGGAAACAAGATGCACTGAAGCCACGTCGGCCAAAAGATTTATCAAACAGATCTTCGTAATGCTTAGATCAGCCACTTCCTAGCTCCGTTACCAGGTATCAACCCGTTCAGCTGGGATAAAGCCCGGTAGGTAGGGGACAGGTCAGCGGTCTAAAAAATAAAAAAAATAATAATAATAATAAATGAAAACCCGATTAAAGAAGATCGCTGGTCGTGATAATATCATTCAATCTTACGAAATAGCTAAACAGAATATATTGTTTTTAATCTTATAATTTTTAGTATGATGCAGTTTTATCATTTAGTCTACGATTCGTAACAGGGATCTCTTGGCTGAGTCTCTGTTTAGAATCCTGTTCCGGACTTTTTTGCCCAGTTTGGAAAATTACAGCTAATATTTTAATATCTTTAGCATTTTGAATAATTGCGTCAAAAATTAATCTTCTGAAAACTATTGTATATTGAATTTGCATTCAGAGAATAATCAGTTCAATCACAATCACAAACAGATGTTTTTTTGAAAGATAATACATTATAAGAAAACCCTACGGAGCTTTTAAGTATTTTTTCGTGGCCTTCCAGGTTTAATTCAGCAACTAATTTTTAAATTATTTCTCCATTAAGACATGCTCTTATGCTATTAAAATATTTTGTAAAGAAAATTATTGTTTATTGTTTTCATTTTTCTGTTTTTAGTTAGAGCGTATTTTTGAAATTAGAAAGTGTCCTTCATTGAAGAAAAATCTTGATTGTCCATTGTTTTCAAGATTTAATTTAATGGTCTGATCTCGTTAGTACATTTGTTAGTGGAATTAATCAGCTCTCAAAAACAGCATTAAAAGCAAAATAATAATAATAACACAATTCTATTGTCACATGTAATATAAATATGTAACTAAACGCAGAATTTGCTTCACTCTTATCCTAGTCTGTTTACATTTATAAAGACGTTAGTTTATTAGTAGTATTTATAAAGACGTAGAACCTCTCTGGAGGCTCTGGCACCTCTTCTTTCAGAGAAGTGCCATGGCACTTTCTCTTATTCGACAACAACAACAACAACAACAAAGACGTTAGTGTGTTTTGATAGATAACTGCTAATGTTTACTGAAATAATTATTTGTGAAAAATTCAATTCTATATAAATTTTTTAAATTCCACGATATCTAAATTTTAATAATAGCTATTTATATAGTAAAACGAATATTTTCCTTTGATCTGAATAATCGGAAAATCAATGCTTTTTTTTTCATAACTTACACATTCTACAGGGAAAAAAACATACTTCATAATTTTTAAGTAAATCATTATTAAACTATTATTGCCAAAAACATTTTGTTACAAAATATCAGTCCATGTGTCTGTATGTCCGTACGTGTGTCCTTTTTGTATCATCGAAAAGTGTGTGACGTTATGCATAAAATCGCACCAAATGTAATTTATATGATTTTGGCTATGTCCTAGTTAAATTTGGGCATATTCTGCCGGAAAGGGGCGCTGTGATAGCATTTTTTGTTTCATTTTATTTCTTGCATCATCGAGAGGTATGCGAATTAGGCTTATGATAGAACTAAATTTTATATGTATGTTTTTGTCCATCGCTTGTAGGTCCCAGGTAAATTTGAGAATATTCCGCCGGGAGGGGGAGCTGTTATAGCAATTTTTGTTCCATTTTTTATTATTGTATCATCAGAAAGTGTATAAAGTTATGCACAGAATTTAACAAATTTAACCAAATTTATAGATATGCTTTTTACTGTGGCCTAGATGTCCCTGTGGATTTTGTAGATATTCTGCCGCAAGGGAGCGCTGTGATATCAGTTTTTGTGCAATTCTCTCGATTTTTCGTAGTTGTGTAGTACGTCGGCTGCTCGTCTGCCGAAGAGTGCTCCGCATCCCTGTAAATCGGTGATTCGTTTGCATCTGACGTATAGCAAAATGACGAAAAATATTGATTTTATTGTCAGTGTGATAGCGAATTTTTAAGTATTAACATGTATGAGATTGAAGAAAGTTTTGGAATTGAAACTAGTTGACAACTAGTTTTCTTTTGTATTCGACGTGAAGAAGCATAATTTCTTTAAAATTTCAGATGTATTCTTTCCTAAAATCAGACTTTCTATCCGTATATTATATTTAAAGTAAAATCATCGAAAAATCACATTACAAGAAAAATGTAGTCAGTAAACTAGAATAAATATAAAATAATATTTATTTATTATTAATTTATATATTAATAATTTGAAATAACAACTAATAAGAAAACGGTCTAACTATATAATGCTTTTAATAAAGCGTAAACATACATACACACAAACAAGAATACACGAACACGAACCACACACACACATACAGACACACATACGCACACACACAAACACACATATATTATATACATATATATATATATATAATTATAATATCTTTGAATTTCAAAAAACATATCAAGTTCTTGTAACATACTAATTAAATCTCCAAAGAGATAATAATAATGTGTAGACAGAATATCACATAGTTAATAAATTAACAAGTGCAATCATAATATTACCATAGGTTGTGCTTCAATGGTAATTGGCCAAAAATACTGAAAATATGAAGGTTATTTAAAAAGAGAGAGATAAAAAGAAAAAAAAAATTATAATAAACCTTAAAATGTTAATAATTTGGAGTTGATATCAAGTGAATAAAAATGGATTAAGAAATGAAATATCAACTAAATATAATGGAAAATTGGATAACAAGAGATTTAAATTATAATTGGGTATGAAAAAACACGTGTAGGTATAATCTTCAGCCTGGATGTACCCACACGTGTTTTAAAAAATAATTCAGTATTTTATAATTATACTGGCATATATGCTAAGATCATATATACATGTATGATGTCTTAGATGCCGCTTTGAACCAAATTAGTCTTTACCAAATATACCAAATATACTGATAAAAAGGAAAATGTTAGGGAATTATTAATGGTTAAGTAGATGAATAATTTCTCTACTTCTTATTAAAGTAAAACTATGCAAATTTTCAAACATTTCTTGGTTATTAAAATTAATATTATTTCATGCGCTACATTCAGAAAAAAAATTGTTAGTGCGAAAAAAAAAATTATACTCTCCCATCAAACTTTCGGTAATTTTAATGTAATGAACGGAGATAAATATTCTCTCGAGGCCGTTTAATTGCTTTTAAGATTGAAAGTAATTTTTGATCTCTGATGCATGTAATTAGTAAAGATATAATTTTACTTTACATGCTGAAAATAACATTGTGATTTAATAGCATATCGAACATTACACTATATATGATTTTTAATGCAATAAATATTGATAAGAAAATTTAGTATTTAGAACTTTTTTTATTAAATCGAATTAATGCATTATGTATAAAATTTGTTGTTAAAGGAGAAGTTTTAGTTTTTACTTTTTAAGCTTACGAGCTATACATATTTGATACAATATGATCATTATAATTTATTTAAAATGCTACATTCTATTCCTTATCTAGAAGTGCAATGTAGAAAAACAATCTGTCACGTGTGAGTATTATTTGCGCTGAAATGGTTCCGTACATTAAATTTATAATAATATATTAATAAAATAATAATACTTCATTAAAAAATATATAAGAATACTATGAGTTAAATGACATTTAAAACTATCTTATTAAAAAAATGATATCAATGGTGAGTTTTCCAATGTAAATTTATCTTACAATGTGTTTTCTTAATCATCTATTGGTTCTTTAGTGATTTTTCTCCTAGTTATTCTGAAGTCAATATAGGATAAACTAATCAAATGGAATTGACTTGTTCATCCCACTGTAATAAAAAATGTAGGAAAAACTTGTTTGAATCTAGTTGATGCAGTACCGAATAAAAAGAGAAAAGGAGTATTTTTTTCTATTATATAACCGAAGTTTGTTTTATTTTTTCAACATTGAAATAAACGTAATGTTAAAAAAAATAAAGAAAAAATAAAGAAAAAATTAAAGAAAAAATAAATAAAAACAATTAGTAAAAGGAATAAGAATAAGACATCATTTAAACATACGATATCAAAAACTTAAAGGTACAATGAAATATAAAAAAAAAAAATCAAATATACTATTTAAAATTTTTAGCATAGTAATTATATTTATAACCACAACATGCGATTTTCAAAAACAAATTCTGATTACTATTATTTTGAAGCAAAATGAACATGTTTTTTGCTGTTTCAGCAATGCCCATTTGAAAAACCTTGGTATAAGCCGCCAATTTAAGCTGTCTTCTAACAACTAAAATTTAGTGGTAAATTTTAGTTTCGGCTAGTTCCTAATATTTGAATAAGCTTATTTCATAAAAAAATATCAGAATTGTTTCCGATTACAACCGCCATTATGAGTAATGAGTTTGTGTTATCCATATAAAACGAATTTTTTTCCGAATTAGAGAAGTAGTTCGATAGCTTTCTCATGCCCGCATTAGTATAGGAGACAAGTCTTATTAAAATCGTTCGAGCCGATTTCGAATTATATCAGTATTTTTAGTGAGACGTCGAGTTTAAGTTATCAAACCGGACTTTTTCAAATTAGGGACCTACTTAATCATTTTCTCGTGCTTGATATAGTACAGTAGGCAAGTTTTGTGAAAATCGGTTGAGCAGTTTTCGATTTAGCAAGCAGCATTATCATCGCTAAGTTCGTTTTAACCTGTCAAGACGAATTTTCTCAAATTCTAGACCTAGCTAAATCATGTCTCGTGCTTGATTTAGTGTAGTAGGAAAATTTCCTGAAAAACGATCCAGCCGTTTACGATATCATCCATAATCGGGAAAATCGCTTGCTTATTTAATATATATGATAATTGAAATAAAGTTATAGAAATTTTATATTTTCCTATTTTTTTCTTTTTAAACCCTATCTTCCTATTTCAGTTTATTTCATGAAATTCCATTTTATTAAAATTTATAAAAGAAAATATAGAAATTTACATTATTGGAAACAAACTTAGTGTGAATGCTATGTATTAAATACATATTTTTGAGTAATTTTATTATTTAGTATCCATATTGTGAATCTAAATTACCAGTTCCCTAATGTATCAGTTTCCGAAATCAGGCTTTTTTTGTCATTTAGAATGCACTAGAAGGTGTATCTGTAGAGTTATTTTAACTTCAGGTCTCAGGAGGTTAAGGAGAGGACACTTAAATGAAGATATATACAGTAGCGATCAAAAGTTTCCGGCCAGCATAAAATTTTTGGTTAATTTGTAAGTATATCCATATAAAGAGGAATCTCAAAGTGATACTTATACATTTTATTGACAAAATAGTTAGGAACTTATTTAGGGAATAACAAATAAATATCAATAGATTTAATTGACAAACTTAAGTGCAAAAGAAAACGCTTGTTCTCAAAAGTTTCCGGCCATCTTGGCAAGTTTGGAAAAAAATGGTTTTATAATAGAAAATATTAGTGATCAACGACATTTACAATTAGTATTTTGCCGTCATACCTTTAGCAATAAGTGCTGCGGCGCAGCGATGTGGCATCGATTCAATGAACGGCATGAACGGTTGAAGGTCGTCTATGGTAAGTTTTTTCCACTTTTCTTGCAATTTTTGGGAAAATTCGGCTGTATTGCAATATTTATAATTCCACACATGTTTGTAAAGTTCGCTCCACAGATTCTATTGGATTTAGATCAGGTAATTGTGATGGCTATTTCAAAAGCGGAATTTTTTTGTGAGAAAGCCACTGCTTTACGAGCTTGCATGTATTCTTTGGGTCATTATCATGCTGAAAAAAATAGTTGCGACAACAATTTTTCCTCCAATAAGGCAGCAAATGATCTTGCAAGATATCCTTGTACATTGCACCATTCACCTTGCCACGGATTTCAACTAACGGAAGGACACTTTTTCCAAAAAATGCTCCCCACCTCATAATGTGTCCTCTGCCATGTTTCATTGTAGGAATAACATATCTTGAATCATATATTTTGTTTTAGGTCGTTGGACGTAGTGTCTGCCATCACCCCCAAAAAATTTGAACTTCGATGCATTGGAAAATAGTACTTTTTTCCAGTTTTCACTTGTCGAGTCTTTGTGTTCCTTGGCAAATGCCAGTCTGGGGTGCTGATTTTTTTTTACGTACAAAAGGTTTTTTAACACCGATTCTTCCATAAAGTCCTACGTCACATAAGCATCTTGACACGGTAGACCGATTTATATCAGCAATATTTTCACTCTGTAAATCGCGGGATATTCCAGCGGCATTTTTATGCGGGTTATCAACTGCTTTTCTCCTGATAATTCTGTCCACACGAATAGTCTTTTTCTGGGGTCTCCCGGACCGTGGCAATTTCTGAAGGCCATGGACATATTTATATATTTTTTTAAATATCGTTCACAGTAGATTTTCCGATCAACAACTTTGCCTCAATCTTACGAGAGGTTTGGCCCATTACCGACAAACAAATCACTCACTTACGAACAATAATTGTTGAACTTTTCATTTTTTAATTCCTATTACGTTATTCACGTTCATTAATTAATAAACACGACCAAAAAAACATTTTACCGATAGCAAACACTAACGAATGGCGAATGGCTGGAAACTTTTGCACACGCGAATTTCGAATTCCTCCCCATTGCATCAAGTGTCTTCAGAATCCAATCAAAATGATCACGTGGTCAGAGGTCATCTGCAGATTCCTAACTTTTGGAACAATTGCGCTTCTTCTTCGCTGAAACGTTCTGGCAAACAAATCAAAGAAGCTAACTGGCCGGAATCTTTTGACCGCCACTGTATAACTAAGAAAAGACTAAAGAAATAAGACTGTTGCTAAAAATCTGATTATTGAAGACTTAGTTTTTCTAGAGATGTTTGGAAACCGGTGTTATTTAGATGTAGAGAAAGTTGCAGGACTTGATATGGAAAGCAAACAGATCCGGACACCACTACTGTAGGAGAACGATCCGAAACACACCGTATAAAAATTCACCTCTCGTGTATTTGCCAATGACCAACTTATCGCTGTCTGTATCTCCTACAATAGATGTAAGCTCGAATTCTTCCACTTAGAGCGCTATAAAAATAGTTTTTCTCAGTTGTAGGTATTTACATTATTTTATAATACACTTGACAGCGATAACTAGTCAACTGTTCACTGCATTACTAAAATTTACGAATTCCATTGAGTTTTGAAAATAACCCTTCTTACAGCGCTAAATAGTCACTCCAATGAAGAGAGAAGCAATGGTATAAATTTCCTATCAGGCGATAGTACGTCAGTACTATCAAACTATTTACAATCTTTTATTTTAAATAAATTATGAAAATTACATTAAAATGCATTTTGTTTAAACTTTCTTTGAAATACTACTTTATTTTCAAAATTTGCATTATAATATTTTTTAGATAATTGGGAACTTAAAGAGTAAACATAAATGACGACAAAAAAAAAGAAAATAACTTATTTTCAAGAATGCACAAAAACAGTCAAATTTGAGAAACACTATATTCGGACATTTTTTGGTTTAACAAACAACAAGTACTGAAATCGTTGAAAAGGAAGCATTTTTACATTCTTTGTTTGGAAAGTTCAAACTTTTATACACGTTCTTAGAATACGTAATGAACTAATGTATACATTTTCAGCTGGAAGTCGGAAAAACTTACTTCAGAGCTGCATTTTGATGCCAGATGTTTTGATAGTAACAAACTGGAATAGTAGGGAGTGATTTTTATATCAGCTTATTTCAGAATGTTAAATATTGTATTTAATTTACATTTTGTGGATAGAAATTTTTTCTGTTAGTATTGCTATTTTGTTACAGATAACACAGAATTTCCATATTTGAAAACGCACTGTTTTATTTTAATATTGGAGAATTCTTACGTTAAGCAAACTTCATTTATATATTATTACCGAAAGAAAGAAAACTCTACGAAAATATATTGTACCCATTATACTCTCAATATATATATGTGGTAAAAATTATCTAAATGAAAATGGACTTATGATTATTAAAAGGAAAGGATTTCGAAAAATAGTAGTCCCCATGTCTTTAAGGAGAAAAATACTAAATGTTGCTCATGAAAAATTTGGTCATCCTGGTATCCAAAAAATGTTAAATTTAATCTCCCCTAATTATTATTGGCCTGACATGACGCAAGATATAACCAATTTTGTAAAACATTGTGATATTTGTCAAAAGAATAAAAAACCCAGACAGAAAAAATTTGGCTTATTACAAGCTATGCCCACCACAGATCAACCTTTTGAATGTCTTTCTATTGATACTGTGGGAGGATTCAATTATTATAACTCCACCAAAAAATATCTACACATCATCATCGACCATGCAACCAGATATGTTTGGGCATTTCCTTCCAAAAGTGTTACCACAGAAACATACACAAATTGCTTAAAACAAGTCTTCAATATTCAATTCCCTCAACAATTATTCTGTTTCAACAAAATTTTCGATATACAGGGTCCTCAAAAGGTATTAAGTGATAGGAATGCAGCCTTTACTTCACCTAGATTAAAAAAAATTTTGAGGAATCACAATATTAAGCAACGTTTAATCACATCACATCACCCTCAAACGAATGGCAAATGTGAGAGAGTGAACCAATCAATAGTTACAAGATTAAAGTGTAAAGTTAATTCTACTACCTCCAAAATTCCTTGGACCAAACTTCTGACTGAAGTAGTTAATGAATACAATAATACACCCCATTCCATAACCAAATTCCCTCCTGCTTATTTACTTTTTGGCAAATTACCCTATGATTCCCCTCTTAAGCAACATTATTACCCTCCTGTCCAGGAAGCCCTCAACATTGCTAAAAAACGCACGGATGAATTTTACTGGAAAAGTAAAAAATATTATGATAGAAATTATGTGGAGCCAAAATTTGAGATAGGAGATCTTGTTATCTATGAAGAATTCCATTATCCCAATACCAGAAAGCTCTCACAAGTTTTTAGTGGTCCCTATCAAATCCTTAAAAAATTATCTGATGTAAATGTTGAAATTAATAGACAGACTCAAAATAAATTTACTGAAATAGTCCATGTATCAAAATTACGCCCTTATTACCCTCCTGACAAATTAAAGTTATCCCATGAGCAACAACAAACTAATGTTAAATCAATAGCTTAATATTAAACTTAGTAAAGCAAAAATTCACTAAATTTAATTAAATCAAATTATAATTGACTAATCAATTCTCTTCTGTATAACAGTATGTTCTTGAATATAGGAATTCCCAAGAATATTACTGCCAATGTTTTTGCTTGAGTTAACTTTTTATGCAGGCGTAAATTAGTTGATTTGAGTTAAGAATTTTTTATATTGGAGTGAATTGAATTAGAACAATAAAGTAAATTGGAATAGCAAATTAGATTAGAATACTACATTAAATTAAAACAAATTGAATAAAAATTCACTGGATTAAATTAAATTATAATAATAGAATAAAACTCTCTACTAATAGTAATAATTAAACTTCTTATCCACCATACACTTCAAGGTCTTATATTCATTGAGCAGCTTATGTTTCTCTTGTTTGACTGAAAACAGAGAGCACATTATCTTACTGAATTGTTGATAATTTTTCACAGATATTTCTTAGTTTACTATTTATTATTTTTGTTTCATTTTATTAAGTATATTTTCATTCCTCACTGGTATTGAAAAAGAATGAGGAATTAAAATTATATACAGATAAATTACTGATTTAGTATTATTTTGAAGTTGTTTGTTATTGTTGATATTATTATGTTGTTATTATAAATTTGTTGTTGTTATTTATTATGTGATAAGATTATAAAAGAGAATATTCTTGAGAATTGTGATAAAAGAGAACCACTGATAGTATATTAGTTGATGATAAACAGTCACATCTTACTAGCAAAACATCTAATACTCATATCTAATTGATGGAACATTATTAACTGACTGGACTTCACTTAATAAGTGCACTAACAAGGCACAAAACTTATCAAGCATCACAAACAAGCACTTTTATTGTTTATTGAACTTAGTAGTGATGGAACTTTCTTATGTTTTTGGACTTTATGATTAACTGGAATTATCCTACTACAGAATCAATACACTGTATTGCCATAAACTGTATAACTGGCTAATACTTGACATATCTGTGCCTTCAAACTTTATTGGAAATGAGAGGTCTATGACTCAGACTGTTACTGATTAAGAGGACTATTAGACATTTATACTTTTCACTGCTTAGACAGAAATGCTTTGTTTACTTCATATTCATCCTTTTCACTATTTATGTTTGAAGAAAAAAAAAATATTTGTTACTAACTTATTTATATTGTAATTGTATGTATTTCTGTATTTAAACAATTCCCAGAGGTTCGCGTTTACAAAAATAACTATTGAATTAACTTTAATAAAATCAAAGAATTTTTGGCATTAACTAGAATACCAGATAAATATTTTGTAATCCAAATTCTTGCTTGCCTTAATGAACTTGTAGATCATCGGATCTACCCGTCATACGGATTTTTAGAGGGGGGGGGGGGGATAATGTTATATAAAAATTTATTTCCTTCATATCCTTCCATTTTATTCGCATTAATATTTTAAAATTAATCTAACTTCTGTCATAGTCAGTATTTCCTTAATTCTTAATAATATCTATTCCTATTTAAAGTCCTTTTAAAAGTAAATATCCGTATATTAATAATTATTTTATTCCAAATCTTAATCTAAAATTTAAGATCATTCGTAGCTTTTATCAGTTCCCCAATCTATAAAATTCTGAGACGCGTTCTCATTTCGAATGTTTTTAAAAGCCATTTTCTTTTTATTATTATTATTATTATTGCTCTGAAATTTTCGCGCGCTTGGGAATTTAACTTCTAAATTGGTCCGCACCCATGTAAGGGATTCTTTAATGTTTTAGCCTCGCACTCTAGCCTCATTCGTTGGGCTGGAGCTAGCTTCTCACTCATTGGGTTGAGCGCTCGTGACGTAATTCTGTGTATGTTTCCGCGGAGAGATCAAAACTGGAACTCACCGGTCGGAGCGAGAGATTTTTGACGTTTTCGGAAGCTAAACAAGTATGTGTCTGGTATTTGTATGACCGTAGAATATTCAACTGGCCCAATAACATCTTAATTCAATGAAGTGAAGCAACGTTAGCCCGAGGGCTATAAGTTTTAGACCCTTTGGGAATCGTTTATATGTTGTTCGTCTTCTAATAAAATTATTTGTCTGGAGATTGGCTGGATTTACTGGAGAAATTCTGTGATCTCATTTCATTGCCTTACTACTTCGCCATACTCGCTAAATTCGACTGCAACTTGCTATATCATTGAAGGACTGCCATCTTTTCATCGAATAGTATTCATCGTAATATCTCAACCTCGTCAAAATGCTACATATATATTTATATATATTTATTTATTTAATTTATACATCATTATATTTTTCGGATATAAGTCTTTAATCATATGAAAACTTTTCTTCGTCATATAGAAATGTGCATTTACCGTTATTTATAGTTTTAGGTCAGAATTTTGTAATATACAGAGTAATGAAAAATAAAACTCTTATCGCAATCCATAATTTTACATCTATAACCCACATAACAAATATCATAAATGTAATAAGACATGTTTATACATTTCTTTTTTTTAAATAGACATTTTCATTCTTCATATTACCCACAAAATATTTATTTTTGCTCAGAAGTTAAAATTTTCACTTCAAACACTTTTATGGTTTATTTATCTTTATAAAATGTTGCTACTAATATATAGTGAAAATAATTGAAATTTATTTAGAAGATACAATTAGCTAGACGCGTATTTCGAAATATATTATAAATGAATAAAAATGCTGTTTAAACTATTAAATAACTCTTTAATCATTGCTGTTGTCCAGTGGAAAAAAAAATTAAACAGGAAAAAAAAACTATATGGTGGATTGCTAATATTTATAATATCTGAAATACATATCAAATTATTAAAATACATTTTTATAGTAAGAACAAAATGACAAATAAATGAAATGATATGAACCAAAGAAAAAATATTATTGTCATTCAAAAGAGAGAAACAAGAAATACAAAGATTAATTGCAGACCAATGAAAGATAAGAGAGTTTCAAAGCAATTACTTTATGTGAAAGACAATTTCCTTATCATGTTATTTCTTAATCTTCTCTACGTTATCAACTTCAGATTCTTTGGTGATTTTTTTTTTCTTCCTGGTGTTCCAAAAGCCAGGAGGATCGACTAATTAAATACATTGATCTTGACTATTTCCCTTTAACAAATAAAACACTAATAAACTCTCGTTAGATGTCATAGAGAAATAAATAAAACCTATTCTTGACGCCAATGTAAAACTTTCGAAGTGGAATAATAAAAAATTAAATATTACAAACAAACATCTTTAAAACATGAAAATTCTAGATTAAGGTTGAGAATGCCAATTTGGGAGAGATTATAATCCCAAAATATATAGCATTATATACCCTATTAAAATCGGTGCGCGTATCTATCTATGTAATCTGAAAAACTCGGAAACCACAGGGCGCAGGGCTACGAAATTTGGTACACGGGTTTCTGGTAGGAGGCCCATGAACGACTGGGGCAGAAAATTCTAAAATTTTTAATAGATTTATTTTAATTTTTTATTTTTGACGAATTTTTGCCTTTTTTATGTTCAACCCGTAATTGCGAGTGTTCTAACCCGTTCTAAATGTTTACTGCAATGTGAGATATGCATATTACGTACGCCACACAGCAATACTGAGAAGCTGTAGCGGGTATTACGATAATTATTTTACCTCGCATGCAAATTATGAGAGATTATTTAATTGCGCTTAATTATTACTTTTTTTAAAAAAATAAAGAAAAACATTTTATCACAAACATCAACAAAACTTGTATTCTATTTATTCCCTTATTCCAAAGATATCGTTTTATCGTCTGCTACCATAGCAATATGATAAATTAAATTTCATTAAAAAAATGCAAAGTAGTAGAGAAATATATTTTTTAATCGAATAGTAGAACAACTCAACACTTCAACAGGGGAATTCTTATTTAGATATTTTAAAGTTGTTTGCTGTCATATTTATTTGTAATTTTGGTTTTAGAATTAAATTCATGAACTCCCGTGCGTAGAACGGGTTAAACAGCTAGTTTACTCATAGAAACTTACGTAGTAAACTGGACTTTTTAAGAAAATTTTACACATTTTAATATATTGAAATAGGAAAAAGAAATTACATTTATTTAACTCTGCATATTATAATTTAGTTTACAAAAGATTTACCTTTGAAAATTTTTTGAACTAATTAGAAATATGAGAGACTTTATTAATTGTCGATGTGGGTAAAAAGCGTAGGAGACAAACCCAGTGCATCTTGTTATCTCTATGAAAACTGAGCTCATGATGACTCTGGCAGACATAATTGATTTAAGATACTGATGCTATCCAGAGCTGGCAGATTAGCTCAGTTGGTAGAAAGTTAGCGCTTAGAGCTAGAAGTTCTATGTTTCTTACCTTGCCGGAGACATTTCTCACTCATTTGGAATTGATGAATTATCTCTTAAAGATTTTAGTTTTCAGTATATGATTGAGAAATAGATAAAATTTGTAATGATAATTTATTAACATGTCAAAGTAGCACTTATTTGGACACATTTGCTTATTGTTTCATACTTTGCTAGTATACACAATAATATACTGCACAGAAAAATTTGCAGAATTGATCTTTATTCTAAATCAAATAATGAATAAAATATTTAACGCTAAGTTGAGACCGACGAGTACAAACTGTAAGGTTTATATAAAAACAAAAACAAAATATCTCAAATCTACTAAGATATTAAGTATTTTCTACGAAATTCCTTGACATGTTTCGGCTTACTCCGAGCCATTTTAAAAACAAATGAGAATATTCTTTAATTGCACGATATCTTACGTAGAATAATATTATATAAAATAATATTATGTAAAAGAATATTACGTAAAAGAATATGCGAAAGAATATCTATATAACCAGAATAAATATTTTCATAACCGTGCAATTAGAGAATATTCTTATTTGTTTTTTAAAATGGCTTGGATTGAGCCGAAACATGTCAACAACCTGATAAAAGTTATTTTACTGTATATTATGTTGTTAATTTTCACCTTTTAGCATTTAAATAGAATAAATTATTACAAGGTGTTGTAATTTATTATATTGTTATAAACATCAGTATTTAAATGGCGTTGTTTAAATTATTCTCCATATAAAATAACATTTTATTTTTTATTTTCACATTTTAATATAAATATATTGATTAAACTGTAAATATTTCTTCGTTTTTCCCTTCTTAGATTATGCTCAGTGAATTATAATTAGGTGGGTGATTATTTTCAAGTAAGTTTTAAACGCATAAAGAAGCCTTTACTAATTCCTTGCGTATTATCTGACGAATATTTTCTTTTAAAACAGAATTAAAAGTATTGTTAACGGATCGTGTACATTTTAAACTCAGCGAAAGTCAACAAAAACATTCAAAGTTTGAATTGGTGTATCTTCAAAACCTTTTTATGTATAAACATAAAATGTTGACTGTCTTGACAAACAAGTGGATTTTTCATTGCTAAACTGAGCGTTAAGCCGACAGAGTAGGAAACTGTCCCAGGCCAAGAATCGAACCCGGATCCCAAGAATAGCACTCTGGGGCTGTACACCACCGTGCTACAAGGACCAATATTTCAACTCCTCAGCTCTCACTCTTATGTATATGTCGGATAGGCTGCAATCGCAGCACAAGATGGAAATTGTCATCTAGAGCACACAAACCCTGTGGCAAATTTTAAACAACATTTTTCACAACAAGTCCAGCATAGAAAACATAAACAAGTAAATTCCAATTAATTTTTCAGAAATGGAATTCGACCGAAAATAATGAGTAACAAACAAGTGGATTTTTCATTCTTAAACTCAGCGTTAAGCCGACAGAGTGAAATATATCCCAAGCGGGAATCAAACCTGGACCAAAGAATAGCGCTCTGAGGCTGTACCATTGAGCTACAAGGAACGGTATCCCAACTCAGCATTTCTCACACTTATATATATTTCGGATAGGCTGCAACCGTAGCACAAGGTAGAAACTGCCCTCCAGAGCGCACAAAACCCTGTGGCAAATTTTAGATGACAATTTTCACAATACGTCCTGCATAGACAACACATACAAGTAAATTACAATGAATTTTTCCGGAGTGAAATTTGTCCAAAATTAATGAGTAACAAACCAGTAGATTTTTCATTCCTAAACTGAGCGTTAAGCCGACAGATTGAAAAATGCCCTAAGCCGGGAATTGAACCCGGGACACCAGAACAGCACTCTGAGGCTCTACCACTCAGCTAAAAAGAACGATATACCAACTCGGCATCTTTCACTCTTATGTATATGTCAGATAGGCTGCAATCGCAGAACAAGATGGAAACTGTCATCACAGTTTCCATCTTGTGGTTGGTTTGTTGTTTGGTTAATTTGATGACGGCTGATTAGACGAGGGATATAGGCCCTAGGGGGGGATAAGTGCCCTCCGTGGAGGTCTTTCTAAGGGATCCTAACCCGTATTTATGGCAAGGTTAGAAGAAAACCACGAAAAACTCCGAACGGTTAGGTCGACGAGCGCGGCAGGGATTTGAACCCAGCACCTCTCATCTACCAGCTTTGAGAGCAGAATCTCTCAGCCACTGGTGGGGCGTCTCCATCTTGTGCTGACTAGTCTGTTACAGAATATGCGTATCGTTTACCTTGAAATAGCTCTTGCGTATTATCTTGAGAACGTATACATGGGTTGTTAGGAAATTTGATATTGATAATAAGCACACATGTATTTTTAAAATGATCTACTTTTAGGTCAAAATTATTTCAGGAACTATGTAAAAAAATGTAAACAAAATCAAAATTTAGCATTTTTTAATGAATAAAAACAGTTTTCCATAACAATCCATACATACGTTTTAAAGGTATACGTGCAATCACTTACGGAGTAAAAAATAGAATTTATTTTAATTTCAAATATGCACAAATATTCTAAAATGCTAATCATTTTCTAATGGTAGTATATTACAAACACAATATCATTCATCAATATTCAATATTTAATGTTTATGCATAAAGAAATTTTAAAGATATACTAATTCAAACTTTGAATGTTTTTATTGATTTTCCTCACGTTTAAAAGGTACAATACCCCTTAAACAAAGTTTAAAAATTGTATTGAGTAATCTTATCTATATATTTATTACAGTTCTGAGCGTAAATAACTATTCCTATAAATGCTACAACAATTCCCCATTAAGGAACTAAATACCGAAATTTAAGAAAAAAATGTGGAAATGAAAAATAAATAATGTTTTACTCACATATTACATGAAACACTACAGTATCCTTAAATATAACTATGTCCACCATACACGGTTTTGTGAAACATTTTTAGATTGACAATACAATAATAAGTATACAAGATTACTGATATATCCTTCTACAAAATATTTGTATAAGACATTTGAAAAGCACGATAAAATATTATATTATAAAATAAGCATTTACAATGAAGAAGCTTTTATGACAGTGTTTCTAATAGAAAATAGTATCCACACTAATATATATATATATATATATATATTACATTTTACAGATTCTTGGAAAAATTGTTTTATACTATAATTCACATTTTTTTCTTATGAAATATTAAACAGTTTTACAGTTTGAATATTTTCATTCTCGCAGAACAGCATTGTTCTAAGTTTTGTTCTGTAAAAGATAAGATTTATACAGATATTTTTGTTGTTCTAATTTTTTAGATACATTCATTTTTAGTGAAAATTCATTTAACCCTTTCGGCTCCGAATTGTTTTTCAATTTTTGTTAAAATTTACTTTTACCTTAATAATATTCAAAGTAGCTATCCAAATCCCAAAAATTAGTTGTTACAGACATTTAACGGATATTTCATTTACTGAAATCTAATAAAAAATAATTATTTTGTATGCTATTCATGTGACTATAGAATAAGGAAGAAATTTTGAAGACGTTTGGAAAAATGTCTTATTACAACAGCATTAAATAGGCATAACATTTTCATAATATATATTTTTTTTATTTCATCACAATTTATACGTTCAGAAAAGTAGTCCAAATTTTAAATTTAAAGAGTGAATTAATTGATTGAAATAAAAGAATCGCCAACGGTGCAAAGAGAATTAAGAAAAGTACTAGCTGACCCCGCCCGGCGTATCCGAGACCCTTGATAATATATATATTTTTTTAAATCATCAAGTTTTTATTATTTTACATCTTTAACTCGATTTTGTATGGAATTATATTTTAAAATGAAAAATTCGCGAAAAAATATTGTTATATTGTGATAAAAGAGCTATTTTTTTTTTTACCTAGGGTCGTTTCATAGTTTTAAAAAAAAAATTGTCCGAATTCTATGAAATCTTTATTGGTGATAAATAAAACGGTTTTACAGCTCGTGTAAAATTTCCGTGAAGAAATATTTTTATCCAGTTGTAAAATAAATGTTTTCTTCTCACTTTTTTGTTTGTTTGTTTGTTTTCGCGGCGGTTCCTTTAACAGAACAATTAAAAAATAGTTCTCATCTTCCGAACTCTCTGACATTTCAACAGGTTATAAATATAACTGCATCCAAGGTCTCTTTAAAATTTTGCGAACAAGTATGCATATTTAGTAGTAAAAACATGAGTTCTTAAAAAAAAACTTTAGCTTTCAACCTCAGAGCAAAATATATTAGAAGGTCTATGCTTTCAATGCAATGGTACATTTCCATTCACTTTCAGTCACCCCTTTTCAATCCCCCTAGTCTAAACAAGCAAAGGTTTCGTTAATTATTCAGGATTCCCGTTTCTGAGAGTAGAAGCCTTAAAAAAAAGTTGACGTATGCGCAAAGAGACGATTTTCATGTGGATTTGACAGAATGCGCTTTTATTTTTAAATATATAGATTATTATTATTATTATTATTATTACTGAATGCTAATGCATAAAAGAAGTCATAATAACAAATGCATAGACATATACTACTATTATTACAGAATGCTAAAGCATAAAAGAAATCATAATAACAAATGTATAGACATATACTACTATTATTACAGACCGATAATAACGAGAATAATTATTAAGAAAAAATAATACTCAATAGAAAGACGTACTATTAATAGTACACCAGACCCGAAAGGGTTAAGTTTAAATATACTCATTTCTTTTAATTCTTATTTTTCTCCTGATGTGTGTTTAAAACAAACCACACGTCAATAGACACATAATTATTATTTTTAAAGAAACCCTTAAAAGAAAAATATAAACGAATACACCGTCGTTTTGAATTAAAAATATGCTTACAGATCTAACTCCATAAAGGCAATTTAGAACATACTATGTTCTAGAAATTCAGTCAATGAATACGTAAAATAAAATATCATTTAAAAAAATAACTTTTTTTAAATTTATGAATTTATGTACTGCTTCTGTAGATTCTGTGCTCAATAGAAATATTTCGAAAATAAATATTACCGAAATCTTTCAACTGATTTTTAAAAATGATTAAACGAGTTGCACTTATTCCCTTATGCAAAGATTTCAGTGCTTGCAATAATCCTGTTTTTTTTTTCAACCTTTTAATTGCTTTTAAGGCAGAAAGTAATTTTTGATCTTTCGTGCATGTAATTAAAAATGACGCCATTTTATGAAACGCTCTGGAAAATGTAATTATGACTCAAAAATGCTTCAGCGGTTAATACATATTATTTTTTATAGCAAGAAAATTTAATAGATGCAGCTAAAAATGAAGTTGTTTATTGCTGTTGTTTATTGCATTTGAAGTTATTTAATGCTCTGTAGTTGCGAACTGAACATTTTTGTGTTTCTGTTTAATTTGCATTCGGTACAAATATCAGGATATATAACCATCAGATTTTATTCGAAATGTCAAATTCATTTTTATTTTTTGCATCTCACACTCATATATGTGTATGAATGTGCCTCTCCTCATCTTATTTTTCTTCATTTAAATTGCTTTACTCCGAAATATCCTTCGTTGAATAATTGCAGTATTTCAATAATTAAAATCTCCCAATACTAAATAATAATAATAATAATAATAATAATAATTAAACCTTTGGAAAAATTAAAATTGTGATTGTTAGACTAGCGATGTTTAGCAATAGCAGAGCGTTTAATGTCACATGTTTTAACATTATTTTTATGTTCCCCCAAGCCGACCTTAAGAGATCGCTTAGTTTGACCTATATACATTTTATCACATTCGCAAGATTCCTTGTGAATTCCCCAATGTGAAAATCTGTCTATTGGATCTTTGAAAGCAGAAATTCTCATCCATTTACGATCTTGATTTTTGAGAAGCTTGTCATATATGGAAGAATTGAAACAACTTGGTTAATAATATGTGCAGTACACCAAATTTTTCAAACGTCTATCTACCTTTCCTGTAATTTACTGTCTTCACGTGCCCCCTTTTTCTCCTACCTGTTCAAACTCGTCCAGATTGGATGAGCGCTTTTCATTGATCTCCTTCGTCACGTGGGCTCTTCTGACTCCACGCTTTGTTTTTCAATACTCATCGCCATCTCACCTTGACTGCGAGCGGAGAAATTAGATACAGATATGGCATAAACCCCAGGATCCGTTTTTAACCTTTGCGCTGATGATGGGGCTTTAGGAGCTCCGAAACAGCTGTATGTCATTTTCACATTTATTTTATTTTTTAGCTATTTTTACTTTGTTCATTTATTTATGATATAACGGCACAAAGTCCAATCCTCCCATTTTAAGTTTAACGAATTATTTGGAATGTGAATTAGAATAAGTAAGATATTAAAATAAATATATTCATATAATGAATATATTTCATTCAGGGACAAATAAAACTCACCCTCTGAGGCGGTGGTGATCACTGGTACGTCCTACCAGTGATCAGTTTGAGTTTTTAGGGGAGCAATTACAAATATGGTACTGCCTCATTCGTTGTCAAAGGAATACATCCAAAATTAAAAATAATAAAGTTTTTTTTTTGTTTTGTTTTTTGCAGAAATTTTTAAAAAGTTTACAATTTAATGTTAAAAATAGAATGTAAACAGGAATAATTATATGAATAACTTTTTTTTAAATATTTTAACAAACTCATTTTTTTTCATACTTAAAATTTCTATAATTTTTCTGGTTATTAAAGTATAATATCTTTTGTAACTTTTTCGAATATTTATTAAATGAGCCTTGTATTTCGATTGGCTCTGCTGTATGTCACATGACGAAACTTTCACAAGAGAAACTACTTAAAGGTATACCTAAATTGGAATGTGTTGAACATATTCAAACTAAAAAAATATTGGAATTATCTAAACTTGGTACTACCAACTTTATAATATTTATACATTTTAAATAGCATTAGAAGAGGAATATGGTAAAGAGTAAATATGTGTGGTTCTAGTGCAGGCCTTCTATACAGTAAATAAATATATGACATATCATTTAAAATTTTAAAATCAGTTTACACATGGCTGTGAATTAACGATATAGGGAGAGGAAAAATAGTGAAATGTATGTGTTTTAATACTTGGAAATTTTTCCAGAGAAAATTTCTCACGCATTGCATTCATAATATTCAAATTTTAAATACTTAATAGGCATATAGCCAACATAGTGAAAAAGTACCCAAGCCGGGACTCGAACCCGGGTCATCAATATAGCGCCCTAACGTTCTACCAACTGAACCACTTGGGAACGATACTCAGCCTGGAACTTTTTCACCATAACCTGTTGGCAAGGTTACAAATGCAGCACAAAGTGGAATATTTTCCATGAGCCGCCAACCCTGGGGCAAACACCACAGAGTTGGCGTGGGTATTTCGTGTTTTCCCCAGGGTTGACTGCTCACGGAAAATATTCCCTATCCCTTCAGGGCGCTATACTGATGATCAGGGTTAGAGTCCCGGCTTGCGTACTTTTCACTATGTTGGCTATACGCCTATTAAGTAATTAAAATTTGAATATTATGTATGAAATCTTTGTTGTGTATTGTGTTATACTTAGAAAGAAAATTTAGTGTCCAATTTTTTTTACAGCAATTCTTAATAATCTACTAAAATGAATTATAAAATGTGTCAATGCTATCAATTTTAATGATAAATGTGAGTATATCTTCAAACATTTTGTGAAGATAAAATCTCAAAGCATATCAGACTTTTCTTTAACGCGTGAACAGATATACTATGCTGTAGATTTCACTGCAATGTAGCATTGTTTAATTTAACATAATTCTACAGATATAATGCCGTTTTAGAAGATTGAGTAATGATTACCGTCAAGGATTATATTCATATACGTAATTAAGTTTTTTATATCAAGTTCGAAAAAACATCTTTTTTTTTAGCATTTAAAAAAAAAAATGCAGAGGAAACAACATTACAATGTTGCCCTTTTGCTCGGCGGTCAGAGACTTTTAATGCTGAGGGTAGTTGGAAAGGTAAAACAAAACTATTTTTGGTATAAAGTCAAAAATGTATAGCCTCATTGCATCTATAAAATTATGATAAAAACACATTTGTAACATAAAAATTCCTCCTTTGATAAGTTAAAAATAGTGAAATTAATAGTTATTGTTAAGGTTCTGCTAGAATTCCTCCATGTGAATAGATTTTACTCGATAAATAATAAAATATATATGTTACAGAGTGGGGTTGGGGGCATCGTGATTTCCCATATTCTTCGGTGGGACATGGTCAATAAAAGGTTGGAAACCACTGCCCTAACCTCTTATCCCAAGAATGTGCGGGAAATTTATAAAATCGTGAAAAATGTCTTCAATTTATTCAAGGAGTACCTCCTCCGGTTGAAAAGAATTGGGAATACGTGTGTGGGAGCAGTTTTGGATTAATTTTCGGCATTTCAAATTTGAAGGAAGGTTTATTTTTCGTAGCGTTGGTAAAAGAGACATGCGCCGCAGTCTCCCCGTGCGGGACGCACCGCACACAATCGATTTGGCGATTTTTTTGACGCACGCCAACTGAAAAATCGGCACCCTTCAAATTGTAGCCAATTCGAACGCATGCTTTCAGCAGCCAAGGAGATACTTACACACTTCTTACTGTAAGATTTTTCACAAAGTAAACATCGATTTTATTTCGTTTTACGACTACTTACTAAGTTTTACCAAGTACGATTTTTCGATTTTTACAAACTTTTAGCAATATTTTCCTCGGTGTTTTTCTATTTTTACAAGCATTTAGCAATTTTTTCATCCAGATTTTTCTATTTTTACAAATTGTTAGCTATTTTTTCTTCCTTGCTTAAACTTTGTAAATTGTCATAAAACGGAATAAAATTAATGTTCACTTCGTGAAAGGAATTATCATAGGAGTCAGTAAGTAGTGAGTTCTCTGCCACAAAGCACACAGGTTATGAATGGGAAGAATCTCGAGAGTTCTGATTGTTCGAATGCCCGAAACTCAAACCGTGGTTAGTAACTTAGCGCTTAGTATGCTTTGCGTACATTAATAGACCCCCCCCCCCTCCTGGATGCATAAAACTTCCTGTGCAGCAATCTTTAGAATGTATAAAATTCATTCAAATAGCGGTTAGTAATTTATATATATGTACGCTTCGCATACATTAACCCAAAAAAACCCTCTGGATGTATGAAATTCGCTGTGCAGCAGTCTCTAGAATGCAGGAAACTCATTCAAGCCGCGGTCACTAATGTGCGCGCAAAAATAGGTTAACAGTAATCTATAAAATGCATAAAATACATATTATCAAATAAAATCAACAAAAATGCACTTATCTTATTTTTCATCTTTCGTTTTTTATAATATTTCACAGGAATTATCCTTCTATGACAAACGACAAAACGTCATACCATTAAACTTCACAAAATACATTCCATAAACGTAATTCAACAGGTTTGACTATACGACAAACAATAAACCAACCCACAGACAATAGAACCCAAATCTGGAATATTCTAGTCTGCCAACCAACCAATCCAATCTAACTCCCTCAAAAACCAGCTCAATTTCCAAAACCATGCAGCCTGGCCGTGCCCGAACAAAGCACAGTAGTCGTCAAAAAAATGTAAGAAAAAAACCGGTAGCAAGTAAAATGCTTAATTCGACGCCGCCAAGTGTTTTGCTTGTTCTAGGATTTAACGAGTATTTCAACTAGGTAAATCGTATTCAAAGATTGAACTATCATATTTGAGTTTCATTGCAACAAAGCGAAAAATACTGGGACCAGCACTCGAACCTGGCTACTTTGGCTCCCGTGTTATATCACATTCATCATGTAAAATGCTATAGTTATAGCTCGGATGAATGAAATTAACGATGCAGTTTCCAACCTTGTCCAACAGATAAAACTGAATTATGCCAACCAGGATATCGATCAGATAGCTCAGTAGAAAGGGCGTTGGCAGGACAAGCTAAAGTACCCAGTTTCGATTCCTGGTCCCGGCATTTTTCGATCTGTTGGAATGAATCTCAACTATTATACTCCAACATTTAAATATTATTTACGTAGTTGAAAAAACTCTCTCTGTTCATTATGGCTATTATGGCTTTCAATAATTCGCTGCTTCAATCGATGAAAATGTGTGGCGAATTACACAATGTTACAAGCGAAAATATATTTTAGAATGGCTCTCTTGTTTTCCACATACGGTAGGTAACGACCTTATATATTTTACAAGACGCCAACGAATTTCATGTAATATTTGAAGAAAGCAAATTATTGAAAGGAGTAATAACATCCCGAGGGCCACATATAAAGAAATGAGGAAATAAAGCTGCTCTATTATTTCGAAGCAGTAGGCGACAGTACATTCTAAAATATTTGGAATTAACCTGTGTTAAGTATTTTCGTTTTATATTTACGTGAGAACAAGATGCAGCATTATATAAATCATAACTTTGTAACAGCATTAAAAAGTTCACCTGGGCTTTACCGGATAATAAGAAAAGGTAGCATCAATATTCTTTGTTTAAAAAAAATCAGCTAATTTTAGGCAAACAGACGAAGTTAGAATGCTTGGAACCCGATTATAGAAGATTCAGTCCCAGTTTTCTTCAATACTGAATTTGGTTGAAATTTTCGTCAAATTAGTCAGCTGCCTTCATTTATGACGAATTAGTTTATCACGAAATTTGACCATATTTCGCCAAGTATTGGTGAGAATTTGATGCTGGCGGATATGACTATGTAGTTTTAAACATATGAGAGAAACAACAATGGTTAGAACGGTAAAAGTAAATTTTGGAGAAAACACGTTCTCTGAAGCTTACAAATTTAACATACATTACGGAAAATCTGAGCGGCGCCACCAGGCACCTGAGGGGCACCCGTCAGCACGTCAACCGACGCACCCATGTCCCGAGGGACATATAACTCGCACATATAACTAGTATGTTCTGCGACCGGTCGGAGCACCGCTATCTGCGCATCAATCCAAATGAACCCATGATGTGACGACATAGGTTGTTACGATACGCGGTGGATCTCATATTCACAGGAGACCTCCACGAAGACACCTGATTAATCGCAAGAGCACTCCCGACGGGTTCGTCGCCGGAACCCCATGAAGGGAACCAGGTCCTAGGTCATAATGCTGATTTTCCCGACGACCATTGCTTTTCCATGGTGTCCGATCGTCGAGTCATAGGGAAGGAGGAAAGGAGTAGTTCAAATGCCGCGGTGTACATTACGGAAAAATCAGCCCCCGTCTAGTATGAAACTGCTATATCTCAGCTATTTTTTAAAATAGAGGCAAAACAAAAATACGGAATCGTTGTATCTAGGCCGAAGAATTAAGGGATAAAACTCTTTAAATTTCTAATTTTTATTTTTGCACTTCTTTTTGAATTTTAAATTTTGAACTGACTGCCATTTTGAAACAAGATGGCGGATGCAGCTGGCTAACGAACTCCGTCAAGATATTGATATGTGCTGTACACATGCTCATTCACACCCAATGCAATTAATAAATGCCAATGCCTGTAGCAAAAACACATGACAAAAAATCAGATTGTTTCAAAATTACAGCCACACTAGACTTTCAAACTACTATATCTTAGTCATTTTTTTAAGATAACGACGAAACAAAAAATGCTCTGTAATCTTTTTATCAAGATCGAATACTTAAAGAAAGAACTAATTCAAGTTCTAATTTTTTTGTACATCTTTTTAAATTTTTAAATTTCGAAAATAATTAAATGGCAGCTATTTTGAAACAAAATTAGCATTTCAACGGCGATGGTTTTAAGGTCATGATCGGTAAAAATATATAGACATTTTACGGTATTACTTTTTATGGACGACTGCAATAGGTAACATTTTACTCTATTACATTCTCCCCTAAGTTGGAATTTTCGAAAACTTTTGCAGATCTACGCCGATCATGACTCCCAGAACCCAAAAACACCCCCAGTTCAAAACTTTATCTATCTATCTATCTATCTATCTATCTATCTATGTTACTTTTTTATGGACACGATAACTCCAATAATTCTGCTCAAATCTCTTCCAAATTGATACATAAAATCAAGGGTTGTAAAATCTCGGTCAAGTTCGTTAACGGGCAAAATCGAACCAAGGGGGGGGGGAAATGGAGGGCTTTTTGTGAAAACAGAACCCCCCCCCCCTAATTTCTTAATTATGATACGTATCGAATCCGTTTAAAATTATTATTACTTCTAGAAGAAGGGCCGAAAATTTATGTATGACAGATGTTTGATATCATTAAAAATGTCCCCAAGGAAGGGGGGTGTGAAAAGGGGGGTTTAGAAGAAAAAAATTCATAACTTCGTCAATTCCCAAGATATCAAATCCGCTTAAATTTATTGTAAATCTCCTTAAAATTATATACAACTTTTATATTGACAAGTTTTTTATAGGACCAAATCTTATGGCAAAAAAAAATTAAAAAATAAAAAAAATCCCTGCTGGCTCCGCCTACAAGCAGACGTGAAAACTGAAAAAAAAAAACCATAACGTCTTAATTTTTATGTGTATCGAATTCGTTGAAAGTTGTTATTACTTGTAGGAAAAGGGCCAAAAATTTATGTATGACAGCTTTTTGATTTCATTAAAAATGGCCCCAAGGAGGGGGAAGGGAAATAGGGGTTTCAGAAGATAAAAATTCATAACTTCGTCAATTCCCAAGATATCAAATCCGCTTGAATTTATTATAAATTTTCTTAATATAATATACAACTTTTATATTGACAAGTTTTTTATAGGACCAACTTTTACGGTAAAAAAAATTAAAAACAAAAAAATCCCTGCTGGCTCCACCTACAGGCAGAGGTATATTTCGAAGTGGGTTGTTCAAACTGCTACATCATGGCAAATAGGTCTTTCTTCTGCAATTCCCAATAATCAGGTGCCCCACGGTATGTGTCTTCGAAATCTACCTGTGCCTGTAGGCCGAGTCGTCAGGGATTTTTTGTAATGGAAGCTACCTAAAAACCTGGTAAGGGAAAACATTTTAGTACATTGTTTCCTTTAAAGAGAAATTTCCCCCTATAATCCATTTAGGTCCTGTTAACCATTTTGAAATTCAATCTTAAACCTTCCAGAGACCAGCCTAGTCCAAAATAATTTTAACTGAGGTGATTTCCTCTTGAACTGATTAAACATATTTTGTCAGAGTTATTTGAAATGCCAACGCATCTCCGAGATATGCTTCGAAACAAAGGATATTCTTATAAAATTTAAATTGCTTGCAATTCTGTAAGTTTTTCTTCAACCTTGAGCATGAGCTCCTACCTTGTCAAGTTACTTTCTTTTGAGCGGGGTGATAATCGCCCGATCACATCATGGATGTGATCCACCTGACAATAGCCTTGTCGGCATCGCTGCAGTGCTCTCTATTGGTTTGCTACAGTTCTCTTTGCTTACCGGTCCCAGGCTCCTATTTAACTTTGTTGAATTGGCAGATTTAAAAGAAAAGCAAAAATTAAGAAAAAGAAAGGAATTGGTCTCGTAATTTAGAACCTTGATCAAGTAACGAGACCTTCACCTGATTAGGCACACCGAGAGTTATTGAATTCTGTAATTAGAACTTCACAAGAAAAATAAAACATCTCTGTAGATCATTGCATTTGAGCAGTATTAACTAAAATAGTTTGTGTTAGTTACTTGTCAAACTGTTATAAGATTTTCTACATTGTCATATAGAATATCATGCACCTTAAAATAAACATATTATATAAATAAAAGTCTTTTATATGCGTTTACACTAGGTAAATCGTTACGCTTAATTTATGATGACGTATGAATTTTAATTAATAAGATTCTTTGATAAATAACGGTTAGTAATTACTCACTGGAAATCGACGCTACAAAGCAATATTCTGTTGCATTAAATATATGTTTAAAACAAAAATAAATAAAAAATAAAAATATAAACTACATTGGAAAAATAGCACATTTATGTTTCCTAAAATATATAAAAATATTTAAATATATATTTTTATAATTAATTCTTTTGTTTAAACTATCTCAAGTATTCCTTGTAATTTTAATCTCTGATTATAAATAGACAAGAATGTTATTCTTGTAGTTTTAAAAATTAAGTTTTCTTTTAAATAAAGAATTTGTTTGTCAGTAAAAGAACGAAAATTGGATTAGAATATGGCTAGATAAACTTATTTTTATTTACAAAATTTAGCAGTTCCAGCACCGTAAAATATTTCATATGTCTAATATTATTCAGTGAATTAAAAAACTAGCTGACATTCATTAATAATAAAAAAAAATTAATAAAATGTACATTCAAGTATTTCAAAAATTCCAGTATTGAAGAAAACTTAATGACTATATATATATATATATATGTACGTGCATTAGTATAAAATATTTCTATTATTCTTTACTTTTATTTTCCAAATATAAAACGTGAGTAGACATTTGAAAATAATCATAGATGTACTGGGTATATTAATACTGCAATAACTTGAAAATATTCAAAATAATGAAAACGAAAACTCATAATTTATTTTCTGGGGTCACCGAGTCTGCATTTTAAAACATTGTCGAACCAAATGAAAGTTATTTAGTTTAGTATATTTTTGTATTTTTTGCGCTACTTAAACAAATTAGCAGTATTAACTCTTCAAAGCATTCTATATATGTATATATAAATTCTGGTCGTTTTCCTTTCAGACATTTTTTCTGAATTCAAAAGTATTTATTTCAAAAGTGATCACCACAATTTAAAAACAAAACAAATACATTTCTTATTGAAAGATTTGCATTTCAGTTCAATATTGTTTTCTTTAAAAACATCCTGCTTTAATGACTTACTTACAAATAATAGAATTAAATGCAAAATATGTGAGATAAGATAAGCAGCTACCCTCCAATGGGACGATTGTCACACCTAAAATTTAATAGTATTTTTCGCCCATAATCACAGAAATTCTGTAATTAAAAAATGCGAAAAATACTATATAAATATCTTGGTGACATTTAGCATGCTGGTGCGTATCCGTTTTAACATTGGACAAATAATATATTTTTACACAACTTTTGGCATTACAATTAAGTTATTTAAAAGTTATTTTGGTTAAATTAGAATATTTTTAATGAGCTAAGAATTAATTATATATATGAGAAAGTGCTTAGAATATTTTTAATGTGTATTTTCTTTCGCTACTTAAACAAATTAGCAGTATAAACTCTCCAAAGCTTTCTATAAATGATTATATAAAGAAACAAAGAATGATTTAAATTAAATGAATGAGATTAATAAAAAGCATTAAAGAATGAGCTATGGCAAACTAAAGAATGAACTATGACGAACTAAACAATGAACGATGATTATTCGTTCTCCAAGATTACTTCGGCTCACTCTGAGCCATTTTCAAAAACAAATGAGAATATTCTATAATTGCACGGTCTTTGAAGTTATTATTTGAAATGCTGTTCATTACGTTTCAAATAATAACTTCAAAGAACGTGCAATTATAGAATATTCTCATTTGTTTTTGAAAATGTCTCGGAGTGAGCCGAAACATGTCAACAACCTAATAAAACTTATTTTACTGTGTAGTATGTTGTTAATTTACACCTTTTTAGCATTTAAAAGAAATATATTATTACAAGGTGTTATAATTTATTATATTTTCAATTATTGAAAGTAATTATTTTAAAATTATATATATTTTGAAATTACTTTTCAAAAAAGAAATATTATGAAAATAATCCTATGATTATTCTAAACTGAAATCACTTTTTAGAAGCTTTAAATATGCAAAAAGCGCAGCTCACTCCTCTAAAGAGTTCTAATGGTTGCTTAAAAAGTCAGCATTGCAATCTGTTAGGAAACGATTAAAAATGAATTTAACTTTATGAGTTCCAAAGTGTAAACATTCATAATTCATAAACTACTGGACCAAATGACTTTTTGTTAAAAGGTAACATGTACCGGATAATCCAAATATGATGTTAAAATGAAGTGTTAGTACGGAACCTTTTGATTTTGGCACAATGTCTGTATGTAGATGAAACTATAAACAAAATTTAATAATTATTATTTAGTAGAAGTTATTGCTAGTTGATTGGTACTAGTCATACATTTATACAATGATTTGCGACAGAGTTAATATGGGGTGTTCTTTGTTTGTAACTGTACATATTTATTTGAATTACCCAAGAGATATTCATCCACAAAATAATATACTTCAGCAAAATAAAGATTATAGAACAAATGAATGATTATAGTACATGTATACTGAGGGAGTCTGTGGAAATTGTGGAAATACTGACAAGGGTTATGAAATCCTGAAATGATATGTTATCGTGCAATATACCAAAAACCTGATTTAATCTACTTCTGAAATAGAAATACTCATAATATTGAAACATAGACAGACTTAAAACTTATCACATAGTCCATACTCATTTTTGAAACATGGACATACTTCAAAAGGATTGGGATCAGTTCAAACTCATTTTTGAAACATGGAAATACTCAAAAATGAGCACATAGAAGTCAGTTCATGCTCATTTTTGAAACATGGACCTACTCAAATAGGAGCACATGATGTTTTATTCTTGAGTGTGTGCATGCTTTCAGAAATGAATCTATACATGTTTCAAACTTGAGTCATTTTGATTCGGTGCCATTTTAACTATGCGACATACTCAGATTTGAGTATTTTTTTGTTCAGTTATGAAAATGTCGTTTTTAGAGTGTGGTGTTAATGGTGCATTTGGTTTGAAATAATCCACTTCGTTCAATATACTCATCCATCCCTCTCTAGTTTATCAATTTTTGTTTCTCCTTCTGATATTTAACCAGCGTACATTCCGGAAGTTACAGAATTCTTCTCAATTTTGCCCTCTTGATGATGGCCAAGTTCTGGTCGAAAGCACTCTCCGACGAAAATTTTAACATCTATAGAAGGGTTTTAATGTTTTAAAACCTTTATTTCGTTTTACACCTATTTTAATAATATGGAATAAATTGTGATTCATTTTAAATGTTTTCATATTTAACATAATGTATGGTTAATTTATGAGTACGAGCGTATGTATTCAATTACATAACCACGATATTTAACATTCTTTATAAATAGCATTTATTCAACAAAAATTATTATGCGGTTCATTAATGTGCACTAGAAGTAATGGTATTATAATTATGCTGTCTATATTAATAAAAGAAAGTTTTTGAGTGCTAGTTTGTTGGAAATGAATTGCACGATGAGAGATTTCCAAATTTAGTTCCGGATCGAGGAAGACGGATCCGAATGTACACGAGGCTCAGTGTTTCTATTTTTTTATTATATTTTTCGTTATTTTATAAGGAACGGAACGATTTGTGTATTTCTCCGATATTTCAAGTTTGCCGGCGATTTGGATCCACTCATAAAAGTTGTTTAAATTCAATCTTTTAGCATAGAAGTAATATAATACATTTTCCCCTCTTTCCAATGAAAATTAATTGAAAATCGCACAGCGATGTTTGAATTTTTTGCGATTTATTATGTATCTAGTTCATCGAAAATGAGATGTTTGTTATTTTATCAATCAAAATCTATGTGCTAGTTTATCGATACAGTCTTATATTTTATATCCTTTTATGAAAGAAACATTCGGCAATCGTTTAAAAATTTCAGAAAAATTTCAAATAGTTTATTTAATTAATTTTTAAAGAAATTAATGTCATTCACTTTTTCCTGAAACACATTGAATAAATAGGAAACAGTCCCAACGTTGGTATCATAAGTGACACATAAATGACCAAAAACCGTTACTATGGTGACGCACGTGAACTTTAGTTCTGAGGCCTTTTCTTTTAATATTCGGCGGGTTGAAAATAAGTAATTTATCGAGATGCATTGAAAGTAATCCCGGTAAACAGTAATGTAATATCGGTAATATGTTAGTTAATTACAGCGGCGCTGGACGATGCTTTGCAAATGTGCTCGTTATATGTAAAATAATTATTCATACAGATACTTAGATGTCGGAAAAATTTAAATGAAGGAACCGTAAACATGTATAAATACTATTATAGATTTTTTCCCTTATGCATTGATTTATGCTCCATTTAAATTTAAACGAGCAATATTAACTATTCGCAAAACGCATTTAATCTTATACAGTTTACGCGGAATTTAAAACAGATTCATTCTACTAAATTATTTTGAAGTGCTTAAATAATAGAGAAGTTGAAAAACCTATTCCAAATTTCTGTCGTAAGCAATATGATAAACATCGAGTGTGATGTTCTGTTATAAAATGTCATTTTCTGTGAAATAATGAGATATTCCTATGAATAATTTACATGTAAATTAGCCAGCAGTGAATATTTATTAGATACATCTAAGGTTTAATTATGATATTACACAATTTTATTATCTATAAACTGAAATGTCACCATTCATGCTGATCGTTCTTTTCTGCCTCAATAATACTATTTAAAAGTGATATCAGAAATTTTGAATAAAACGACTATCAACGAAATTAAATGTTTTTTATTGTTTTGATTTTTTAAGCAATTGTTCATGACATAGACATCACATAGCACTAGACGTGTTTGATAAAGTACAAAACATAAGTATGTTTTATAAAATGAAGCTTTTTGTGAGTAGAAATAACGAAGTATTTCATACTTAAATTATTTTTTACAGATATTCATCTACAGCTCTCGCATTCTTTTATTTTAGCTGCTATGTTTTATTATGTTTATTCATAGGCATGTTCATTATAATCGTTACATACCTGCGTACATACCAGTTGTGATTGATTAGTGACTATCAACTTGATTCTTTCTGATGGGATTAAAATAATTCCAGAATAATGTTGATAGTTCTTGATTGACACCTACTGAAAGAGGATTATCCTGGAGAAAGGAAATTCTTAGTTCATTTCAAGTAAAAATGAAAAGCTTCCATGTTTTGTATATCCTTGCTAAATGTGTGTGAATTTTATCTATAAAAAGATCATCTGAAGGAGTTAAAATGCGTCAGGAAGATATTTGTATAAATAGCAAGAACAAAGAAATGAATTTCGATGTACTCTGAAAATGGAATTGGGAGGAAGAAGAAGGGTGCGTCAATAAAAGAAGATCAAGAGATTATGCAGTGGGGAGAAGAAGGAGATTATTCGCCAGTGTAGGCAGTCTGGTTTTTGAGTTCGAGAAAGAGGGACCTAGTTTTATTGAGTTGCCGAGATTGTACAAAAATGATTTGTAAATATCATCTAGCTTTTCACCATCATGTCATCTTTACAAATGTTGTTTTGAAATAAAACTTTTTCGTCTAATACGATATGATACATTTAATTATATGTATGCAACCACGATACCATACTGCGTACATACCTGCCTAATTTTCTGTTGTCTTTAGAAAAACATATGGTTTTCTTTCAATTTTGTTTATCAAAAGTACTTAGCTACAGGACCCAAAAAAATGGCATTTTGTCAAAAAAAGGGTACCCGTGTGTTATAGAAACCCCCGACAAGTGACAGAGATATATCTTCAAGTTAGGTGTAAAATCTCGTCAGATGTGTGCAGTCCTATAAAAGCAGCTCGTGTTTATGCTAGCTTCATATTAATTTTTCTTTGATGTTCCAGAACACATTTCGCATATTTGTTTGTTTTTCAAATTGTATGTTGCATCATTCTTTATTTAATCACCTGCATTAATTTTCATAAATATAGAAACAATCCTTGGTTTACCCAGTACTGAGATGGATGCAATCTCATTTTTTAAAAGGGAGGGCTTTTACCCATCAGCCAACTGAGAGAAAATGACCATGATATGAAACTGTATGTTACCAATGATAAATAAATAAATACAGGTTGATTATAATAAAAGTCCCACTTTCAAAATACTATAAGAAAGGCACCACTCGTCAGAATGACGTCAATGTGGAACTGAATATACTTGAAAAAGGGGGAACCGGAATGGGATAAGAAATAAAAGTTTCAAAATGCATTTATAGATGGCGCTGTAAGCGGCATACTATGCAAATTAAAAGACACTCATGAGCAATTAAAAACAGAATCATTATGTGCTTTTTTATGCAATTTTTTGTCCCAAGGACAGTTGAAAACTGAATCCTTATGTGTTTTTATGCGATTTTTTGCCCAAGGACAGTTAAAAACCGATGTTTCCCATCCACTCTGGTACGACCTTGCGGTGGTCGATGGGCTTTCCACTAACAGTACCAGAACTCTAGACTGATTTGAAAGTCATTTTTTGTCAAACAACCGAAACACTCATGCACATTGAACAGTACGGTTGGTTTAACTCATGCCAAAGCCGTCGTATTTTGATTAAAATTGTCACTTGTAGCCGAATCCAATTTCGTTATGCCGTTTACAGCGCCATCTATCGGTACACATTTTAGAACACATTTTAGTATTTTATGTTAAAAGTAAGCCAGCTGAACTGCGCTAACTGCTTACTGAGAAATATGGCCTGCATAGTCCACCTGAAATAAAAAGGTTTAAGATACGAAAGAACAATTTATTTCCGTATTTCATGCTAACATTTACTGTACAATCCGCAAAAACATAAATGTTATAATGAATAATTGTTTCGACGATAATTCTTTATCTGAACAAACATTAAATAGGAAATGTTATTTACAAAAATGTATTTTTTAACCTTACCGGTAATTATACTTCAATTATTCTTTGGAAACACCCCCTTTTTTTAGGCCGCTGACCAGGCCCATACCTGCCGGGCTTTTGTCCAGCTTAACTGAGCAAGGATTTGCCTGATCTCCGCATGGAGAAGATCTGTTTGATCAATCTCTAGGCAGACGTGGCTTCAGTACATTTTGTTCCCTAAGTTGTTTTTCCTTAATTGGCCGGTCCCTAATAGAAGTTTGTATAAGACAGTTCAGCACTGCACATTGTAGCAAAGTCATGCCGGACGGATGTGAGATGCTGGAGTATTTACTAATTCCCCCGTTGCATAGCACACCCATACGTCAGGCCATCGCCACGAGAGTTACTTTCGTAATTTAGAACCTTGATCAAATGACAAGACCTACACCTGACTAGGCACCTTCAGGGATGTAATTCACGGGGAACTTTGAGGATTTTGCACCCACGACGGATTTTAAATGCACCGAATGCCAGTAGCGTACATGATCGCCACGATTTAAAAGGAATGGGGTTAGGCATTTTATAAAACTTTTAATACTAGAAACTAGGCGCTAGTTTTAGTCTTTAAGTACTATTACTTTACTTGGTTGTTTTTCTTGATTTACGTATAGTTCTACCCTATGATTATTCTAACTAAAACTAAAAATTCTACACAGTTGCTTATTCCTACGGGGGGAACATAACATGCATGATTTACTAAATTAAAAGCGGTATTGGACCATCGGCTCTATATTATCGATATATAATTTAATATAGATAATTTAGATAACTTAGATAAATCTGAAGATGGGTGAGGAGGGACAAATGGCTATATACTAACTAAATATAATGTAATTATATTATATTTATAACTAGCACTAACTTAACTGGGGAGGTGCTAAAAAGCTTAATTTAAGTTAAAAGGGCTAATAGAAACTGCGAAGCTATTCGTAGCACTTCTATCCCCTTGATCTTCGGTTAAAGGAGCGATATTGGTAAGTACTGGTTAACGTATCTCATTGAGACCTGCCCCATGGAGCAGTAGGCTAGATATCCTTTCAGCCTCCATCCCTGGCTTAATGCTGCTCGCTATGTCTGCAAGAGAATTGTACGGGAATAAAAAGTTCGTTGATTATTTTCTTTTATTCTTCGATGCATGATTGCATTGAAAGATAAGAAATGTACTGAATAACATTATATATATATATAATACTTTTGTGCTGTGAGCTGCTAACATTTTAATTTCAAAAATTCCTTTCATTAATATTATTATTATTTAGATTGGATATTGTTTTGAATATTATAAAAATGATTAATAGGTGTGCAAGAATTATATTTAAATTTTAAAATTAGTTTATTATTTTTAAATGTCAATGTAACTGATACATATATAACGTGTATTTCTTACGGACAACTTACGGATAACGTGGCTTCTGAAAAAAAGAGTTGATTTTAGGGTTTGTATTAGTGCAATTTCTCTTTGTGTCTAAAAGTTTATTTTTAAATATGTTATTGAATTTTAATAATACTCAATATTAATTAATTTCGCAACCATCATGTACAGGTACTCAATAGTACTCCATTTTTATTCAATTCTCTTTAAATTTTATTTGTTAATTGATTGGGCAATTTGGGTTAATAAACTAACCTCATAGTTATTAACTTAAGCGGAAATCAATTACATTTTACTTATATTAGTGGAATGTTGTCCTTGAAAAAGTGTTCCATTATATAAGTTTCCATTTGCTCTTGTTATAATTTTCATTTTCTGCATATTGGATTTTTTTTCTACATATCTTCAAGAATTTTTCCCACTCATTTTAATTTTGATAATCTTAAATATTTGGATATATTTATGTATTATATTGTAATTATCGGTTTATCTTTTGTCGATTATTTATGCGGTTTAATGGTTATTATTTACAAAAGTTTTATTATATATATATATATATATGTGTGTGTGTGTGTGTGTGTGTGTGTAGCTAGATAGATATATTATGTAACACATGAAAAAATTGGGAAAAAGAAGTACATTTTAAATTGGACCAAAATAAAACAAGAAGTTGGAAACACCCTAGTTCATGGACTAATACTAAAATAGCAAGTATATATTTCAAAATCCATGCTCTATATATTTTTTTTAATTAGAAATGTTTATATATATAAATTTGTGATCAATTTCATTTAATTAATGATTTATTCCGTTCAGAAACATCTTCTAAGTTATTTAGAGATGCGGCTTCTATTTATGTTAAATGTTTAAAAATCGAAATTAACACGAAAAGAAAAATGTTTTCCATATTTTTTACAGTTTAAGAATTCATATGTTACTTTTGATTTTGAATTATACTTTGAAACTTTATTTGGTAGAAAATAAACTAACAACCTTTTCATGCATTAAAAATGAAATGAAACAACGACTATATAAAAAGATAATAACAAATTTTACATTTCAAAAGAAATGACTGACATATAACATACAGAAAACTTAATTCGTTCGTCGAAAAATAAAGCAATAAATATAAATATAATCTAGATATATAATGAAGTAAAAATGAAGTTTTCGCGTGAGTAAAAGAACTTAGATATAAAGAAAATCAAGTGAAAAGTAAATGATGACTGCAAGAGAAATGTACGAGAATAAAGAGTTCGGTGATTATTTTCAGCGATGCATGATTGCATTGAAAGATAAGAAACATACTGAATAAGATAGATTATATAAGACATGCAAATATTAGGAAAAAGAAGAAAACTTTGAATCGTCTTTTCCCTTTTCAAACATTTTGTAGGTTTCGAAATTTTAAATATTATTTTATGAAACTGCAAAAAAATATACGAAAATAAAATTAATGAGATAAATATGTAAAATAAGTCTTTAGATATATTTTTTTAGTTATTGTAAGACTTTTAAAAACTACAAGTTGCTTATGAATATTTCTTCATTTGTCCTTCCAACCCTCTGACTCTTGAAAAACGGCAAATCTGTAATTTTTGTTCTCTGCATTTTGTTTTAAATGCTAAGAAAAACTAATTTTTCAATATTGAATATAAAAAACTTAATTACAAATATGAATGTAATCCTTGAAAGTATTATACATTGCTCAGCGTATTAAAAATTCATTAAATCAATAGAATTTTATTACTTTAAATAATGTTTATATTGCAGTGAAACTTGGCGCTTAGTGAACGTATTAACACGGGCTTGTCAGTGAGAGGGTTAAGAATATCTGGTGTCATATTACTTATACATTCTTAAATCTATTTTATCAAAATCCTTCTGCTCGTGTCTGTCTGAAACCTTATATCCCTTTCGTACATACTGGGTACATAAAAGAACCATTCGATCTTGAATATTCTGGAAAACATTATGCCCATTCACTAAGGAATCTGCTCATTATCCCAGATATTAATTAAAAACCTTCAAACAATCATCGAAAACAACGAAAGGTAATTAAGCAGCCAAAATAACCTTGACACATCCGTTTTTGCAATCTGATTAAATACTGGCTCTGTAAGCACAGGTGTGAGAGGAAATAAAATCACTTCATTGGAATCACTGTATAAATTACCACATGTTGCGTGGGTGCACGGACTAGGCAGCCTTTAGACAAAATATTTTTTTTACTGTCTACTTTCGTTCTTCAGGCTATTTGTCAAGATATGGTATCATATAGTTCATTCTGGTTCCGGGAATACTATAAGTACTTTATAGATGCCTTAACAACATAATATTATGAATTTCCGTTTATCACACATTACTCAATCACTTCATAATTCATATTGTAATATTAGAAATCAGATTTCAAAGCCGAATCTAATGTTATCAATTTAAAAATATGTATAGAAAGAGAATTCCAGCAATTATAAGATGTCGGTATCAATAAGTATGAACACGTTTGTCAATATCTGTTTTCAGAGGATATATATTTTTAATATATGTAGATGAGGATATATATATATGAATAATATTTTACTTACGTGACTCATTTTTTCCGACACGTTGTAAAATCCTTAAACATGTAACAGGCTTAATTTTTACTAACCCTTTAAATTTCTTTGAGATAATATAGTTTCCTAACAAAGGTTAATATCATTGTCTTCTAAAGGGTTTTAATACGTGTTATTGGTTATTTGGTGCTCGTTCAAGTATAGCTATACCTACTGATTTCTCCATACCGCTTTGAAAGCTATAAAAAATTGCTGCAGTAATTTTATTGCAGCATAGCTTCCATTCGATGCCCCATAAAACTAATTTACAACGTAATTTGCTCCTAAGTATGCACTCTGAAAACAACATTTTCAAAACTGAGCAAAAAATTCTCAAATCTGAGCATGTCGCATACACAAAATGGCTCCGAATCAAAATGACTCAAGTTTGAAACATGTATATACTCATTTCTGAAAACATGCACGTACTCAAGAATGAAACATCATGTGCTCCTATTTCAGTATGTCTATGTTTCAAAAATGAGTATGAACTGACTTCTATATGCTGATTTTTGAGTATGTCCATGTTTCAAAAATGAGTTTGAACTGATCCTAATTTTTTTCAGTGAAGATATTTTTCGTAGATAAACAAGATATTGCCAGTAAAAATATGGTGTTTACGTGATTTCAAAGTTTATCTTAAATTCATAGCGTTTCCCGTAAAATTATTGCAGAAATACACGGTAAAGTAGTCGTGATATAAAATTGTTTTACAATGCAACGTTACAGCCTAGTATTTTTGTTCATTGTTCGAGCATTAACAGCGCCTTTTCTTTTTTTCGGAGTAATTCATAATTTCTCCTTATGAACGGCTACAATTGACGCGCAGTACATTCTACATGTATTACGTCCTGCCACTACGAGAAAAGAAATAAAAGTATTTTCAGATGTCGTACTGGTAGAAATTCCTTTTGTGACTGACATAAAAAAATATTATTTTGAAATGCTTTGCGCTGTATTCTTTTATTTTAGAAATTAAGATGTTATAGAGCATCATTAGAACGCTCCAAACAAAGTTCCGGCCTGATTTTCTTTTGGTTTCATTTCTTGTGAAACCATCGGCATTAATCTGTCATATCCAGTAACATATCTTTCTTTATACAAGCATTTCTTGTCCAAGGAGGCTATGGCAGTGCGTTGGACCCACCCCATACCACCGCCAAGATCTGAAAAGATCTCGAAACCGCCGCAGTTCGTGCTACGCATTAAGCTCCCCGAGCCTCCTGAACCCTCTTGGCTAATGCATTAAATTCATTGAATTTAACTTTAAACATTTTTCTGGTGGGATCTGTCAAGATCGGGCCTATTATCGTTCCAGTCAGTAACCGAAGTACAAGGACCTACGATTCCTCTCATTATTACCATGAAACGAAGCTGTCGAAGTTTTTATTTTGTTCAAGTTTAAAAGATATTTAGAATAAAAGGTACATTTCCGTTATCTCGTCGACCACTTTCCATTTACAAAATCTACCGCCAAACCATAGGATTTAACGCCAAAAATGTATGATCGTGGCGTCACATTCACTTGATGTCAAATGCATTACACGAGCTTCTTATCTCATCAAGTGATTTTGAATTCAACGTTTAATGTATTTTTAATGAAGTTTTACTAATTTATTAGTTATTTCATTAATTAAAATAAAAATTACGTCTTCATGATATTAAAAGAGAAAAAGCATTGAAAAAATGTTGGAATGCGTAGTTACGTACAATAGACCCATTTCAAATGACGTCACATAGATTTATCCAGCAGTCAAGAGGGATATTTATGAATAACAATGTAAATAACTAAATAACCAAGATTATTTTTGTTTCTGTTTTCACTAATATATTGTAAATTCGGTACTTTCGTGTTATAGCGGCCCGGAAGAATGAATCGACAAGCAATCAAGTTTTGTCGGCAAATAATAAAGCATAAATAACATTATAATAATATATGATGTATATTAACATTTTGTGATGTATGTGGACAAGTTAAAGTCATATGTGATGCATGTATGATGTATATATATGACATGTGTATAAGACGTATATGATGTATATACGACATATATGACATAACTAATATGTATATAATGAAGTATATGGCACATATAAGAGAGTTTGGATTATATATGTGCGTATATAGGATGCATATATAAGCTTTGCGATGATCTTGACGAAATCATAGCTGGAACCTTAGTGAATGGGGCTTTACCCAATTTCCTTTTTTTTTTTGAGATTCTAATGGCAACATCCTTCTATTTGTTTACTGGGCGCTACAGTTTCGAGAATAATTTGGCGATAGTTTTTTTTTTGGAAAGTGGTCGACAGGATAATGGAGAAGTACCAAAATTATTTTTTTTAATTTCACACTTTAAAATAGTATTAGCGTTATATGATTAAAGTAATATAGAATTGCAATATTCTGGTATGTCCACAATCATGTAATATTTAAATATATACTGATAAAATAAAAGTGTTTATGTATAATAGTAAAATAAAAAACAAAAAAAAAACAATCAATGTAGGCAAATACTTATTATTTGATAAAAATATTAGTTTACTAAAAATTCTTAATTTATAAATAATTAAAAAACTTATATTAACATTAGAAGCGTGATTTGTACGATATAATTATTAACATGTATTTAAACAATGTTTTTCAGCATAAATTAGTTTCAAAAATTTCGATATATGATTTATATTGAAACAATTTTGTTATTTACTTTTAATAATCCATATTTCAAAACATCTTGGAGTCATAATCTACAGTTACTAAGTTTTGTTAGCATCCTCGAGAAATAAATGTCTAATTAGCAATCTCTTACCGAAAACAAGGTTTCTGACTTAAGATATTCGAGAATGATTATTCATTTCGCAAGTAACATCTTAAATTTCATTTCATCTGGATACGAAAATTTCAATTTTAATTAAATAAAATTATTATGGTTGTGAGGTTTCTACTTTGGGTTTTAAAATTCTTTTAAGCTTAGTAATTAACTGTTTTCTAGGAATGTATTTTTAAGGTTACTTTAACGTTTTAATCAGTATATTTCACCAGAATAGGAAAATTTATTCCTGTAGACGTTCTATATTAGTTATTTTAAGATATTTGAATTAAATGCAAATTAAAGTTTTTTAATATATATATTTTTTAACTTCACTAGACATTAGTGTTCAAGTGCAGTTATTAAAATGTATTTAAACTGCTTTCTATGGAATAAACATGTACCGGATTTTTCAGATATATATATTTTTTTATATATATATGGAATGAATTTGATACAGTTTATTCTACAAACTATATCCTACCGTGATGTTTTAATCATTAAGCTAATATTCTAATGAGAAATATTTCAACAACTGTAAAATGATTATTCTTCAAAATCGTCTAAGTAGTTACAAATATTAGGTGTTTACTATAAAAAGAAAGCTTAAACTAAATTTAGAGATGATATTTCGTATAGAATTAAATTGTATCCAAAGTATTAGCTTTTAGCTGTACTTAAATTGTTGTATTAGCATCATTGATTTTGATGATATAAATTTATTAAAATGGTCCGATGGCCATAATTAAAAATATTAGGTATTTTTTTTTTGCTAATAAAATACTACAGAGTTCAATAAATTAAATAAATTAAACTGCGTAATTCTACGTTGATATAATAAATTTTGTTCTGTACTATCAGGCTTTCCCCGCCAGTAACTAAATATTTATGTCCATTTATCTCAGAACGGAATTTTTCATAATTTGCCATGTTTAAAAGGATATAACTAAATTTTCTTCCAAGGTATGTGTATGAGTTTTTACGTTATGGTTTTAATAAATTGCCTTCAGGATTTTTCATTTCATGAGAAAATTTTGAAAATGCATTCCTCGAAATAACATACAAATCGCTCTGAAAAATCCACTTTTTTTACATTTTTTTTTTTTTTTTTTTTACAAATGTTTAAGTGATATTTTTACAAATCCTGAAGTCAATTTAACAAATAATTTCCTCCTTGTAGTGAAGCAGCAGTGAAAAAAGTATAATGAAAGAGGACCAGTGGTTCAAGAATTATAAAAAAATTTAAAAAAATTAATTTTTTTTTTTGACCGGAAGGGAATTTTTGCAGAAAGCATACCTGCCAACTTTCAACTATATTTCAGTACAATGTGAGGTAGTAATTTGATCCAGGTTAAAGGCGTTTCTAACGATAAAATATATCTAAAAAATAATATATATTTTGTTTTATGTACACTTAATTTAACTAATTTAAATGTATGGTAATGAAAACTGCCTTTTTAAAAGAAAACTGGGGTAGATTTACGCTCTTTCTTCTTTACTTCGCCTTTTTACCGAACGGTTTTCCTTCAGAAACAGTTAATCATCAGTTCTCTTCATCTATTTATTTATTAATTACCCATTATACGTAGTATAGGATAAGTCTTTTAATCGTTTTGAAAATCGAAATTTTTTTTTTGACGAATTTACACGTTTCAGACACTAGAGACTTCGAAAAACATATTTTTTGAAAAAAAAAATTGCCGTGCGTCTGTATGTCTGTGTGTCTGTGTGTCAGTGTGTCTGTAAGTGCTCTATCTACCGAAAAAATTGAGATATAGACTTGAAATTTGGTATGTATTTAGTTTGTAATAATAGGAAGAAGCTTATTGAATTTCAGTAACCTGGATTATCCGGAACTATTTTTTTCGCACTCTCGAAATATTCGTTCTGATAAAAGGTATATAAAATTTTTCGAAATTGTTTATTTTAAGGACTGAATATAAAAGACAATTAAAAAACATAAATATTGCATAAAGAATGAAGTCGATCGGATAATGATTTGCCGAGATATTTATCATCCTATTTCCCACACTCTTCGATTTTTCATGACCCTGTCTTTCATCCGAATTTCAATCCAAAGATATATTTTAATTGGAAATGAGACACTTAATCAGATGCAATAAACCGCTAGTTAATGAGATTATTGTTTTTGGAGTTATAAGGATGTTTCTTTTAAGCAATTCAGTAATCGAGCCTTTAAAGTTTAGGACGTCATCAAGCCACGATTTTATTCGAATTGCAATGCATTTTATAAGTAGTTTACACATTTTTTATTTTAATAATTTACATTATGCCTATCCATGAAGGGTGAGCATTACGGTTGCCCCAACGACTACTTTATCTACGCAATTATTCTATTTTAATGCTTTTCTCCTCCGATTACTACTTTTTTCCTACTTTTCCTGAAGAGAAGCAACTCTTAAACTGCAAGTTAAATTTGATTGGCTGTTTTACGCAAGTAAACTTTGATTGGCTGGCTTACTTTTCTCTGATTGACTGATGAAGTTGTCGGTCAAATCCTCTGCTTTTTCTTTCGTTTTATAGTGCATTTTTGTTACGTTTTAAAGATGTAATACACAATTACTCATATAAAGGGAGTGGAGTTTTTAACAACTGGGAATCCTATCAAAACAATCAACTGTTTCACTGTCTCACGTAGAACATATTTGATTGCATTTCTTTAAAAAAATCTGGTTGGACTCGTGTTCAACTCAGAGTGTTGTCATAGAGTTAACTATTCAGGTTTAATTGTTCAGAAGCAAAAATTATCCAAAAATGTAATTCAGTTATAGATCTCGACTTTTACGAGGCTTACTTTATTCACAAACATAGTTCAGCCTTAGTCAATGATATGACCAGTACCCCTTTTCTCTCGCACGTGTGAAGGTATCCTGCGCAGTGACTCCTTGTTTCAGATATTTCCGGTTAAATACGTCATTTCTTTGGGGTATATAAACTCTTGCTTTGGCATTTTCATTCAAGCCAGTACTCGGGGCTATAACCGAGGGTTTTTTTTTTTCGCACAAAGGAAGGGGATTGAGGAATCCTTGAAACGGCCGTATGCGGTGTTTTGTGCCAATTTGTCATATTCGTGCGTTACAACTTTGCTATTGGTTTTGGTTTATGAATTAAAATTCGCACAAAGTATTTTATCTATGCTTATAGAAACATGCAATGTTGTTAGGTACGAGAAACACACAATTTTTGAAACAAATTCACTGAAAAAAGTCTATAACAAAATAAAATTTTAACCCCCAAACCTCATATTATAATAAATAAATTTATTCTTAGCAATTATTATTAGCAGTATTATTATTTTTAGTATCCATTATTAGCAATTAAAAGTCCATATTTCCACACATCTTAAAGTCATTATCTTACTTTACGTTAGGTAGTCATCATCCGCAATAAATTTCTAATCAGCGATCTGTTAACGAAAACGAAATTTATGACTTATACTATTCGAATATAAATTTTAATTTAGCAATGATTAATTTTACTTTCATTTCATTTGAAAGAGGAAATCGATTTTAATTAAACTAAAGTATGATGATAGTTAGGTTTTCACGTCAAAATTATACTTTAAAATCCCTTTAAGCTTTACAATTAAGTAGTTTCTGTGATAGAAAATCCAACAGATGTTTTTAATATCTACCCTATATTATAATGTCCGCAATATTCGAATGTTTCAAACATAAAAATAATTAATCATAATAATAATCACTCAGGCGTGCTGGTTGGGAGAGCATAATAATATATAGAAATCAACATTCTTGAATGAAATCTGGTAATTCATGATTTTTGAAGGAATTGGAGAAATGCAGTAAATATCATTTCTTGTTACGAGATTCTGGTGTATTTCAGGTAAAATAATACTAACGATTTGTCTTTTTCTTGGTTTAATATACGAACACATCAAACACTAAATAGATATTAAACATTAATTAAAATATTCTAGAATAAATTTTAGGAAGCGACATTTTGCTTCCATTTCGATCCGAGCACCTCATGATACAGAAATTAATTCTCTTCTGTCACAGAGGGGACTCCCCGGTAGACAGACAGTCGGCGCCAATCTCCGCCGCTCACGTGATTTGCAACACACTGCCCCACCATGAACATAGGGGTGTTCATCACTAAACATATATATATAACAATACAAATTAAATGAAATACAATCATTAAATAATAATACAAGTTATACAAATTAAATCAAATACAAACATAGAATAATAATAAAATTATACATACTTCAAGGCTAATTTAAAAAAAGAGAGAGTTCAACACTGATTCAACTAAATAAAGAAATAAGAAAATTTATATTAGAGTTCAATAATTAAAGTTCAAATTTTGTCTCAGTCCATTATAGTTCAAGATTGAAAAGCAGTTGTACAGGTCTGTTCAATATGGACTTTTCAGTCTTAATTTTACAGGCTCTCACCTTGCCATCTCTTCCAGGAAATATTTCTATAATTTTACCTAAACTCCAGAAATTTCTGGGTAATTTATCATCTTTAATTAAAACAACATCATTTATTTTAAATTGGGGAAGATTGGTTTTATTTAAACTTTGGTGGGCTGACCTCAAATTTAATAAGTATTCATTCTTCCATCTAGACCAAAACAGCCGCATCAATTTTTCCCGATAGTTAAAGGCTTTAAGCAATTCTTTCCTAGAAGAGAAATTAGAGTCAAGGTGAAGCCGTACGGGGGGGGAGAGAAGATATTCTTCTCCCTATTAAAAAATGGGCAGGAGTTAATGGTAGGGGGTCCTGCCTTTCATCACTTATGTATGTCATGGGTCTGGAGTTCACCATTCCTTCAACCTCAATAAGTACTGTATGCAACTCATTAAGGGTCAGAGAAGATCTGCCCAATGTCTTTCGCAGCGCAGTTTTTACAAACCTTACCATTCTTTCATAAAATCCGCCCCACCAGGCGGCCCTTTCCACTATATACTTCCATTTTATGTTATTGGAAGCAAAAAATTCTTTCACCTCTGGATGAGTCACTATAGTCCATAGTCTCTTAAGTTCTATTTCAGCGCGTTTAAATGTTCGTGCGTTATCGGAATAAATAACGGAGCATAATCCACGACGAGCGATGAACCGTCTAAAGGCAAGTAAGAATGTTTGTGTTGACAAATTGTCAACAAGTTCCAGGTGGATATTTCTTGTTACAGCACACGTTATTAGCAATATATACTGTTTGCTGTCAGAATCTTTGACAAATAAAGGTCCTGCAAAATCGACTCCTATTACGCTATATGGAGCTGACTGTTCGACACGATCAGGTGGCAATGGAGCTATCGTCTGGTCTCCTGGAATTGATGAAAACCTTTTGCAAATAATGCATTTTTTCAGTTGATTTTTTATTGTTTGTCTAGCCTTTAGTAACCAGAATTTTTCTCTCACTTGTACGAGGGTGTGAGAAACCGCTGAATGAAATACTCTAACATGAGCATCCCAAGTTATCAATTCGTAAAACTTCGTTTTGGACGGAAGAATTATCGGGTGTTTTTCATCCGTTGAAAAATCAGCTTTCCCAAGTCGACCAGAGACACGCGGGACGCCTTCGGAATCAAGGAATGGGTTCAAACAAAGCAAGTGCGAGTCTTTTGGAAGAGGTTTGGCATTTTTTAAACACTGTATTTCATTAGAAAAAAATTCACTTTGAACTAGCCTTATCCAATACAGCTCTGCTTCTCGAAGATTTTCTGGTGTAAGTGCACAGACTTTCTCGTGATTGCCCTTTAGCAATTTTATAAAATATATCACGTAAGCAGTGACTCTTAACAATTTTTTTAGGCTACTAAATTTTTCTATATCAATTATTTTTTCATTAACAATGATTGAATTAACTATTATTTCGCCTTTGCATTCATTTTTAATTTCTGGAATGAATGATTTGATTTTTAGCTTATTTTCTTTCGGCCAATCAATTTCGGGATTAATAAGCCACTCAGGACCATACCACCAGCGTCTTGAATTTATTAGCTCTTTGGAAGAGAGCCCCCTAGTAAGCATGTCTGCCGGGTTATCCTTGCTATTAACATGCCGCCAAGAACTAGGATCGGTCATTTCCTGAATTTCCGCTACGCGGTTTGCGACATACGGTTTCCATTTGGCGGCCGATCCCTTAATCCAGTGCAAAACTATAGTAGAATCGGACCACAAAATTATATTTTCAATATAACTGAAAAGATGTTTAATATGGTTGGCAATTCTGGCAGCTGTTAAAGCTCCTAAGAGCTCCAATCGCGGTAAACTAACCTTTTTTAAAGGAGCAACTCGCGATTTTGAAATTATATAGCAAGTATTAAAATAGCCTTCTGATGTCCTGTATCTAAAGTAGGCTACAGCTCCGTAGGATTTTAACGAAGCATCAGAAAACACATGAACTTGAACTTTGTTTACTGTTACATCTGAATCAAAATAATATCTAGGTATTTTCATATTTTCTAGTAGTTTTGTTTCTTTATACCACGTTTGATATTTATTTACAATTTCTTCGGAAAATGTGTCATCCCAGTCAAGACCAGATTCCCACAATTCCTGCAAGAGGAGCTTAATTCTAATCATAAAGGGATTGAGGAATCCGATAGGATCAAATATTTTAGCAGCAGTGTGGAGAACGTGTCTTTTGGTGAATTTTAAATCACCGTTTGACGCTAAAGATGTCAAATCTATGGACAGAAAGTCCTCCTTATTGTTCCAATTTATTCCTAGTATTTTAAGGTTTGATTGTTTTTCTTCTATTTCAATTACAGGGTCGGCATTCTTCCACTGTTCCTTTAATTCTACAGAATTGGAGTTAAATTTCCGTAACTTCATATTCGCGTCTTTAAAAATTGAAACTGCACAAGATGACAGCTTAAAAGCTTCTGGTACCGTAGATGCTCCGTGAATCAAGTCATCTACGTATAAATAATTATCTAACATGTGGTATGTGATGGGATTGGCCTCCTTATAATTTTTAATGTGTTTTTTTAGAGTTGAAGCTAACACGTAGGGGGAACTGGTGAGGCCAAAACAATGTCGATTAAAATGATATAAGGTTGGTGGTTTATTTATGTCGCAGTCATCAAAATATAAAAAACATAAATAATCTCTGTCACTCCTCGATACCTCTATTTGCAGGAAGGCTCGGGCCAAATCCCCACAAAAAGCAATTTTATGCCGCCTGAAATTTAGTATAACATCTACGAGATTAGGATTTAAATTTTTCCCTGAGAAAAGACATTCATTTAAACTTTTGTTACTACCCTGTCGACTGCTCGCATCATAAACAATTCTAGTTTTAGAGCTAGAAGATTTTTCCCTAAAAACCGCTCTATGAGGCATTACATAATTTACAGAACAATTATCATTACACTTTTGAATAATTCCCTCATTCAATTGTTCCTTCATAATTTCATTATATCTTAAAAATAAAGATTGATCATCTTTTAACCGTCTTTCCAAAACTGCAAATCTTTTTTCCGCGACTTGGTAATTGTTACATAAATTTTGTCTATCCGTATCGCATCGCCACAAAAGTGGTGCTACATACCTACCATTTTCGAAACATATTTCCTTCTCGAATTTATTTATGACCTCAAAATGTTCATCATCTTGTTTATCTTTTTGATTAAATAGAAACGATTCCATTTCCCATAAGTTTCTTAAGTCATTATCTATTGACGAGCATATTATTTTTAAACAGGAAGTACTCTGTAATTTAGCGCCATAAATTCTACCTACTAAAGTTTTTCCAAATATCGTTGGTTGAATAAACAACGATTGATTTATTTTTTTAACTTCTCCAATTATCGTTGAAAACATATAATCAGCACCTAAAAGAATTTGGATGGGTTTTGCATGAATAAATGTGTCAGCAAATTCATTTTCATTAAGACCGAGTTTATTTATTAACTGAGAATCAACTGAGGCGATAATTTTCGCTCCGCTAATGACCTCTGACACAAGCGCTTCAATTTGTATGTCAGCGTAGGGGGGAACGCGACTGCGTACTGTAATATTCACAACATCGAACTCTTGTTCTATGGCTTTGCGGTTTCCGAACGTATAAACTAGAAGCCTTTCCTTTTTCCTAGGTTTTAATTTCAAAGCTGTCGCTAGACTTTTTGTAAGGAACGTTCTAGAAGAGGCCGAGTCATATAAAAGCCTCGTATATAAGGTTTTAGAGATACCTAGCACCTGTACACAAGCAGTTTGTAATAATGTTGAATATTTTTCGGAGGAATTTTGAGTCTTAATAACTGATGATAATACAGTTTGGTTTTCGAGAATTCGGGAAGATTCGGGTGTTTCCGCATTTTCAACGGGACGATTTTTATCTTTCTTAGTGGGGCAAAATAAATAATTATGCTGATAACTTTGGCATAATTCGCAAGGTTGAATTTTTACTTTACAAGAAGATAATAGATGATTTTTATTCAAACATCGATAACACCTCCCACTTTTTTTTAACTTATAACGTTTTTGTTCGTCCGAGATTTCCTTACATTTTAGACTATAATGATTTGAATTGCAAAATATGCAAACATTTTTTACAACCGTGTTAAGCGCGACTGAAGTGGGAACATTAGTTTTTAATCTAGTCGGATTTTTTCTTTCCCATCGAGATGTTTCATTATTTTTCAAGGAAATTCCTGACACCGCGTTAGCCGCTTCTCGTGATTCTATTTCAAACTTTATAAAATTCATTAATTCATTGACGTCACCAGATTTATCAACATTTTTTTTTCTTTGAAATTCTACAACCAAATTATGGGGTAATTGCCTTAAAATTATTGGAATAAGTAAATATCCGAAATTATCTGAAGCCACCCCCATCGCTTGTAAATTTCTAATGCTAACTTCACATTCATCGTACAATTCTCGTAACGATCTGGTATTTGAAGCAGACTTTACAGGCTCAATTTCTAATAGTTTATTTATAAACCCACTAATCAAATATTCTGTTTTTCCATATCTGTTTTCTAGTAAATCTAGAGACGATTTATAATTTTGTTCATTTAGAGCAAATCCTGAAATCGTTTTATAAGCTTCTCCTGACAGAAACGATTTCAAATATATGAATTTTTCAATGCTACTCAAGTTTTCATTAGAATCTATAGTACTTTTAAAACTATTCATAAACTCAAGAAATGTGTTAGGATCACCTTTAAATATTGGTATAGTTATCTTGGGTAAATTCATTGTAGGTGATCGTGTATTAGGATACGGAATTGTACTGGCATTTGTACTGGCATTTGATGCAGTACTTGTATTGCTCAGTTCAGCGTTAGCTTTAAACTTTTTTAATTTTCCTTTAATTTTAAATTTTGCTTTATTAATGGTATCGTTATACTCAATACTGTTTTGAATTTCTGCCTCAAAAAGAGTAGTATCAGATATTAACTCTTCAATTTTAGGATTTATTAACTTTAATTCATCTTGTTTTTCAATTAAATTGTTCAAATATTCCGAGAGTGTCTCAAAATCATTTTCACTTTCTAAATCTACACTTTCCATAAATGTTTCAATTTTTGTAATAAATTTCGTACAGGCAGTTTTAATTACCTTGCGCTTTGATTTTAATTTTTCGAGATTCATTTTTAAAAACAAATAAAAGGTACAGTACCTGATTTTGCCGGGATATAATCTTAATCCAGTAAGTCGTCTTCGAAAATGTTGAACTTAATCTTGATGATAATCACTAATCACTTGGAGCAACATTATCATGAACTTTAATATTAAAGCTCCCGGGTTTGTTGTTACCATAAAAATAATTAATCATAATAATAATCACTCAGGCGTGCTGGTTGGGAGAGCATAATAATATATAGAAATCAACATTCTTGAATGAAATCTGGTAATTCATGATTTTTGAAGGAATTGGAGAAATGCAGTAAATATCATTTCTTGTTACGAGATTCTGGTGTATTTCAGGTAAAATAATACTAACGATTTGTCTTTTTCTTGGTTTAATATACGAACACATCAAACACTAAATAGATATTAAACATTAATTAAAATATTCTAGAATAAATTTTAGGAAGCGACATTTTGCTTCCATTTCGATCCGAGCACCTCATGATACAGAAATTAATTCTCTTCTGTCACAGAGGGGACTCCCCGGTAGACAGACAGTCGGCGCCAATCTCCGCCGCTCACGTGATTTGCAACAAAGTATAGTATTTTAACAGAATATAAGGATTTTTTCTTCAACATAGCCTACACTGTAAAAAGAGACAAATGTTTCATAAACTTAGAAAATATAATATAATCACGTACGAAAATATACAATAGCTTCTTCCGAGTTACTCACGATTCTAAAAAGCCTTCTTTATCATTAAAATTCTCATAAAAATTCTTCAATATAACCAACACTGTAAAATCAGACAAAAGTTTCATAAACATATTATTATCATATAAACAAACAATTTAATATAACCACATACGAAAATATACAATAAGCATTTTCAGTTGCCCACGATTCCAAAAAGCCTTCTTTATCATTAGGAACATCATAATAGTTTTTTCTTCAATATAACTTACACTGTAAAAAGAGACAAATATTTCATAATCTTCGCAAATATAATATAACCAAGTACGGAAATATACAATAATCTTTACTGAGTTTCCCACAATTCCAAAAAGACTTCTTTATCATTAGGAACCTCATAATTCGAAATATTTTCGAAATTCAAAAAGACATTTATAAAATCAAAGTTTCATTTTCTGCGATTGATTTTAGGAAATGGCTCCGAGATATTTTCTAGTGTTTTAATCCATTTTCTCAAACAGGAATATCTGTTTTTATGATGCTATTTATTCTCAATTAAAGATTTTCAGAGACGTAACTGAAATCATACATGAAACAGTCATACAATAACGCTAATTTTAATGTTAATGTTAATGCTGTTAATTTATCATGCTTGTCTGTAAAACTTGTTTGTTGAACATTAAAATGTTTACTTGAGATCTGCTAGCATCCGAACAACCTATATTCTATGTTGCGCAAACTGATTATTATGTTATAAAAACAACTCGGAAATGGTTCCAAAAATCATTGGCAGCAAAAGAAACTTTCATTTTAAAAATACGTCATTATATCTCGAGGATTTTGTGGTTTTTTAAAAATGAAGAATGTTTTTCGGAATCGTGGGTATCTCGGAAGAGGTTATTGTATATTTTCATTTGCGGTTATAATATATTTTATTAGATTAAGGAACATTTGTTTTTGATATAGTGTATATTTCTAAAATATTAGAAGAATGGTATTGATTAGAACATAAATTAAATATTGTTTAACATATTACTAAGTTTTCAAAAATATTTAGGATCTTTTTTTTTTTTAATATGAATGTTATTTCTTTCGTACAAGAACATCACTTAAAATTTTAAAACCATACATTTGAAGTTTCTTCCTTAAAGTCTGTATTTCTTTTATGAAATATTAAAAAACTATATAATTAAAAATAAAAGTAATTTTTAAGAATAATAGCGGTTTTACGGGATCGTTTATTACGTATTGCAGTAATACACTGATGTCCAGAAATTATGGGTCAGTGACCAATTTCAGACGTTTCGTCGATTATCTACTGAAACTCGTGAGGAAATGCCCGAAATGGCCTTGAATTTTGAGCATGTAAAGAACATGTTTGACTTCATGTTTTTCAATGAAGGTTTTGTCGCGAGGACAATTAGATGGGGGGCAATAATAATTTTAATAATAAAATAATATTTTCGATCACCCTAGTAACAGAAAATGCTAAAAATGGTCTGTCACTGTAGCAAATGACTATATAGGTCCTGTTCAACATTTGCGTACATTTGTGTAAGCATAGCACGCATATTCGTGAAGATCTTAACGTTTCTGTGAAAAAATTAAAATGTTTTTTGTTTACAGCATGCAGAGTTTTCAACTGAATTTAACACCGCTTTTCAAAAACTTGACAAAAAATGATAGAAGTAGTATACACAATACGTGCCTTCAGGTCAGCTAATTTCGTAACATCACCACAATACACAGTATTCTTTAGGTACCCTCAGATCCAGAAATCGCATTGTGTGCGTTTTTCGCGTATTTATTGCCACTGTACATATTTCGTGCCCAAGCTCGTCTCCCAACTTTACTGCGTATATAGCGCCATCTGTCGGTACGATTTTAAAGTTTTTTAACCACGCTTAAGAAATAACCATTGCTTTGGTAGCATACTGGTGAAATTTCAGGTCAGTGGTTCTTTTTTTATAGGGTTTTATTTTCAAAACTTTAAAAAAAAAATCACCCTGTATAATTGACAAAGGAATCATTCATGCTTAGTTTATCATTAGTTAACGTTTAGAAATATAATGTCGCAGACATTAAAACGGATCTAATTACTTAGGGAGATCGTAGAAATAATCACAGGAAAATCTGAAATATATAAAGATATGATGCCTGCAAAAATTATAATAGATGGCGCCACATATTATTAGGAATAGAAGAAAATGGGGGATACTTCAATAAAAGTGACCAGCGAGGACGAAACAGAACAACAGTAACAGATGATGCCTCAGAAGAGGAGGTGAAAATAACTTTAAAGCTTTCGTATAGCTTGACTAATTTTTAGTGTGTTTAAAGGTATTTTTTATAACTTTTAGAAGGTGCACTATTTTTTTAGTATGATATATAAAAAATATAATGACTAAATGAAATGGGTAATACAAGTAATTATTGTGATTAATAAATGTCATTATGAAAGATTAAATGTAAAAAACTAGATAACTAGATCTAATGTTTTATTTTTAAAAAAACATTCTATATAAAATTGTATGTCTTGCTTTTGTAAACTGCATGGTATTCAAGCTGTCAAATATATATTTTTTTCCTAATTTTTTTTTTTTTTTTTTTACATTATAAAATTTATTTATAGATGTAGAAGAACCCAGCCTTCAACCCAGCCGAAAGTGCCCAATTTTAATGTTTTAATGTTTTAAAATTTAAAATCTAATTGAAATTTTAGTCATCTTCTAGGTAATGTGAATCACATGTTTTTGTGTGCCTTTTTTTATTTTAATTCGACAAAGATGAATTTAAGCATTCCGAACTTGTTTTATACGTTGAAAATGTCATTTTTCTCAGTGCACCCAAAATACAAATTTTATTTTTATTATCACAATAATATATTTTCGCAAAAATTAATAAAGATAATATTTTGATTAAGAAGTATTTGTCTATATTTTACACAGTAATGAGGATTACAGATTGAAAATAAATTATCAATTTTTCCCCCCTACAAGAACCTACAAAAATAACTTTTCTTTAATGGGCGTTATTCCGACATCCTCCTTAATAAATTTTATAAATAGCCTACTTTCTTTGACACAGTTATTTATGGAATTCCAGATAAGAGTAATAAAATAATCTCATACAATTGCAATTAAATATGAATGAATGGAATTACTTTGAAAGAAGAATTTTAATAAAGGAAATCCCGAAACAAATAAATAAATTCGGTTTTGCTTCCGGGTGCTATTAACTTCAAATTAGATTTTTTTATGAACGAAAATTGATGGTAAAAATTCGTTTGTAAGCTTAATGAAATTTATTTATAGATGTAGAAGCATTTATGCTATTTTTTCTGCATCATTAATCATTTTTTATGCAGACAATATTAGTTTAAGCAGTGTAACGGAAAATTTAATATGTTTAATCCATGTTACTTATCTTTTTCCTATTTCAAAATTATATTCTATCATTTGAGAAGGATAATTTTTACAATCGAAAAAGTTACAAAATATTAATTAAATTACAGAATGATATTAACGTTTTCCAAAATTTCATGTTACATATGATTTTTTTTATGTTTTGGAAATTTATAATTTAACCGAATTTTAGTTAATTTTTTTTTCTATATTGGTATAAAACTGAGCTGCACCGCCAGACGCGTCAACCGTCGCACCTAAGTCCTGAGGGACTTTTAAAGCGCACGCCAGGGGGTCCTCCTGTATGCGCTGCGACCGGTGGGAGCATCAACACATGTGCATCACTCGCATTGAACCCACGTGTTGACGACAAAGGTCATTGCGATATGCGGTGGATCACAAACTCAGAGGAAACCCCCACGAAAACATCTGGTGAGACGTTGGAGAACTCTGATGGCTTCGTAGCCGGAAACCCAAAGTGGGAACCGGGTCCTAGGCCATATGTCGAGCTTCCCCAACGGTCCTTGCTGTACCGCCGCTTCTGATCGTCGATTTTGATAGGTCACCGGTCGTCCACATTGGTATAAAAAAGTTACTAAACAATATTATATTAAAAAGTTATTATATCTTTTTTTTTTCAAATACATAGGTTTATTAGAATATAAACTTGTCTAAAAGAATTAACATTTGCATTTAAATTTTTAACATTCTCTCAGAAGTAAATTATTTCGCACTTTCAAACGCATGAAAAAATTTCATTTAATTTGAGATGTGAAATATTTATACAAAAAATACCGGTATCGGCTTCAGTGAACTGTAATATAATCATTTTATGATAGAAAGTAATTTTTTCTTTTATAGTTTTAGTGTTGAGAACAAGAACCAGTATCAAATAGAGAAAATAAGTCAGCCTTTTTCTCTTTTTTAGGTTTCGTTCATCTCACGAAACCCTATTACTCCCGCTTCGTTGTCTGTCCGTCACAGAGCCGGTTCTCAGAAACTATATAACTTACACGCTTGAAATGTTGTGTATTTATAGCTGAATACCTACTATGAAGCTCAAAATCATAAAATTAAAACAAATCGTATTATTTTAATATATAGAGATAAAAAACCGAAAATCTAACAGCCTTATCCTATTAAATTTAAACATTTTTCGTTATAGCAGTTGCCAACAATTAAAAATCCGCAATAAAAATGTTTCTACAGTAATTAATTTCCTATTGAAAGATTTCCACATGAAAAATGAAAATGAAATAAGAAGTTTCACCAATTGAAAAGAAAAGATTAATATGACGTCATATTGGTAATAAAACGGAAATATTCAAACATATCTCAATAATACAATGAGTATGAGTATGTGTAAAAACAGAAAGCAGATTATTACGAGGTCATTAGAGAATTAAAAAATAATAATAATCAGACGTCATAACGGATTTTTCATATGTTTGAGAATATTACAGAGTATCAATATGAATAATAGAGAATAGTAAATATATAAGTTTGAGGAATGTATTGAATCATGATAAAAAACCCGATTAGGGAAATATTGGCATATTTTGACATTTTGAAGGTCTCTATTCAAAATGTTTAATTTTGAAATTGATTTTTTTAATATCGCATTTAATCCACATGACAGATATTATTATGACAGGGCATAATAGCGGGCTGGCTCAGATATTCGAAAAAAAAAACGAGAAAAATGGACCGGTAAATTTTTACTTTATAAAAAACATGACTTTTTTTTTTTGTTATTTGGATTTATTAAAGAAAGGATATAGTGTTTTGAAAAGAATATTAAACGAAACCCTTTGTGCGATGTTCAATCACCCTTACCAACTTGTTTATATTGTTGCTGCCTTATATAAGAATTCAAAAAGTTTTTATATACATATTTTTATGCGTGTGAGTTCAACAAGGACGTGCTATTTGATTAATTTCCATTCAGTTGACTTCAGAATAATGACTAAATAACGAATAGATGTTAAACATAACATATAAAGAAAGAAATTTAAAAAAATGTGTATTTGATAAAAAGCTTACTATATTAATACTTTTTCTTCAGCTATATATATTTTTCTTATGTCTATTTTGCGACACATCCCATGACATATATTCTTACCCTTAAAATGTCATTCTTATCTAGAAATGCTTTTTTAATAAAAGTGTCATATTTTTTTATGGATAAAAATGATCACTATTGAATATTTAGATATCAAACTTATATTTGGAAATTCATTGTAAGGAAATTAAAAAAAAATAATAAATAAGAAAATTGAATAAATTACAAAGAATACATTCCTCTAACTTATATATTTACAATTCTCTATTACTCATATTGATACTCTGTTTGTATTATTCTCAAACATATGAAAAATCCGTTATGACGTCAGATTATTATTTTTTTTTTATAATAAGAGCTACATTTCAATAGGCATCTACAGAAGAAAGTTAATGACGGTATCCGAAACTGTCCAATTTATTAAACATATCTAATACACGTGGTTATCTCTAATATTACTTTGAAATATAATCTGTGTTTGTAATGTGTTGTTCATTTAAGCTTTTTGAAATAAATTATTTTAATTTTATCTTGTTCGATTTTTTGTTAGCGCATTTTTATATAATTATAAATATAATGCATTTTTTACCATTTTTCTAGTGGATAATTGCATCTAAGGAATTTAATTTGTATACAATCGCGGATCCTCAAAAAAAAAAAAAAAAAAAAAAAAAAAAACTATATCACAATAATAAAAATGTATTGCATATATGTTCAATTTTAATTGGTGATTAAGATTTAGAGCTTTAATAATTAAATAATCACTCAGTAATATTTAATGCATCTTGATTTAGTTGAATAATATCATTACCAAAATTGATTTTTTGTTCAGTTTTTAATACACATGGGCTTTTTTCCTAAATTAATCAAAACAAATAATTCATTATTAATTCAATAAAACAATTATTTGTCATTTGAAAATGTAAATTCGCAACTGTTAAACATAAATTAATATTCTTTACTGTTAAACTTTTAAAATTAAGAATAAAAACCAATAATTTCTACTTTTGTAAATAATACATTGAGAAAAAAAGAAAATTTTACAAGAATAACATAAAATCGAATTAATGAAAAAAAAGGCTTTTGTGTGTGTGTGTTTGTGTATGTGAAATTTGAGATACAACGCTGAATACTTGTGAGACAAATTATTGTTTTGCAACCTTCTGTTAAAGTAAAAATGAAGGCAATTCCTTGAAACACATTGTTAAATATACAGGGTGATTATAAAAAAATATCCCGATATATGAGTCTTTAACTATCACACCTTTCACAGAAACTGACTGAAATTTTGGTTTTAAGTATTTTGAGGTACGCGCTCAAGAATCTTAAGAAAAACAACAGTTAAACTCTAACAGTTACGGTTACAGTGACAAAATTTTGAAAATTTCAAATGGCAACACCTATTTTTTTTTATTGGAATGTGGTCTTTATAGTGAAAAACCATAAAAAGCGTTGGAACGGTACCTGTAGCATGAAAATTGCCGGCCCTAGACAGACTAACAAGAAAAGTAAAAACAACGAATAAGGACAGAGAATCAACAGAAAACAAAACATTTTATTGTGTTTCACAAATTTTCCACGTCACACACGAAGACACGTTGCATGCGGCAGATGGTGGATAGCACTGAATAATAAAATGTTTTACTTTCTGTTGCTTCTCTGGCCTTTATTGGTAGTTTTCACTTTTCTTCTTAGTCTCTCTAGCGCCGGCAATTTTCGTGTTACAGGTACCGTTTCAACGCTTTTTATGGTTTTTCACTATGAAGATCACATTCCAATAAAAAAATTAGGTGTTGCCATTTGAAAATTTCAAAATTTTGTCACTGTAACCGTATCTGTTAGAGTTTAACTGTTGTTTTTCATACGATTCTTGAGCGCTTACCTCAAAATACTTAAACCAAAATTTCAGTCAGTTTCTGTGAACGATGTGATAGTTAAGGACTCATATATCGGGATAGTTTTTTTATAATCACCCTGTACATATAAAGGAAGAAGATCGATTCAATTCCTCTTACGAACAAAGTGGAAAATTCTAAAAATGGGTAAGAACGATGTATATAGACGCTTGCAAAGGAGGAAACGATGAATTGCTATTATCTACCTTCATGTGATTATTTTCCTTATTACATTTCAATTACATTAATAAAATTTTTACGAAATTTATTTTTGTAAATGATGCTAAAGTGCGCCCAAAAGTTTATAGACAACGATTTTTTTTTGGATTTAAAAGCTAACTAAACGAGTCAGAAAAATATAATGATGAAATAAAAATAACAATATACTCAACCAACTTTTAACAGTCATAGATTTAATGTAAAAAAATTAAAAGAATGCTGTACCAAAAAAATATATACAACCGGTGTTAAAAGCTGATTTAAGAACTGATATCCAAAATTTGCATATTCGAAGGTCAAGTACTTGTGATGCAATATTTTCCTGAAATATGTGCAAATCTGTCTGTCCGTTTCTGACTGATTGCAATAATGTCTAGCAATGTGCAATTTCCCAATTAGGAAATTTTGAAAATCTATAGTTTAAAGGCTTATGGGGGTGGTGGGGAGTTTTGGACATTGCAAAAAATTGGACGCAGCAGGGTTGGTATATACCGAATTCTGTCAAAAGGTGACAATTTTGAAACAAAATACCGTTGTAGACGACCAAAGAAAACACCTAAACGGCAAGACAGAGCGATTTTGAGATTAGTTTCAACCCATAACCTGTCTCGTTCATAACGGTCAGTTTCTAAAAAAATAAGAGTTCCAGTATCAAAATCCACGGTCCATCAACGGCTGCATGCAAGTTTGTTTCTTGATTGTCGCAAAATACATCGTTCGCCAAAGTTTTTCAAACGGCATAAAGACGCTCGTGTTCAAGTGTGCCCGAAATCATATGAAATGGACAGATGAATAGTTGAGTGTTCTTTTCAGTGATGAAAGTATATTTAATTTAGATGGCCCTGATGATTGGCCTATTACTGGCACGATATTCGTAAGGAACCACGAACTTTTTTCAGCAGGCAAGGAGGGGGTTCACTCATGGTATGGGGAGCATTTTATTATAACGGAACGGCTGATATTGCTTTTTTGAAAGGTCGTCAATGTTTTAAAGATTACCAGAAAACGCTTAAAGTACAGTTACTTCCATTTTAAAAGTTTCTAGGCGGGGACAAATGGATATACCAGCAAGACAATTCCTCCATTCACGTGTCCAACTATACAACGCAGTGGTTTAGACAAAACCAAGTAACTGTTATGGACTGACCAGCCATAAGTCCTGACCTGAACCCAATAGAGAACCTCTGCAGAATATTAGCTAGAGAGGCATATGCTAATGGGCGTCAATTTGCAACGACCTCTTTGTGCTCAGTTTTGAGTTTGTCTATGTTTCAATATACTAAGTATTTCGGATATTTCAGAATTGGAAGCATTGGGTGGTTATATTTGAAACAAAAAGTTTCATAACAAAATGAAAACATCGATTTACTTAGACTTGAAAGTGTCATTTTTTCTCAGTTTTGTTAAGCTTTACGTGACAAATCAGATGCTTTGTCCAAAACGTTGTGCAAGTGAATTCTGATGTAACTGAATAGTCAAAGCAATGAAAATCTAAGTTAAATTCCGTGTTTGTCTCTCGGACTGCACATTGCTTAACTCATTTTGAAATTTTTTTTCTTCTATGAAATATTTACTTATCAATATAATTCTGTTAAAAATAACACAGTGTAACTACGTTTCCATAGTATAATGACAATTCTTTAACTGATTCTTACTCTATAGAGCTGTGTATATAATATACCAGATACTATCGTCAAAAATTTCTCTGAGTAAATTGTGTCGGCGTGGTATTCCCACAAAATCCAGGTAGCTAACTTGACATAATCATTGCAATAAATGACCATAAATTATATACACATCACATTCAATAGTAAGGATCCTGTAGTGCACCTCAGTAATGTTTATAAATTTCAATATGTTTGAAAGATTGTAAAATCATTAAAATACACTACAAACAATTGTTTCCCATAGACCAAAATATAGTGGAACTCTTTCGAGTGACCCTGTAAACGAACTATTAATGCTACAACTTCATTTTCAACATCGAACATACCGTGATAAACATCAGTAATATATATTAATTACATGGAAGTTCGAGTATCAAGCGAGGTAGAACACGCACAGATAGACGGCCAGACAGATAGACACCAGACAGATAGACGATAGACAAATCGATTTCTTAAAAAATTGTCAAATATTTTGGAAAGTGGTAAAAATGGATGCAGATAGTTCTTGAAGTATGCATTAGGATTCTTTTTTCGCGATATTAGATTTTTAACAAAAAATAAAAAAGCATTTTAAAGATCTCTTGAGTGAAAACGATTTTGTTTTGTGAAAATAAATTTGAAAGGCATTTTAATACGTTATTTTCATGTTTCATCTATTTAAAAAGTAAGAAAATATACGTTCTGCGAAGCATATCACAGTATATTAATATTTTAAAAATTTGAATAACATAATTCCCCCAAATAAATATTCGCATTTAGCACTTTTCAGTGTATACATTAGGGGAGATGGGGGATGAATGGCACATTTTCACAAATATATTTATTTTATATATTTTATTTAAGTTATTATAAATATTATACACTATAATGCCATAATTGATGGGAACTTTCAGTTTTAGACATTTTTTCGAATATTTTATAATATACATGTCAGATTCTTTTGGGATGTTAGGATTAAAAAGAACAGGTTTGACTTCATATTTATCAATGTTGATTTGATAAGTAGGACAATTAGGGGACCAACAAAAAATTAAAGAATAAAAATAATACTTGGGATCACCCTGTAAAATAAAATGCACGAAATGATTTACCGCTACAGAATATACATAGGCAGACATTGTATAATATGTGTACTCATTTGTGTAAGAATAGTATGCATATTAATAGAGATATAGCGATTTTATTTTTAAATTAAAAAAATTCTTGCATGTTTTTTGCTTATAAAATACAGGGCTTAAAACCAAATTTAACGTCAGTTTCAGAAAAATTGACAAAATGTAGTAGAAATCATATAGTGTGATTGAAATATAAATATATTAAATATTTATGGAAATATGGGCAGTTGTATGAAATAATTATTATCTGCGCATGCGCGAACGATAACAAAAAACTTTTCGCCTAATTTAATACTCAACAGTATGGATCAACTTACAAAAAAAAGCAGTCAAATATCGTAAAAATTCAGAGAGATATCGGCGTTAGAGTGAGCTGTTTTTTAGTTTCTGACTAAAACTCGTTGAATGATAAGGGATTGTCCACAAATTGTTATTTTTAGCTCACAGGCTATCAAAGCCTGAGAGCTAATGTGCCCGCAGGTTCTGTATGTACGTAACGCGATAACTCTTGATAGAAATAACAGTTTTCCTTCAAATTTTGGATATAGGTTCCTTATGATAAGGCGCTTCCCTGATTAGTTTTGGGGTTTCGTTGGTTAAGTATAAAGGGGATAAGAGGGGTCAATTCCCCCCCCCCTTAATTTAGATAAATGGGTTTTTCATGCAGAATTATCCGATTTTCTTCAAATTTTGTATATAGGTTAATGGTGATAAGGCGCTTTCTTGATTGGTTTTGGGGATTCATTATATAAGTATAAAGGGCGTAACGGGGGGCTAATCCTACCCCCCCCCCCCTTAATTTAGATAAATAAGTTTTTCATACAGAATTATCCGATTTTCTTCAAATTTTGTATGTAGGCTCATTGTGGTAAGGCGCTTCCCCGATTAGTTCTGGGGATTCACTGGTGAAGCATAAAGGGTGGAACGGGGGGCTCACCCTCCCCTTTAATTTAGATAAATGGATTTTTTATGCAGAATTATGCGATTTTCTTCAAATTTTGTAAATAGGTTCATTGTGATAAGGCGCTTTCCTGATTAGTTTTGGGGGTTCTTTGGTTAAGTATAAAGAGGGTAAAGGGGGTGGGTGTTATCCTCTCCCCTTAATTTAGATGAATATATTTTTCATGGAGAATTATCCGATTTTCTTCAAATTTTGTATATAGGCTCATCGGTCAAATATCGTAAAAATTCAGAGAGATATCGGCGTTAGAGTGAGCTGTTTTTCAGTTACTGACTATAACTCGCTGAATGATAAGCGATTGTCCACAGATTGTTATTTTAAAGTTATCTAGCAGCGTTCGGAGCAAATTTTTAGAAAAAACTATTTAATTATAATTTACGGTTATGTTTAGGAAGATTTTGACTCTAAACTACGATGAAAAGGAAAATATAGTCCATACATTGATTACATTTAGGTAAATTGAGGAGTTTATGGTAAAATTTTGTGAAATTTATCCCAATACGCAAAACACTCTACAATAAATTCTATCGCATATATATGTATTTTCTGTATACACGTAATTTTTATGCCAGTAGTGAAGATGATAAACTAAAATCTAAGATATATTATACATTTTTCACAAGTTATGAGTCAATAACTTGCAATTTAATTTTTATAGTGATATTTCAATAGCTTTTTGAGAAATTACGTTTTGCGTATTAGACCAGTAAAATTAGGAAAGTTTGCCATAATACATGCTAAGGAGATAAAAATTGGTACAGTTGTTCATTGAAGGCTACTGCTGACTATGTAAAATGTCCTGATGGATAGGAGGTGAGTGGGGGGGGGATTCAAATAAATAACTTTTTATAGTTTTTTACAAAAATCTCAGAAACTGATGGTTTTCATGAAAAACTTACTCCGATATAAATTAAAGAACATAAAATTCTCTACATATGAGAGTTATATACAGTAGAACCTCGATTATCCGTCAGCCAGAAAACCGGAGAATTGACGGATTTTCCGCAAAAAATTCACTTTAATTTCAATTTTATTTACTTAATGTCGCCATAATAAATGCTACAGAGATAAAAATTGGTACAGTTGTCCCCTGATGGCTACTAATGAATATGTAAAAAGTCCTGATGGATAGGAAGTGAACGAGGGGAGGGAAGGGGGGGGGGGCAAAATACTTTTTTTAGTTTTTTACAAATATCTCAGAAACTGTCGGCTTTCATCAAATAATCACTCTGACTTTAAAGAACACAAAATTCATTACAAACGACAGGTATTTACAGTAGACCTTCGATTATCCGTCATTCAGAAAACCTGAGCCTTGACGGATTTTCCGGAAAAAAATTACTTTAATTTGATATTTATTTACTCAATGTCTATTCAATTTTATTAAATATTGTTGCAAAATAAAAAGGAAGACAGTAAACACTCCAATACTGCAATATTGCATGAAATAATGCCAGGTAAGTTGTTTATGAAAGAAAAATATTTATTATTAATGAAATGTTTATGAATGTGAAATATTATAATTGCGAATATAAAACTTGGAGAAAACTAAAAGTAGGTACATATTAATTTATAATTAAGTAAATATTGTGTAATTATGAAAGTGGATGGATTGTTAGGATTCATAATCATCACCTCATCTTCTTCCTTGTCCTGTTGTTATCACCCTGGTACTGAAGACAAATATTTATATTTATCATTAATAAAATGTTATTTCACGTGAAACTGTGTAAGCGCGACAAAACATAATTGAGAACAATGAAAGTAATAATTTATCATTAAGCAAATACTTACTAAGTCATAATGTTCTTTTTTTCTTGACACATCATCATCAACTGAAGTGGACGGTACATTAGAAGGCGTTCTCAGCATGACTGAATCCATAATCACATCTTCATCGTCTTCCTCGTCCTGTTGATCTGTATTTATAGCTATAAGTGTAGCATTCAGACAGTCACCATGGCAAATGTTGCAGATGAGTGTGCAGTTAATGGCTGCTTTCCTGTACCCATACTTAGCTCCACACCCAGTGGTGCATATGCAGAAGATGGTATTTAAGACAGCCTCAGGTGCGATCAGTTCCTTAGTTGTAATAAGAACCAGACGATTCTGCTTTCGTTCCCAGCCCCAGAGTTCGGCATGTTGTTACTGGCCAAACCACAGCTGCACCTGATGGTACACCCGGATAGAATATTTTCTAGCCACTACTTCTGTTGGTGGAAGGATTGAAATGTCAGGTTTGACATTCGATTTAGATTTGGCGAAAGAATGGTATCGGAAAGTATTGAGAGATGTAGATGTGGGAGGTGCTTCATACAATCTAAAGAAAAAAGTTGGTTTCCTGCTTCTACAACAACATCATGGTCAGCAATTTTGTGTACCTCTTCACATTGCTGAAACAGCTGGAAAATTTTTGTTTTCCACTTTTTGAATTCGGCTGACGTCGTATCACATCCAGTGAATGCATAAAGGACTAGAATGATGTCTTTCAGTCTTGTTTCTTGAATTAACTGTTGTGAGAAAATAATATTTTTTTCAATTCTTCCACTACTTGGCTTAACGAAAATTTCTTGTTCGAGCGGAGTTAGGGCAATTAGGAGGACAACAAGATCAACATCCTCACCAACAATTGCCACTCTGCCACTAGAAGAAGATATTTCAATGGCTGTTGTTACAATTAGGGTATCTGCATTGCCAGTACTCTCCCGGCAAGATATTCCATTCTCCTTCAATTTGGAAGAAAGCACAGCAGTTAATCTTGATTTGTTCTTTTCATTTGAAAGTAAGCTCTTGGTTGACGGAAACCTCTGTGTTCCCCGTTGAAATTAATATCCACGGACTTCTTCAGTGCACATCTTCGGTTTTGCTCTGCTGATTTCGTGCTGTTGGCAATGTCGGAGTAGCCATCAAAAACCACTGAACAGCCTTTTCCTTTATAATGTGTAGAGATATATTTGTTGTAACCTTCACAAATTAAAATAAAAGTGGAACCTCTTGACCAAGGGACTTTTTGAAGAAATAAACCACCATCCATAATAATATCACAGTATTGGAAATCAATGGGCTGTTTCAATAGTAACTTTGATGTAATAAATTAGATGATATTCTGGCTTGACTAATGTTGTTTGCAGATATTTTTAGTCCTTAATTTCCCTTTAGAAAATTAAACCTGAGTCTAAAAAATATTAGATATTGTTAAAAAATATTAGAGCGCAGTGCGAAATTTTCGCACGGATCCATTGGTATTTAATAAATTTAAAATTAAGGTGATTTTTTTTTTGCGGAATATCCGTCAAGGCTCTGATCTCGTGACTGACGGATAATCGAGGTTCCACTGTATATACCTGTCATTTGTAGAGAATTTAACGTCCTTTAATTTACGTCAGAGTAATTTTTTCATGAAAACCAACAGTTTCTGAGATATTTACAAAAAACTAAAAAAGTATTTTGCCCCCCTCCCTCCCCTCGTACACTTCCTATCCATCAGGACATTTTACATAGTCATTAGTAGCCATCACGGGAAAACTGTACCAATTTTCATCTCTGTAGCATTTAGTATGGCGACATTAAGTAAATAAAATTGAAATTAAAGTGAATTTTTTCGGAAAATCCGTCAAAGCACCAGTTTTCTGGCTGACGGATAATCGAGGTTCCACTGTATATAACTCTCATTTGTAGAGAATTTTATGTTCTTTAATTTATATCGGAGCAATTTTTTCATAAAAACCAACAGTTTCTGAGATTTTTGTAAAAAACTAAAAAAAGTAATTTATTTTAACCCTCCCCCCCCCACTCACCTCCTATCCATCAATGAACAACTGTACTAATTTTTACCTCCTAGCATGTATTATGGCAAACCTAATTTTACTGGTTAATTTTCCTAATTTTACTGGTCTAATACGCAAAACGTAATTTCTCGAAAATTTACTGTAGAGTGTTTTGCGTATTGGGCTAAATTTCACAAAATTTTACCATAAACTCCTCAATTTACCTAGATGTAATCAATGTATGGACTATATTTTCCTTTTCTTCGTAGTTTAGAGTCAAAATCTTCCTAAACATAAGCGTAAGTTATAATTAAATTGTTTTTTCTAAAAGTTTTCTCCGAACGCTGCCAGATAACTTAAAAATATCAATTTGTGGACAATCCCCTATCATTCAACGCGTTTTAGTCAGAAACTAAAAAACAGCTCACTCTAACGCCGATATCTCTCTGAATTTTTACGATATTTGACTGTTTTTTTTTTATAAGTTGCTCCATAGTGTTGAATATTAAATTAGGCAAAAAGTTTTTTGTTATCGTTCGCGCATGCGCAGATAAAAAGTATTTCATACAACTGCCCGTATTTCCTTAAATATTTAATATATTTATATTTCAAACACACTATATGATTTCTATTACATTTTGTCAATTTTTCTGAAACTGACGTTAAATTTGGTTAAAAACCCTGTATTTTATAAGCAAAAAACATGCAAGAATTGTTTTAATTTTTAAAAAAAATCGCTATATCTCTATTAATATGCATGCTATTCTTACACAAATGAGTACACATATTATACAATGTCTGCCTATGTATATTCTGTAGCGGTAAATCATTTCGTGCATTTTATTTTACAGGGTGATTCCAAGTATTATTTTTATTCTTTAATTTTTTGTTGGTCCCCTAATTGTCCTACTAATCAAATCAACATTGATAAATATGAAGTAAAACCTGTTCTTTTTAATCCTAATATCCCAAAAGAATCTGACATGTATATTTTAAAATATTCGAAAAAATGTCTAAAACTGAAAGTTCCCTCAATTATGGCATTATTGTGTATATCACATTTCATAGATTAAGTGTTTGACTACATCTTATGCACAATATTTGTTCAAGATTATTATTATACAGAAATATATTATGAAATTTAAAAAAGTTTCTCTATGTATTAATCATCCCCACAGCAGGGATGAATGGGACACAAATATTTTCCTCCCTTTATTCAATGTTAAGGACTAAAAGCTGACAACAATGCCTCCGTGGCAAAAGCTGAGAGATTGTAAATTGTAATATGATCTCCAGGATTATTTGTTAGCCAATCATCTTGGACTCATCTCAGCTTTGCCTTAAAAGGCCCATAAACGGAAGCATTCAATGGCTGAAGACGATGGCGACAATGCGGATGAAATGTTAAAAAAATAATTACCATAAATTATTAATTTATCAACTTATATAATATTATTTAGTTAATTAAAAAAAATCAGTATCCTCTAGGAATGAATGAAGCAGTCCCATTCATCCCCATTTGAAATATCCCAATCATCCCCATGATGCATATATTCAATTGTCAGCCATTTTGTCTCAAAAATTATTTTGTCACAGTGTTTGATGCTCATTCATTTTAATTACCAGTATTCGGCCTTGAAATAAAAAACTACAACATATCTTAATTGTTTATATTGCATAAGATATTTAAGTAACTTTAAATGTAAAAAAAAATTGCTTTTAAGCAGAGTTTTCAGGAAATGCAAATTTGAAGGAAACTGAAAAGAGCCATGTAGTCTTGCTTTTGGTTCTGAAGCACACTATGGTAGTGAAATCTATGAGGATAGGAAGCAACTAAAAAGAAAAAGTTTATTGCCTGAAATATTGAGAACGTCCCATCCATCCCTTGTCCCATTCATCCGCCATCTCCCCTACGTCATTTTTAAACTTTCAAATTTTGCTCTTATGCAAAATTGTTAAAAATTAAAACCATGAAAACATTTAAAATGAATCACAACGTATTACTCATTACTCTAATAGGTGTAATTTTACACCTATTTTAGTAATGAGTAATAAATTGTGTTTCATTTTAAATGTTTTCATGGTTTTAATTTATATACGAAAGTGAATTTAGTGTTCTAGCATTAAAAAAATGTTTTTTCTCTGTATTTAATTCAAAATTGTTCGCATACATTTTGCTTGATTTTTTTTTTAACCAATTCCACTAAATTCAAATATTTAGCACAAGAAAGAATCTTTTGGACATCTGCCAAGATAAACTAAATAGCGGCTTTATATTCCGTTATATTTCAACTAGTAGAATTTTTTTTTTTTTTTTTTCGAAGCAAGATTTTTCAAAAATGAAATGGAAAAACAGTAAGTTCGCTAACATATTTGATGTTTGCTCTCATAATGAATTAGCTGAACGTTATTTTTTCTTTCTTTAAAATAATTAGGAAAGGATCTGAGTTATTTTCAAAGCTATTGAATTCTTTATATTTAAAAAGAAAAATATTTCTGTGATTACGAGAAACAACTTTTCAGTTTATACATATTTCTGTTTTTATCAATTATTCAATTATTTTTTATTTTATGTGAATTAGCATAATTTCAAATTTTATCTTTAAAATGGGTAATGTTTCATTTATTTACATATCATTTGCATTTTTTTCATTTATAAGGAAGTTATGCGAAAGAATACAGCTTCGTTAATTTTTTATTTGTTTTGTTTTCAATGCATGTGTACTATGGATTTAAAATATAGATAAACATGCTTAAGTGATAGAAACAGAACAAAAAACGGATTATAAAAACCTTTTAATATAAAGAACGACATAGGTTTCAACGCTCACAGAAAAAAATAAAAATCAATTTGGGTTGAAAGATTCTTAGGTATGTGCCCAAATTGGGTCATGCCTGTTTTGGTTACCACTGTGTACCCATCTTCAAAATGGGTATTTAACAGTACCCAAAATGAATACACAGTGGTAACCAAAACAGGCATGGCCCAATTTGGGTATATACCTTAGAATCTTTTGACCCAAATTGGGTTTTTATTTTTTTCTGTGCTCAAAGGGCGCAATTATCAAGATCTACAACGATAAATAAACTATCTTCGCAAATTTTTCTAAACAAATTTGAAAACATAAACCATGAGATCATATGTGAAAGAAAAGCGGGTGCTTGAAATAATCAACTGTAAATTTACAGTTGGCTATTTTAAGCACCTGCTTTTTTACATATATGATCTCATGGTTTGTGTTTTTCAAGTTTGTTTTAAAATAATTGCGAGAATAGTTTATTTATCGTTGTAGATCCTGATAATGGCGCCGTTTGAGTGTTGAAACATATGTCGATCTTTATATTAAAAGGTTTTTATAAGCCTTTTTGTGTTCTATTTGTATCACTTAAGCATGTTTATCTATATTTTAATTATAATTAGTAATCTTATTATATGATCATTTGCTATGGATTTATTTTGTTTATATTAATTGAATAAATGCATTAAACAGATAACTAATTCAAATTTCATATATTTTTTTACTTTGTTAAAAATTCGCAAACATGTATTAACACGAAAAATGGAGAAAAACAATTAAAAAACAATTGTTAGTCTATGAATATTTTATTTCTTAAATCAGTACCCATGTAGTAATAAATTATATTTATTTATAAGTACTTTCAGAATCATATATATATTTGAATGGGTTTCTGGAAGAAAGGCCTATGTTACAAATTTTAGAAAGTTTCTGGTGAAACAAAAATTTATGGGAAATGATTGATGATTACCCAATGTTAAAAATTGTGATTTGATTATACATAACTTTGTTTACGTTAAATAAAAACCAGTGGGTAAGTGTGATCGACGATCGCACAAAGGGTTTCGTTTAATATTCCTTTCAAAACACTTTATCCTTTCTTTAATAATTCCAAATAAATTTCATTTTCCAAAAGAAGTCATGTTTTTTATAAAGCAAAAATTTAGCGGTCTATTTTTTCATTTTTTTTTATATCTGAACTGGCCCGATAGCGGACGAAGCCCGCTATTATACTCGGTCATAATAATATCTGTCATGTGGACTAAATGTGATATTAAAAAAATCTATTTATTTCAAAATTAAACATGTTGTATAAAGAACTTAAAAATGTTAAAATATACCAATATTTCCATAATCGTGTTTTTATCATGATCCAATACGTTCCTCATACCGAGGCTAACGAAAAAGAAAGGCTACCGCGGTGCTTTACGCGTATCTTTTTTTACAGACCGCCGGAGTCACGTGATGCTCGAATGCACCAATGAAGGTGTACGAAAAGAGCATAACGTCACTCTAGAGGTCTGTAAAAATAGATAAGTGGAATGCACCGCGGTAGCCTGTCTTTTTCGTTAGCCTCGCCTCATACTCATATGAAGTTCTAATCAGTTGTTGATTCCTATATACTTGCTTTCTCTATTGCTCATATTGATACTTTCTTTGTAAATTTCTCAAACATTTGAAAAAGTCCGTTAAATTTCCAATAGGACGTCATATTAGTTTCTCAGATTAGTCCGATTAGTTGACGCCAGATTATAATCTCATCCGTAGCACTATATGAAAAAAATCTGGAAATTTTTCTCCGCTAAATAAAAAGTAAAAAAGAGGCCTCTGGATGGGCTTAGTCAGGTGAAGGTCTCGTCACGTGATCGAGGTTCTACATTACGAGACCAATTCCTTTATCCTTTTTTTAATGTCACATTTTTTTTTAATCTACCAATTCACCAAAGTTAAATAATAGCCTTTGTCGAAAAAATAAGTACAGTTAGATTTTCGCTATGCGCTATGTTCTGGAACTTTCACTTTAACTCCCAGAACACCCTTCTGTTTTTTTTCTTTTGTAAACAGAACGCAATGGAGCGTTGCTTTAGAATCGAATGATTTTGCTGTGATTGAAATATATGACGTTTTTCGTCATTATTAGAAATGAAAGCGGAGCATTGAGTCTCCCGACTTTGTGATTTAAAAGCTTGTATATATGTAACATACTACCTCTAAATATTTTTGCTTTCATTAAAATGTTGCATCAAAAGAATATTCTAGGCCAATTATAATTGACTTTCGATTTCAAAATCATAGATGCCTATTTACTTATTTTTCAGATTATGTTAAAATAAGATGTTACTTAATTGATGATTCGAATATTCAAAGTGTGATATCATATTATGAAGTTTAAGTATTTTGTGTTAAATACTAATCCATTCATTCGAATTTATTTAATGATTTTCCGAGCAAAATAAATAAAAAAGAGAAAGTGAAAGTGCAGAGAAAAACCCAACTATAAATTTCTTTCACCATTACATCTGTTAAAGCTCGTCACCCATTTTTACCCTCTCAACTTTCAAGACGTGATGTAAAAGACAATTATAAACTGATTATTTTCATCTCTCATCTAATAAAAGTGAAATATGTTTTAATGTTTGTTATCACATTATTATAAACTCATTATCGAACTAAAACACACTTTATAAGACAGTTATTAAATATTAAATATGATATATGAACTAATCAACTTTCTGTAATGACTATTTAGTAACTAATTTGGAAATTCCAATCACTTGTGAAATATGTAATACTGACATTGATCGTTACCACGAATATTTGCAACATCATTTTGAATTTTCCAGATTTCGTTATTATGATTCAGTGTATTTCAAAAATTCATGCTGTTTAGACGCAGGAGTATGTCTCCTGAGAAAATTACTAAAATGTTTCTAAAACTGTTAACTATTTAAATACAGTAAACTCTGTCTAAGGCGGAATCAAACGGGACCGAGAAAATTTTCCGCCGTAGACAATATTCCGCCTTATGCAAAACAGCCAAAATAAATAAATAAAATATATATGCGCAAGTCCTATTTTTACGTTCGTAATCTTCAGTACAGTTTTTTAAATGAAATTATACGTCTTATTAAATTTATTATTAATCTCAAAAACATTATATGAATAATAAAATAAATAGTAGTATCAATGATAAATTTCTTCCATTTTAAAAGTTAATGTAAATCATTTACCTTAACAACTACTTCATACTTCACATAGTGGTATAGTAGTTTTTAAACAGTCGAAAAATAATCTTTTATCGATGCTTGTTTTGTCTTTCTTTTTACCAAGCATTTTTCAGTAGCACATTGCAAATCCGTTATTATGGGTATCAATTCTTCATTTTTTTGAGCAAGAAAAATTTTTTCGAGATACCTAATGCTTCTCAAGGCGTCTTGATATGTTTGGATTCCTCCATTGTCTTTATGGTTTTCATAATCGTGCTCATCTTCATTTTCACTAGCACTTTCCAAATCTTGATATCGCTGAATCAAAATGTCCACAGAAGTGTTAGCTTCAGTAGTACACACTATATTGTCAGCTGATATGTATTCTTCTTCATTAATTTTTTCATTGCTGTGAACACATTTTAAGTCATCTATTAGATTTTGTAACACATTTTCTTCCAACTGGTCAACTGATTCATAGCCATTTTCTGAAACAAAACCAGCTTTTCTAAAACAATGAACAATTTTTTCAGGCGACATTTCTGAACAGGATTTGGCAATCCATTTGACAGCATCTAAAACACTTATATTTTTTGCCATTTCGGTGGCAGAAGAGCAATTATCTAAAGACGCAATAATGGACCGCAAGAGATATTTTTTGTAATGGGTTTTCATCATTTTTATAACTCCTTGATCCATAGGTTGTGTTACTGCAGTAGTATTTGCGGGAAGAAATTGTAATTTTATATTCGATAGTTCGAAATTGGCGTGACAAGGTGCATTGTCGAGAAATAACAAAATTTTTCGATTTTCTTTGATCATACGGTTATTGAATTCAGTCAGCCATCCCTCCATTATGGCAGTCGACATCCAAGATTTTTTTTTTGAGATCTCCAAATCACAGGCAGTTTATCAATGTTCACATTCTTAAAACATCGCGGCTTTTGCGATTTTCCTATCACTAAGGGCTTTTCTAAACTGCCTTCCATATTCGCGCAAAGCAAAACAGTGACACGCTCTTTGGAGTTTTTACCACCGTGGCATTCACTTCCTCTTTTTGCAAGGGACTTAGTGGGCAACGCACGATAAAATAGTCCCGTTTCGTCGCAATTGTATATATCCTTCCATTCCTGAATTTCTTGGTCTGGGACGTCTTTCGACTCTCCGCAAACTTGCTTCATGGCAATATTGTGTCGATTAAGGAAACTCATTAACCATCCAGTAGAAGCCTTGAAATCCGCTTTACCTAATATTTCGGCTATCTTTTTCGCCTTTTCACGCAACAGTGTTCCAGGTATGGGCAAATTTTTAGCTCTAGCGTTAGAAAACCATTCAAGTGTTAATGCATCAATGTCTTCATTTTTCACAGCACCTTTTCGCTTTCTGTTGGATGATTTGCTTTCCAATTCCTTTTCCAACTCTGTTCTTCTTTTTATAGCATCATAAATTTGTGTTTTACCGCATTTAAATTTAATACAAAGATCTTTTACAGAATAATTTTTTTCTTTTAATTTAATAACTTCTATTTTATCCCGCAGAGATAGCGTATTGAGTTTAGATTTTGAAGCCATTTTTTACTATCACTTAGTAATATCAGTAGACAATATAAAATGAGAAGAACAAATAACACGTGCAACGACCTCGTTTTCTGACCATGTGATTTATTGAAATAAAACATACGTCACTTCGAATTCATCTTCCATCCCCTCCCCCCTCTGAAACCACACCTCATACAGAATGTAAATGATTGTAGATTCCCCCTCCCCGCCCTCTCCCTCTCACATTAGACAAAGAGTTATGGCGACCAAATGACTGATTGCACAATGATCAGAACTCAAAATCCGAAGCAAGCAAAAAAAAGTGATATTCTTTCGTTAATACAATGAAAAAGAGAGAAATGTTAATGTATAGGGATTTTATTTTATCAATTTCTTTTTTTGAATAATTAATTGAGATAAATGTAAAAAATGTACTTGGTATGATGCTTTTTCTTTCTTTTTTTTAAGAGGAAAAACATTTTGCTTATATATGAGAAATAATGGAATAAAAAATTATTCCTTAAATATTTAAACATTTTCCGTTCTGATGAATCAACTTTATTAATCTATTACGAATGTTGAGCATTTGATGTATGTATATCAGTTTTGAAGTTTCATAAACCAAATGCCTTTCATTTTTTAACCTTTTTTCCGTCTTATTAAAAATTTTGATTTCGATGGGACTTTAAAAACCCTTCCGTTTCCGCGTTAGGCAAATTCCGGCTTATGGAGCATGAAATAATGTTATTCCTTATGTGTTTGCCGGGACTTGAAAAATTTTCCGCGTTAGACAAAATTCCGGCTTACACAGAGTCCGCCTTAGACAGAATTCACTGTAATTGTAAATTAATGCAAATAATAAATAAATTAAAAATTTAAGTTCCAGAAGTCCAATCACTTATTTAATTTCAACTAATATTATTAACAAGTTTCTTCCAGCTTTTCAATTTCAAAAAGATATTTCCAATTGTGTTGTATAACCCTTCAAATACTTGAAGGATACACCAGTGAATCAACTATTAGGTATTTCGATGGATATTTACCTACAACACGTACGATCATAGAAAATGTAAGCGATTTTCTTTTCTCTCTTTATTTTGATGAACAATAGAAAGCAGTTGATATTGATCTTGGGAATTTTAATACTCTGTGATTTTTCGCTTACGACCTCACACCTCCAAGAGTTTGATCTTGATTTTTTTTCACCTTTAACCGGCAAAGAAAGAAAAAAGCAGAAAACCACTAGAGAGCACTGCAGCGATGGCAACAAGGCTCTTGTCAGGTGAATCATAGCTATGCTGTGATCAGGTGACTATCGCCCTGTGCCCAAGGTACTAACTCGTGAAGCTAGGTTTTCATGCCCGGCAGGTAGAGGCCTGGTTAGCAGTATAAAAAAAAGTCAAAAAGAGCAAATTTTCATGATTATAAATATTAACCGATTGACCTAAATTTTTTTCCGTTAAATAGGCAACTTTTAATCACTATTGTATTTCGAAATTTAAAACTTTATTTTTTTTCACTCCGCGGGCGTGAGTTGTTCATACCCAGTCAATTTAGAATTTACATATAAGAATCGAATATGTTCTTCCAGAATATGTCTTTATCCTTGATTGTATAAATATTCTCTGTTGGAATCACATGAAGATGAAAGTAAATGATTAATTGCTCTGGAAATGACAGTCGCGTTGTTATCAAAAATTTATTTTATTTCCATTTCGATGCTAGTCAAGATTTTACGTTGGCTGGATGCAGCACATTATTATTAGCGTCATGAGCTCAGTTAATTAAGCCGATAGATTTAATAACGTTTATTTTTGAACCTTTAAAAAAATAATCCGGCAAAAATTTTTGGAAACTCATTGGAAAATTCGATTTTATTCTGACATGATAATTCTCTCATTTAAGATCAACGAACGCTAATGCCTATCCCTCATGTGAAAAGATTTTTACATCTGAACACCTTCGCAACAAGCGTTCCAAATACATTTTGTTTTACTGCAACGATATTTCTAAATGAATTTGTTTCATAACTTAATCGTAGAATGTGATTAAAAAAGACATTCATTCCAATTGAAAAAAAAAAAACTGGTAGGAATGCACGTAATTTATGCACCATATATACGCGACGCTCGTCTAAAAGTGGTTAATATCACATAAACATTATTTTGATATAGTGTGTAACTGTGCAAATGTTTTACAATACATAACTAATTATTTTTATTAATACGCTGCACGAACATACATATCAAAGTTAACGGCATTCGTATTTTGCTAGATCTGTCAATTCCATTACTAAATTTAATGATTATCACTCTCAGTCGGCGTCGAAAAAGTAAGCCGAAAAGAATAGTCAAAATAGTAGGGTTTCTATTTCTTCCTAAGAAAACTCATTATTTTCTATGAATAAAAATAAAAGAGGGCAATAGTTTATTATATTTTTTGCAGTAAATTACTCGCGGTATATAAGTTAAATCTGTGTAATTTATATATAATCATGTAGAGATACCTAGTATAAAAATGCATTTTAAATTACGCAATATAGGGCAAAAAATGAAAAGTTTAGAAAAAGATTCTATGAAATCATAACTTGAATTGTTGCACATATATTTGGAATTATCTTGAAAAATCTATGAAAATATGATATATTTTTATAGTTCTAATCTCACATATCTATCTCTAGATAGTTTATAAAAATAGCAAGAAAATTTCCTATGAAAGATGTGTTCTTTTAATAAACAGATATTAAATTTATCACATTAAATACATTCAAAGAAACTATTTTGATTTCTTTTTCTAGTAATACCCATTGCGGCATAAATGAAAACTAATAAAAGCTATAATTATTCATAAGCCATAACATCATTTTTCTATATTTTAAATGAAATGACATCGTTTTTAATTACATAAACCAAAAAACCGTAATTATTTTCAGAATTTAAAAGCAATTAAAGCACCCAAAGGAAAAATCATTTCGCATTTCATTGCACTGCGATGAGCAAAATCTTGAAGTGGGACATAAATATTTTGTTTAGTTTTTGAGTTTTTACAAATGTTGTACGGTAATATTTTTATTTCTAATAATGGGGAAACATTTCAAGCCGTTACATATTTTGAAGCTAAAAACACTAATAGTTATTTAATATCATCATTAATAACAATTTTAACATTTTCTGTAATATTTAGCTAAATAAAATTCCCAAAGACGACGTGAATGTTTGGAGATACATGAGGGGGTTAGAATGACCGTGGAGTAAGTCAATGTTGAGTCATTTGATATATGAAGGGTTTTGTAAAACTTGTCGTATCGCCGTTGCATTAAGTGGTCCAACTTGTTTTGCCCTCTAGCGACTCCCTAAGTGAAGTATGACTTATTTGACTGTCACACTGAATAGAAATTAATGTACGCTCAGAAAAAAATATAGTTATCTAGATTTTAAAATTTGTTGACTTACTCCACTGTCATTCTAACCCACTCACATAAGAAAAATAACAAATTATTTTTATGTACAGATTATGCATAGATTAATTCTCGTAAAAGAGTAATTTTAGTTGCTTAATATTTATTTCTGCTTCGTTAAAATTTTAGTTCATAACTATAATTAAGTATTTTTTCAGTGAAGTACTGTAACACAAGGGCTGAAAAGTTCCTGGTCTTGCACACAGATGGCATTGCAATCGCCGAACCGATGATTTTTTTAGTAAATATTAACCTTTAAAAAGTAGCAGAAAAAATGTTATGAGGATTCGCCGTATGGATAAAACGTTAGAGTGGTTTTAGTTGAACGACTTTGCTGATAAACAAAAAAAAATGGATAAACAAGAATTTCAAGAATTGTTATTTGATGGGAAAAAATACCGTTCAAACAAAAGCTTGGCTTGATAAGCGTTATCCGGACACTGCACCAGGTAAATCAACCATTATTGACGGGTTTTCTGAATTTAAATGTGGTCGTACGGATACCAGTGATGCACCACGCAAAATGGGTGAATACTCCGGAAAACATAAAAAAAGTCTACAAAATCGTTTTGGGGAACCGCAAAGTGCAGTTGCAGGAGATATCTCTGACTCTGAAGATATCGAAGGAACGTGTAGGTTTTATTTTGAATGAACATTTGTCTATGAAAAAGCTGTTGTCAAAGTGGGTGCCGCGCATGTTGACTTTTGACCAAAAACAACAACGAGTTGATGATTCTGAGCACTGTTTGGAGCTTTTTCGTTATAAAATTATGTTATTTATTATAAAATTATTATTTTTAATTATTTATTAAATTATTATTAAATTATTATTATTATTATTATTATTATTATTATTATTAAATTATTATTATTTATTATTAAAGTTATGTTATTTATTAAAGTTATAATGTTAAAATTATGTAAAAAAGTTGTATTTTCTTTATTAGACCAGGAACATATCAGCCCATGTGTTAATTTCTCCCTTAACACTGTGATGGGGTGTCTGATAGAAAGGCAAAGTCACTTTAACTACGTCAAAGGGGATATTTCAGCTTTTTCTCAGAACAAATGAAATATAAAAAATATATAAAGTTAAGGTATACTAAAAATATTTTATAGGAAATTAAGGGTAGTATAATGTCTTGCGAAGCTTTAATTTTTATATAAAGTTATAAGAAAAGTATTGATAAAGAATTTGATTATTTCTATTTGTAATTGTCCAAATCGATACTATTTTGATTACTGAATTCAATATCTAAAGGCAGTGAAATTTATTTATTTTTTAAAGGATAAAATCTTGTTTGTATTAAGAGATTTCTCTTTAAAAACACCAAATTTTGTTTTTACAAAACTAAAGATTTAATGATTCATGGACATAGAATGCCCTACTTTGTAATAAGCTTCACTTTCTTAAATTACAGAAATTTGTAATTAAATAAGGCAAGTATTTATATTAAAAAATTCTGGTATTGCACGTTTGGAAGACGTTAAACCTAGTATTGGGTGAAACTATTGTTAATTGGTATGATTTTGAAAAAAAATATTTTCATATACTTTTTTAATGTTGGTAAACGTTTATACTACAATATATGTGAGGAGTATAAATAAAATGTGAGTAAAATAATACTTAGTAGAATAGTGGAATATATTGAATTACAATATCATATTACAATTTAAAATTCGGACACAATAGAAATATTTTCATGATTAAGTTTTCGAGTTAATAACTACGTGCTTTTGTTACTGGAAAAAACTCACACAAAATGCATTATGGAACACACACACACACACATATATATATAAATATATATATAGATAGATATAGATATAGATATATATGTATATAATATGTATATAATTATATATATGTACAATATACATTCATTTTTAAATAACTTTTGGAAATATTTAGATTATGATTATTTTAGAATTTCAATATTTTCTCGTAAAATCGATAAGATGCCTCCACTATGAGATATCACAATTTATAAGACATGGTAAAATATTAATGTTTAATTATATTCAGGCAATTAGAAATATAAACATGTGCTTAAGTATAAAAAATGGATACGTGAGTACTTGAAGGGCGATACAAATTAAATTCTGGTTTAATGAAATCTGAAATTAGTCAGGCGTTTTTGTTCAGCGTCATCAATTAGTTTCCTTCGTATATAGATGAATTTCCACAGTCTCTTCCGGAAGTACAGAACTGTAAGGTAATGTCACATTAATTAGTTCGATCTAGATGAAAGTGTTCATATAAAATTTTATTCAGGTAATAAATTCCTGTAATTAACTCCAGAATAGTTTCATGATAAAATTTTGTTCAGGAAGAACATAAGTCAGAAACGAAAAAGAAAAGAAAATATTCAACTAAATTTAGAACATGAGAAATTCTTTTAAAAGATTAATTTTGTTAAACAGACTTAAGACTAATAACAAATAGGAAATGTAGTTTCCTGAGTTAGTCTACGTTTATGGAAATATTTTGAGAAAGTACTGGAAAAAAGTTTTCGAAAATGTCATTTTAATTTCGAGAAGTAAGCCGGCAAATAAATCTGTTTACATGCGTAATAGAAAATTCAAATTCAAAGATATAGATATATTATATAGTATATGTCATATGCTGCATGTGCTATAAAGAGAATTTTTTGCAATAAAATAGCCATAAAACAAACTAAAACATATTGGCAATGACGTACTTCAAATATAAATACAATTTCAAATGATATACCAGATTGAATGAAATAGCGATGGAGTAGCAGCATATGCATTATACCTGAGGTGAGAACGGGTAGATCTTAAAACACCTCTTTGTGTTCCAAACGTGCCTTCAAATGCCGATTTAGAAATTTCGAGTGACTGAAATATTAGGAAGCATAGCAACTCTTTCTGAATGACGCCCAGCAAGTCTGAAGTACTGTAACCAATTATTGTCTCCAACAGAAGCGATAAATAAAAGACCGCACACAGATCGGATACGTCAGTAATAAAACAATAACAGATGCTAGGGAAGAGTGATAATATTATATTATTAAAGCTTTGAAATTCTGCCTTCGTTCCATACAATGCCGTCTTCTTTTAGTTTGTATTAATACGTTGCCGTCCGCATGTCTCGTAAAAGTACTTCTATTCGTAAAATGTTGAAATGATTGATTAACACCAGAATTTAGAAACAAATTTATTAGAAAATAAGTAAAATCTTTTTTCATGTACTTGATAAAAAGTAATTTTTCATTCGAAAATTCTGTAATTGAGGATTAAAATTAAGGTACTTTACGTACGACACCACCGGGGTGTCGCCGGACGGTAAATTGTTAAGAAAGTATTTTAATGGCATGTTTTTGCATATAAAAGCATATAAAATTTGTGCTCTTTTCAAAGCACAAAAAGTTGAAGTTTTCAAAACATTTCCTGGCAATAGGGTGTGGTCTGCTGGAGGGCTATTCATATTACTAATGAAGTCGAAATTAAACAAAAAAAATTCATCAACCATCGATTATGAAATGCATTCCAACATATTCAGAATACTGTTTCAAAATGTCAAGGGGATAGATTATGTCTATGTAAAACAATTGTAATACGCATAACAAATCTAAAAACCTAATTTGAGCGATTAACATCAACAGTCAGAAAAAAATATCCGAATTCTTCTATGCAACCTTCTATATGGTCTATAGAATTGAATATATACTACATACTATGCTAAAATTTAGTTTAGTTAAGAAACGCATAGCACAATTTAAATTTATTTCAGCAATTTCAATCAATAAAGCGTACTCGAAATGTTTTGTGCAGGCCTATATATGGCCTATAAATTTTATACACACCACGTAATATGCAAAAAATATTATTAAATTTTAACACTTGTATTACAACTAAAAATGCACTTCCAGCAATTATTGTCTACTAGTATATAACGCCCGTCAAAAATGACGCATTGTTGATCTGCGTTTCATTTTCATAAGACTTCATACAATCAGCAGGAATATTTTATTATTGAAAGGATAGTTATTGTAGAAAAGTACATTTTAAAGAGAATAATAGATGGCACCAAAACAATATTGTTCGCAACAGTATTCATTTGTTTATATCTGGGATTCCGATGTTTAATCTGGTTTTTTAATTAAGAACCTAAAACATTATAATAGGATATGATATACATGTTTTATCGAAACAAAATGCTGTACACACATGATTTCAAGTAGAAAATATTATCATTTAGCTGTCATATGTTAGCATAGATTTTTCCTTAAGCTTAACATGGTGTTTAACTACGGTCAATTCGCAGACCAGTGTGGCCCAGCCCGGAATGGTTACAGACACTTTCTTGCCTTCAGATTTTATTATAAGTAGATAGACAGTACTGTAACCGAATGCATTTGTGTGGTCCTGTCAATAAACTATGAATGTTATGCCAACTGTAATATATAATAAGCATTTTGAACTTCACCTTAATGATATATATATCAATTCCATTATGTTTAAAATAGTGTAGTATAATTTAAATACAAAGCAAACGATTTTTCGACATTGACCATAATGTAATGGAATTGTTTTAAATGTCCCTGTAAAAGAACCATAAATGTTATGCACGCCATTTTCTGTAGTAAGCATCTTCTAGTACATCTCAGCTACATATGTATATCAATTTCATTATGTTTTAAATAGTGTAACTATATTAATATACACCGCAAATGATTTTGCCCTTTAGGGTGTAATGTAACGGAATTATTTTTATTGTCCCTCTAAACGAACTATATACACTACACACTTCATTTGCATTGCCAAATAAGCCATAGTACACATCAATAACATATATCAATTTCATAGAAATCCAAGTACATACATGCGATTTAGAGGACGGATAGACAGACGACAGAAAGACAGACAGACAAAACGAATTCATATACACTTTTCAACTATGTTGGAAAATGTTAAAAAGCCTTCGGAAGGTGCAGTTGTACAATGTAAATGAGAAGAATGCTGTAGCGGATTGTATAGCTGTGGAAGTACCCGATGAAATAAATAAGATCTGAGAAAGATTAAATAACATCCTACAAGATATATTCCCGGAATAAAAGAAAGATGGGCGAAAATTTATAACGATGGATATACCGTACATTCTATCATGTTATTATTATATATAACATTGTGGTGGATCAGAGCAGTATAGTATTTAAATTTTGACAATTGTACTAATAGATTTTGAATGCGAGGTAGAGTATATGCAGATGGAATAATAATAGAATTTAATAATCGTAAATCTAATGTCAAATAATATTTTTGAGGTTTCGACATGTCAGTTCTTTTCTTTTTAAAAGCTCTTTCTTAAAAGCTTTCTTTTAAAAGCATGGGACAAGCCCAAGATGAATTTGATCTTTCTATATTGCCGCATTTAGCATTTTATTGATCTAGTCAAGAGCTTTTTGTTCTAGTGCCTGTGGCACAAGAAAAGGTAGGGTTTTCACCGGATGAGAATTCATCATTGAGAACTGATGATTAACTAGGTCTGTGCGACCCAAAGTGTCTAAGGATTTAGAAAATGCTTGAGCTGTATTGTACAATAATTTATTAAACAGTCACTTTCATGTGAAGGCAAGTGTTTTAAGTCAAAATCATTTGTTGACAGCTTTTGTATCCGTTTTCTTTTAATTTCCTGAGATGGTAAAATTAAATTACCATATTCATTTTCTAAATTTGAATCAAAGGAATATTTTTCAATATCGTTCTCATCTACATTAATGCACTCACGAAGAACTGTATTTTATTTAAATGAATATCCACTTTGGATATATTCTGACACACAACTAAAAATAAATCTTTTTTAGTTGAAGATTTAGAATGCAATGATTCATGCAAAACGAGAGCTTTACTTTTCAAAGCAGGCTTAAAAATAAAATATTCAGATGGAGAATTGAACATGTATTTGACATGTAACACACAGAAGAATTGGGAGGGGGGGGGATTAACTCTCTATTTACAGTTTGTACCATGTTAGAATTCAAAAAAATTTCATTACCATTTTTCAAATTGGTATACTTTTTACCAACATAAATAATGTCATTATCACCTTCGGGCATGACATTTTTGTCATCAGTGGTAATTTTTGTATTACTGGTATTAGAAAAATTATTTATAACATTGGCATAATCAAAGTTTGTGTTAGTGGGAAAATAATTAGGAAAGTGGGAAAAACCTGAGCATGACCTTCTAAATTTCTGATATTAAGATTAGCATTCATAAAAGAATTATCATAATTCATAGCAGTATTACCAACATTATTTATAAACAAACCATTATTTGGAACACTGTAATTGCAAGGATAATTTTCATAATTATGTAGCAAATGTAAATAATTATCACCAAAATTTCCATTCACATTATCAAAATAAGTATCATTATTTGTGCTAACTGGCATAGAATTTTCATAAATAGGTACATTGTGTACATCAAAAGAATATGGTACTGTTATATTGTCATTAGTATACTGAGAATTCAAATAATAACTGGTAGGAGACTATTTTTGAATGTTAAGAGGTATATGTTTATCGTTAATTAATATAGATTTAAAAGTTGGAGAGATGGTCATAGAATGCTTATTTATTAACTTAAAACCAAGTAAGGCTTTAAAATTAACATTATTTATATCAGTAAGGTAAAAGACGTGATGAAGAAAGAATTACTCTATTTTGAATGCAATCTTGATACATCTTTTAAAGAAAACTTTAGAGTTTATAGTTGATACAGAAACAATTCTCGGTCATTTTACATCTCTGGAATAACACTGTAGGGTGTTTGGGCTTCATCTATTGTCTTGTCTTCTTGCAAGGTGTCCAGCCCATTTCCATTTTAGCCGTTTAATTCTCTCAATGATGTCAAAAACTTTCGTCTGCCATTTTATCTTTCTGTCTCCTCTGGTTATGCGTATTTCCATATTTCGCTGTGTTGTTTGTAATCTTCGTGCAATACGTTTTGTTAGCGTCCGTGTTTTTGCTCCATAAGTTAGTACAGGCAAAACACATTGGTTAAACACCTTTCTTTTCAAAGAAAGGGGCATGTTACTCTTCACAATAATATTGTTCTTCCCAAAAGCTACTGTCATATATATATATATATATATATATATATATATATATATATATAAACTGAATGTATATATATATATATATATCCTAATCCTAATAATATTATAAATCTGATTGTGTGCAAATGTTAGGCTGAAGCCAGCGTCACAATGAAGCATTTAATGATCATGTATCTTTGCATATAAGTTGATTATAACCCTCAAATGAATATAGGCTGGTTTTCTTTTATTTTATTTCAATATTTCTCTTAAAAATTAAAATTTTCATTATTTTCATACAGAATAAATAGACATTTTTTCGTATATTTTACAATGGTTGGTTGGTTTGGTTGGTTTGGCCCAAAGGGCCCGGTTTTGCAACTTTTTTTAAAATGGTTAAATTTATTTTACCGTTGCTAATACTTCATCGTTGCCAATAAGAAATAAAACCCCTGAGTAATAATTTTTAATCAACAATTTATTTTCAAGTGAAAATTTTCCACGTGAAAAATGAAAAGAAAATGAATTATTTAAGAATTAAACATAATATGAAATGATGTCATATTAGAAATAAAACGCGCGTTTTCAAATATTTGATAATAATACAAAGTGAATAAATACGAGTAAGTATGGAAAGCAAGCGAATATGATGTGATATATAGAAAAATAAAACAAATTTGTTTTGATGTTGAAATAAAATGATCTTGGGTTATCAAATTATTTGTGATTAATTTCTCTTTTTTTTTCTTTTTCTTTTTCACATGAAAGGAATTATTTTAAATGTACGTAATATATGTATTTTAAATGTATGTGTTGTAAATTAAAGTTCTGTGTTTTAAATGAAATGAGTGAAAGATTTATATTTTTAATGAATTCAATGCGAATGATGGGATAGGTTGGCGATTTATCGTCTGCACACGGCTAACATAAAGATACCATATTTTTAATTTAAATTTTAAAAAGTAAAAAAGAAAAAAAAATTGGATGGCAAATGTCAATGATATGCATCGCAAAATTATCCGTATCGAAAATCAGAAAATCTTAATAAAAATAACTATATTTTTAAAAAGAAAGTTGCTTTTCTCATAAAAGCTAAAGGTTTAATATGATTGTGTCGAAGTAACAGCATTTTTCCTCTATCATTTTCCCACAATCGAAAACACATTTGTAAATCGTCGTTTCGAACCGGAATTTAATTTTGCATTTCTTTTAGTTTTAAAATAGGAAAAACTTTGTTGTCTTTTTTAAATATAGCTTTTTTTAAAGTTGTTTCATAATAGATTTTTGTAAAGTCTTGCAGGATAAGAAAAATTGCATAGATTTTAAAGCAATGTTTAAGTAAAATTACAATATTTTTTTTAACTTAAAAAACAACAATGTTATCGAAAAGAAAATCGATTTTACCAACAAATTCGCGTAATGCAAAAGCAAAGAAGAAATAAAAAAGTAATGAATCTTTTCTTCCAGCCGAATTGTGTAAACTTGAACAAGCCGATCGTGCCAATTCATAACATTATAAACGTGAAAGCGCGTTCTATACAGTAGAATTTTTTTACATATAGGTAGAACATTTCTGAGAATAGGAAGGTTAGGGGTCTGTAATTAGGTCCATAGTCAATTTGATTTTTTTTTTTTTTATCAAGTGAAATTTGGCGCAAAATTAAATACATTGTTGTAACCAGATTTGTTTTTTGCGTGGTAAACACTTAATGGTATTTTAGATGATCATTTCCCCGCTCACCTTTGATGCCAACTATGACTGTAAAACATATTAAAAAATATTAGCCGATAATTTTCTAATTTTCTTATTGCTTCATGATGTAAATAGACTTCCTGGTTCATACTTTAAACCTGAATCGGTCATTCCATTGTCGTTCAATTTTTATTCCTTATCCTAACCCTAATCGTATCCTATCCTATCCTAATCCTGATAATAACTTTAAAGAATATTCTTTGACACGAATATGTAAATGAAATCAGTATCCATAAATGGAATGAATGGAAAATAGAATAAATAGAAATAGCAAAATAAAATAACAAGAAAGTACATTTATTCGACACCTAACCCTAGAGAAAGCGTAAAAAATTTCAAGCGCATGAAATAAATAAAAATAATCCTATATATACTAACAAAAATATGTAAATTTAGATTATCAGATTTGTGTCGTCGGTATTTATTTGCTTATAGTGTTCTTGACGCGATAGAGAAAATATCGAGGTTAAATTAGGCAGAATTTAAAGTACTTTCTAGCAACATTTAGCAACATCTTTATTTACATTTTAGAATCGCATCAGATTGTTATATCTTTGTGAAATATCTATCAATTTATAAAATCCACAAGCAGTTTGTTCACTATTTACACCACGTAGCGTGAAGCACTTAATTTAATAGATACATAAACAAGATAATGTAGTAAGAAATATATAACATATGTCTATGCAAATAAACAATATAATAATGCCCATTTAGCAATGCACACATATACAAATTGTACACCAAATACCACCTAAAATGCACTGTTGTATAGAAGAATTCTGCCAGTGTTGTTTTTCGTTTTACGAAGAGCGATTCGTCGATTTTCACAATTTTACTTGGTCTTCCTTTTTTCATTAGTTGCAGTTTCATTTTCGCGATTGTATATATTATTTGGCATGAAATTTCACTTTTTTAAGACTGGGTTATGTCAAGGCCCCTATAGCAAATAAATACCGTATGGTCTCCTATAAAATGTGATAAAGCTTTGGTTAATTATATATGTTGTTAATTATCAAGTGAAATGTTTTACTAAGTTAATGCATTTATTCTTTTTTTAATGTTACGTGAACGAAGTCACGGGTAACAGCTAGTAATATTATAAATCTGATTGTGTGCAAATGTTAGGCTGAAGCCAGTGTCAAAATGGAGCATTTAATGATCCTGTATCTTTGCATATAGGCTGATTATAACCCTCATATGAACATAGGCTGGGTTTTGTTTATTTTATTCAAATATTTTTCTTAATAACTCAAAATTTCGTTATTTTCATTGAGAATAAATGGACATTTTTTCGTATAGCATTTTAAAATGGTTAAATTTACTTTACCGTTGCTAATACTTTATCGTTGCCAAAAATTAATTCAAAACCCGAAAAAATAATTTTTACTCACCAATTTAGTTTCCATTGAAAAATTTTCACGGGAAAAATGAAAATGAAATTAAAAAAATTAAAGAATTAAGAAGAAGATTAAATAATATTATTAGAAATAAAACGTACTTTTTTTAGTTTTTGATAATAATACAAGGTTTTAATATGCGTAACCATAGGAAACAGGCGAATATGACGTCATTTATTGAAAAAAAAGTGGATATGCTTTTATTGGTGAAATAAAATGATCTTGAGTTTTTTTGTTCACTTTTTTCTTTTTTTTTTCTTTTGTATGGTAACAATACTTGCAGTTTTACCGTCTGCGCACGACTAATATAACTAACTATACCGTATTTTTTATTTAAATTTTAAAAAAGTAAAAAGAAGTTTCAAAAGAAAATGGTTAGCAAATGTCAATGATATGCTCCGCAAAATTATCCATGTCGTAAATGATGTCATGGATCGCGAGAAATAGTGATTTTTCATTCTTAAAACTAAAAGAAATAACTCGATTACCTAAAAAAAAAGTGACGAATGTTAATAGTTCCATTTTTGTTGATAAAACCTAAAGATTTAATATTATTTCGTTAAAGTAACATAATTTTCCCTATGCCAGTATTGAAATTAATTGCCTAGAAAATAAAATTAACAAGAATTATGTCATTAAAAAGGGATTTCTCAGCGGAAAAAGGAGACGTCCTATTTGAAATAAAACGGGAATTTTCCAATATATTTTAAAATGAGTGTGAATCAATTCTTTACATTAATAATACAAGGATCAATAAGTATAGAAAGTAGATGAGTTTCACGCCATATTTATAACGAAAAAATTAAATGTTTTGTTATCTATACTGATTATTAAGCATGAGTATCCGTTATTTCGTTATTTCGTTCCGCATGAGTATCCGAGTTTTCTGCTAAAAATCACATCATAATTTTAAGAAAAGGAAAATGAACACGAATCTATTATATTAAAATCTGACCGTGTGTTTGTATTTCGCAACTACTCCTAGACTATCGAACGCAACGCGATTTACTACCGGTTTAGCGAATACCGGTTATAATTGATCCGAGAATGTCACACAAACTCTCAGAATTAAAAAAAATAAATTAAATGCCATTTTTTTAACGAAGTTTCTCTAAAAACGGAAAGTAACTTACTCCATATTTGTGTATAAAAAAGGAGAAATAAAACAGATTAGTATATTTTTTACACCATTTTCTCATTAAAACTGAAAAACAGAATTTATTTTCACTTTGAATAGATGGTGAAAACAAAATCTCGATTTCAGTAAATTATCCGAAAAATACAAACATATTTTCACATATTCAAACTTCATGAATCAATTTATTCTGGAGAACAAAAATTGCTTGCCAATATACTGTCATTTAGAAAACAAGATTTGTTTCAACTATATATTAAACCAAGGAGGCAGAATTGAATTTAAAGAAAAAGCATATACTATTTCTAATTAATGTTTTTTTTGAAGGATGGCTGTTAAAACGTTTCACAAAGGCGTTAAAAGTAAAATTGTTTATCAGGTAAAATTGACATTTGTTTTTACCCAATTTTATTTGGCCCTCCTTTTTGCATTGGTTGCAATTTCATTTTCGCGATTATTTGGCACAAAATTTCACTTTTTTATGACTGAGTTATGTCAAGGTCCCTATAATAATAAATACCGTATTGTCTCCTATGAAATGTGATAAATAGTTAGTTAATTAATAACGTTTTTAATTATTGGGAGTAAAATATTTTGCTTAATTAATGTATTTATTCTTCTTTTAATGTTGCGTGAACGAAGTCACGGGTAACAGCTAGTAATATTATAAATCCGATTGTGTGCAAATGTTAGGCTGAAGCCAGCGTCAAAATGGATAATTTAATTATCCTGTATGTTTGCATATAGGTTGATTATAACCCATAAATGAACATAGGCTAGATTTTATTTATTTTATTCAAATATTTTCTTTAGTAATTAAAAAATTCATTATTTTCCTAGAGAATAAATGGACATTTTTCCATACAATTTAACCATTTTACTTTAGCGTTGCTAGGGCTTTGATCGTTGCCAATAACCAAAAACACGGAAAAATAATTTTTCCTCAACGATTAATTTTCAATTGAACGATTTTCACGTGACCACTGAAAACTAAAAACAATTAAAGAAAAGATGAATTTCCGTGATATTTGAAACAAAAATATGGAGTATTTGTTATTATACATGAAGTATGAAGATAGGTACATTAAAAAGATATTTTTCTGTCAAAAACTGCGTTATAATTAGAAGGAAAAATGCAACAATAATTATATTAATAAAAAATAGATTTCACTTGGACAATAGAACTATGAAAAGGTTTTTCCTCGGCTTGGACAAATATGACGTCATAAAGACATGTATTTTCAAATATTCGTAATAATACAAGGAGAATGAATATCAATGTATAATGAAAGTAGATAGATAATGGCCGTAATATTTAAGATGAAAAACTGAAATATTTTTTATTGATACTGTTTAATAATTAGCTTGAATACCAGTTACAAATGTAAGTTTTCCGTTAAAATTTACGTCCTGATTACCAGAAAAAGAAAATTAACAAGAATTATGCTATTAAAAAGAGATTTCTCTAAGGAAAAAGTGACGTCATATATTTGAAATAAAACGGGAATTTTCAAATGTGTTTTACAAGGAGCGTGAATCAGTTCCTTACATTAATAATACAAGAATCTAAGTTTAGAAAGTAGATGAGTTCACGCCATATTTAAAACGAAAAATTCAAATATTTTTTTTATCTATACCGATTATTATGCATGAATATCAGTTACATACAGATGAGAGTTTTTTTTCCAAAAACCACACCATGATTATTAGGAAAATAAAAATAAATACGAATCTATTATATTAAAATCTGACCGCCTGTTTGTATTTCGCAACTACTCTTTTCAGATTGTCGAACGCAACGCGATTTACTTAACACCAGTTATCATTGATCCAAGGATGTCATAAACTCTCAGAATTTAAAAAAATATTTTAAATTCTGAGATATTATTATTATTATTATTATTTGTAATTTTAACGAAGTTTCTCTAAAAATGGCAACTAAATTATTCCATTTTGTGGATAAAAAAGAGGAAATAAAACGGATTAATATATTTTTTCTCATTAAAACTGAAAAAAAGAATTTATTTTCAATTTGAATAGGTGGTGAAAGAAAAAAAAATCTTGCTTACAGTATTTTTTTTTTATAAAAATGTATTTTCACATATTCAAACTTCATGAATCAATTTATTCTGGAGAACAAATATCGTCTGTTAACATATTTTCATTTAGAAATAAAGATTTTTTTTCAGTTATTGATTAAATCAAGGAGGCAAATTTAAGCAAGCTCCTTGTATTTAGGTCTACAATTATTGCTCCCTATTCACAAGAATTGAATTTCATGAAAAAGAATATACTATTTCCATTATCTTTGAAGGATGGCTATTAAAACGTTTCACAAAGGCGTTAAAAGTAAAATGGTTTACCAGGTAAACTTGACATATGTTTTTACATAAATCGCCGATTTCCACAATTTTATTTGACCCGCCTTTTTTCATTAGTTGCAGTTTTCTTTTCGTGATTATTTGTCACAAAATTTCACTTTTTTAAAACTTAGTTATGTCAAGGCCTTTATAACATAGAAATACTGTATTGTCTCCTATGGAATGTGATAAAGAGTTAGTTAATAATTTACATTTCTAATTATCGGGAATGAAATATTTTGCTTAATTAATGTATTTATTCTTCTTTTAATGATACGTGAACGAAGTCACGGGTAACAGCTAGTATATATATATATACATATACAAATGAGATGGAGACGAATAATAAGCTCAAATCCACAGGTGTCGTCCGACGTATATAAAGGCCCCGTGTCGGAACCTTCCCGCTTTTCTCTGTATTAAACTTATTGTATTTGACTTTTAAATTTTTTCGGCGACATCTTTATTTCTAGATCGTGTCTGGCCGCTGGTCCAGCATCAGAATATTTATTATTATTAGTAGTAGTATTGTTGTTGTTATTATTAAATTATATATATATATATGTAATTAAATTGAATATATATATAAATATATATATATATATATATATATATATATATATATATATATATATATATATATATATATATATATATATAAACTGCATCATCTGTGAAAAAAATGGAAAACTGTGCAAATAATGTTTTATGTAAAGATGATGTTGTTACAATAGAATAAACTTGTAGGATTAATTTTCTGTAAAATAAGTTTAATGAAACATCTAATTACTATGAGAAAGTTCTGAATGTGAAAAATGCAATATTTATTCAAAACATGGAACAAAATGAATGACAGACAAATGCAGTAGTTAATAATAAATTTTATATAACTGCAGTCATGTTACATGCTCGCCTATGTGATTACATGCAAAAGGATTTGTACCTTTGTAGATCTTCCACGAGCTGCGATGGAAGCCTTGAGGTGATCCTGCATGGAATAAATCAACTTCCGAAAGTAATCGTGACCAAATGTATGGTACCAAACCCTAATAATCCTTTCCTGCAGTTTAATATTAGTAACTAGCTTCTTTTCAGTAATATATTACCCATTATATACCAACAACTTTCAAAAGGATTAATATTGGAATTATTCCCTGGCTAATCAGAAACTTTAATACCAGATTTCTTCAGCTATGCCAGCACCTAAAGTGGGGAAATTGTGAGAAAATTACATTTGTAATATATGTTATATTGTGCCAACAAACCTGCAAATGACAAAACAAAATCAGTTATGAATAAGTTAAATTCTACTTATCGATTTCGCCGTATGACACGGTGTTAAGTTTTCTTGAAAATTGCATTTTTTTGCAGCTTTAAAATTATCCCAAATAACTGGTTCTAAGTACTCCTCCAAGATGTCGATGTAAACTGATACATTCACACTTACAGCAATAAACCGTCGTCCAACCCCTTTGCTGAATATGCTTCTTTTACCATTTGATTTACTGGGAATTTCACAGTCGACAATATGCAGTTTGGAGGATGTGCTTCAATCTTTTCGTCCCCTAATATGCCGCTTCCCGTCCGATCCATGGAGGTTGAATTTGTATTCACCCGAAAAAATCCCACTGAGCCCATGTTCATGAAACATCTTTTTTTGCCCAAGCAAGCCTCTTTTGCAGGTCTTCTTTTGTATGTAAAATCTTTTTCTTGGGTGATTGACATGCAGTCTAAATCCCATAAGCCATCTTTGGACAGGTTGTGTAATTATATTAACGCCACAAGAGTTCTGAAATTAAACTTTTACTTCAGGAGCACTTATATAACGATTACAGAGACACATGCATTTCAGATATCGATCTTCAGGCAATATCTATTTGCCCTTTTTCGGCCTGATCCGGACATGCTATCAATATTACCTTTTTACACTAAAGTTTAATCCCTCTCGCAAATGTAGATTGTTGGCATCATATTTTTCGGTAATCAGGTGTGTCGGATACCTTTTTTCAGCTAAAGCAAGTGCCGCACTTTTTCCGTGGTGTTCCTTGACCGTGCTTTTACCATATAAAAGATCACGACAGTTGACCGTTCGTCCTTTTTGTCACTCTTGTTATTGAAAACGGCTATTGCAATACATTCTAACCGCTGTATGATACAATAGTGACATGTAATAATATCATACCCTCTGTTGAAACAACTAAATTAATTTAATTTTAGACATACAAAATAGTGTGTTAACATTAAAAAACTTATTTTCTCGGTGAAGTATTTTTTTTTGTCTGCCACTGTATATATATATATATATATATATATATATATATATATATATATATATATAATACACCGGCAATAATCTCTATCTATATATATACAGGGTGTCCAGGATTATTGGGACAAACTTTAAGGGGAGGTAGGGGACATCACAAGGATTCAGATTTGCATATCAACCCATGGTCAGAAACGTCATGGGGAAGTAGTATGACAGGTACAAGAAATGAAGAGACACAAGACTGAAATCATCTGAAATAATTTATTGGTCAAAGATATTACATGTGCTGTGGTAGATGACATGTGAAAATATCACAAAAGATGTTCAAAGTTTCCACCATTGCTAGCAATGCATGTATTACAACGTCGGACCATGGATTGGCTGACTCGCTCAAATACACCTGGATTTTGTTGGATATCCGCATCAGCACAGACGAGTCTTGCAACCAGATCCATATCGGAATCCACAGGCTTGCGTACACAGCACGTTTCAGTGCACCCCAAAGAAAGAAATCTATGCTGCTTAAATCAGGAGAGCGTGATAGCCAGGGAGCCGGTTCACCACGGCCGATCCATTGGTGACCAAACACCTGATTCAAATATTCACGAACACATCTGCAATAATGACATATGCCCATTTGCCCATTTGCCATAATGGGAGGTGCCCCATCATGTTGAAACCACATATGGCGTCTGACATGTTGTGGCATGGAGTCAAGTAAGCTTGGTAGCACCTCTTGCAAAAAGATGTCATAATTTGCAGATGTTAGAGGTGCTTGCAACAATTATGGCCTGACTAAGAGGTTGCTGACCACGTCAGCCCAAACATTCACTGAAAAGCGATCTTGGGAAGCATGTGGTCTCACGCCAGGGGGATTCTCGCCAGAAAATTCCCTAATCTGAGAACGCTGGTTTCCTCCAATGTTCTCGTTAACAACATCACCTAACGGCGAGCGAAGCCGTTTCCGACCATGGGTTGCTATGCAAATCTGAATCCTTGTGATGTACCTTACCTCCACTTAAAATTTGTCCCAATAATCCTGGGACACCCTTTATATAAACATATATAAGATCTAACATTATTAATAATAGAACCTACTAATATACAATAAAGCGAGAGATGCACCTTGAACAAAAACATGTTAACGAATATTATGCAAATAAATTTCGAACAAAGTCAACAGATGCAAATGCTGATGAAAGAAGGATGAATAAAATAAAAAAATTATCTTGATACAATAGAAGATGCTTTTGAAGAGTAAACATTTATTGTGAAGTAATTAAAGCTTATTGTAGGAGTTAAAAAAGTTTTCAAGGATTCAGAAGAAAATATTCCAGAAGTAAATGGAAAATTTCATTTCATAGAGAAATGAAATGGGAAGATGAAATAATATGCCCTTTAAAAGTATGAGACAGCTTTTCTATTTAGCATATAAATCTTATAAATTTTGATGAAAGTGAATTCTACAACCGAGTGGATCATTATAATAATCAAAAGATAAATGTTATCTGTGTTCAAAAGCAAGATGCTTCAGAGTGGTTTTAACAAATAAATTCATCGATATTATAACCATATTTTCTGTTTTTAAATTCGATATTATGCTAGTCACTATTACGGAATATATATTAAAACTCAATGATGAAAATACTTTTAAAGTGTCTGTCGAAAGACAAAGACACTGACTATACAGTCTATTCTGTCGGCGTTCGAGAGGATATAGGCTAATTTATATCAAGATCTGACAGAATCTCAAGTGATAAGTAGACTTGTACAATTTTGACACACATCTTACGGTCTAATCTAATTACTTCTTCTATAAAGTAATATCATTTTTGTTGAGGGAGAAGTATTTTAAACACCCTTCATATATTAGAAAACCTTTTCTGATTGTGCTGGCATATATAGTGATACATTTGTATCACAGTCACTACACATAGTACGCAATTGTAATCAAATTCAAACACTTAAGGGTCTGAGTTTCGTAGTGTCTTTATGTCAGACATATCATCAGTATTCAATATTTTTCTCAGTTCATTTATACCATGATCATAGTAAGACTCTTATGTGTCTTAAATTCAGACATCTATGATGTCTGAAAATTCTGATTAAGACACTTAAGTGTCTGAATTACCTTTTGAGACAGTTAAGTATCTGAATTTCAGACGCCTGTACTTTCAGTGTAATGATTAGTTATTTCATCCAAGTGCTGGTTTTTAATCCATATTTAAAAGTTTTTTGCCTTCCTGAAAAGTAGGTATTTTCGTATTCGATAGTTTGCTATGGTAGCCAGGATATAGAGGAGAGTCGGATTCTAGGGATAGTCTACTGAATGCTGCTGAATCTTGTCTACAATTATTTAAAAAGGCCTGGTGTATAATATGCTGTTGTACCCGTCTATATTTCACTATATCATCTTAATTGTCAACAAATTCACTATTTCATTTCGACTATCTTGAAATTTTTCGATTAGTAATTTTTTTTCTATTATTTAAGTTACATAAAAATGTTTTACTTATGTATTTTGAATCGTGACGTACATGCATTACTACACAATTTATAGATGTGGAATGTCATATAGGTCAGGAAATGTAGATAACACAATTTACCCGACAAAAATATAAAATATTGTATTTCAAATAATACTACTTTCAATTTACCCCAGTACTTCTGTGTATTACGTTTCTGATCTTTAAATATAAATCTGTTTTATTGACCATTTGTGAATGTACTGTACAATGCTTTTATTTCCTTATGTTTACGTAACAAAAATTTTCAAAAAGAGCATTGGCATGTATAAGAACGAAAAAAAAAAACTCAGCAAGTTCGTCTCACTAAAAAGAAATATTTTAAAAATATTTTGTTTCCAAGACTACTAATAAAGAGAGAAAGTTATTTTATGCGAGTATTAAACTTTTCTCTATCATGAAAGTTTCTGCAATAAATTCAGAATATATGCTTAAAAAGAATGTTATAATATAACAAGGGATTTTTTTTCGTAAGGACTTTTCCAAAACATTTGTATAAATGCTATATAATTTTCTTCTTTGCTTCTTAAATTTTTTGCATGTTTAGTAGATTCAAATAGTTTGAAGAATGATAAAACTTTTTCGGCATTTATTAGTGAACGTTGCATTTCCCTTCATTTAAAAAATACGGCTGACTTTAACTACTCAGGAATGTAAATTATCTTTATAATGTGGATTGTTTGCAATAGCTCAAAAAATATATGTGTATATTTCATAAATATTTTTCTGTTTCTGTTAAAATTAAGTATGTATTGCTTACGTTTAAAACAATTTAGTGATTTGCTTTTCAAATAAACATTTCAACCTCTAAGAAAAAAGAATAATAACTACAAAAATTTAAGTAATATGCATTTATTGCTGAATTTTCTTTTTTAACCGTAGTTGCAAATTATGAAGAGTTAAAACAAGTATGCATTTTCTGCATATTTTAATACATGTGGTTTGACGCAAAATTAATTCCATTGTTGCAAACATTGTTGTGATTATATTGTTCTAACTATAGTTTTGCAAGCAACGCTCATGTTTTAACACACGGCTCAATCTTAAATGTGGCTTTATATGTACTACGGCTAATATTAAAACATTTCATTAACTATAAATCTAAAACTATTTCCCGGAGTTCATGCTAAATTTATAGGATAAACCTTTGTTGGTGAAAACAAGAGTGGCATGTTATCAAAAATAAATTTCACACCGTTTAAAAGTTATACTAAAAAATGAGAAAAACTCTGAATTAAAATACATACGGCATGGTAGTTTCATGAGGACGTCATTTTCACCTGCGGATTATTTTCGTAGACAACCGGATTATTGCATGCAGCAAAAACGTATGCTTAACTATTGGATTGAATGTCCAATAGTTAGTAAAAGTGACTGAAAAATGTTTTTATACGCAATATGAACAATTATTCACAAATAATGAGGACTTATTAACAAACAAATTTGGTTTTAATTGGAGTGTCGATTTTTACGTTTTATTGTAGATTAAATCTCAACATATATTTTTTATACTCTTTTAATGATGTTAATTGATATATATTTAAACAAGCAGACACTATGAGCCAGGTAACAGGAAATCCAATTATGTTTATGATGAATAAATATACAGTAAATGTGAGGCTGTGACAGGCTGGAATTGATGGTCCACAACTGCAAAATAAATAAATAAATAAATAAACTAAAGTCAACATGTGGACGTTGGAGAATCCCCCTGCCCTCTCCCGAACGTTAATGCTTTTTATTGGCGAAACCATGGACCAATGGCATTTAGCCAGGCTAATTTATGTGGAAGATAAGGAAAGGAATTTATCCAATAATAAGGATTTGAACAAAAATGAACATGCTGGTTAAAAAGGTCAACGAAAGATTAGGTACCAAGAAGACAAAAATTTGCATGTAGACACAACCTAGGAAAAAGCCGGAACGAATGCGAAAGAAAATAAGAAAAATTCCATTCTGCCCTAGATTTTTTGGTGTGAGAAGAAAAAAAATATCCTGACTTGCATTTTTATTCAGTTTATTGGGAAGAAGATGCAGTGAGAATTCTACGAGAAAATCTTTATGACATAGCAGATAAGAAATCCCAAGTAAAGAATATTCTTTGCATTGATCCATTGATTTAAAGCCTCCGACACCGGTACGTCAACGCTTGAATTGAGCCCTTATTTCCAAAGGGATCTCCCAATGCAAGTAGCCTAGCTGGAAGTACAAGCGGACTACATACTGTGTGAACACTTTGTGTCAAACTAGATGTGTCGAGACCCAATTTCCAAAGGCCCTGATCCCGATGCAAGTCGAATAATTGTAAGTACAACAGAAATCTATCCTGTGTGAAAGTTGTGTGCAAATTAGATGTGTCCAGATATAACTAGGTTAAAAGTGGACACTACAAATAATAACAAAATCTCAGATACTGGGATTATCCCATAATTCAAATAGTTACAGAATCTCATGTGGTGAGCGATATTTTTCTGTTATTAGTTTTTCTGGCTACGGGGATTTTTTATTATTATTTGAAGCTTATACGCTTAATACAAATATATATTTTTAAATCAAGTTCTACATTTATTTTTTATAATATCTATTTTTGGTTTAATTGCGGAATTGGCGTATTTGCTTATCCTATTTTTTCTGTGCCGTGACATAGTTGATCATTAAAGTAATGAATAGTGTTTACTGCTCATTTAATTTTAGATAATTAAATAAATAATAATTCAACTTATGTTGTAGATATTTGTATCTTGTTATTTTCTTTTAGTCATAATAAATTACCAACCTATACCTTTAATCTTTTTCCTAAGTTTCAGCGGATATACGGGTTCAATCGGCAAAATAATACTTCCTTCAATGTTATATACTTTACAACGCCGCTGTAATATAAGGCATGAAAATGTACTAACTGCATTTTTTTTATAATGTTGCTTTCCACCCCCTCGATTTTCAGTCCAACACAAAGTAAATCTCAAGTTTATCTATTTCAAAGAGTAAAAAAAAATAAGTTAGTCGTATCAATTGGTCATTTCAAATCTGTCTTTATGCAAATAAACTGTGTGTATTATTAAAACTAAGATTAATTACACATTACAATAACTAAGAAAAAATTACTTAAAATGGGGACATTTTTAGTTGAAATAGGCATATTAAAAACAGTAAAAACATCAATGTAAATGTTTCGAATAAAAACTTCATCCCTCATCAGTACCAATTTCGGAAAATCACTCAAGATGACAAAATTCAACTTACCAAAAAGTAAGGGTAAGTTGGTTTTTGTAACTAACGAGAAAAAATATATAATTAAAATCATTAGTATAAATTATTGAAATGTATCTAAATATATATATATCAGAATTATAATTTTTTCCGCATGCATTTAGAAATAAATAATATAGTAAGATTCTAAAATTAAAATAATGTTAAAAATAAGTTGCATTCATAATTTTATTTGAAAACGTCTTCTGCTATTAAATCAGCGTTATGAAAATATTTGTAGATTAAGATCACCTAATGGTGAAAACGTGCGTTTTTATTTCAAATTAACTCTTATAGAATATCCATGTTTACATATAAATCATTAATTGATTATTAATTTTAAAGATTTTTATTTCCGTTTCTAAGGTCAGCGTTGTATATTATTTTTATACAAAAAAAAATATGTGTCTTCACATATTTTAGTAGTATTAAATCATTATAAATTTTTAGGTTTCATCTGAATATTTATTTTCGTTCTTCTTATGTTAATTATACTAGGGGATCCAATCAGGTGTTCTCGGGTTTCAGAATACAGGTGAAAACCATTTTCTGTTAATTTGAAAACTCTAATAGATTTTTTACATTTAATATATTTTATAAATTGCGAATTAACAACGCTAAAAAAGATTTTATATGAACATTATCAATGCTGCAATCCCTGCTATGGCCATGTTCCTGATATGTCCATGCCCCTATTATACGTTAGCTAAACAAAATATTCGCTAAATGGCATAAGCATATCGTAAAAGATCTTCCTAGTGTATCATGTGTTCACTTGTCATTCAGCTAGGTTGTGGAATTTGACGCCAATTTCCTATTTTATGTTTTTGGTGTAATCGCTTCTTGTTTTTATCTGATGTCTCTTATGCGCGTTTTTAAAACAATATCTTTATGAATATCATCATATTCTGTTCAGTTTTTAATGCTCTATCAATTGGTGCTACCGTTGCTGATGTATATTTTAGGAGTTGCTCAAAATCGATTGACATTCATGAACTGCTCCTGATATGGACATTCCAGGTGGCCATATCAAGTGCACCATGCAAGCCTAGGATAAAGACATTTTTATTTGTTCCAATTATAATAAGTAATTTGTTTTAGCAATATTTTTAAACTGTAAAAGGATTTCACTTAAAAAAAAGAATACAAACTTAAATTGTAATGTCACTTTTTTAGCCATCTTCATTTTTCATGAAAAACCCTGTTTCAAATCCACTTTTGAATAATAAAAGGAATTATTGTGTATCATGTTTATTTATTTTACGCGAAAATTATTGAATTTAGTAGAACAGCATTTTTAAATTGAAGAACATCACGATTTATGAAACATGGAACAATGGTGGCCATGTCATGTACACATGTTCCTGAAATGACCACTTGGTACACTTTTAGAATTCCTTTTTTTTTTTTCTTGGATCAGTAAAACTATTTTTATGTGGAATGAAATATTGTTTTAAGAAAGTCCATCAACCTGAGAACGTTAAAAAAATAAAACGGTTTTGATTTTTTCAAAATGACGGCAAGAAAAATTCTTAAACTTTAGCATGGCCATATCAGAGACACTAGCCTTATTCAAATAAAGTTTTGAAATGTATTAAAAACGATACTTTGGTATCTACCGCAAGCCAGGCGTTTATAGCAGTAGAAATTGCGAAATATTTCGATGCTTATAGACTGTTTTTTTTTTTAATTCTGATAATTTCAATTGTTTAAGTGCGTAGTTCGTTTACATATCTGCTAAATGCGTGTTTTATTTATATTATTTTAGTGATTTGTTGATCAAATTTTAATTTTATTATGTAACATTAGCCGGAAACAAACGCTTAATTACTTGTACTGTTTTAACTGCAAACAGGTTACTGTTTTGTAATCGAGCTGCATGTAAAAGAGATACATTTTTTTTTTAATCATGCTTGTAAATTGTTTTTAAAACCATACAAAATCAGCAAACTGGAATACAATTTTGAAACAAATTGAATTGGAAAGATCATTTGCTTTCTTTTTCTACGGTGTTGAACTTGGACTTGTGCGATGTTATGAAGTTTAAAAACATGCTGTAAAAACAAAATTTATTGATCAGCTGTTGCCACTTTTAATATGGCATAAGTGTTACTCAGGGACATGTTTTTGCCAATGAAATATAAATTTCGGTTGCTACTAAAATAAATAAAGCGTAAAAAGTTATCCAAAGAAAAAGAAAATTGATTAAAATTACTTTTCATTATCCCCTTAACTTTGAAAAATAAAACTTTAAAAGTTCGCATTCCCAAGTTAGCAGTTAACTTTGTTCCATTTTCTACTTTTTGACGTAAAATATTGATAATATTTTCTTAAAAATATATCTTATTTCTACACGGTATGCGATAGTGAAAATTCTCAAGGGATGTGCACATGTGAGAAATTGTGTTCATTTTTAAACGTGGGGGATTTTAGATTTCCTGATATTGCATCATTTGTTAAAAATACTTGCATTAAGTATAGAGTTTGTGTTCTTAAAGACAGAAATTTCAAAAATAAAAGCAGCTTATAGTTATATATAGCCAACAGATGTAAATAATACTAAATTTATTTTAAATATTTTCTGCTTCACGCTTTTGGGCTTCTGTATAAAACGAAATGTGTATAAATAATGATTTTAACTAAAAAGGTGCAAATATATATATAAAGGTTTTTAAAATATAAAAACCCGTCAAAAGATTTTGAAAAACCCGAGCGCTTTCAACTGCTCTAAAGAGTCATCATGAGTGGAAATTCGGAAAGTGTGAAAGTTCATCAATGTACGTTGGTTAAATAGCCAAAGACGAGTCTATTTCAAAGGAGGGGAGGAGAGAAGAGGAGGAGGGGGAGGGTGAATATTATTGTTAAGTTCAAAAATCGCCAGAGTTATTTAGTGCAATATACCAGATCCTGGATATATTGTAGGTTAGGTGGTTGATTTATGACGGCCAATTATCGACTCGAGGGATATAGGCCCTTGAGGGGAGTGTCCTCCGTGGGGGTTTTTCTAAGGGATTACGGTAAGGTTCGAAGAAAACCACGGAAACTCCGAACGGTTAAGTCGACGAGCGCGTCATGAATTTGAACCCAGCACCTCCCGTCTACCAGCTTTGAGAGCAGAACCTCTCAGCCACTGGTGGGGCGGATATATTGGAGGAGAGCATAATACCATTGCAAGTGTTATTTCCTTGAGTTAAAACCTCTGAAGATTCTCTGATTATCGGTGCGTAGTAATTTTAAGTATGGGTTATGATTCTTGCTTTGCTGAAATCTATATCGATGTTTTGTTTTAGGTTTAACCTTGACAGAGCTGTTAAGGGTTTACTACACTTTATGTCTGTGATATGTTCTTCGCGTCTATCTTTAAATTTTCTAGATGTCATGGCTGTGTAATTGAGATTTTTCCTCAATTACATAGCACGTAAAAGATTACATAGGCATGACATCTTAGGTATCATAGGCATCAATTATATTGGCATGATATCTAGAAAATTTAAAAACAGACTCAAAGAACATATCGCAGACACATAATATAGTAAACCCTCAACAGCTCTATTAAGACTAAACCAAAAACAAGATATCGACATAGATTTCCGTAAAGCAAGAATCACAGCCCGTACTTCAAATTACTACATTTATATGTATATTTGCACCTTTTTAGTGAAAATAAAATTTCTTGTACATTTCTTTTGATATTCAAGGTATATTTTACATCTGTATAAAAGTCGTACATTTGATAGTAATGCTGATGCAATTTAAATAAGTATCTTACATGTATATCTTGATAATATTGATTTAATTCATTTTACATATATTTAGAAAAAAAATTGAATAATGCATGCGTAATGAATGTAAATTATTTAGATATACATTTTGTTTTTTGTTTTTTTTCTATTTTTGGTTTCTAAGCTATATATAAGTTTCATACTGTGCCAAAATATATATTCAATATATCCATTCTGACGATTATTTTTAGAATTATTTTGGAAATATGGTTATTTGTTTCATTTCTTGTCTAAAATTCTTAGGCAAATTATTTTATCCAACGAATAAGTAACGAATTTTACTATTCATTAAATTCTAAAAAAATACAATAACGAAATTTATTATAATAATAAAATTTAATTAATTTATGTTTGTTTTATGAATTGATTTGAAGTTCATAGTTGTAATTTTAACGTTACCACATATTTATTTTATTTTTTAAATTAATTCATCTATTACGGCTAACAGCAGTTTATATTACTGTTAAAAAAATTAAGAAAAAAATACTTTCTCATAAAACGAATATGAATAATTAAATGATCAATTCACTTGTTCAGTGTAGATATATTTTTTTAATAAAATTCAATCTTTAACGACAAATTCCGTTATCAGATTTATTATTATAGATCTTTAGAAGAAGTATTAAAGGAAACAATCTTAAAACAATATTTCAAAAGTATAACCTACTTATTAAAGAGTGCTTAAAACACGAAATTGATGCATGATAATAGTTATAAAAATCAGAATGTTAATTTTATCTTTAAAGAAAATATATTAAATAATATTATAACACTCTCATCGACAAATAAAAAAGAAATTAACAAAAAACCCACTATCTTATATTTTTTCCCTCATTTCCAATGCTTCCCACATCTGTATTAAACTTTGAGGCATCCAATCTCTTTTCATTTCACAGTTTGACAATTTTCTAATACTTTCAATCGAAAATAAATTGCTTTTATTACGTATTCTGAGAGCATGTAAAATCAATTTATACTTTTCTGTGAAGAATGTACAAAATGTTTGACTTTAAAAAGTTTTGGTATTTCTTGGATGTTTGGTATTTATTGACAAGAAAGGTAAATTTCTTTATAGTATTTGTTATATTTCATATTTTCTACAGAATAAATTGTTGCAGGGTTCTGGATAGTTTTGTATGATTTTTTTATTTTTTTTTTTCGTTGATATTTTTAACATTATTAAATACTGAACAGTTTTGCACAAACTGAGTTCGGGAAGATAAGAGATTGCTTGTCTCGTTACTAAAAACTTTTGGACACCACGAATTTTTAACTGTGATCTTTGATTTATTAATTGACAGACTTTTTTTTATTCTAGAAGGCAAACATTTTAGTACGGAAAAAGTAGTGTATTGTTCATATTTTAGTTTATGGTGTAAAGGTGTATGGTGTAAAGGTATTGTGTTTAGTTAATGAGAAAAAAACCATGAAGTTAAGCGGTTAAACAGCTTTGTCCGTGAAAACATTTATAGCAGTATATCCCATTTTATCTACATAAAAACAGAAAATTTATATTATCCAGCAACTTGTTTTATAACTTAATTACTGCTTTTAGCGTTTTCATTGCTCCATTAATATTTATTTTAAATCTCAGTTTTTTTTAAATGACTGAAATTTCGTCGAAAAATTAAATAAAGAAAATTATAAAAGAGATTTATTTTTATTAAATAAATTATCATATATTTACATGAACTTGTTAATAAGGCATTGCTAATATAAAGACACGACATTTGCAAAATCGTACAGCGTGTGTAAATTCTTATACACACGTATAATAGAAAAATAACATACAGTGAAACTCGTTTAAGATACGAATCAAGGAATCGAGAGCATTTCGTATCTTAAGCGGGATCGTATCTTATCCGGATTTCATAGATTCTTGAGTAATAATGCATACGAAGACAGTGCACGTTGTTATTAACGTATTTTAACCATTTGTAACTCTCATTTTACAAATTTCTAACAATTTTTAGATATTAGAGAAAATTTGAGTTTAAGATTTTGAAATAAAGAATTACTTTATTTTTCTACAAAATTTTATTGAGTCACGTTTGTACAATAACAAAATTAAAATGCCAAATTAAAAAAAGACAATAAAGCGAAATTTCTATTAACAGTTAGAAAACAACAACTGAAATACATTACGTACTTAAACAGGAAAAATAATAAATTTGCATAATTACTTTTAGAAAGACAAACTAAATGTATGCCGGGAACAATAATTGTTACATTATCTAAATTAAAGTACGTGAAGTAGTTTTAATTTGTTAAAAAAAAAGTCGTTTACCTTGGTTTGGTGCAACTTAGGGCGAGATTTTATCACGAAGCTTTCTGCCTTGTTGATGTGGTAGAAAAAATCTTCGACGGAGACCAGCATCTATCGAAGAGGCGTACTGTCCAATTAAGCTGAGCGAGCTCATTACAGATGCGAATGATGGTATGGCTGGCACATCCGTTTCTTCATCCGCGTTGTCTTCTGCTTCTTCTGAAGGCCTTGGTTCATCGGAACTTTCGACATCCGCGATTATATCCGGGATAGAACGAACTTCACTTGTTACAAGCTGATCGTCAATATTGACAAATAAGTTCCAATCTTCGCATTCTTCTTGATACTGCTCCGCTTCTGCGATGTCAACGTTTTAAAAAGTAGTAGGAGTAAAAAGACTATTTCGACGTTTTGTAAACCGGGGATATCCTTGGGATGGGCGGGACAGTTGTCGGCGAGACACAATACTTTCCTGGACTCTTTTTTCATTCGTTCATCGAACTTGCGGATCCACTTAGCGAATATATCGCCTGTCATCCATGCTTTGGCTTGACTTTCATAATCGCAGGGCAGATTTCTAGAATTTTTAAAGCAGCGAGGATTCCGCGACTTGCCGATGACGAAGGGTTTTAATTTATCCGTTCCGCTCATATTTGAACCAACAAGAACAGTTATACGTTCTTTGCTAAGTTTGCCTCCAGGACATTTCTCACCCTTAAACGCCATAGTTTTATCAGGTATTATTGTAAAAAAAGGCCCATCTCGTCCACATTGTAAATATTGCATCTTGAGTACTTTGTCAATAGCGGCGCGAGCACGTTATTTTTCCAACAATTGACATCATCTACATTCACAGCTGTCGACTCTCCGCATACATTCGTATTAACTATGCCGTATCTTTGTCTGAAGCGGTCTAGCCAACCGTTTCTAGGCGTGAAATCCACTCCAAGACGTGTAGCAATTTCACAGGCCTTTTCCTTAATCAATGATCCATTAGTTGGGATGTTCATCGATCGGGTTTGGGTGAACCACTCAAATAAAATCTTCTCCAATTCTTCAGATTTTGCCACCTTAATTTTCTTTCTTCCAGTGACACCAGCTGATGCACTGCTTTCCAGTTTCTGTCTATCTTTTAACAGAGCTCGAAGAGTTGACTCGTGGATTCCCACAGATTTGGCAAAGACTGTCTTGTTTATCACATTCTCAGCGTCGTATTTCCTTAAGACATCCAATTTTCAGTCAAAGAAAGTGCTTTTCTTTTTACTTTAAGTTTCCCATCCATTATTTACTCCTATTACTATTCAGCTGATAAACAAAAGACTAGATTTACGCAATGACCTTTCGACAGCTTTACCGGTACAGAGGTTTCGAAGGCACAGTGTTCTCAGATAGATTTTACCTATTTCCCTAGACTACGGAATAAAAATTCCCTATATTCTAAAGTCACGTGACATGGAAGACATTCTGCCTTTTGATTGGCTGTAACGACTTGGCTGAATCACATACGAGATTCATGAGCACCGGTTTGTGTTATAGAAAAACAACCTCCCCCCCCACCCTCTGTTAGTGAAAGAATTGCTTGAAGACAATTTCTCCCCACTGCCCATCCCTTTACTGTCTCTTCCATCTATCACGTTCATTGCTAGAAAAACACAGAAGTCTAAAAAAAATCCTTTTTTACTTTCTTCTATGTATAATAGAAGAAAGTATTGTAATCGAAATTTTTTTCGACTCCCGGTTTTCGACGGATTTACACGTTTTAGGGGTCAGAGATTCCGAAAAACATGTTTTTACAAAATGTCCGTCTGTCCGTCTGTCCGTCTGTGTGTGTCTTTTTTGTACCATCGAAAAGTGTATGAAGTTATGCTTCAAATTGAACCACATTTTTTTTCTATGTTTTTAGCTATGGCAAGCAGATTCTATCAGAATGTGGGGATATGTTGACGAAAAGGGGCGCTGCGATCGATATTTTTGTTCCATTTTCACTATTGTACCATCTAAAAGTGTATGAAGTTATGCTTCAAATTGAACCAGATTTTTTTTTCTATGTTTTTGGCTATGGCAAGCAGATTCTATCAGAATTTGGGGATATTCCGACGAAAGGGGGCGCTGCCATCGATATTTTTGTTCCATTTTCACTATTGTATCATCGAAAAGTGTATGAAGTTATGCTTCAAATTGGACCAGATTTTTTTTCTATGCTTTCGGCTATGGCAGGCAGGTTCTATCAGAATTTGGGGATATTTCGACGAAAGGGGGCGCTGCGATCGATATTTTTGTTCCATTTTCACTATTGTACCATCTAAAAGGGTATGAAGTTATGCTTCAAATTGAACCAGATTTTTTTTTATGCTTTTGGCTATGGCAAGCAGGTTCTATCAGAATTTGGGGATATTTTGACGAAAGGAGGCGCTGCGATTGATATTTTTGTTCCATTTTCACTATTGTACCATCTAAAAGTGTAGGAAGTTATGCTTCAAATTGAACCAGATATTTTTTTTATGTTTTTGACTATGGCAAGCAGGTTCTATCAGAATTTGGGGATATTTCGACGAAAGGGGGCGCTGTGATAGCCAAATTCAAAAGGTCAAAATAGCCAAATTCAATTTCAAATTCAAAAAGATGTGCAAAAAAATTAGAAATCCTAAAAGTTTTTTTCGTTAAATGTTCGGCCTTGATCCGGAAAATCCGGAACAATTTTTGTTTTGCCTCTATCTTAAAAAATGCCTGAGATATAGCGGTTTGAAATTTTAGGGTGGCTGACATTTTCAAACAAGACAGCAGAATTCATCCATAAACGGGTTTAACTTATGAGTTTTAGTTAACATGGTTTCGGCAAATTTTCTTTCATTGTTGTAACAATTAATCCTATTATATGCTTATCACTATCTATTTATATTCGCCAACGTCAAATTCTCGCCAAACTTGGCGACAGTTGGCGAAATATCGCCGAATTTGGCGACCAAAATAGGTTGTCATAAATGAAGCCAACTTGGCTGTAGAGGACTAATTTGGCGATATTCTCATTCAAATTCAATGTTGACGAGAACTGGGATTCAATCTTCTTTAATTAGGTTCCACGCATTTTACCTTCGTGTTTTCCAGTAAAATTAGCTAAAATCGAAAAACCAAGAAATAGGGAGGCTATCAGTTCTTGTCGGTTCAGACCTGAAGGACTTTTTGTAGTTTAGTATTATACATCAGTTGATCGCATCCCGGTAACCCGACGATTCGAAAGCAGCTGACGTACAACAGAATATCGAAAAATATTGATTTTATTGGCGATGTGATAACGAATTTTGAAGTATTAACATGACTGAGATAGAAGAAAGTTTTGGGATTGGCACATCCGACTAGTTTCCATTAGATTTTGAGAAAATATTGCTAGTCTTCTAAAAATTCCCTAGAAATAAGAAGGAATTCCCTAAATAGGCTTGAGTTTCCCTAGATCTAGGGATTTTCCCCTAGATCGGAAAACGCTGGGAAGGCACGGTATGGAGTTGCGTCACGTCACGCGATTATGACGTAAAGGAGAACTTTCCCGAACCTTCCATAGGGACTTCGAACTTAAAGAGGGAAGAAGAAACGGGTAGGGGGGGGGGGGGGTTAAACCACCAAGAGAAAGATTCGAGCACAATTCAGTTGCTCTTTTTAGCTATTCTGTCCTAAAGACACGTGATAAACGGATTATATAAGCACCATTTCGTATATTAAGCGGGTTTTTTTACATCAAGGGACACATTTTCTTCGTATATTAAGCGGGATCGTATCTTATGCGTATGTATATTAAGCGGGTAATTTTACACAGGTTTAATAGGCATTTTTCAAGGGACCAAAGATAATTCGTATCTTAAGCGGGATCGTATCTTAAGCGGGCGTATCTTAAACGAGTTTCCCTGTATTTGTTTACACTATACAATGGCTAATGAAAGTGTGAAAATCTTGAAGGTTTTCTTACTTGACTGCATTTTGGAGTAAAGGTGTGTGTTCTGCACCACAAAAGACCGCGTGGTAATACAAAAATCTTATGGAATTCAAATAAATATATAACATATTACATAGCTAAATAAGATTGTATTATTCTATGATTCTATGTATGAAATTTCATAATTTTCTTCAGAATTGGCTTAGTTAGAAATATTATAGTAGCAAGAATTTACATTGTACAGTTGTACTTTGCTATGTTCGCTGTTTATTAAGGCAAACGAAATTCAGTATGGTTATATTGTTTTATTAATTTAAATGGTTCTATGCAATAACTGACATAAACAAGATTGACAGTAACCGATTTTTACTGTCGTTGAAATAACAGAAAATTCGATAAAATGTGTTTTATTTAATTTTTTTTGTGCAACATGAAAGCTCAGAGAAATGAGAATTTGCTTATGTAATAAAATTTCAGGTAATACATTATTTTTTGTTAGAAAAAGGTGTAGACTATGCTTTCAATTTTGGATAATTCGACTAATACATAGTATCAAGTTTACAGGCAATGCCTTTGAAAGAGCAGTTTATTTAGGTATGGTATTTCTATTGGTTTTATATAATAACACAAGCTTTTATTTTTAATACCATTTACACTAAAATAAATAGGTTTTCTATTGTAGTTTTCCCTTTGAATGGAGTTCGGTAATAATGCAGAATAAATTAACCCCACTAATAACCTGTATATTAATTATTTATTAAAACGCAAGAAAAAATACTTTTCTAGATAAGCTGAATCATTCAAGAATCCCCTTCATAAAGAAACAAAATATTTTAGTGTGTGGCATTTCAAAAATAGACTGCATTGTGGTTTCTTAATAGCGGTGAAAAGGAAATGTTTCATGTTTGCTTCATGTTATTATTATTATTATTATTATTATTATGAAAAAGTAAAATGGGCATCCAAATTAAATATTTCCTCTACCGAAATGGAAATGTAACCGCCACATTGAGAGAAAGAATAGGAAATTGTCAAGCAGTCCTTTCAAATATCAGTTATACCAGGACCTTCTCATGATACAGTATATATTGATTATTTGTTTCTTTTTGGGAAATATTACGTAAATTTCCTAAATATTTTCTAATTAAAAATATTTACATTTTAATATGATGTATTAAAGGACTACATTTATTATGTCAGATTTTTTTCGTTTCCCCTGGCACTTTATATACATTCAATAAAATTGCTTTACAGACAATGCAAATAAAGAATCTCTTATATATTTCTCCTTTTCAGAATAATTATTTTTTAATATTTCTACCTTAAAAGTAATATGATATGAACAAATTTTGTTTAGTATATTAAGTTTAAATGAAGGATAAAAAATATATTTACTTAAACGAAATTTATAACAGCAATAATTAAATAAGGTTTTGCAATAAAAAGTTGTTTTAAGCAACGATACTTGAAAAATAGTTAATTATAATTTTTCTTATTAAGCACAAAAGATTGCGTTTGAAAACTAGTAAAAAGTATTCAATCGTAATAATTAATATTTTGTTTTAGATTAAATTAAAATTAAATTATATGTAAAGCTAAAGTATCCAATATGCAATTATGTTTTAACTTGAGAAACAAAGTAGAAGTAATTGCGTTACACTTTATTCTGCTGTATATGTTTTTAGTTTTTTTTTTTCAGTGTCCTCAATATTTTTATATTTTTCGCCACATTTACCAAAAAATAAAGGGATTCCGCTACATATATTTTACTCCGCTGAATATATTTTACGCTGAATAGTAATTACCTATTTGTATATTTAAAATTCTTGTTTTTAGCGTTAAAACTGCATGAAAAAACATCAAACTTAATAATGGCGCAAATTATGAAAAAAAAAGATGAAAGATTTTTTTTTACGTTTGTTTTAGGATTAGTTTGCATATTCTCGAAATTTTACACAAATATTATTGCACTTTTTTGTAGACAGTTAATATATATATATATATGTATCAGAGATACAAGACATTTTAAATTAACTTTAGTTAAAAAAAAATGTGCTAGTTTTATTTCTTTTCTGTATAAGTAATTTGGTTTAAGTTTAAAATTTTAACAAGTTCTTTGTAGTTACGTTAAACTATTTTTTGGGTTGAACATTTTAAAAAGTTTAGTTTTTAATAGCTTTTCAAAACTAACGCATTCTAAGATAAAGTTTTTATTAACGTTATTTGAAAGTGTATTATTTACATTTTAAACACAATTTTCTAAACAAAAGTAATTTAAAAAGTTTAAAACTTATGTTTGTGTTTTCTTAATAACAGTATTTATTAAATACATTCGTAAAATGAATGCGTAGAGATGCAGAACTAAATTAATAAACGAAATTATTACTATTAAAAAATATCTACCGAACTCATTTCAAAAGTAAAAGTGGCAAATTGATTGTGATAATCCTTGCTCCAACATCGTCTATATTTTATATCAGTTCCACTAACTGTAGGAGGTTGCAAGAACAAAAACTTTCTCAAAGTGTGATTTTCGTGATACTGAAGGGTCTAGAAACATAAAATGGTTGTATGGTAGTTACTTATAAGATGTGAATACTCACTGAGAATAGCTACTAAAAAAATCGAAATTTAAAAGCGTGAAATAAGGGAAAAGCTTTCTAAAAACGTTCTAACTTACAATTTCTATGGCATTGAGAAGGATAGAAACTTGCAATTTGACGCGGCTGCTACTTTTAAGACGCAAATGTACACACAGAATAGTTTTAAAAAAATCTATATTTAAAAGGGTGCAGGAGAATAAAACACTCTAAATTACATTTTTGTGATATTGAAAGGACTAGAAACTTGACATTTATCACGTGATTGCGTTTAAGATACATATGATTGCTAAGAACGGGTTCCAAAAAAATTTTTCGAAATTTAAAAGGGTGAAATGAACGGAAAGCATTTAAAAAAAATTTCTAAATTATGCTTTCTATGGAATTGTTATGTATGGAAACTTCAAATTTGAAATGACTGCTACTTTTAAAACTCAAATGCACACACAGAACAGTTTAAAAAATGAAAAATTAAAAGTACGAAACCAGGAAAATCGTTATAAAAACGTACTAACTGCAAATTCTATGGAATCATTAATGTTAGAAGCTTAAAAGACGTAAAAGCTCGCACGTCCAGAATAGTTTTTTAAAACTTCGCAATTTAAAAAGGAGCGGGAGAAAAACATTCTAAAATTGCGATTTATGTCATGTAGTTGCTATAGAAACCTGGAATTGGGCATGTTGGTTACTTTTAAGATGTAAGTGATCGCTAAGAACATTTAAAAAAAATCGAAATTATAAGGGTGAAACGAGTGGAAAACGTTTTAAACACGTTCTAAATTAAGATTTAGTTTTGTTTATTCAGATTATAAACATGAATTTCCATATAGCGATTACTTTTAAGATGTAGTGGCACGGTATAAAAGCGTTGATTAAAAATACGAAATTTAAATGTGTGGAATGTGAGGAAAACTTTCCAAAGACAAGTCTGTTATTTTTAAGACGTCAATTCTCTCACAGAACAGTTTTTAAAAATTCTAAATTTAAAAGGTTTCGGCATAAAAAACGCTCTAAAATTGCTATTTCTGTGAGGCTGCACTGAGAAAAATGACACTTTCAAATGCAAGTAAGTCAATTTTTTCATTTTGTTATGAAACTTTCTGTTTTAAATGTGATGACACAATGCTTTCAATTCCGAAATACCAGAAATAATCAGAATATTGAAACATGGACATACTCATAAATGAGCAAATAGGAGTAATTTCATACTCATTTTTGAAACATGGACATATTTAAATAAGAACACATGATGTTTTATTCTTGAGTGTGTGCATCTTTTCAGAAAAGAGTATATGCATATTTCAAACATTAATTTTTATTTGTAGATATTTCGACTCTGCGATATACTCAGATGTGAGTGTTTTTTGCTTAGTTTGAAAATATCGTGTTTACAGTGTGCTAGGCTATAAACTTGAGATTTAAAATGGTGGTTATTTTTACGTTTTCACTGTGTCCTAAGAACAGTTTCTAAAAAAATCGAAATTTAAAATTGGGAAAAAAGTGGGAAACATTCTAAAAACCTTCGAAATTATGATTTATCTGAAAATGTTAGGGATAAAATATTGAAATTTTACATGGCTGTTACTTTAGAGACAGAAATTCATCCACAGAACAGTTTAAAAAAATTATAAATATTAAAGTGTACAGGAAAAAAATAAGCTCTAAAATTGAGATTTCTGTGATATTGTTGTTATAGAAACTTCGATAGCTAGAAGCTCGGAATTTGGCATGGTGGTTACTTTTAAGATGTAACTGCTTGCTAAGAATGTTTTTTTTTTAAATTCAAAATTTCAAATGTGAAATAAAATGAACGGAAACCCTTCAAAATCCATTCTACATTACGAATTTATTTGGAATTAATTTCAGTTCTTCTCATTGATTTAAGTCTCATTTTCGCCTTAAGCCGTATAAGCATGAGGTTCAAACTGTGACTAAATTACAAATTTTTGAATTATCCGTAGCAGTATAATTTACCATTAAAAAATATCCACACGAATACCACTTGACCACAATTACGCGAGCAAAGCCGCGTGTGTTGCTAGTGTAGAATAATTTATTGAAAGCTATTATTTCTAAAGATGCAAAAGTAAATCATTTTTCACTCTGTTGGTTGTACTTTGCGTAGTAATTGAAATTTCACATCTTTTGCTGTATGTCCTGTATATCATGGCTTCTAGGAGCATTGTCCTTATTAGGAGTTAATTGAATCTTTAAAAGTTACCTTAAAATTAAAGATTTTCATTCTAATCAGGTCATTGATATTTATACATGGTATTTTGATAGTACAAATTCGTCGTTCATGGATTTTTTTAAGTAATAAGAATCGAAAATCCCTTTAACCCTTCTTTGCATGAGTTTTTCTTTTACAGTTGTGTTTTTTATACATATATTAAATATTAGACACCAGAAAATTTAAGATAAATTTTTAACTTTGTTCAGCAACATAGTTCACGGGAAATTTACTGGCTTAATATTTCCATATAAATATAGTGGTGGCGAAGAAGTTGATTTATTTATTAAAAGTTAAATAAAAAATGATGGAAATTTACATCACTATGCAATTAAGGGTTAAAGAATTATTAAACAAAATCAGAGTTAAGGACTTTTGCTCTTTATCAAAACATTTATTGAAATTTTGTACTTTTGAAAACCTCAAGCTTTCTTTCAATTTTTTTTATAATTTATTTACACTTTGCTTTATTTATATCATTGTCATTTCCAGAAAATATATATTACTATGTATCAGTATGTATATATTATGTCGATATTTATAAGTGGTGGAAATGAACTGTATTGAGTAATTTCGTTTTAGTCAAAAAGTTTTTGTATCTACTTTGTCACTGCACCATCAACAAAATTACCATCAAATAAATATTTTTCACCAAATAAAATGATTTATCTTGACGTCAGTATAATATGGATTAAGAAGACTAAACATATATGCATATATATATATTTATTTAGTAAAACATTAAAACCACAGAATCACAAGATTTGTTTATTCACATTAACATAGTTCTATAGAATTTTAAATCAATAAACGTGTTTAAATTTATTTTCACAGGAATATTTTCATTCTCATAAGTCAGCTATATAAAAATACATAAATAAAAACTATTCAAAAGCACGATAATTTGAAAGATAATTTGAAAAATCGTACCAAAGTAAATTGTTGGATAAATAAACAAATAAATCTGTCAGAGACAGCTTATTATCTTCCTAAATGAAATCGAATAAAAATCCATCCTCCGAAAAGTGAATTTTGAAAGGAATTTCATTTCTATTCACAGGACCTGCAAATGCAGAATTTTCAATATAAATATAAGATTATATTTCATTCTTTTTTTCTACTTTAAAGGTATTGGACGTCGCTGAAAACAAAAAATATATTCATTAAAAAATGTATTTAGCTTCACAGTTAAAGGGAAATTCATTAAATATAAGTTATTATCGTACTGCTATCCATAACTACTTAATTTTTTATTACAGGAACTAAAAGTTTTTATTTTATTTTTTGATTATTAACGCCAAATTAATGTTGATTTCTGATACGCTGAAATCTATAATTAAGGCATTTTCAAAACCTTTGCCAAATTCATATTTTGTTACGTAAATGCCAGCGTATTTTAAAACCACGTACGTGCATTTTAAACATACACGTCATTTATTTACTTTAAAAAGAAATAATGTAATATTTATTTATTGCTCTAAAAAAGTGTATATTTGAAATTTTTAAATTACTTAAAATTGAATTAATAAATGCTTTGTTCAGTAAGTTTATTGTTGACATAAAAATGTTAAACGGATCGGAACTCTAGGTTGCAGTGGATTCCAAGCGACTAGATGCAGCAAGCCAAAACCATGATTCCATCTTGGCAACTGCTTTTAATAAACCTGCAAGGAGAAATAGACTAGATTGTCAGGAATATAGAATATAAAAAGCTACATTTTTTTAGATCTCTTAATGGGAGATTCTTCTAGAAAAATTTAAAAAAATCAATGTTTCTCTTTTAGCAAAACTTAAAGTGTATAGAATATGCCTTTAAAAGATTTTTTTGTTGTGGTTCCACCCAATATTTAAATCATAAAAAACACCGTAACAGACTGGTAACACGGCTGAAAAGAATTCTGATTACAATTTTAAACATGTTTTTATGAAATAAGAATATTTTTTAATGGTATACTCTCATGCTTAAGCCCTTGAAGTTACGCCGGTGTTTAGTTTTTTGTAAACTAAACTAGACATTTTTAGTTTGAGAATAAACATTCAACAAATTAATTTTTGTATTTATTTTTTATTATTTACACAATTTTGAAAATGAACAATTACTGCCAAAAATTCACCTAATATTTTAGCACAGTCTCTATTTTTTGAATTTTTTATTTATCTTATCAGTTTGTGGTTTCACTTACAACTAATTTAATATATTTATACTCGTTGTAATTTATTTTGTTTTGCATGATATTTGACAGCGCAGTCAGTTATATCTATTTACTGAGTTCGTCGGGCGTAGTGAACTTAGATTAGTTTACGTGTGTTAAGATATAAAGTAAGCTGCGCCACCAGGCGCCATGAGGAGCGCCCGGCGCGTAGACGACCACCGAACCCAAGTCCTGAGGGACTTTTAGCGCGCCAGCAGGTTTATTTCCCTGCTGCGCTTCGGCCGGCCAGAGGACCGCCACCTGCGGACCCTCCAATTTTAAACCCACGTGTCGACGACATAAGTCGTTTCGATACGCGGTGAAACCCAGTAGGGGAGTTACCACAAGACACTTCGGGACGGGCCGGCGTCCCCCAACAGCTTCGGAGCTGGACACCCAGAAGGGAACCAGGCCCTAGGGCTTAAGTCGGGTTTTTCCGACCTGTACTTGCTTTACCAGTACTCGAGGGATGTGAAAACCTACAGAGGTAGTCACAGTTCTCTCTCGTAGTGGACCGTGGGTTAAGATATAAACGATGTATCTGAAAATACTCACACACATAGATGAATGTAACATCACTAAAGTACACCGCAAATGTTTTCCCCCCGTAGACCATAATGTAACGGAATACTTTATAGTGTCCCTGTAAATGAGCTATGAAGACTACACACTTCATTTTCAATACGGAACATACCATGGTAAACCTAAATAACGTATATCAATTACATGGGAATCCAATTAGTATATTTACGCCAGTTAGAGCTCGGACAGGCAGACGGCCAGACGGCCAGACAAACCGAATGCAAAAACACTTTTCTACTACACTCTCAGAAAAAACTTAAATTTATGAGCGTTTGCCCTTGAATTTTCACGGGCAACAGCCGTATTTGATAAAAAACGGTCTGATCCACTCAATAAGCGGTCTTATACCTTAGATACTAAGAAAATTAAGAGCAATCCACATATTCTTACAGTTTTAGCCTATATGTTAGCAAAAATACGGTACGACCCCATACATTGTCCTCCGCTAGGGTGTAACCCTTCATTTTACTCGTGTTTCGAAAATTTTAACCCGCCAAAACCGAGATTCTGTCATGATTATCTAACGTGCTACGTGCTACGGAACAGTAAGCAAACTTTTATTGTGTTTTAAAGTGCATTATATACTGTGCAATATAATGCTATATTACTTTGCCCCGTAAAATTACGGGCTGCACAAAATGATTGGCATGGATTTTTTTTCTTTTTTTTACGGGGTATGACTGGAATCTCTGCTGCCGGCCTCTGCCCGTAATATTACTGCAATTTTTTTTACAGTGTATGTTGGAAAGTGTTAAAATTAAAACAAGGTAGGACAACTTTTGATAAACTTTATTGTTATTGCGAGTATTAAAATATTAAATGCATCATAGATGCGAATTTAGCTATTGGCTGAAATTAAAAATCATAATATTGCCAAAAACACAAATTATTCATGTTTTTATTTTAATAAGTGTATAATGAAAATGTGATACTTCGAAACAGAAACATCAAAGGTAGATAATTCTTTCTCATCAAATAATAAACTGTCGTTTATTTATTATTATTTTTTTTACACTTTCCAACCTAATTGAAAAGTGTTTATGAATCCCGTTTTTTGTCTGTTTGTCTGTCTGTCGTCTGTCCGTGCTCTAACTCTTGAAAATATATTCGGATTAACATGCAATTCAAATATGTTATTGATGTTTACGATGACATGCATGTGCGGTATTGAAAATGAAGTGCGTATCACTTATTTTATTTTATTTTATTTTATTTTATTTTATTTTTTACAGGGACACTCAAAATAATTCTATTACATTACGATCTATCGGGAAAAATTATTTGCAGCATATTTTACTGAGGTTATGCAATTTTAAACATATTTAAATTGATATCTATCACTAATGTGCACTACAAGTGGCTTACTACAGAATATGGTGTGCTTAGCAATTATTGTTTCTTTACAGAGACACTCAAAAGAATTCTGTTACATTACGGTCTGTGAAGAAAAATCGTTTGCGGTTTATTTTAATAATGTTTCACTATTTCAAACGTATTGAAATTGGTCTATATCAATAAGGTGCATTACAGGAGGCTTACTATAGGATATTGTGTGTGTATCACTCCTTGTTAATTTGCAGGAACACGTAAAATAATACACAAAATAATCCGGTTAAGATACAGTTTGTTTACAGTAATTTCTGGAATTGTGTTTTCAGTTGTGGGAGGCGATTTTATATTTAACTATTTTTTTGCCTATTACTTGGTGTGTATAAATTCTGTAGATCCTATACAGGCAGTACAAAAGATCTCGAGTACGTTTCCGTTTATTGACGAAAATTCCAGATGATGAATTTTAAACTGTTGTATTCGTTTCCTAAATGAACATAATTTTAGCAATGTATGTAGTATATATACAAATCTATAGATCCTATACAGGGCTCTACAAAAGAATTCAGCTATTTTTCTGAATTTTGTCCATAATTCCTGAAATTGGATTTTTAAATATGTTATGCGTTTTCAGATTTGTTTTAAATAATATTTTTAGCATAATTTATCGTTGTTTACTCTAGTATTATTTTTCATTCATTATTGTTCATTTAGTACTTACTTATATCCAATATTATTATCTACTTCAACATCTTACTGTGTGATGGCCATTGCTGTCAGTATGAGTGAACCAGGCCGTTCAGTTGTACAAGGAGAGCATCAGAGGTAGGGTTTAAAAATAATGTTTATTGAAACTTAATCCTCGCTGGGATTGAGAAGCACGATACTAACTTTTCTCACTTCAAAAAATAATTGAACTTCTTCCCGAAGCTGTACTCCGTAAAAATAAAACTTCAAATATATTAAATATAAAGATTCAAAACCAACTCACAATTTTTTCCACAAGTCAGGATTGTCTTCAGTAATAATTCAACTCCACGCTGTAGACCAGCTGATTTCAGTACGACCGCCCAGTCCAAAGCAACTACTTATGCGCTTATTCAGCTTCAGATTGATTTAATCGCAGGATCTAGATTTACTCATATCGAGAGAGAACACGTTCCGAATTCCAAACGTATTTCCGACTCTTATCTATCCCAAATATCGATTGACCAGCAACAATAGCTTTTAGGAATTTCGATAAAAAGCAGAAACTCACAAGTTCCGAGATTTTCACAGTCAACCGCAGAAAGTTAGAGAAAGAGAGCCTTGATTAACAATTAGTGGACAATTAGTGGACAAAAACTTACGTTCTCATTCAAAACCTCGCTTACTCCCATGATCAGAGTCGCCGATCCATCACAACTGTATTATTACGTGGTAGTATTATTGCTCAGTATCACATAGTAGTATTTAGTATTGCGCAGTAGGATTGGTAAATTGTATTTTCGAAAGTTTGTAATTACAGAATTCGTATTTCAGTATTACACAGTACAATTATAGCTCAATAGCACAAAGTTTTATTTAGTATTGCTCATATAATTAGTAAATATTTTTCTCAGTTATTATATCATCCAAATTTGGATTTTTGGAATTTGTGTTTCAGTACTACTTCTCTAAACTCATGATGGTATTTGATTTCTGTTTATTGTTTTCACTACATCTACATATTCCTATACAATCACTTATGTCATTCCCTAATATTCTTAGTACTAGTACATTGCTGTACTTAAATTGTGGTAACTCTTTACTCTAAATATCTGTATCTAATTAATCAAAATTTTACCCAAATAAGTGTTTTTTACACTCGATGCTACTATTCAAACTAAGATTATTTTCTTTGACATTATCGTATTTATTAATTGTTTATCATTTAATAAGTGAGTTATTAGTATTGTTTTGTATTTATTGTTTTATCTCAATTTTAATAATTAGCTTGTAAGGCTTTGCCACATAGTAAACAAACCTAGTGGCCGAGGCTAGTTGAGCTAAATCCGAAAGGTAAGGCTCCCTGTCCGGTTTCAGTTTGACTTTGTTTACTTAAACATCATATTTTACCTTATTAAACGGTAAAGATTTTTAAAATCATTTTGAAAATGTTGGAAAGCGTTACTAATCTATTCATGACACATGATTTTTCGTTCTTGTTTAAGTTTAAGTAAGTATTATTTGTTTTTAATTTTCGAATAACTACAATTTAAAAGAGAATTTTCATACTAAATTAAAACATAAAAATCTATTTTAGACGTAAAACTATTCATAATACATGATTTGTTTGATAAAAATATAATTTAAAATAACAAACATTTCTTTTATTTCAAATATTTGAATACTTCAATTACTTTTTTTTTTGTACTTACGTATTTAAATTAAATGTTTCTATTGCCAAATATATAGGATTGAATAGTTTAAAGAAAACACTAAAATATTTTGATGCTCTTTCATAAACGAAAGTGAACATTCTGGTATAAAACAAAATTTATTCTATTAAATTAAAGTGAATAAAAATTAAGTTAAGTTTTCTTTTAACTTTTAAATTACTCTAACACGACATTCAGTTCATTAAAATTGATTTCTTCTAGAGACTTGCATGTTTTGAAATTTATAAAGAATTTCCAATGAATTTCCACTACGTTAAATTTCAACATTTGTTAATTTAATTAAATGCAATTCTCTATCTATTTGAATTTCGAACATTGGTATTTGCATTAGAGATTTGCCGAATTTCTAATTGACTCAATTCAATCACCAATATCAGCAAGAGGTTCCTAACGTGAAATGTATGTTTTCGAAGATAACTATCGGACGGCAGAATAAAATTATAGATGGATACTCTTTAAAAGTGTATAGTTCATATAAATGAAGAATTGTTTCGAAAAGAAACTGATGATAACGCATGGGAAAATGATTCACTTATGTAAATGATCACATGAAATAAATAGTTTTAACTCTATTTTTAGTGCCAAAATAACATATTTTAAAATTTTTGATTTATAGCTAGTTATTTTTAAATTTTAAACTAAACAGCTCACAAATCTTTCTTAATACATTTAGTGCAGAATTCCGAATATATCAGTTTTAAAAATATGAAATAAAATAACGGTGTATCGAAATCTTAAAAGGTATCAATTGACAATAGTAGAAATGGTGTGAAATATGTATTTTTAATTTATTTATTTCTTATATTGAAATTTCAATAACTTTAGTAAAACATATTCAGTTCCGGAAAATAACAAAAAAAAAACGGTATATTTTTTATAGCATCATACGAAAACACGCATTATATATATATATATATATATATATATATATATATATATATATCAAACATTACTAATGAACATTTATTAGAACCTTTCATACTATGTTCTGAAAACTGAAATATAGTTTACTTTACAGTTGAATAATAATGTTTTTAAGTTCGATTTTAAATCATAGCTTTCAGTTTTAATGTATTTTAAGTTGCAGAACATGCCCATTTTTATTCAAGAATCTATATATACATTTCATTTTTTGAACTGAATTTAAATCCGACCTTTGAAACCTGATGGAAGTGTTTTTTTGTAGTTGGGGGGGGGGGGGTTTCACTGGCTAGGTCTATTTTATTGTTTTATATTTTTTAATTTAATTTTTGAGGTTTACAGTTAGCCGTTTAATACTATTGGTTTGTTATTTATATATACCTACTTTCAATTCTTAATACTTTTAAGTTCACGTTTTTGATACATTATACGTATATATATACAGGGTGTTTCAAAAATGACCGGTATATTTGAAAAATCAATAAAATCTAAACGAGCAGCGCTATAAATACACCGTTTGTTGCAATATGCTTGGGACAACAGTAAATTTTCAGGCAGACAAACTTTCGAAATTAGTTACAATTTTCAACAACAGATGGCGCTGCAGTCTGGAAAAATCTAAACCACGATATTTTCCACATATCCACCCTGTGCAGCAATAATATGGCGTAGTCTCTGAACGAAATTACCAGAAACCTTTTTAAACGTGTCAGGCGGGATGGCTTCACATGCAGAAGAGATGTACTGCTTCAGTTGTTCAATTGTTTCTTTATTGTGGCGGTACACCTGGTCTTTCAAGTGTCCCCACAGACAGAAGTCACAAGTTTGCAAAGGTTTCCGGTAATTTCGTTCAGACACTACGCCATATTATTACTGCGCATGGTGGATATGCGGAAAATATCGTGGTCTAGATTTTTCCAGACTGCAGCGCCATCTGTTGTTGAAAATTGTAACTAATTTCTAAAGTTGGTCTGCCTGAAAATTTACTGTTTTCCCAAGCATATTCCAACAAATCTTTTCTATCGCTGCCCGTTTAGTTTTAATTGATATTTCAAATATACCGGTCATTTTTGAAACACCTGTATATATATATATATATATATATATATGTATGTATATATATATATATGTGTGTGTGTGTGTGTGTGTGTGTGTGCGTGTGTGTGTGTGTATGCGTTTTATATCGATAGATAGACAGTTATGTACATGCGGATGTGTGTCTGTGTGCAGATATGTAAATGAGTTTTGTCTATGACATTTTTCATGCATGAATAATTAACGTAATATATAACTTTAAAGTTTATCGAAATATATAACTTAAAAACCGATATATATTTAAAATAATATAAGTTTTTATATACATATGAATACCGCGAAAAAATCGCCCTTTGGGAAATGCAAATATCAAAATCCGTTGGTATTGTACGATATATGATAAGGATGATAAGTGTGTAAGTTCACAAAATTTATCAAAACAGAATTATACAAAATAAATAAATAATAAATTCCTTCGCAAAAATTCGTTTGTAAAACGCTGCATTACTAATATTATAAAATGTCGGAAACAACTTCAAACAACTTATCCTACTCAATGATTTTTTCAAACTACAGTTTCATGCACACACAGAGTATTATTAATAGTTTTCTATGTAAACTTTTGTGAACATATAAGACCTATCTTCAACTAGATTTGCCTTAACCCTGAAATGGACGAATATATCTTATTCCCTTCTTTGGAATAGTATCCTTCTGAATCCTCCTTGAATATGACCCGAAGCTCCCAGCAGCAGTTGCGTGACTGATTTGACCTTCCAAGCAAATCATGCACTAGTACCATAAGTGGGAGTAGTAAGCGTCACGTGGTAGATGTACGCCCCCCATCTTTCCACACCCCACTCTTTTTAGCAAGACAATCACTTAAAATAACTAATTCTGCTGCTCACAGGCTAAACACAAAAACTGTAGGATTTGAGTACAAGAACTTTCTTATCCCATTAAATCTTATTGCATTTAAACAATGTCACTGGCTGATGCGGTTTAACTACCATTATCAAAATTGGACCATTTTTTTAAGTGAAGTAATTTGTGGCAAGACACATCCCGTGCTCCATAATTCCTGCTATCCGTGCATCCATTATACGAAGATCTGTCGTACACCATCTTGAACAACGTGGTACTTTAAACAGCACAAATTGTGTGCATGATGGAATTGAATCTTTTATCGCACGTGTAAAATGGTTACTAAGGCAACATTTTACAGACAAATGATGACATGGTCATCACTGTTCCTTTTCTTTGCAATCTCAGACACTGTACCACATACAATGCAAATTTTGCCCTTCGCGTTCTTCCAAAGACACCGTTTAACGTGAAAACGTTAGACATTACTCAAAGATGAAATATGAAATTTTAACATTCTAGCTAATAGGCTTCGAGTTACTCTGTCACTTTAATCTGGTTGCAGAAAATGGTGTAAATGAAAATGACAGTATAGAGTCTTGATTGTTATTTTATAAAATCTCTTATATTGTCTGGACTAGAAAGCAAATCTTTACTTATTTCTGATGGTTGAAAATGACTGTATAGAGTCTTGATTGTTATTTTATAAAATCTCTTATATTGTCTGGACTAGAAAACAAATCTTTACTTCCTTCTCGTGGTCCATTTTCGAACTAATTAACCTTATTGCATGATATAAAACCAGGTGAAATTGTTTTATAATATTTAGAGTTTTCAGTTTTTAGAGGTTTTAAAGTGATTCATACATTATGATCCCCAAGTATATTAATATAGATAAACGAAAATGTATTAATTATTTACACATAAATAAGTTTTCTATTTATATAATTTTAATTTTTTTTTAAATTCATCCTTTAAAATTTCTTTAAAAATCACAATTATATTTATTTATTTTATCTATCATTCCTAATAAATATATATTTTTTACGTGTATTTTGCTACTTGTGTGTTTTATATATTCAATATTACTTTAAAATAGAATGCGTTTAACAACTGTTTGAAAATAGATAAGACAAAATTGGTAGAAAATAATTACTAACAATTGGAAAAGGTAACAAACAATACAGAAAATAAAATTTGTTTATGAGAGCAGAGCTACCTGCATTTATTTACGCAATAAATGCAATAAATGCTTACTGGATATATTGAGTAAATATTTGCAGTGTTTCTCACTCAAATCCGAACAGGATTTTCAGTGTATAAAAAAATGTTTGAAGATCAAAGTAAATTGTTCAATGGCAATGTCTGTAATGTTAATTATTCAAGAAAATATGGAACGAATGGAACGTATAGAATACATGTGAATATGCATAGAATGCACTTTTTAAAAATAAAGTAAAAAAAAAAATCTTAATAACACTATCTAATTTAGAAATAGCAAGGCCATTCGAAATAACTTCGTCTTTGTTCATCAGACGCAAAGAAGACGTGCTATCAATTTGAAAGAAGTAGCAAGACTGAAAGGAAATGGGAAAGAAAGGGACATATTAAAGGAAACGGTCAACAGGAAAGCAAAAGACAACAGCCAGTGAAGCAGAGAGAATTAGCTAATCAGAAGAAGACAGAACAGTATGAGAAATACAACGCAAATTGGATAAAAAACGAATAAGAAAAGGAAAAGGAAATTATAAGAAAAAAATACTATATAATAATCAAAGATTATTATTATTACTATTTTTTTTCTTGCCACAAGAATTTCATTTTTCTTAGTTAAAAGATTTTTCTTTACAAAACCATAAAAAAGGGTATTATAAAACACAGAAATAATATAAAAAATTTCAATTTGTACCGATTCCACTTAAGACTGAAATTTCTTTTTACACCCATTTCATATAATTCTATATTTAATGGAACTACCACGTAAACGTCAGCTCTGTGTCGGCAAAATGCATGTTATTAAACTCGGCTTAATATCGTTTCTAAGCTGCAAATTAATCACTATGCTTTTACCTGAGGTAAGGTACGATATAAAAATTGCAATTTAGTATCCGTATATATTGCATATTAAAATTGAGTTATTTTCCAAAATAGTCTTTACTTAATATAAAAAAACAAATTACACAGAGTTTGGAAATTGAATATTTAAGTGATATTAAAAAAATTAATTTTGCGTTATGTTTCATGAAGAATTTTTCGTGAAATCATGAAAAAAATCTAAACATGATATGAAAAAAAATAAATTTTTATTTTAAAACTATTGAAAATGTTCATGAAAAATAAGTCATAGTTGCTACCGAGCATTCAATTTAACACTTATATAGTAAATATGTTATTTTTTTTCATTTTGTTTAAATTTCTGTGTAAATGTGATTTCACATGAAGAATTTTTCGTGAAATCATGAAAAAAATCTAAACATGATATGAAAAAAAATAAATTTTTATTTTAAAACTATTGAAAATGTTCATGAAAAATAAGTCATAGTTGCTACCGAGCATTCAATTTAACACTTATATAGTAAATATGTTATTTTTTTTCATTTTGTTTAAATTTCTGTGTAAATGTTCACATTTAAATTGATGAAAATGTATTAAATATATATATATATATATAAAACTGTAAATCTGTTGTACATGATTGTATTATCTAGTTACTCCGTAATATTATAAATGTTTGTTTTTTTTTTCATTCAGAGAGAATTTTGCAGTAAGACTATTCTTTTCTACAGGAAAATAAATAATTTTGAATGTAGTACCAATGCATATTTTTTTTTAATTAAATATCATTTAAATTTGTATATTGCTATAATATATTTCGATAAAAAATATATCGGATATATTCAAAATATCTTAGATACATAATAAAGAAAGATAAACGAAATTACTATAAAATGTAGAATGAACGAACATACTTAAATAAAAATTATGATAATTTTTTCCACTATATAAATTATCACATTTTGAGTAAATATATTTGAATTCATTTATTAATCTAATATGTCATTAATTTTAGTCGTCGTCTTCACATGTGCACTGGTTTTGATTTGATTCCTATCAAGTTTAGGTTAACGGGAGAAAGATCTTACGCCAATCGTAAATTAAATTGAAACTTTAGTCGTTTGAGAATGCGTAAAGTAAAGTAACTTATTTCGGAACTTGCTAGGCTAATAGAAATTTTATGGAAAGTTTGAAACTTACGGATTATTTAGTACATAAATTATTTGAGAAAGCAACACTATGTTTCATTAAAGAAATTAGTGTATTTTAACACTAAAAAAATATCTAAATTTCCTACTTGTTACTGTTTTAAGAAATTAATTTATATTAATAGAAAAAAAACAGAAATTTATAAACAGAAATTTACAACTCACGCTTAAAACGATTCCATTACTAATACACCACTAAGTATGATTAAGAAAAAGTGCGTTATGTATCATTTTTAGGATTTAAGATTTAAATTTTTCACTTATAAATGTTTCAAATTTTAATTATTTTAATATTTGCTGCAACATATTGTTCCTAAATTAGGAGTCGCAAAAATTTTTTTAAATGATTTAGATTAGTCATATTTTTAATATTTAACTATATTGGTGATATATTTTATGTACATTTGTAAAATTATTTTGGACAGTCAGTAAGAAAATGTGTATTTATGTTCATGAACAATATAAGATATTGTTTCTTTGTTTTCTTTTGATGAAATTGTATTCCTGAACATTTTATAAATGATCTTGTACATTTTGTTATCATTTTCCAACAAAGTTCAAAATTGTTTATGATATTTTTTTTTTGTCTGACAATGTGGCCGTGCTCTAACCCTCGGGAGAATATACTCGAAATGACATACGTTAATGAGGCTCACTACAGAATATCCGCCCACCTTTGAAAATGTAGTTTGTAGCATTTATGGTCCGTTTACAGGGACACACAAAGTATTCCAAACCATTGTGGCCTATGGGGAAAAATCGCTTTCGGTGCATTTTATTTAAATTGCTTATTTAGGTGTCTCATTTCATGTCATGAAAAATATAAATTTCTTTAAAATATTCTGTTAGTGTTGGAAAGTATTTTACAATCTATGTCTGATGCATAATGTTTTCTTTCTTGTGGATTATATATTTTTAAAAAAAAAACTAGTCGGTATGTACTAATCCCAAAACTTTCTTCTATCTTACACAGATTTTGCATACACTAATACAAGGTCTAATTGAATCTGAAGTTTCATTAAATTGAGTGCATTAGTTCTTGAGGCATGACTATCGCTAACGTCGTGTAAATCTTGCAAAATGTAGCATAGCAGCACCACCTGTTGACAGATTTAGACCAAAACCTAATCAACAACAATTTATGTCAAGGTCTAACAGAATCTGAAGTTGGATGAAATTCCGTGCATTAGTTCTTGAGCTATAGCTATCGTTAATTTCATGAAAAAAGTAGTATAGCAGCGCCACCTGTTGAGATGTCTACACCAAAAAGTAATCAGCGTCTATTTAATCAGCGTTCTGAAGTTTGATGAAAATAAGTGCATGATTTCTTGAGATAGAGATATTGCGGAAATCGCTAAAAATGCATTATATCAGCGCCACCTGTTGGGCGGTTTTCACCAATAACTAATCATAACCAATTTATATTAGAGTGACTGAGTATTAGACTAACTGAATATAAAGTTTTATTAAATTCCGTGCATTAGTTCTTGAGATAGAGCGACTGTCAGGTTTCTGACTTTAACAGAACCCATGTAGTACATTTATAATTAATTTAATTAATTATATTTAATCATTATTATGTATTATTGTATTCTGATATATATTTTCTTTTTCTGTAAAACTTCCGTATGCGATTGACAATGGAATTTCCCTGATCCGCTTATAGATTTGTAGGACGTTCACGAGATCATTGTGAAAGCAACCAATCCGGCTTTAGAATGTGAATACAATGAGCACTAGATTCTGAGCGAACTGGGTTCAGAGGATAGTAAAAAGGGGGAATGTTCTAGAGAAATGTTTCGACCGGTGTAGAAACCCCGTGAAGGAAGCAAGACAGGCCCCGTTGATTTGGTGAGTGGTTTGAAGTGTGTTAGATGAGTCAGTCGTTGGTGTTCAGTGTAGTGAGTAGGTACAGGCAGTGTCCTGAGAGAGATTAGCTGCGTAGCGAGCAGAGACCATTGTGCAGAGGAGTGTGTAGAATCGCAGAGAGAACGTGCATCAGACAGCTTGGTCCGGGGTGAACTAATTACAACGGTGGTGCGTAATGAAATAGAGCAAAATGGGTGATCAGGGAGATTGTCCTTTGGCAGTCGCAAATGGTAAGTGATAATACTCTGTATGAACCAAAAAGGACTATCACTGTAAAAAAAATATGCTAATTTAATCAATAAGTTATTAGTTGAATATTTATGTGAGAACTTCTTTTTCACAACGTGTCCGGTATCAGTCTAATACCGGTGGTGTCAGCAAATACCATACGACAAAGGTCTCAAGGCTAGGAGAAGTACTAAGGTGACCGCAAAAAGGCGACAAAACCATAACAGTGCCCACAAAGTTTTTGTCACAAGCAGACAAACAGACAGACAGACAGTCAGAGTCACAGAGTCACAGACATTTTCTAAAAACAGTCAAATCATGTTCAGAACCTTCTAAAACGTATAAATCCGTCGAAAATTGTCATGAATCCATTACTTCTTGTAAAGATAGAAGAAAATAAAAATAGAAGGAATGGCAGTTTTATTCTACATGCACTAGAAAGAGACAGATAAAATTTTAAAAATGTTCATTATTTTAATGCAAGATTTTGTTGCCACATCAAATTTTAGGAAACCCAAATAGTTGCGTTATGATAAGTAACTATATACACTTGCAAAAAAGCCCTTCTTATAAAGGAAAAAAAATCAAATTCAGCGTTTTATTACATTTCAAATGCCGAAGAATGAATTTTATTATTATACAACACTTCACAACCTTCATCTGTTACTTATAATTTGCGCATAACAGTGCTTTACTTATTTCATACATTCTGGTTCATATTACAAATTACTTTTCCAATATCACACAAGATGTTATGTCATGACATAAAACAAATTTCTATTTTCTCAGTCATAACGGAAAAGAATATAAATGCACCATTATTTAAATAGGTAAAGTTTTGAAATAGGTGAATTATATTGGTACAGTTATACCGAATCAAACATACGGTAAAAAACATACATGATAGGAAAAATTATAGGGAAAGGTATTTAACTATGTCAATAAATTTAATTTAATTTTTTATTGTATAAAATATAGTCAAACAAGAATAATAAAATATATATATGTATTACATATGTTACGGTCAATATGATTAATCCGGTCACTATTAATAATAACCGGATTTTATTAATAATGTACGGATTAATCATATCGACCGTAACATACATATGTTAGAGTTTAACGAGGAACTTAACTAGGGAAAACGCGTTCTAACTGAGACCATTTAAAACGCGTTTAAACTGTTATATTTCAGTTAGAACGCTTTCTAACTTAGACCGGTCAGAAAAACCTGTTTTTTTTCGGATTTTGACTGATTTATTAGACAACTAGCTGACCCGCCCGGCGTTTCCCGAGCCATTGTAATAAACTTAAATCTCTTAAAAAACGGAACTCTGGCCACGGTCTACGATGGTTTCGGAACCGTATATCCGGCATGTTCGTACGCTCTAGAAAATCTTTTATTTCCCCCTACCACCGCCAGGGGAGCATTCTGTTCTAAACAAACCTCTTTCCGAACGAACTTCTGAGACAGGTCCCCGCTGCCTACGTTACTGTATAGTAGGCGCACTACAAAATTGAGCTGGTTTCGAGAAGATTGGAATATTATTAGCCCAGTTATTGCAATAAGGCACAGTTAGAGAAAATAACATTGAGTGAGGTGCCGAAGGGAGGGGATGTTCGAGTGTCCTTCAGAAAATGACTAATTAGGAGGCCGACTATGCATGCATAAAAATTCGTTCGTTTTGATAAGCTAGGAACTTAATTACAAAGTTGGCTTAAACACTTATTTGTAAATAGTGGTAACCGCTACTCATAAATTTAATTTAATGTTATAAAGGGTGACTATTAACTTAAATATAATGTTTGGAATCACTTGCGTTGAAATCGGAAAGATAGTTGTTGATATAGAGAAACGGGGCATAGTTAGAGAAAAACCTTGAAGGAGGGGCCGGGGGGGAGGGTTGTTCAAGTACCCTTCAGCAAATGACTAATTTAGAGGAGCACTATGCATCTTTCGAAATTTGTTCGTTTGCTTAAGCTAGGAACTTAATTACAAATTTGGCTTACCCAATTATTCGGAAATAGTGGTAACCGCTACTCATAAATTTAGTTTAATGTTATAAAGAGTGACTATTAAGTTAATTATAATGTTTGGAATCACTTGCGTTGAAATCGGAAAGACAGTTGCTGAGATATGGAAACGCAGCATAGTTAGAGAAAAAACCTTGAAGGAGGTCCCGGGGGGGATGTTCAAATGTCCTTCAGCAAATGACTAATTAAGAGAAGCACTATGCATCTTTCGAAATTCGTTCGTTTGCTTAAGCTAGGAACTTAATTACAAATTTGGCTTACCCAATTATTCGGAAATAGTGGTAACCGCTACTCATAAATTTAGTTTAATGTTATAAAAAGTGACTATTAAGTTAATTATAATGTTTGGAATCACTTGCGTTAAAATCGGAAAGATAGTTGCTGAGATATGGAAACGGAGCATAGTTAGAGAAAAAAACTTGAAGCAGGTCCCGGGGGGGGGGGAATGTTCAAGTGCCCTTCAGCAAATGACTAATTAGGAGGACCACTATGCATCTTTTAAAATTTGTTTGTTTCCTTAAGCTTTGAATTTAATTACAAATTTGGCCTAAACTGTTATTCGTAAATAGTGGTAACCGCTATTCATAAATTTAGTTTAATGTTATAAAGGGTGACTATTAAATTAATTATAATGTTTGAAATCACTTGCGTTGAAATCGGAAAAATAGTTGCTGAGATATGGAAAACGGAGCAGAGTTAGAGAAAAAACCTTGAAGGACGGGCCGGGAGGAGGGCGGGTGTTGTTCAAGTGGCCTTCAGCAAATAACTAATTAGGAGGATCACAATACATCTTTAATGATTGATTCATTTGGTTAAGCTAGGAACTTAATTTGAAATTTGGCTTACACTATTATTCGGAAATTCTGGTTACTGCTTTCTAGAAGTACACCTTGAAGCTTAAATATAATTAGACCCTTGCCCTCTTCATTCCCGCAAATATAAAAAATAATCTGTTAAATAAAGTTTTCTGTATTAACAATCTCCATCATAATAATAAATGTCATGTAAAAGAAAAAAATCTTAAACCCGACTAATTGTCATGAAGAAAAATGTGCCTTTAAAATATTTCAATCAGTGGGACGTATGTGTAATTTGTCATGTGCAGGTGGCGCGACAATCGCATGGCTCCTCTACGCTGATAACTTCATTCCATATTGAAACTATTTAGTTAGAAATCCTTATTTATGCATCGCTACTCTGGTTTATTTAATTATTTCTGTGAAGAATCGATGCAACCAACCAGTGAACCAACCAACCCAAGAGAATAAAAGCGTATTTTTAATGAGAGTTCTTTGTGCATTTTAATTAATATTTCAGAAAGTAATTAAAATATTAAAATTCTGAAGTAATAGAGCACCAGGAGAGGGTTTGGACTACCTAAATCTAAATTTCCAGTCTTCTAGGTGGGCTACATTTTCCTAGCCATCGCCAACAGACACACACACAAACACACATACAGAGCGAAAATTTCTTTTATTAGTATAGATATTATTTGTATCTAGCAATAATCATGATATAAATCAGTTAAAAAGCATTTTATCTGATTCATTCCAGTTAGAACGTGTTCTAACTTAGAGCGCTAGGACTACTAGTTAAATATATTATATGTTTTATATAGTAAAAGTGTTACATATAATACACTGTAACACTGTAACACCATATGTAGTAATACTGTAACATGTAATATATGTTATTACATATATTATATGTTACAGCGAAAACCCGACATCAGTCAAAACCCGAAATAACTAGGGAAAACTCGTTCTAACTGAGAGCTCCAGTTGAAAGGCGTTTTAACTGATTTATTCTAGTTAGAACACGTTCTAACTTAGAGCGCTAGGAAAACCCCGTTTTCCCTAGTTAATTCATGTTTTGACGGATTTCGGCTTTTCTGTAACATATGTATTAATCTATAAAAGTATTTTCTCTTTTTAATCGATGTTAAGTCACATGTATACTAAGTGTAAATATTCAAAGCTCTTGAAAATAAATATACAATCTGTGTCGAATCTTGCATTCACGAGAAGTTATCTTTAATTATAGAAAGAGCCAGAAATATTTTTCCCTAAAATCAATGTACATTTAAATACTGTTTAACTCGTAGGAACAAAATCATGCTTGAAAATACATTATTCAATCAGATTGGTGATTTTTTCCCGATACATTTTGTTTTTTATTTACTGCAGAAAAACATTTATTCTGGAATAAGTGTACAAAAATTAATATTTACACTTTAATGTACAAATAAAATACAAAAATTAACATTTACCGTACGCACACGGTTTTTCATGATACACAAAAAGAAAATAGTATATTTATAAAAAAAAAAAAAAAAATCATTTAATTTAATAATTTGTTTATTTTGTAATAAACTTATATTTGTTTTTCTCCTTAAATGTTATTCTCTTTAACATAAATCTTTAAGGCAACAGACACTCTTCTTTTTCAAGAATTGACATTCTTCTAATAGGAGAATTTAAAAAAGAAAATGGATTTCATTGGATATTCCGATCGTGTATATAACCGATGTATATCCTTTTATGTCAAGAATGTAAAACATCCTCTCTTTCAAATACATCGGAATTTCATGAATGGATACTTTTCTCGACAGCGGAAAGACAGACTTTTTTCGTTCTTCATTTATCATATTTTATTGTTTTTCAATTAGTTTTCCGACAACATTGACCTGCTTTTTAATGTATTTCCACATGATTTTATTATTTGAGGCATCAAACAAATATTTCTATAAACATATGAATATATATATATATATATATATATATATATATATCTGGTAAAAAAACGTCTATTGTCATAATTGTTTTAAAAATATGTAAAAAAAAAAAAAAAAAAAAAAAAAAAAAAAAAAAAAAAATGCTTAAAACAAATTTTATTTTTTTATGAGTTCCTCTTATATAGGCCCCACCAGTGGCTGAGAGATTCTGCTCTCAAAGCTGGTAGACGGGAGGTGCTGGGTTCAAACCCCTGTCGCGCTCTTCAACCTAACCGTTCGGAGTTTTTCGTGGTTTCCTTCGAACCTTGCGGGTTTGGATCCCTTAGAAAGACCCCCACGGAGGCCACTCGCACCAGGGTCCCTCGTGTATCCCTCTTGTAGATAATCGGCCGTCATAAAATCAACCAACCAACCTCTTATATAGTTTTCTAAATATGTATGTTTTTTATACATAATCAAGTAAGGCGATGTTTAAATCAAGTTAAAATCTTGAGTACAAGGTGAGTTATAAAAATGCAAAGCGGATCAAAGAAAGCACACAACGTATAATAAATTTTTATTTACATAACTAGGGGGCTCTGTCTCATATGATCTACGCTCGCCAACTCCTTCCAGACCCCGCACTCTTTCAAAACACGATAATATGCTCTGTTTTAAAATATATTACCGGATTAGGGTAGATAAAACGATATTTCCAAGAACAGTGAGGATCTTCTGTAATCGGGTTGGCACTGTTTTCCATTTAACTGGAGATTTTTTCTCCTACTAAGGCCGCATCCATCGCAGTCGCGACTGCTGATGGCTGTTTTCGAGATTGAATATGTAATATCTATCATACCTTCGAAAATAAGCTTTAACAAAATGGTTAATTAAGAAACGTCACTGACTCTCGTACTTTTATTATAACGTCTAGAAGAAAATGTTTCTTTTAAACGTTGTAATAAAAACGTTTTAAAGATGACGTACCAAATACATTGTTTTAAATATGACGTAACTTTCACTATTTTATGCTTTTCACACATAATAGTTTAGTTATTTTAAAGTTTTCTTTCTATGTTAATATCCACATGTAAATATATTTTTCATTTGTAAAATGTTTAGAAATATTATTATTTGCGCTAACCTTAAATTTGACAAAAGTAGTTTTAAAAAAAGCCTTTTTCAAAATATGAAATAAATCTCTATTCAGATAATGAAAATTCGAAAACAATTGCTAAGAACTTCAAAAATTTGCAATTTTTTTAACTGATTAGACATGATAAAATTTTGAATAAAAAATTGGAAAATATAAAAATTAAAAGAAATTACACAAAATTTAAAAAAGGATTCGACACTATACACCACAATCAAGTTCAGTATGTCCCAGCAAAAGATGGTTAAACTGCTAAGCATAGTTGTTGATCCGATAAAACTTTATTAAGAGAACTATTTTGAACGAATTCATCAATAATTATCCCCTTAAATTAAATCTTCAAATTACAAGAAAAAAATCAGCTTGTTTACATACATTTCTCTATAAAACTGCCAGTTTTCAAATTTGTATGTGATATATATATATTAAATATTAGCCCTGAAAGAGACCAGGCTACAATAAATTCAATTACGGCAGTGACAGAGACAGAAACAGCGTTACTTACTTTGTTTTTTTAGAATAAAGATATTCAAACGGCCAAAAATATGTTGAAAACAGTGGCGGCTCCTGACTAGCTATTTTTATTATCTTGGCTGTAAATTTTATTCTTTTCGTACCATTATTTTTTAAAGAAAGCTTTTCCTAGTTTTAATGACAGGATTTTCTACCAACAAATGAGGCATTTTTTAAAAAATTGTTGTAAGAAAATAATAAATTTTGCAACAGTGCTTTTAGTACCCCAAATGAAGGCAGTCACGTGTCGCCACTGGTTGAAAATGTTCGTCTTCACGAAAATGAGTCACTTTGTTTGGCCTTAAATTCTGTTTATTACTGCACATGAACGTGATAGACAGTTTGTTTAATAGTGCTCTTATTCGTTTCTTCTACATCTGAAAATGCATCAGAAAACTTGTTTTTCATATTTTAGTGCGGGTCAGAAGCAAAATAATGCTGAACGGCACTGACAAATATACTTTGAAAGCGTTCTAAAATCAGGTCTACTAATAACTTCAACGCTTTGCAACACACAGACGAGACGAATAATACTCGTTAGACGGGATGCGAACAAAAACCCCACCGGATAAAAACTCCACCGAACAAAAATCTCACCGCATAAAAGCTCCACCAGACAAAAAACCTTTTCTGCTGAGAAAAAGCTCTATTTTGACCAAGTTTATTTTACAGAAAGAGTCTCCAAACATTTAAAAATTTTTCAAGCTTAATTCAGGCTTCGCTAATATGCTTTTTGTAATACAATTCTTCAGTCTCTCCTTCTCTTGTGAAAATCAGAAGTTATAAGTTATGTGATAAATATTTTATATTTCTTAAGATACACGTACATTTTAACGCCTGAATTAAAATATTATTTAAATTAAATATGGAACATTAGACAGACGTAAATACATTTAAAAAGCAATTAAATTTAAAAATTGATAATTTTTAATTTAATTTCTTTTTTAATGTATTCAAGTCTGTCTAATGTTTCATATTTATTTTAAATTTTATATTTCGTTTCTATAACTATTAATATTGTAGAAATATTTTTTCATAGAAAAAAAATTCTGTAACATACGCAAAATTCTGCAGATGAACTAATTTTAATTTTATTAAAATATTAAGCATTTATTAGTAAAATTATGTTTGATATGGCAGTATTAAAATAGTAAGTACACGTGGGAATTTTGTCCGGTGGGTAGAGTTGCAAAGGCTAGAAAAAACCCGGTTTATTTTCAGGTTTCTTGGGAATAAACAGGTCTATTGGCAATAAACTTGGGAATAATCTGGGTCTATTGGAAATAAACCGGTTTTTTGTAACTTTACTGGTGGGCTTTTGTCCGCCTATTTTTATCCTGAACTCTCGTTAGACATGTCTATCTTGGTCCGGTGTAAAACGTCCAGCTGTTGAACATTGTCCCTTTTACATTTTGGGAGCGTGATGGGTGCTTAAATTCAGTATGCATCTTAAAAACTCACCCTGTTTGTCCATAGACAGTCCTGCACCCGAATTATTTTGTGTGTCCCTGAATGCACGATGAATGCTATCTACACCATTTTCTATAATAAGCATCTTGTAGTGCACCTCAGTGATATATATCAATTTCACTATGTTTGGAATGGTGTAACATCATTAAAATACATCGCAAACGAATTTCCCCCACAGACCGTAATGTAACAGAGTTCGTTTGAGTGTCTCTCTAAAACAGCGGTTCCCAACCTCTTTACTTCCACGTACCCCTTTCTTAGGCTTTTCATTGAGGAGCACCCCCTTTTCTAATAAACACTGTCCTCTTCACCAGCACAACGCAGACATGTTTTTTTATTATTATTATTAAATCATTAATATTATTAGCAGAGTTAAACAAATCTCTTCATTTTATATTGACATTTCTAAGCTTTATTTTTTATACTGCATTTTAAAGTAAATTTTACTTTTTATAATATTAGCTTAACTGCAAAGCAAACAGTTTTTAATAATATTCTATGAAAGTTTATAACAGTATTGCTCTCATGATATAAAATGACTTTTAGTACTCTCAAGGGGATCCTTGGACTTGTTTCAGGGAGCTGAGTTTTTTAAAATCAGGTTGATATAATCTCAAGTCAAGAGCAGCGTCAAGCGTTATACATGCATCCTTAGTATATGCATAAGATGAAAATGCTCTTTCGACAAGGTCTGCATTTGGGAAGGATAACAAGCATTCACTGAGTTTTTGGTTCTCTTCAATTTTCGCGAAGATGGGGAAAAACAAAAGTAATCATGCAATATGGTTAGAGGCGGGCGAAGGTAGCGACATTAAATTATTATCAAAGAATTACTAGATCTAGTGGGGCGTTCCCCTCATTTAATGACTAACATATTGGAGATACGCATTAGACTTATTTCGTACTCCGAAACTATCAAATTTGTTTATGCATTTTCAGTTGAACTATTTTTGTGAAATCCGTCATTACCGATATGATTTTCACGTACCCTCAACACGCCCGCCGCGTACCCATAGAGGTACGTGTACCAAAGGTTGGGAAACGATGCGTCTAAAAGAACTAAAAACGCTAAACACTTCTTTTTCAATACTGACCTTCAAGTTCATTCAAGTTCAATGAACTTCAATAACAAATATATATTCCATGACAATGCGATTATATTTACGCAAGTTAGAGCGCAGAGAGACAAACAAACAGACAAAAGCAATTCATGAATATTTTTTAACGTTATTGAAAAGTGTTAAAAAGTAAAATTTTGAGCCCCGTGCAACCTTAAGAGATTGAAAAAATCTCAAATCTTAAATACATCGCTCTTTATTAAAAATAATAATAATAATAATAATAATAATAATAATAATAAAATGATGTACAAATGAAAGAAGAGCACAACTACATTCACATTTTTACTTATGGAATTTGAGATGCAAATAATAAAAAAAAATTATCATAACAGTGTAAAGATGAGAGAAACTAATTACTTTAAAAAAAATAAAGTTTAATGAAATAAATCCTGAAATAAATAATACTCAGCTGTAGCTGCGGGTAATGTTCCTGTCAATATTCTTTTTCTTTTTTATCTAAATTGTTTGTAAAAAAGTCCCTTTGTAAGTTTAATGAGAGAATAATTCTATTATTATTTCCGCATCATTAATCATGTGTATTGTGACAATATTAGTGTAAGCTTTGTAATTAAAATGTGATATGTTTAATTAATTTTTTTTATTCCTTTCAAAAGAAGACATTTTTTAAGAAAGATTTAGTTCGTTAAAAAATATTTTCTTTACATTGTAGATTGATATAAATCATTATTTTCTAAAATCCCTTTGTTAAATATTATGCGTCATGTTCTATTAAAAAAGGTAATTTAAATGAATTGTCTTCATAAAATTTTACATTACACTGTAACTATATATACAGAGTGTTCAAAATTTGACCGACAAATTAAGAGGGGTGATAAAAGGCATCAAGAGGATGAAAACTTACCATAGAACACGGGTCGCAAACCTTATTTAATGGGAGAAAATCGCAAAAATATTTATGAAAGGTGTGACATCGCGTGGGACAAAAAGGGCCAATAATAAATAGAAAAAACATTTATATGACGTAAAGCATGATTACAATACATTACAGTTCAACGCCAGAAAGGAGACGACGAGACATTTTTATAGGAATATGTTTTAACTCTTCCGGCAATCCTTCGTCCGTCGTTGTCAACTGTGCAATGACCTGTGTAGCCGCAACCTCGAAAAATTTCTATAAAAATGTGTTGTCGTCTCCTTTCTGGCGTTGAACTGCAATGCATTGTAATCATGCTTGACGTCATATAAATGTTTTTTGTACTTATTATTGGCAATTTTTGTTCCACTCGACGTCACACCCTTCATAATGATTGTTGCGATTTTCTCCCACTAAACGCGGTTTGCGACCCCATGTTCTTTATTAAGTTTTCATCCTTTAGATGCCTTCTATCATCCCTCTTAATTTGTCGGTCGAATTTTGGAATACCCTGTGTGTATATCTCAATCCACCAAAATATAAAATAACCACAAACGGAAATATAAAATAACACCCTCCAAGTAATTGACAATTCCAAAAAGTTTTCTTTATCTTTAGAAACCATAAAAAAAACAATATATTTTCGAGATTTAAACAAGAATTTATAAAAACCAGTTTTCTTGTGCCGCCACTGATTTTTGAAAACGTTTCCGGGTAGTTTTTATAGTGTAATTATCAGTTTTCTGAAAATAGATTATCAGTTTTTAGGATACTATTAATTCTCAATTAAACATTTTCAGCAGTATAATTAAATATATACATTTAACAAAATTAATTCAATGCTGTTAAATTATAAAGTTTGTCTATAAAACATATTTGTTGAATTTGAAAATGCTACACTGTAAAAAATGACCAATGTTTCTTATTTTATGAAAATATGCTATAACCACGAACGAAAATATAATATAATCTTCTGAGTTATCCGAAATTTCAAATAGCTTGTTACATTGTCTTTTGAATCCCCAGAAACGAATACATTTTCAAAATTTAAAGAATAATTTATAAAAAAAAATTATTTTTAGCTGCCCGAATTTTTCAGAAACGTTTCCGAAGGGATTTTATAGTGTATTAATTAGTGTCCTCAGCCTGGAATACCTGTTTTTCGAATGCTATCAATTCTGAAGTAAATATTTTCATGCTCAAAAAAAATTTTTAACAGACAAACATGCAAAATTAACAGCGTTAACAATAACATTAAAATACATAAAGTTCTTTACTCTTTCATGTATAAATTAACTTATACGGCTGAAAACGTGTACTTGAGAATGGATAACATTCGAAAAACAGGTATTCCAGCCTGAGGACACTAATTAATACACTTTAAAATTCCTTCGGAAACGTTTCTGGAAAATTCGGGCAGCTAAAAATAATTTGTTTTTATAAATTATTCTTTAAATTTTGAAAACGTATTCGTTTCTGGGGATTCAAAAGACAATGTAACATGCTATTTGAAATTTCGGATAACTCAGAAGATTATATTATATTTTCGTTCGTGGTTATAGCATATTTTCATAAAATAAGAAACATTGGTCATTTTTTACAGTGTACCTTGAAAATTGATAGCATTTAAAAAAGCCTATATTCCGGTATCAAAAACTGATTAAAACCTTACAATAATCCTTCAGAAATGTTTGCGAAAATCAGTGGGAGAAAAAGTAACTTTTCTTTTATAAATGCTTCTTTAAATCTGAAAAAATATTTTAGTTTCTGTGGTTTTTAAAGATAATGAATGCTTTTCGTAATTTTTAGTAACTCTGGTGTGGTTATTGTATATTTTCATTCATGATTATAGTATATTTTCCTAGATTAGGAGACATATGTATTTTTTTTACAGTGTAGTTATCAAAAATGTACAAATAAAGTATTACATGAAGGAAATGTTTTATATTATGATATGAAATAATGGTCTTTAATTATGTATATTTATGTGCGAACAGTTTTCTCTAAAAAATCATCATTTGTATTTACACTTTTATGATTTTCTACAAAATAAACTGTTCAAAATTTTGAAATGCATAATACATTTGATTTAATTTCATCAGTGTAAGTATCACCATCACTTCAAATACAAAATACGAACATCTGCTTCACTAAGCTTTAATCTTTTTTTTTTTGAGGTTGTTTTAAGTTGATTCCATTACAAACTGGCCTGTTGCAACTATTGCACTTACATATCTATTTATCTTTCTCTCTCTCTCTCTCTATATATATAATTCAAATCTTGTGATGTAGGTAACATCTCAAATACTGAACCAAAGCGTACCTAATTGTGACAGTGTATTGATCTTGCCAGTATATTAGCCAGTATTTTCTAATAAAATATGTGACTAATTTACTTTGTTTCCATAGACTCTATACAGCAAAAACATGCAAAACTTGTCAAAACGAAAACTTCTAAAACACTGATCTGATTCCAATGTAATTGGGATAGTGTGTTGATCTTGCATGTGTATTGCATGAGTTATTTTTTCTAGTATTTAGATGCTACAGTCATTTTCAGAAACACAGACAACCAAGAAAAAGAAAAAAAAAACTTTTTTATCATGATAACACCCAAAATACTGAAGCTATTCGGAACTACTTATGGCAGTGTACTGGTCTTGCAAGTATATTGAATGAATTTGTTAATCAAGTATGTTGCTACTAAAGTTCGAATACGAGGACTATCATATCTGCCGAGGGCATTCAATGAATGGTTTTGGTTATATTACAGGCTACAAACGATATTTATACTATAATTTCCAATTATATATATATATATATATTTTTTGACATAATTTTCTCATAGCCAACAATTGCATTTTCTAAGCCTAATTTAAATTTTTCCGGCATATTACATTTCTCTATAAAATATTGAACTTAGAAGTAGTGAAACAAATTTGATTAATTTATATTATACTTTATCTATGTACTTGAAAATGATAAAAAGAGAAAGAAAGAAACCTATTCTTCCAAATGAAATGGAAGGGCTTTTTCGGACCCTTTTTGTTGCTCTATTGATCTTTTAACACTTTTCAAAATAGTTGACAATTGTTTATGAATTCGGTTTGTCTGTATGTCTATCCGTACACTAACTCGCGTAACTATTTTCAGATTAGCATGCAATTCATATATGTTATTGAGGTTTACCATGGCATGTTCGGTATTGAAAATGAAATGTGTAGCACTTATAGTTTTTTTTACAGGGACACGCAAAAGAATTCTGTTACATTAAGGTCTATGGGAAAATACTATTAGTGGTTTATTTTAATGATGTTTTATTATTTCAAACATATTGAAATTGATATATATCACTATGGTGAACTACAAGAGGCTTAATATGGAATATGGTGTGCATAGCACTTATAATTCCTTTACAGGGACTTTCAAAATAAATCCGTTACATTACGGTCTATGGATAAAATTCGCTTGTAGTTTATTTTAATAATGTTTTACTACTTCAACCAAATGGAAATATCACTAAGGTTCATTACAAGTGGCTTACTATAGAATACTGTGTGAATAGCATTCATCGTTCATTTACAGATCAATCTGAGGTTATGTCTGCGTTGATTCTCGTTAATCAAATGGTAAAACAACTTAAAAAGAAACAAAAAAAAAGAGATAACAACGAAGCAGCAAAAATCCAGTCGCAGTTGCAGAGTTTGATAGAAGATCAAGAAGCATAACTAGAAATCAACCATTCGGAAATTGAAAATCTCGACAGTTCAAAAAATATTACATAAATGTAATATCGCATTGTTCATATTTGACTCCAGCCATGTTTGAGGATCTGATTAGGAAACAGTAGATTTTTTTTAAAACTAACTAATCTTATTGAAGTCAAGAAACAGAGAATTAAAATAATTCCGTATGTCAATTGCACTATCTGATTAGCTATATAATTTAACTATCGCCAATTGTCGAATAAATTGCCGTAATTGGGTCCTCCGCCAATTGTGAGTATGATTTACTGAAAAATAAAATTCAATGTAGTAATTATTTTTTTCAAGTTTTTGTGACAAACAGCTAATTAAATCACATGTTCTTAATTAATAAAACATAACTATTAAAAAATAGACTTCACTATTCAAAATCGAATTTTTAAAAGACATTTTCATGTTCACAATAATTATTCATTTACATGGTTTACATCTTTAGTATAAAATTGACATACAGAGTAATTCCGAATTCATGGTACATTCTTTAAGGGTTGGTACAGGACACTGCAACAAACAATTTTTGTATAGGAAACCGAGGTTGGAAATCCATTTATATAGTTAAATTTACAGGGCGTCCACTCCAATCCGAAGTCACGTTTTCGTTCATAAATTAAACAGTAGTGAAGATATTTTAACAAAATTTGCAACTGACTCATCTTTGTATGAATTGTAAGCATACTGAAAGGATTTTGTTAAAATATCTTCACTGCAGTTAAAGTTAGCAACGAAAACGCGACTTCGGATTGGAGTGAGACGCCCTGTACTTTTGACTATATAAATGAATTTCCGACCCTGGTTTTCTATGCAAAAATTGTTAGTTACAGTGTCCTGTACCAACCATTATATTTTGTACAATGAAATCGAATCCCCCTATATATAGTTTCACGTCAATATAAGTTAGTAGCAAAAGGGTAAATAAACAACAGTAATTTAAAGGAACAGACAATGAGTGAAATAAATATTCAATTGATGTCATTTCAATGAACAATATTTTTTTACTTCACAGTGAGTAAATATATGAGTTGGTTTTGGCCGATCAATGAACAAATATCAGTTTAAACACATATATATTTATTTAACATAATATTTAAGAAAAATATTCCACACAGAAATGTTTGAATGTTGCCGTTTGAGCGAGTATACTTGTTTAATTTAAACTACGAGAGATTACCCACCCCCTTTTTATATATTGGATGTACGAACTCTAAAAACTAATTCGGGAAGAAAATTAAAAATTCTCAAATTGAATGCGTTAGATTTTTATGTTTCATAATAAATGAGTTCAAAATGTTTTATGTATTCTACGGAAGGTTAAACTTGTGTAATTTGAATTAAGGGGGAGGGGGGGTTGCAGAAAAATTACCAACAATAAAAGAAATATTATTTAAATAAATCAATATGCATAAAGAGGGATTATACCTATAATATGGCTTCCCGGTATATTCTTTCCGAATTTTCTGTGAGAATGATATACTTAAGTGAATTTAGATTTCAATTTTGGATTTAGATTTCTATTTCGTGCTTTTAAATATATTCTGATGTAAAGAGAGGGAAAGTGTGAATTAAAATGTTCTGAGAACAGCTATAAATACCAAACACTTAAATATTTTTCACTTAAAAATCTAAGGGAATTGCAATCTTTTGAATCAACTTTTTGAAATTTAAGAAATAAATTTTTTTAATCATTTCTTAAATGGATAATTTATCACTACTATCACCGCCCTATGACTTGTTAGGTAAGGATCCTCGGAAGGGCCATGGTCAACCAAAAGACGAACATATTTTTTTCACACAAACCTGAAGATTTAAAAGAATGCTCTTACGCATCAAAGTTACTTGATAATTATGAATGGTGGTCTTATCTTGAATCACAAGTGATGTATATAACCCTGATGCAGGTGGGGCATGTATCCTTTTAATCCAGGATAGATACCCCAGCTAGTAGCAAATTAGAAACAAATATGGCTGCAACCTATAACTAACACATTATTCGATACTTGTTTCAACAACATTCACTAAATTTTCCATGCAAAATCTCTAGTAAGCACGTTATATTTCTTCTTCTACTTGTCTCTATCTTGCAAGAGCATACTATAAAAGCCAAACTTACCTTTGATTGATGAATAAAACATTAATTAGAAGAAATAAATCGCCGTAATTTCGTCTACTACGCCTTCTTATAACGATTAATAGTAGAACAACGTCACTATCTCTGCCACACATCCAGTAGCTGAATTACAGTAACTAGGGCAACTAGCCCGATGGGTCATCTAAACTGGATTTACCCTATAATGCAAGCAGGTTTGTCAAACTGGAAACGTGAAAATTATTATTTTATTGCTTTTTTATTCTGTAAATCATCGCGTGCCAAATTTTAGGTAATTTCAATTAGGTAAATTTCAATTTATCTTCAAATATTTACATTTTTTAATTAATGAATATGCATTCACGGAAAAGCTCCATTTTCTTCAAAATTTTTTGTCATTCCTATGTATACAAATTAGTGCTTTGCGATGCACCATGTTTTATAATCTTATTTTCTGTACTACCTTTAATTTATGTGTTCTTCTAATTTCATACACATGCATGGCTCTCTTGTATTGTTTTCTCTATTTGTTTGTTTGTCTCCCGAAATTTTTTGAAGAGTGATCAAGTGAGAGATCATTTTCATCTTTTAAATTTGTACACTTATTTAATTAATTAAAGATAGCATCTGATTTTAAGTACTTGTCAGATGGTATAGTTAAATCTATGTTCTCAGAAATATCGCTCAAACTAATCTCTTTGAGGGAAGTCCTCTAGTTGAATCAATACGCTTCACTTTTAAATATATATTTTTTTTATTTTTATACATTTGAAAATTATTTAAAAATATAACATTATAGTATTAAAATAAAAGCATAAAAACTTCTTAATAACATCACAAAAATAAGGAATGTGCTAGGCCTTTCGAAAGAACTTTGTATTTCGATGTCATGCGCAAAAAGGACATGCAACCACTTTGAAGGCAGAAGCTAGACTGACAGGAAAATGGAGACGAAAAGGTACAAGTTAAAGAACAATTGATAAGAAACTAGTTAAGGAAATTGACAAAACGGAAGCAGAAGGCATCATTCAATCACAGAAGATAATTACTTAATCAAATGGATACTATTTCCTTAACTTGTGTCCTATTGGTTGTTCTTTAACTTGTCCCTTTTTCCCTCACTTTTTCTTTTAGTCTTGCTTCTGCTTCAAAGTAGTTGCACGTCTTCTTTGTGCCTGACGAAGAAAAAGAAAGTTCTTTGGAAAGGCCTAGCGTAATCCTTATTTTAAGGTGTTTTTAAGAAGTATTTATGCTTTTATTGTTATCACACCAGATTTTCAATTATAATATTAATTTTTATATTTCCGTCTTTCTTAAATTTCTTCATGTTAAAAACTTTTCTGTGCTGTTAAAGACGTATAATCCTGATTACCTTAACACATTATCTACCTCAGCGTGCATGCGTTACCTCTTTTTATGGTAGCCATGTATAGCTATCTAGTAGAATGCCATATATTGCCATAAATTGTAGAATACGACACAGTGCTTCCTTTAAATGTTTTAAAATTTACATTTGAAAGAATACAACTCAACATACAGTTTCCAGTTGTCATCATTACTTCACTTCACTCGCGTTTCAGATTTTCTATCACAAATCATTTTTATTGACCATTTGTGAAGATACAATGCTTTTATTCCTCTATTTTTATGTAACAAAAATCTACAAAAATAAATCACGTATATATCACAGAAATAAGGGAAACGCAGCAATTTAGTTTTCGAAAAGCGAAATACTTTTTAAACATTTTGTTCCCAAGGCAACTAATAAAGAGAGAAAGTTATTTTATGCGAACATTAAACTTTTCTCTTTTAAGAATTTTTTTGCAATAAAATGCAGAATGTATGCTAGAAAATAAATGTCTTAACATAACAGGATTTTTTATTTTTTTCCGTAAGCGAATTTTCCAGAACAGTTGTATAAATGCCATGTAATTTTCTTTATTGTTTGTTAAATTTTCGCTTGATTTTTATATTACATTTTTGTAGATCGAATTAGTTTGAAGGAAAAAAAGATGTTTCTGGATATTTACAAGTGAAGAAGTGAACACCCCCCCACCCCTGCTCCCTGTCTGTTTTTCTTTTAACCAATAAGGAATGTAAAATGAGTTGTGTTATAAACAAAGTTGAAAAACGGAATAAGTTTGCTAAATAAATTTGAAGTTTGTGTGTAAGATACGTATGAGTTGTTATTAATTACATTTAATATTGTTAAAGAAATTTTAGTCATATGCTAATCAAACGCATAATTCGGTTTTTAACAAAAATAATAAAAATAACAAAATGTTTTAGTCACGAGTTTCCATTTTACAAATAATAAAATTTTATTGTCAATAAAAGAGTATTATTTCGAAACGCATCGTCAAATTCTTTAAACAAAGCTTTAATTTATTCGTTTTTAGGGTTCCGTATTTAAAAAGTAAAAACGGAACCATTATAAGATCACTCCTGTGTCTGTCCGTCCGTCTGTCACTACCCTTTTTCTCGTAAACTACGGGTCGTGGAAAGTTATAAAGCTTTTTTAAAAACATATTTTCATATTATTAGAAACTCACAAATATGTTTATGAAAAATCTAGTGGGCTCATTAATTAAAGTTTTATTTTTGTATATCATGTTTTTAATGTGAACGATAAATAATACAGGAAAATTCTCAAATGAGAACAATGAAAAGAGATGATTAATATATATTCTTACTAGCTGAAGTACCCGGCGCTGCCCAGGATTTTACTAATCTTTGTGTAGAAAAATCAATTTCAAAATTAAACATGTTGCATAGAAAACTTCAGAATGTTAAAATGCATCAATATTTCCATAATCAGGTTTTTACCATGATTCAATGAGTTTCTAAAACCCATATGACGTCATATCTACTTCCACTCTCTATTACGCCCATTGATACTCTCTTTGTATGATTCTCAAACAATTGAAAACAGTCCATTAAACTTTCAATATGACGTCACATTCATTTTCTTTTTAATTTTCTAATAACTTCATATTAACTTGCTTTCTCTACTTACACATACTCATACTTCTTGCATTATTGAGAAATATTTGAAAATTTTTGTTATAGTACCAATATAACGTCATATTAATCTTTATTTCAATTGTTGAAAATTTTTATTTCGTTTTCATATTTCACGTTGAAATCATTCAACAGAAAACGAAACACTGTAGAATTCATCTTATTGTGTATCTTTAACTGTTGGCAACTGCTATAACGAAAAATGTTTAAATTTGGCCGTTAGATATTTGGTTTTGTATTAATTAAAAATTAACTATACATTATTTCGATTCCGGATTACTTTAGTCGCATCGGCCGTGTTTTAATACACCTATACGTAACATTTCACGATTCTGGCTTCCAAACTGTTGATTTATATAAAAGTGCAGACAGACACATTGACAAATTTATAATTTTATAAATTAGATTTCTAAGTTTAGCTTAGTATTAATTCGTGTTAATGTGAGATAGACGCACATGTAAAATATAAAACTCTATTTCATTTTTTAAGAGAAATGCAAATGGGAAAAATAAAAATTTGAAATAGATGATTTATGTATATATGAATGATATTCATACAAAATTTATTGAAATTTGTTCATATATGTATCACAATCTTACTAAATTCATATATATGGACGCAATAAATAATACAGTAGCATTCTCAAATAAGAAGAATAGTAAGACTTCATTTTGATATTCATTCATTGCTTTAAACATGTTTCTACATCGAGGTAAGTACTTTTTCATTTCAAATTAAATGTTCTAGAATATTTAGTTTAGATAGACGTTATTTGAATGATTAATAATGTTTAAAGTTTTCATCATTAATTATATGTTGAACTTGCTTAATTATTTTTTAATCAGAGCGATATGACGTATGTGTTATTCTAAAATCATTATTTAATTTTGCGTAGCACCTTATTATTTGTTAAATAATAGGGTTCTTTACTACATTGATTTTGACACAATTATTGTAATTGGAAAAGGAATCATATGAGAGCCCGGGTTCGAATCCTGGCCCGGACTTTTTCGCCCAGTTGGGAAGATTACATCTCATATGATTTCTTTACCCATTAGAATACTTGTGTCAAAATTAATCTAGTGTAATCACGTTTCCAGCGTTTACTCTAGGTCCCATTACATGCGATTTATTCTCTTGTGCTGATTCAGATATCAGACCAGATGCTATGATTATTAAGGTTAACTGGGTGAATTAGTTCAGCCGTATTCGTCTGAGATTACTCAGTTAGTAGATCATGGTCCGCTTCAGACAAGAGATCGCTGGTTCGAATCTGTCCCTTACTCTTTCGATTAGTTGGGAAGATTACATCTGATATTAGTGTTCTTATTATTTTGAATTAATTATAATACTCATAAAAAAACAGATAAAAACGGAAACAGAAACTATACAAAAACTGAATTATAAAACGCTTAAAAAGCCTTTTTTCTTATCCCCGTTTCTTTAGAAAATAAAACTTCTAAAGATCGCATTCCCAAGTTAGCAGTTAGCATTGTTTTGTTTCTACTGTCTGACGTAAAATAATGAAAGTGTTTTCTGGCAAATATATCTCTTTTCTACGCGATATGTGATACTAAGAAGTCTCGAGAGATGTGCGCTTGTGAAAAATTGCGTTCAATTTTACTTGTGTAGGATTTGAGTTTTTCTGATATTGCAACATTTGTTATAAAGACGTATAATAATAAAAGAGCTTCTATCTATAAGACAGACATTTTAAAAATATAGCAAGTTCAGAGTTATGTTGCATATGGGAATAAATGATTTTGATTAATTTATTTATATTTTACGCCTGTAACTTTTCCCAATTTGTGGAAAAATTTTAAGATTCATATATTCAAATGTAATATTAACATATTACATAAAAATAATTACATATGCTACCTTTACAAAACCGACTACATATATGCTACTATCAAAAATATCTAGCTTATGCTTTATTACTGCAAATTTTATGATTGTAATTCCTCTTGTCAAATCCATACAAATTATAATTAGTAATTAAAAGACAAATTGTTGCATGATTTCAAGGAAAGCTTTGACTTATGAGAATTAAAAATTAATCCTCTTAAAAATCAACAATACAAAAATTGATCCAAGCAGAAAATTTGCCTATTATAATTAACACATTATGCACAAATAAGGAAATTAAGTTTAGATTTAACAGTGGACAAACGTTTATATAATAAAATATTTATAAGCCACACAAAATCATATTTAACGACGAAAATTTGTTTTACCTGCATAAGACAGTAGTAAAGCTTTTGCTATCCATGCAATTATTTAAACTAAAGATGCTATACAAGCAATTAGTTAAACTGAACATTTTTCTTAACATTAATTTCTAACATTCATACGATGTATTCTTATCATAGTTATCCTATTATAATATTAAGTTCAGTATGAGTTAGATTAATTAAAATAATAAAATAAGGAAAATAAACTTGACGGGCCTTTGACACGTAATACAGGTATTACCACTCCATTTAATAGAGGTAACGCAGGTAACTTAAACGAATCATAAACATACACATGTTATAATATTCTACTTGAAAAAAATGAAAAATCTCTACCTTTGAGGTTGCTGAAGACATACCTCATCAGATATCACGATAAGATTGTTGGGATTTCAACAAGGAATAATTTGATCTCCTGCAAAGCGTCACACTCTTCCGTCTTGGAATATTTCATGAAAACAATTATTTTGCCACCGAGTCGAAGGGTAAAGGCGATTATTCATATTGTTCTCTTAATATGGGACTATGAAATCAAAATAAAAGAGTATTCAATCTCGAGTCCGTCAACTATCGTATCTATCTAGCTGTTCAAATCGTCATCATCGAAATTTGTCATGTAACACTTTCAAAGAAACGTTTAAAAAATCAACATCTCGTATATCTGTAACAAGGAAAGGGCAGCTGACGTCACTGTTGGTTAAATTACTGTTGGATAGCAAGAAACACCGAGCCGTCCATTATGACTCCTACTGTATACGAGAGATGGGGCGATTTGATAGATCTAAGTTAAGCAGGTCTATAATACGATTGTCTTATGTCGCCATGACGATTCCTCCAATGATCGCTACGACAAAAATGCAGTGGTAGATTGGTTGACAGAAGTGTTTGTTTGTAAACATGTCCTTTGCCTATAGTGCTGCAGCTCTATTTAACACATCCCCAAGAGCGCTGTGAAATTCCCCACACGCCTCCTCTGCGTTAAAGGGTGGACCTCTCGTCTCTTTACTCCTGCATTGACCGAAGCTGTTATTTCCATGATTCTATTACATTCAGGGCCTGATTACCGGTGGGACAAACTTCCACCAGTAAAAAAGAATAGAAATATTTGCCTTGTTTTTAGCAGAAATTCAGCATTTAAAAGGCGATTATATAAGACAAAAATTTATATTCTTTTTTCCTGGTGGAAGTTTGCCCCACGGGTGATCAGTAGGGTGGATCGATGTTATATGGTGAAAAAATAAATATTCTTTATCAAAACCTACCTATGCGGAAAAGATGTTATATTGTATGGGGATTAAGAGAAAAGAATTGAAAAAATTAATTTTAAAATTTAATACTGCCGCAAAGAGTTTGAATTTTCGAAAAAAAAATTGGAAAAAGACCAATTTTGGTTAGATGATTTTTGATTCAGAATAATTGTTTTAATTTTAATCAAAACATACCTATGCAGAAAAGCTGTTATATTGTATGGAGATTAAAAGAAAATTAATAAAAAATAATAATTTCAAAATTTAATACTGCCGCAAGGGGGTTGGATTTTCGAAAAAAAGGGCAATTCCAGCTTTTTCATTCTCTCGCTTTATCCTTCCACCCCTCCACAAGTTGGAAGCACTACGTCATGCAATCTTCCCTACGTCATATGATACGCCCACGTGGCTCAGAATTAGGGCTCCTATAATAGTTAAAGGAGACTTACTCTGAATAATACTGGATAAACGTGTTCCCACCGCTTGCTCATTAAGTTCAAAGCTAGCGGCTTACGGGATCGGACGCTGTTCTCGCAAAGTGAAATAAATTTCGATTTCATTGCGTAAGGTTTCTTTGTAAGTGTATTGTGTTGCGTAGTGCACTTTGAATATTATTGCACCATGGCGATGTTAAGAATAGACATGATTTGTCCTATATATTGGTCTGGTTGTGATATGCCAACGAATATGCTGCCTACCTACAGTAACTAAATAAAGTGCGTATGTTGGCATTCAGAAAAATACCGAAGCAACGAAACATTGTCTACATCTACACTTTCCTCCTCATGTAAAGACGTTGCTAATAAGTTAGAAGAGACCTGGAAACGAGCTGCAATCCCAATAATTAACCACTATAGCATTTTGAGAAAAGTTCGATTATACCACGACAAATGTCGCGGTCTTCTTAAATCTTACAGAGCCAGAAAAGGGATTGAAAGCTATCGCAAGCAGATTGACGTTTTCCGGAAAAACGCAAATGCTGTTTTTGATATATCGGCGAGTGTAAATCACTGGGAGAGTGCTGAGAGAGTGCAAGTCATTGGAAAAGACATTGTAATTTTTTTGTCCTGCGTTGACAACAATATAGATGTAACAAAGTTGGTTGCGATCGGTTGCGACGGAACATCTATTAACACAGGTATTAAAGAAGGTGTTATTCGAAATTTAGAACTGATCCTGAAGCGTCCACTACAATGGTTTGTGTGTCAGTTACACGCCAATGAGCTTCACTACGTCATCTTTTCGCGTACGTAGATGGAACCACGACTGGGACCAGAAGCTTCACTGGTGGAATAGGACCTTGTTATTAGGAGAAATAGGTTTTTTGCCATCCTGAAAATATTCTGATATCGATATTACCTGAGGACTGAACTCACATAAGGCAATTGGCCCTTCGAAGAATTCTAAAAGCGAGCGAAGTCAAACGGTCTACTGCAATCAAAAACATTTCAACGAATAATATCCGTATCTTCAATTTACCAGTTTTTGAACTTTGTGCCACGGATTATATTGATTTGATTAAATTGGAAAATGTGATAGCACCTCCACTAACTGAACGATTTAGTGACCACATGATTTCAGAAACAATAGTAAATCCAGCAATTATTCCGGCGGCAATAATATCTACTATCAAGGGGTTTCCATGCCACACTCAAGCTACGGAACGGATAGTCAAAACAGTCACATAAGCATCTTCTGCTGTTTGTTGATCATATAGAAAAGACGGTTTTATAAGAAATCGCATCGAATCACGAATCCCCATGCCAATTTTCAACACCAAACGTGATTATCGCCCACTGTAATTTCGAGTATTTTATAGGTTTTTCTTTATTTAATAATAAAGAAGCTGGTAAATAAGAAGCTGAAATTTTTTTCTTGTAACCAACTAAGTGTCCTCTTATTGCAAATATTTAAAATTACTAAAATGCACGTTTCATTTAACAAAATTCATTTTGTCTTTTTAACCGTAAAAAGACTCAAATAGATAAATTTCAAACACCTTGCGGCAGTATTAAATTTTGAAATTAATTTTCTTAATTATTTTTCTCTTAATCTCCATACAGTAGAACATCTTTTCCGCATAGGTAGGTTTTGAAATTGTGAAACAAAAAATCGATCCACCCTAGTGATCAGGCCCTAGTTACATTACACCTGTGCCATAAATCTAGGGTTGGAAAACCTGTAATAATGTGTCCTTAGCTTTAGAGCCTGACAGCCAATGACAAAGAAATATTTAAATAATTTCCTTATATATTTAACTCCTAAACAGAATCTTATTAAAATACAATACATAATTAAGGAGACATTACAAACATTCATATATCCCTAACTATAATAAAGAAGGAAGTTTGTGTGTTTGCGCGCTGTGTTCTGAAGAAACCGCTGCACGCAGACCTGCACAATTTAGTAGGAAAGTACCTCTAAGCATGTAGTTTTGCACCTCGAAACCTGATTTTGGAAATTTTGAATAGATTTTTTTAATTTAAATTTTTATGCGAATTTTGGAATTGTTTTTCAAGTTTTGCAGCACTTTTTCCGCATTAATAACAGAAATTCGGTTACAATCTTTAGCCCAATGTAGTACATTTTATCCTTTTATCAATAAAGTTTATTTGGAATTCGTAGACCAAATTTTGGAATTTTTGGCGATTTTTTTTTCCTTTGACACTAAGAAATTTTGCACAGAATGATGGCCTGATTCGGTGTTTGCTTCCATATCGACCTCAGTTACGCTCAGAATCGTCATTTTTTGTCTCTTTTCAGCTTAGAGAGAGTTCATAATTCTTTAGAGATAAAAAGTCATGATTTTAAAAGGAAAAGGCGGGTTATTAATTATCCTGATTTGGATTTTTTAATTATATTTTTCTTTTAATTTCATTTTGTATGCGTTTTTTTTTTTTTTCATGTTTTGCAGCGTTTTTGTTTCAAATGACGTCACAAATTGCTCACTAGAAGTCAAACACCGTTGGAGGGCAGTTGTGATTGATAGCTGATAGGATTACAGGCACAGCTGAAATCAACCGGGCAATTGTGATTAAAAGATGAAAAGGTCGTAAGCTAATTGAAATTCGAACAGCAATTTATGACATTTTCGCGATTTGTTTTATGCGATTTTTAGGGCTTTTTCATGTACGTGTCCTCGGAGACCACTGACCAGGCCCCTGCCTACCAGGATTCTGCCTAGTTTAACGGGTTGAGGTGCCTGGAGAGCGGGACGAAATTCGCCTGATCGCCGCATGGGGAGATCTACACAGACAAGTATCCGGGTCGGCTAGGTGTTATTCGAAGCCGAAAATTTCTGAGTAGTGTTGGACTGAATTAATAAATCTGGGACTTGACGCCGCACACCACATACTCGTCGCGCTTGGGTGAATGGGGCTGGATGTTTTTGTGTCTAAACTTTGTACGGCTCTTAGCATTAAATGGGGACAATTTTGAGGGAAATTAAGAAAACAGTAAACAATTTGAAAGAGTTGGCCAATTGCTAAGTCGTACCGGGGAAAATAATTTTGTGCCGAAATGCAAGGCAGGCGAATCGCTGCAACGGATGACGGGAGATCGTCTTTCTACCGTACCCCACCGAGGAAAAACTGGCTCCGTGGGCTGTCCCATTGGAGCGGGTCCGGTAGCTTGTGCGGACATTGTCCTATTTGCACCTAATAAAGAGGCGATCTGTCAAAAAAAAAGTTGGGGGTGGAAACTAAAAGGAAAAAAAAAATGGGGGATGCTCCCGGTCCCCACCGATTGAGGCCCACTGTTGCGGGACCCAATCCGCAGCTCCGGGACCATTTGGGGAACCTGAAAGGGAATTTATTAGTACATTTTACAATTAAATTTAACATTAAAATTAAAATTTTAGAAAATAAATTAGGTAAATTAAGCTATATTAAGTTAGAACAAACTTAAACTTAAACTTAAATTAAATTAAAACATGATATTAGCAGTTGAAGTTAGCCTTAAAATTAGCTTTAAGAATTAAAATTAGAATAAGTTAAGCTGCTACGGGTTAAATTAATTAAGACTAGTTAAATTGAACCTAGAAATCTAAACAAATTAAGTTAAAACTAACTTCGACTTAAACTTAAATTAAAGTTAATAAGTTTCTAACTTACTGAAGTTATACCCTTTCGTTGGCTTCGTCTTCTTCAATCTTCGTTCTTCTTTTACTTCTTCCATCTTCTGTGTACACTCCAGCCCCCACGAGGTGCCGGAGGCATAATAGCTTTTTGTTGTGTCATTGTGCATACCTTGCTGATCCGTGATGACATGAGTCGTGCAAGCAACCTTGGTTGCGGGGCACCTGGTAGGGCCGTGGAAGCAGCTGATGGTATGCGACTACCGCACACCTCTGATGGGCCGAGGGCTGGAGTATACAATTCATATATATATATATATATTTTTTTTTTTTTATTAGACAAACACAAGGACGGACAAGCTGTGCCGGGGGCATGAAGCTTCTTACTGTGTCTTACGACTACCGCACACTGCTATTGGGACAAACACATAACAAGGACAATTTTTTAATTTTTTTGGTGGCTTCAGCGAACCTTGGCCATTTTTTTTTTTTTTTTTTTTACATACATATACACATAAACATATAAACATATAAACGTTATACCTTCGTGACTGGGACCCCGTGCCAACTGCTGGGACTATTGTGTTTGTGTATTTCTTAATGTGGTTATGCTATCGCAGTTTTCCTGGAGCCACCTGATTACTACCTTAGCTTTGTTTTGTGTGTGTTTGTTTTTCCCTAGTTGTTTGTGCCAGAGTTTTTCATTATTGGGTGTTATCTGTACCAGGTGGTGTGCTTGGGTGAGTGGGCATTCTAGTAGATAGTGTTTTGGCGATCCCACCATTCCACATTCTCAGTCCGGTGTTTCCGCCTTGTTAAACCTGTGTAAGTATTCTGGAAATGCTCCGTGTGCTGTGTACATCTGTGAGAGTAGAAAGTCGCTGATTAGTCTGTTTTTATCTACTTTTGGGAAGTACGTGTGTGTCTCTCTTCCCGTATCCCCGTAGTCCCATTCGAACTGCCATTGTTTTATTGTCAGGTCTTTAAGAGTTCGTTTTAATTTTGAAATTGGTTTCTTTAGAAAATACGTGCTGTCTTTGGTTAAGTTTGTTGCTGCAGCTTTGGCTAGCAAATCGGCTTCCTCGTTTCCTTGGATGCCGACGTGCGCCTTTACCCAGCTGATTTTAAAACTATTGTTCGAGTTTCTAATTGTGTTTTGTATTGTATCTATAGTTGTATTTGTGTTAAAAGGTTTGCTTAGAGATTCGATCGCTGAGCGGCAGTCCGAACGTATACTGTAGCCCTCACCCTGCGTGTTGCCCCATTCTGCTGCTTTTTGGATTGCCAGTAGTTCGGCCTGGAAGACGCTATTGCTGCTCCTTAAAGGCACTGACCATGTCTTAATCTTTTGATTGTTTTTGTATGCTACATAGGCCGATCCTGTAGCCCCTGATTCCAATTTAGATCCATCTGTGTATATTACTATGTCTTGCATGTTAAGTCCTATCCTTGGTTCAGCCGTGTTCGCTGGGTGATTTCGCCATATGTTTATTTTTTTGTCGTAGTCATTGTGGTTTAAAGTCGTGTTATGTATTGTGGCATTTTGCCTAAGTCTTGATATTGTGCCGTATGCTGCTTCATATTGGACTTTGAGGTGAATTGGAATCAGGCCCGAGAGTACCAAAAGTGCCGAGGTGGGTGCCGTTCTGTAGGCTCTGACTATGGCCAGTGCGAAGTGTCTTTGGCAACTTGATAGAATTTCCACACTTCTTTTGTTGAGGCTATGTCCCCAAATTGGTGCTGCATAAGTTAGCGTCTTTTCCACTACTGTTGTGTACCAGATCTTGAGTATATTTGGTTTTATTCCCCATCCCTTGGCTGTCATATGTGCGAGTTTTTTAAAGTTTGTTCTAACCTTACTTGTTTGAGCTTGGCAGTGTGGTATCCAGTTGAGGTTTTTATGTAGTGTCACTCCTAGATATTTTATCTGTTCTTTAACATTGAGGACCTGGCCGTTTAGTTCGATTCCCTCTATAATATTTGTATTCTGTGTCGGTAGGTTTCTTGTGTGTCCCCTGTTGAGGTATAGTAGTTCTGTTTTTTCCTTATTTAGTGTTAAGCTATTTCCCTCTATCCAGTCGTTAAATTCCTTGAGTATTCTGTTTGCTAGTCTTCTTAGTTTTTCTTTTGTTCTACCTTTTAAAATAATAATGAAGTCGTCTGCAAATGCCTGTATTCTAACGTGTTTACCCCAGTATTTTTTTAGTGCTGTTTCTGCAATCAATAGCCATAGGAGCGGGCCAAGGCAACTTCCCTGAGGACAACCGCCGAATGTCTGTTTTGTTATTTTAATCCCGTTTTCCTCTAGTGAGACGTATCTGTTTTGTAGGAAGCTCACCACCCAATTTACCAAGTAATCTGGGCAGAGAGAGTCTTTCAAGTTATTTATTAGTGTTGGCCAGCGTATGTTGTCAAAGGCCCCTTTAATGTCCATGGCTATGAGGAGTGTTTGGTATTTTTTAATTTTATCTTCTTGTATTGTTTTTAGTAAGTTGTTTAGTGCATGTTCTGTTGATATTCCTTGCTTAAATCCATACTGTTTGTCACTCCAGTAGTTATTTATGTGTAAGTGATGGTTTATTCTGCCATGTATGATTCTTTCTAACATTTTCCCTAGTGCTGGTAGTAAGCAGATTGGTCTGTAATTTTTTGGGTTTGTTGGATCTTTGCCTGGTTTTTGGAATAGAACTACTATGCCTAACTTGAATGATTTGGGGAAATACTCCAAGCGAAGGCAGGTGTTAAGGAGTGTCAACAAGAGTTGCGGTGCTGCATTATTTATTCTTTTTATTAAGTTGTAGTCTATGAAATCGAAGCCAGGGGCTTTGTTTTGTTTTATGTTTCTTATTATTCTATTTAGCTCTGCCTTCGATACAACCGGTGGATTTGGATTCTTTTTACTATCTGTTTTGGTCAGGGTATGTGGTATATCTTTGTCTGTTATATATAAGTTTTCTAAGAAGTGAGTTAGCGTGTCCTTGATAGTTATTGATTTGTTAGGGGGGAGCACATTTACTAATTTAACCGGACCGGACCTTTTGTCACTAGCATTCTTGTATTGTGAACCGTATGTTTCTGTTATTTTACTGCAGTATTCTTTCCATGTCTTTGATTTGGTTTTATTGATTAGTTTTTTTAGTTTTGCCCTTTCCTTTTTAAATATTATATGTTGTTTTATTTTTAGTGTCTCGTCCTGTTGTTTTTGGTATTTCCTCCTGAGTGCCCTAACTTTGTTTCTTGCTGTTTTGATTTCGTCCGTCCACCACGGTGGGGCAGTGACCTCGGGTGTGCGTTTTTTCTTGTAGCATGTGAAGGCTATTGTTGTGATTTCATTTTGTAATCTGAGGGTTACGCTATCTAGCTGGTCCTCTGTTTTAGCTTTTTGGAGTTCTTTGATGTATGTGTTTCTGATTTTCCTAATGTGTTTCTCAAATTTCGCATGTTTCCCTATTTATGTTTGTAGTCCGTGTCTTTGATAGTCTATATTTTCGAAGTTTTTAAGTGTGAATTTAATGTACCTGTGGTCACTGAGTGAGACGTCATCACTGACATGCCAATCACTAATTTCATTTCCTAGTCTGACTGATGTTATTGTGAGGTCCGGCCAGCCTTTCAGTTCCTTGACTGAGCCGTCCTTGTTTTTCCCTCGCATTGTTCTGAAAGAGGGTGGTGCGTCTGGTGGGTTGTGGACGAACAGTGAGTGCTGCAGGAGGAAATCTGTCAGTTCCCGCCCTCTATGGTCAATATCGTCGTATCCCCATGCTGTTGAGTGAGCGTTGAAATCCCCCACTAGCAACACCTCTCCTTCTGCCTTTTGAAGTGCATCTTCAATTTCTTTTAGGACTTCAGAGAAGTCTGACAGTGGCGGTGCATAAGTGTTTATGATTGTGAAAGTTTTATCTCTATTGTCTAGTTTTATTGCTGTCGTGTAGTTTTTTGTTAGAATCGTTATGGGTTTTGTGCCTAATCTGGTTATGATCGCTGATTTATTGTTGTCTGTTTTGGTTATGTTCCAGTTTTCTGGTTTAAAGCCTGTTATATATCCTGTTTTTTTGTTTTGGTGGTAGTCCTGAAGTAGTGCTATCTGTATTTTGTTTGCTGCGACATAACCCGCTAATGTGTCTGTGGCTCTACTGCCGCCGTGTAAGTTTATCTGTATTAAGCTTAGTGTGTCTTTTTGGTTTATTTGCGTGTTATTTGTCCCATCGCCTGATTGTGTATTTTGTTGGGTATCCATCATGTTGTTTTGGCTGTGTTTGGCGCTCTGTGAGCGCGTGATTCTGTTAGTGTTATTTGGATGCATGGTGCCTTCGTCGTTCTGTCTCTTGTTTACTTCTAGTTTCTAAGTCTTGACTTGAGTATGTCACTAGCCTTAACTTACCACCATTGAAAGTGTTGATGGATACCCTTCCCTGCAACACTTCCTGTATTTTTGCTAATGGCAATCCCTTGTCCGACTGAAGTTGCCGGATCTGCAGCAGATGTCTATACACCCAGCATGCACTCGAGTTGGCCGGGTGTTCCGTATTCTTCTTGGTGCGGAGCCAGGTCTTGTTTATGTTGTTGTAGGCCGTACACGCAATGCAGCAGGGACGCTTGTTTTTGCACTCTGTGTACAGGTGGTCCCCCGCACAGTGAGAGCACCTCTGGGTTCCCTCGCAACGCGCTGCCACATGATCATACTCTAGACATTTGTGGCATCGCGTCACGCTAATATACTGTTTTATGGGGCAGTCCCTGAGCCCCAGGCAGATCGTTCTCGCCCTTAGCAAGTAATCTGCCAGGGGTTCAGGGAGAAGTACCGGTTGGTGCCTTGCTCCCTCTCGGGAGGTCACCTGCCTATGCAGAGTGACCGCGTCCTCACTGTAGTTGAGTCCCAGTCCTAGGGTCTTCCTAATTCTTTGTTGGATTTGTTCTTCTGTTACGTGTGTTGGGACGTGGAAGATCATAATCTTCTTTCTTCGGATGTTTCCATTTCTGATTTTCATTACCTCGCTGGCTTCCTTGTTGCTTCTGATGACTTCTTTGATCTTTGCAGCTTCCTTTTCATTTTCACATATTAGTTTCACTCCTTTTCTTATTCTTTTCAGTTTGTTGACCCCTTCATGGTGATCTTTGGTGGTCTCCGTTACTTGTCTTTCAATTTCTTCGGCGTCCCTGTCTGTGGTTGCTTCAATGATCAGGGTGGAGGTGGCCGCCATAACCGCCTCCGCATACCCCCTTGGGGGTCTTGGTCTGGTCTCAGCGACCGCCGCCTCCCCGATTGGCTTACCTGTTTGCTCTGTTCCTTTCTTTGCTATGATGTTAGTCAGTGCTTCCTCCATGGCTTCTGCTCTAGCTTCCGATCTGTGTAGTTTAATTTCGAGTTCTGTGATGCATTCGAACAGGATTCCCACTATTCTGTCTATTTCTTCCTTCGTTGCTACTGGGATTCTGGTGCTTTTGTGTTGCATTTTCTGGAGATAGAATAATGCCTTCGTTCCTTTTTCCGCTTCTGGTGTTTGTTTCTTCCCTATGTCTACTTCTGCGCAGAAATCCAGTAGGTCTGTTCTAAGGTTCTTTAGTTCTTCATTTTCGGCTTTGTTCTTCGCTTCATCTTCGTTTACTTCTCCTTCCAATATTACTTCGTCGTCTTCTTTTTCATCTTCTTCTGTGTCACTTGCAATATCTTCTTCTTCTATTTGGGATCTCCCACCTCTCTTTATTTCTTCCTTGTCTTGTTTCTGTGTCCTTTTCTGTGGCCCCTCGGGTGCATCTTTGCTGCCGCTCGAACCGCTTCTGTCTGATCTTTTCAAGGGTGTAGCTTTTAGCCCTAAGGAGTTTGGTACTGTTTTCTGTGCTTTTATTTTGTCTTTTTCTTTGTTTGTTAGTGCTGGTGGGCTGTTTTTGGGTTTGGTTAGTTCCCGCGTTAACTTATTGTTTGCCATGTCGTGTCTCTTTCACTTTATCACTTTCCTTATCACAATCAAAATTCGCTATAGACCACGGGCCCGGGGCCCCCAGACGGATATTGCATGGGTGTACCAAAAAGTTGCATGTGAAAATTGTTGGGGGTTTGGCTAATGAATTTAAGGAGTTAAGGCCTCCGCCGAGGCTAGTCTGGCTGACTGTAAGGTGTGATTAACCGACGTGGGATCCGAACCAGGCAGTTGAGTTACTCTGACAAATGATATTACATACTTGGTTGGTTGATGAGAAAAAAAACTTTAACATGGTTATGTAAATACGTGTGCCTTATGGGCATTAGAGAATTGAGCAGAGAATGTTGCTCTGTTGTAATTATGAGTATGGTGTACCGTAAAAATAAATACATAAATACTACATACATAAGCACTTGAAAAGAACACACTTTTACCTGTTGGTGGCTGTTGGCTGGGCAAACCTAAAAACACATAGTAGTACAATTTGTACTAAAAGGGTTAAACACACTGCTTGAAAAAGATGGAGGTCCTATTATGACCCCTAACTGAACAATATAAGTTATGTGAATGACGGAATTGAGAAGCAAATTAATAGCTGAGCCGAAAGAGACCAAACTCGGGGCGAAACTGGCTAAAATTCGAAGGGACCCCCCCCCGGCCCCCTAGAACGGCCCCCCTTATACTCACAGCTAAACTGAGGGTCCCAATGGACGCCCCATGCCAAAAAACCCCAGGTGCTTTGGTGAAGATTTTAAATTAAGCCCTAGGAATGAAATTAACCAAGTTAGATGGGAAAACAGTTAAAAGTTAGAGAAACTTCGTTAAATAAAGTGAAAATAATATTAAAGTTGAATTAAATCTATAACTGATTGATATCTAATTCTAATGAAGTCAAAAATGCGAAGCTAATAAATTACTGAGCGGAAGGAGACCAAACTCGGGGCGAATCGGGCTAGAATTCGAAGGGACCCCCCCCCGGCCCCCCTAGAACGGCCCCCCTAATACTTACAACTAAACTGAGGGTCCCAATGGACGCCCCATGCCAAGAAACCCCAGGTGCATTTAGTGAAGTTTTAATTTTAAGCCCTAGGAGAGAAACTAACCGAGTCAGAGGGGAAATTAGTTAATCGTTAGAAAAACTTTGTAAAATTATAGTAAAATTATAATTAAAGTTGGATTAAAACCATTACAAATTGATATATAATTATAAAGAAGTCAGAGATGCGAAGCAAATTAAAATCTGAGTAGAAAGAGACCAAACTCGGGGCGAAACAGGCTAAAATTCGAAGGGGCCCCCCCGGCCCCCCTAGAACGGCCCCCCTTATACTCACAGCTAAACTGAGGGTCCCAATGGACGCCCCATGCCAAAAAACCCCAGGTGCTTCAGTGAAGTTTTTAAATTAAGCCCTAGGAATGAAATTAACCAAGTTAGATGGGAAAACAGTTAGAAGTTAGAGAAACTTCGTTAAATTATAGTGAAAATAATATTAAAGTTGAATTAAATCTATAACTGATTGATATCTAATTCTAATGAAGTCAAAAATGCGAAGCTAATAAATTACTGAGCGGAAGGAGACCAAACTCGGGGCGAATCGGGCTAGAATTCGAAGGGACCCCCCCCCCGGCCCCCCTAGGACGGCCCCCCTAATACTTACAACTAAACTGAGGGTCCCAATGGACGCCCCATGCCAAGAAACCCCAGGTGCATTTCGTGAAGTTTTAATTTTAAGCCCTAGGAGAGAAACTAACCGAGTCAGAGGGGAAATTAGTTAATTGTTAGAAAAACTTTGTAAAATTATAGTAAAATTATAATTAAAGTTGAATTAATACCATATCTGATTGATATATAATTATAAAGGAGTCAAAGATGCGATGCAAATTAAAATCTGAGTAGAAAGAGACCAAACTCGGGGCGAAACAGGCTAAAATTCGAAGGGCCCCCCCCCGGCCCCCCTAGAACGGCCCCCCTTATACTTACAGCTAAACTGAGGGTCCCAATGGACGCCCCATGCCAAAAAACCCCAGGTGCATTTTGTGAAGTTTTTAAATTAAGCCCTAGGAGATAAATTAACTGAGTTAGAGGGGAATTTAGTTAATAGATAGAAAAACTTTGTAATATTATAGTAAAATTAAAATTAAAGTTGAAATATAACCTTAACTGATTGTTATTTAATTATAAAGAGGTCAGGAATGCGGAGCAAATTAATTGCTGTGCAGAAAGAGACCAAACTCGGGGCAAATCAGGCTGAAAATCGAAGGGACCCCCCCGGCCCCCCTAATACTTACAACTAAACTGATGGTCCCAATGGACGCCCCATGCCAAAAAACCCCAGGTGCACTTGGTGAAGTTTTTTAATTAAGCCCTAGGAGCCTAATTAACTGAGTAAATGGGGAATTAAGAAAAATTAAAAATTTGCAGGTAAATCCCAAGATATTAATGAGTTGGCAGCATGACATATAAGGATTACACTTATAATGTGAGAACCATAGTAGTAAAAATAGAGATACAGGTTATAATAGATTACAATTAGGATAATTAATAATTATAAAACAGTGCATACATATGTAGAAAGCCATTAACAGGGTGTAACAATTAATTATAAACACACACTACATAAACAATAGATTGCTCAATTATGTCCCCTACACCCGGGGATCTCTCAATACTATATACATCAATAAAATACAGAACAATAAAAAGATTTTAATAAATATGAGTATTGATGTCTGAGATTGGCGTGAGATTATTTGCAGAGTATAATTTTAAATAACTTTTTCCAAGTCCCCTCGTTAGTTGACTTTATTAATTGGTAATGCTAGCTGAAAGAGAAACACTGAAATAGTTGATGGCCGGCGACCACGCGGTCCTATGGCTCTTGCGGACAGATGGGAGAACCCCGTTTACTGGAAATGCACCTGCGTGCTTGGGATACATATTCTAATATATATCCCAATTCTTTAGAATAACGCATGTGAGCCATCAAACCACGTGTTCGGGAGGTGAAAAAAAAAAAAAATAATAAGGCTCTTAGAGAGCTAATTAGTTAATTGCTCGGTAAATACTTGGCATAAAATGGAAACTCAGATATCTACGTGAAGCTAGCGAACTTGGCTATCCAATACTTTATTAAATTACAGTCAGCGAGTCAATTAAATATAATTAAATAGATGTCAAATCAAAGTAAACATGTTGAATATGGCAAGACTGCTATTAATTAGCTTAATTGGGACATTAAATAAATGAATAAATAAATTAATGAGATGCTAGAAGTCATGGGGACACTTTAGTAACAGCATATATGGTTAAAAACTAAAGTGGGATGCCTAAAATTATCTAATAATTACAAAATACAAGATACAGTAACTGGCGGAGGTCAAAAAGCTGCTAAATTGACTAATTAAAAACTTAAGATGCTCATAACTTGAGAAATAATTATCGGAAAAACATGCAACTTACCTTAAACTGGAGCTGGTACATTCCCAAGCAAGAAACATCCGGGTGCGCCCGGCCCACTGGTCTGGGTCATTTATGTATTTGATTTCAGAAATTGACTTACTGTTTTTGTATGTCAAAAAAAAGTCATTTTGTTCCTGTTTTAAAAATTAATGATAATTCATAATTTTTTTAACTTCGTTTGTTAACGTCGTCCTATGGGGTAAGGTGAGTGTTCGGTTGCAATTTAAATATCACGTTAATGCTCTGATCGAAACTCCCTCTTTCCTTCCTGCCTCCAAAATCAGAACTTTTTTATTGTCTGATTCAAACGACTCCTTTCTCAGGTTACCCAGGTACTACATAAACTTCGGTATCAATTTTCATCCCTTGGTTAACACTATTTCTGAACATTAATCACCAGGAAACGAGTGTCGGTGTTTTGTTTGGAAAGAGGTTTTTTTAGAACAGAATGCCCCACCTAGTGGTGAAAACTGTAACTAAACTATTTTTCTAGAGCGTGCACAGCACGTCTGCTATACACGGTATTGTAGGCAACGAGGACATGTATCGGGAATTTGTTTAGAACAGAATGCATCCCCTGGCGATGGAATTATAATATTTTCCTGCACCAGCGCCGAAAATGGCTATTTTATTGAAACCGCAAAAGAAAGTTACCAATTGTATATATCTTGTAATGCACCTCAGTCATACATATGAAATTCAAAATGTTTGAAGTACCGTAACATCATTAAAATGGACCGTAAACGATTTTTCCCCATAAGCCGCAATGTAAGATAATTATTTTGAGTGGCCTTGTAAATATACTATGAATGCTACACACTTCATTTTCAATAACGAGCATGCCATAATAAACCTTCATAGCATATATCAATTGAGTATTTCAATCTGAGTACTTTTAAGTCAGTTAGAGCATGTGCAGACGAACAGAATTCATCTACACTTTTCGACTTTATTGGAAAGTGCTAAAAGGAATAGGTATGTGTAAAGATAAATTATGACAGGGTGTTGAAAAGGGGATAAAGAGAGTCGTCGTGGAAATTTGTAACCTAAACAGAAATTTTGTCTGTAACTATAACGTTTGTATGTAAAGTTTCCCACAAATCGGTCACAAATTGTTGATTGGCATACAAAACATACCCACAAACTTTGACTTTATATACATAGATTCCGATATGAAAGTAAAAAAAAAAAAAAAAAAAAAAACAGAAATTGTTTGGTTTATTTTACTGAAATGATATTTTGGTAAAAAGTAAAATAGATCCTGCCTTTAATTGTATTTTAAACTGTATTTCTGATAACGAGCAGATTTTACTAGACTAAATACAAAATCATAAATTTCAATGCAATTGTTTTAATGTATTAATTTGAATATAGCATTAAAATAAACAAACTTATAAATTTACAGAAAATAAGACCTACTTATTAAAATGTACTTTTAATATGGATACATATGTTGGTGTTGGCGTGTCAGAGAAAGTGCCAAGGCACTTCTCTGAAAGAAGGGGTGCCAGAGCCTCAAGAGAGGTTGGACATCTAGAGCTGGTCTTCTAATTTTGAACCAATTCCAGATGAGAGACCTGCACCTGGATTGGCACCCCCATAGGTAACGCTTATGTTAAACGTGGAGGACATTGGAGCCACGAACAGATTTTACGTGCACCAGCTCCCATTAACGTACACGGTCCCACAGCAGCGTCAGTCGATAGAGGTTGTCACCCTCCAGAGCACTGACCTTGGTCGATGCTGCTCGCTTTCAGTGATCTTACATATATGATAATGATTTAAGAACAAACCGTACATGTTTTCATTTGAAGAAATTTTTCTCAAAAATAAAATAAACCTTTTCACTGACAAATAAAATAAAATTCAAACGACATTTCTTTCCATTTTTTTTTACATTGTCAGCATTTCTGACTATCAAGATAAACTCTGACGTAACCTATTTTTTTCTATTTCTATGTTTCAGAGTTTTCTAATATTTGCAATTGAAAATTAATTGTTTTTGTTACGTATTCTGAGAGCGTATAAAATCAATCTGCGAAGAACGTAGTACACCGTGTTTGATTTATAGAAGTCTTGGTATTTCTTGAATGTTTGGCATTTATGGAGAAGGATGATGATTTGTTTTGTATATACATTTGTTACCTCTGATCATGCCAGCAGAATATTTCGTCTTAAGATACTTTTTTATGTGATAATTATATATTTTCGTTTACATTGATGTTATTTATACTGTTCTTAAACTGTTATCAGTTATTTAAACTGATAACTGTTCTCAATATAAAATTATTACCGTAGGATATTTCACTTCAAATAAATAAAAAAGAATTTGCAAAATCTATTAATAGTGTTATTTAATGTAAGAATACTATTATAAACACTCGATAAATAAAACATTCGCATGCGCAATGATTTTGAATTTTGTTTTAGTTTAATATTAAACATTGTAAATCTTTTTGTGGTTTTACATACATTAATATATTAGTTGCAATCTCTATATTTGAAATTTGTGTATATTGTTTGTTTGAAATAAAAAAGCATTTATACTTTTACATAATGACTAAAATAAGCGTTTGGAATACTTTTTTGTAAATTTCAACATCAGCCTTTATTATTATGCACATTTTAAAATTAGAATATTTTAATGGATTTTCTATTCATACCTTATAAGAGTTAATCATTTGTCCAGCAATAACTCATTGTAGTTGCACAATCAAATATTATGTATTATTCCAATGAAAACTTCAAGAAAGACAAAGTGTAAATTTTATAGATAAGTTTCTTTGAAAAGAAATGAACATTATTCGAAATAGCATTCTAAAAAAATATACAAAAATATGATTTTTTTTAAATTAATACCACTTTATCAATTTGGTTAAAATCCACATACAATGCTGCATCAAATAAAATTTAAAAATCTATGAACCTTATTATTACCATTTGAGGACTAAAAAAATAAAAAATAAACGAAGCTTCATGACACGTTATTCTTATTGATAATCATAGATTTTGTATGATTATATAAACAAAATTAAATGAAGATTTTTTTACAATAGTATATATTCGCAAATAGTGCATTAATATGTAGACGGATAGGGTGTGTGCAGTTATGCATGACGTATATCTGATGGCTAATCGAACCAAAATTTTAAAAGTATTCATTTTCAAAAAAAAAAAAAAAAAAAAACGTGGATTTTTTTTGTTGAGTACATTTTATTAATACACGAAAAATTTCAGTTTTATTCGCCCAATTTTCTTAAAAACTCAGAAAATTTGCAGGACTAACGTAAAAGATACCTGAATTCCCCCAATCAAAATCTGCATTATAGTCAAATCACAGGAGTAAATGCGTAACAAATAAAAATACCCAGAGAATATAAAACAATATAAAAAGATTTCATAAACTGTTTACAAGTCTCGGTTTAACCGAAGCCTGCATGCAGACAAATAAAACTTCACGATATTCTTGGTTCAAACATTTTATCCACCAACGATAATTATGTAAATATATAACAAATCCAAACACCCAGATATAACATGCTTCATTAATTGCTGAAAGGTGTTAAATAAAAATCATAAAAACAATAAAGAAATTTTAATAAACTGCCTACATGTTTCGGCTTTACCGAAAACTTTATCATTAAAATAAAACTAATATTTATCACTGTTTAGCGATTAATGAAGTATATTATCTCTGGGTGTTTGATTTGTGTTATAAATTTACACAATTATTGATGCTAGATAGAATGTTTGAACCGAGAATATTCTCAATACTTATTTGTTTTGATAAAGGATTCGGTGAAACTGACACATATAGAGAGTTTATTTTAACTTTTTTTAATGTCTCTATGATTTCTATTTAAATCTTTTTTGAAATTAATGAAGCATATTAATACTGGGTGTTTGGATTTGTTATATATTTACATAATTATTGATTCTGAATAAAATATCCGAGGATATTCTCTAGATATACTTGTCTTTTTTTGTCTAAGGTTAAACTATAACATGTAGAAAGTTTATTAAATCTTTTTTACTGTTTTTATGATTTTTATGTAATACTTTTCAGCAATTAATTAAGTATAATATCATAGTAGTGTTCTGAAAAATGTGCTGTCTAGTCCTGTTTCGTATTCTAAAAAAAAAAAAAATGTATGTATGTCCTTTTTCTTTTAAAACACGAAAAATTCGCCAAACTAGGTTCGCAAATTTCTTGAAATGCTTCAGTCAAATGGCGGAAATTTATTCAAATAAGAGAAATATATCTTTTGTTCCTGCAACGTGCTGTCTGTACTACTTTCTGTTACTGCTGTCTGTACACTTTTTGGGACGCAATTATCTTTCAAAGTGAAGATAAAGGTGGAAATATATTACAGTTAAGATTTTAATGCGAAGATATGGTTACCATAATACTTTTGAATTGGAAATTAAACTCATTAACTGTTTATCTCTTTATTAATAAATACAAAAGTATTTAACTTTATAAAGACTTTCCAAAATCTCTGAAAATAAAAATAACAATTGTAACTATTCGCTAAAATTTTTGCACGTGTATGTCAGTGTCGAATCTTCTTTTCACAAAATGTACACTGTTAAAACTTCAATATATATCATAAAATAAGAGAGATGTCAGTAAGATAAATATACAGATTAGTAGAAACGTACGCTTTTTTTGTGGTGGCATGGTTGTTAACAATCTGTAAACAAATTCTTTAGCAAAGTTTACGAATGCGAGCTCGCTGAAACTTGAAACGAGAAAACTGTATACACGTATATAAAGAGATATGCGGAGAATTTTCTACTTTTAGTTATGTTAAGTACATATATAATTGCCAGATTTTGTACTAGTACTTAAGTTTTTAGAATGTGGCAAAGAAAAAACAGCTGTTTTCAGCGCAGACGACTTTTTATCAAAATTCGAATAGTTATGTGAATGTCTGCGTTTACAGAACATCAGAAGCTGTGAAATTCTACTTACTGTGATTTTTCAAAAATCATAAGTGCTAAATAATTATGGAGTTATGTCGAAAGGACTTCGGAGACATGATTTTTTATGACATTCGACAGGGTGTGACACAGAAACAATGTAACGATAGAATGAAATTGATATTTGGTGACAAAGTACTACCTAAGTCAACGATTTACAATCTGTTGAAAGAATTCTCCCGCGGTCGTAAGAATCTCAGTGACGATGTTCGTGAGAGTCGAATAAGAAGTGCTCTGACTCCCGAAAATATTGATGCTGTGAGAATATTAATCGCTTCTGATCGTCATGTGGCATATGAACAAATAGAAGCGTCTTTGAACATTTCAAGGACCTAAGTGCATTTAATTTTACATTATTATTTAAAAGTGAAAAATGTGTTGATCTCCAACAATTCATTTCAAACTGAAAAGGACGCTCGTGTAATATGGTGTCAGAAAAATCTAAAAAAAATTCAACTCTGGTGACTTAAAACCTGTGTATGACATCGTAAAATGTGACGAAAGCTGGATATATTCCTATGAACATGAAACAAAACAAAAATTGTCTGTTTGGGTGTTTCCATATGACCCTAGACCGACAAAAGTTGTTCGTGAATGAAATGATTTTTAAAAAAAATGTTTGATGTATTTTTCGATACATCTGGCTATATTGCTATCATTCCTTTGAACTATCGTAAAACTGTCATTTTTTCTTCGTATACCACAATTAGTTTGCCGAAATTAGTTTCAGAACTAAGAGAAAACTAGTCGGATGTGTCAATCCCAAAACTTTCATCTATCTCACACAGGTTTCGCATACACTAAAAAGAATCAGCACCCATTTATATCACGGTCTAACTCAATCTAAAGTTTTATTAAATTCCCTGCATTAGTTATTGAGATATGACTGTTGCTAAAATCGTGTAAATCCTGCAAAATACAGCATAGCAGTGCCACTTTTTGGAAGATTTAGATCAAAACCCAATCAATAACAACTTATGTCAACGTCTAACTGAATCTGAAGTTTGATGAAAATCCGTGCATTAGTTCTTGAAATATAGTTATCGTGTTAATAATAAAAAAAAGTAGTATAGCAGTGCCACCTGTTGGGCTATTTACACCAAAACGTAAGCAGTGTTTATTTATGTCATGGTCTAAAAGAATCTGAAGTTTGATGAAAATGAGTGCATTTAGTTCTTCAGATTTAGCTATTGCGGAAATTCCAAAAAATGCAGCATAGCAGCACCATCTGTTGGGCGATTTTCACCAAAACCTAATCAGCACCAATTTGTATCAGGGACTAACTGAATATAAAGTTTTATTAAATTTCATGCATTAGTTCTTGAGATAGAGTGCCCACAAAATTTGTATCACATACAGACAGACAGACATTTTCTAAAAACAGTCAAATCGTGTTCAGAACCTTCTAAAACCTATAAATCAATGTAAAACCGGAAGTCGAAAATTTTCGTGAATCCAATACTTTCTACTTGTAAAGATAGAAGAAAGTAAAAATTCAAAACGTCACACCATTCTGTGCCAGGACAGCGCCAGCTCACACACTGCATCACTAACTATCGATTATTTGAAACGGGTAATAAACATATTGATGACTCATTGTCCGTATTCACCGGACATAACACCTAATGATTGCATTTTATTTCCGTTCATAAAAATAAAATGCGTGGTCAATGTTTTAACAACTCGGAAGAAGCTGTGAAGTTTACAAATGCTATGTTTCTGTGATGCCACTTTCAGAGATTGGCATAACTGTTTTGATGATTGGTTTATTCGAATGCAAAAGTAGGAGTGTATTTTGAGAAGCAATAAAACGTATATTCTTGGTAAGAAATTATTTCTGTTATTGCTTTCTAAAAACTTAAGTAGACGTTGTTACTCTTTCTTACAAAAAAAAAAAAAAAAAAAAAAAAAATCTGCTTAGAAAATTGCAGTTTTATTCGTATTGAAAGTAAAGATTGTTCAATAAATGATTAAATTTAAGTGTTAATAATAGAATTCTCTTTTAAATAATAATACACTTCATTTTATATATTTTTTCATCCACGATCATCAATCTCGGTGGACATGAAGTATCTTCTAAATACCATATAAGTTGCAGAAAAATCTATCAATCTTTTTATCATTATATACTTTGACTAAATACATACAATAAATTCTTCTAAAATACTCTAAATCATATATTTTTTAGTATATCATATTGATAAAATATATTTTTAATGTCTGAAATTAAATAAAAATATTATCTTCATTAAAATACGTGTGTGCAACCTTCTCTAAATACTTTTTATTTTCGTATTCACTCTAAATCTAGAATAACAAATATAAAAAGCAAGTTAAAATTTTTGAATCATTCTGTTAATAAGATTTTTTTTATAAGAGTTATTCGTTCTACATTAAATATTTTGATCGGAAAATTTAAATAAAGTTAATAATTTTCTAAAATACATTTGATGCGATACTTCTATTATATTTGAAACATACCTAATGGAACTTTTCTTGAAATGCATATTAAACATTTTAGTTCTTGAAAATAAAAGCGAAAGTAGTCTAGAGATATAACGTCCTTTTAAAATTGTTATGTGAAATTAGAACTCTGATAAGTCGAAAAAAAAAAATTACAGGAATTATTGAAGGCGAGAGAAGTTTCTGAATGCCTTTAAACTAAAAATCCCATTCATTAAACGACATAAATATTTTAGAAATTTTCTTTAATTTAGATGTTGTCCATGAGTTGTTTTTGCTATAATCTAAATGGATTCAAGATATAGTTTCATTTTGAAGATAAATATACAAAAATCACAGTAGCAATATTTATTTATCTTGATTTTTATATCATTTATCCAAAAGCAAAATAGAAAATGTATATACTCCAGTTATGCACAGTTAACTAATTATACATTTCCATTTTCTACATAAAATATTACTGTCTGTTTAACTTTGTCAGTTTATGTTTTATATGCAACTTGTTAATGAAAACAAAATTTTCATTCGAGTCTTTGTATTAATTGAAAATCTTGAATTTTTTAAAATTATAATTTAAAAAATGAGAGAAGCAGAACCGCTTTATTCATACCACATTAAAACAAAATGATTGTGCCAACATTTAAAAATTGTTGGCTAATGGGTTTTCTACGTTGGCTCACTATAAGATATGTACGGCTGGCCCTGCCGTTGACCAGCGAATTATTTGACAACAATGGCCCTTCAGTGGTCTAAACGTTGGCTGTTAAGAATCCCAATTAGACCCTCTTTGAATTAGATGAGTCTTTGTACATAACATTTCCCAACCATATCCAGAGGTTGTAACGCCATACTCTCGATAGATGAGGTATCATTCGAGCGTTTAAGGGGACTCTGGCAACTGAACGTTGGCTGGAGTGATGTGGAATCCCGACCAAACCTGCGCTGGCTGGTTTGTTTCAAATGCTGTAGGAATGGACACACACGCTCTGTTTGTCGCAGTGCGTCCCTTATGTGAGAGATGCGGTGCCAAGGTATTGAAGCGAAAGGATGCACGAGCTAGCCTCTGGGCCCAAATTGAAAGTTTAGGAATAAGCGCAGACATAATGGCAAGAATGTGTCAACCAACTACGCGGCAGGTTCCAAGAAGTGCCACATCCAGCAGTTGGATTTTGATCGAATAAAAAAAGACCGAACATGAGAAGTAAGACCATTAGTTTCACTCACCTAAAATTCTACAACGCAATGATAGCGACAAACCAATTTTCCCCCAACACCATCTCCACGGGGGTGAACCTGGTCTCGTTGAACGAACCATATGTTTGCGAAGGTTCTCTACGCGGTACTCCCAAAGTGTGGACCCATGTAAGCGCAGCAGGAAAAACGACTTTCGGGTGGCTCTCTAGGTAAACAAGCGTATCACATTCAGCACGGTCCTTCCTTCGGCGTTCGGATATGGTGGCAATCCGCTGCAGATAGGAAGCAGGTATTAGCAGTCACGTGCTAATGTGCCCCTTGTAAGGACATTGACATTGTACTCGTACTATTGGCCAAGCTTTTAGGTACCTATCCAAATGGCAATGTTGTCCTGGTAGGTGAATTTAACGCGATCTTTGGGCAACGACCGACAGATCCGCAGGGGTGAGATTTAATCGCCTTCGCTTCGAGCGCAAACCTGAAAATCGTGAACGACCGGGATAGCCTGTCCTTCTTCAACGACTCGCAAAGCCAGAGGTGGATCGACATCCTGTTGATCCGGTTCTGTGCCATGCTGATAATAGACTGGCAAATATCTGATGTTGAGACACTCAGTTTTATGAATTGAATCGAGTCATGAATTGCGCCTATTTAAGCAGACCAGCCTTTTGGTTTCCCAGAGACGCCAGACGTCGCTGGTGGCAGAGGGTCAAGGATAAATTTCTCCATGATCAGTAAGCTGTGGATCTGACTTTGTATCAGTTTGTGACCCCTAAATAGGGTGTTGAATGTCGACTTTGTTTCGGCTAAGAACCAGAAACGCAGACCGACTGAGCGTCGGGAGGCCTGGCTGTACAAGACAGCTGTCCAGTCAGAGATCACGATTGCATGCGCTGAGACGGCTCTACCAGCAAACGCTAGAGCTAATTCATAGAATGAGACTTGGCTCACTCTACAAATGCAAACGTGCAGAGTACATAAAGGCGATCCTGCATGCAAAGCATGCCTAGTTCCGGAGATTCATTTCCGAGGGGCTTGTCATGGACAAACTAGGTAAGATAGTCGAGGTAGTGGTGGCAATTGGAGGCGAGAAGCACCGTTATTCTGGTGCTTTCATCTGGCGAAGAAGCCTCCACCTGGGACAAATCTCAGGATGAACTTGCAAAACACCATTTCCTACAGGACAATTTCCCAGGTCGCAAACAGCAAGACTGGCGAACCGGACTTGTTCGCTGTTTACGAGTTGAGGTTTACTTTAGAATCGCTGCAGCCTAACAAGGCACCCGGCCACGATAGACTCAGTCTCGAGATCGTACGATAAGTCCTCAAGTTCCACACTCAGTGCTTACTTGCCATGTACAACGTCTGCTTGAGAGTGTCTTGTTTTTCATTGGCCTGGAAGCGGGCTGTCGCGGTGTACTTCCCCAAACTGGGTAAGGACAAAAGCGACTCTGCATCCTATAGCCCTATCTGTCTCCTAACGATTATACTAGACAAGATGTTCGTAACCAGACTATCTTTCTATCGAGAAGCCAAATGTTTGCTCGACACACGACAGTACGGCTTTCACAATAATGTCAGTACGGACGATGCTCTCCGTCGTGTGATGGAGTCATAGCTGAATCAAAGAATCGTGGAGAATACACATGTCTTCTCACGCTGGACATCGAATCAGCATTTAGTAGCATTTGTAGTATCGATATCCTTCGATTTCTAGAAGAACTCTTTTTTGAACCATACGTCTTAGGTTTGACAAACGATTACCACTGGTACCGCTCTGTAATCATTTCAGACGGGAAAAACAATTTTAACATCGATGAGCCACAGGGTTCGTGTCCAGACCCGTACCTCTGGTTGGTTCTCTTCAATTCCTTTTGAGACTCTTACTAGATGATGTGGCATGGACTTTTCTGGTTTTCGTAGCTACGCGAAGTTCGGCTGTACTGAGATTCGCCACTGTCCTCGGCCCGGTTCTATCGAACACCCACGGTTGCCCAATGGTATGCAGTCTCGATTTCAGCTACGCAAGTGTAGTTACACGGTCGTGTAGTTACACGGTAGTGTAGTTACCGTGTAGTTACACGGTAGTTACACGGCCCTAGGTTACCCTCAGGTATCCGCCGTCCGTCCCCATCCGCTTGGTAGGTAACAGGATAGCATTTAAATGGAACATATTGTACTTGGGCGTTACGATCGATGCGCACCTGAGCTGGATGTCTCACCTGACTTCGGTCCAGGAAAATTCTTTCAAGGTGCTGCATAAAATGAATCGTCTGACAGCAGACAACTGGGATCTGAGGCCGAAACTCCGTAATATGCTTTACGCTGTAGTGACGGAGCGAATAATCTTATACTCGGCCCCTATTTGGTACAACTGCAAAGTAGTGATTGCGAACAGGTTGTTCATCATGCAAAGAGGTCTCTTATGCGTGTCCAAATGTTATTCGACGGTTTCGACGGGTGCGCTGCATGTCTCGTTTGTTGTACTAGTCCTCGATTTACGTGCGAAGCTAGACAGGGACTTCACGGCTCTCGTTCGTTGGAACAAGGGCGTTGACGGCACCGGATTAGATTCCGAGTCGTGTAGTCTCTGGAGTCCTACTCCCAGACAAAAAGACCTCTGGCGGATCCGGTTGGCTTCAGACCTTATTCCGAGGACCACGTGTACATACTACACACGGAGGGGTCAAAACAGAAGAACAACACTGTTAGGTGCACGTTTCTCGATTTGTCAGAGGGCGGACCGTTGGGGAAAGCCAGTTTCTTCTCACATATGGTGCAGAAGCATTCGCGGACATTGTCATTGCGATAAAGGAAGCAAACTCCAACGGACATCGCCGAGGTCTCGGAGAACTCTATGCCTACTCAGACTCGAGATAGGCGCTTCAAGCGCTTCACTGTCTTGTGCCACAATACAGGGCCATAGCCGAGATAAGTAACTTGGTCAAGTCGACAGGAGGCGAACTTCATATGCACTGGATCCGGACTCATGCGGGGCACACATATAATGAAAGGGCGAATGTATCTCTTTGGCCGTGCCTTGTCTAAATGGAAAGAGAGGTGGAGTAATTCTGAGACTGGTCGTGTTGTTTACGAATCCATCCCTCGCGTTGGCACACACCGACTGCAGGGCGACTTCTACGTCAATCAAGTCATTACGGGAGACGCCACCTGCGGTGACCACAAAGCTCGCTTCATTCAGAAGAAATCCACATGTTTTCTTGGGGCGTGCAAAAGCAGAATAAACCATTCGCTGGATGTGTGTGCCTTCTTGAGGTCCACGCGAGAAAAATTCTTCCCCCGCGATTTCCAGACTCGAATACCACGAGATCTACTCGTATGTCTAGATGGGTAGGGAAATCCCGGAAGCGGATGTGGGTGTTTGCCTATTGGCTTCTCATCTGGACACTAGATCGTAAACTGGGCAGCCAAAGGGGTGGCCGATACATCCAAACATTTCGCGGTAGGAAACCGCGTTTGAACACAAACCAAAAAACCCGTGGTCCCCGTGACGCAAGAGATAATAGTGCATACGTTCACAGGCTCGAGAGTCGTCTCGTGATCCGGAATCCTGTATTTGTTTAACTTTGTTAAGTTTTTTGTATGTCTTACTTTCTAAGTTTTTGATTTTGTTAATGTTTGTTTTTGTAATTACCTGTATTTGTTTTGTTTATATTATGTTTTGTATGTCTAACGCTATCTTACTTTTTAGCGGTAAGGTAATCAAGTGTGAAAGGGGTCTGTACCTATATTTGTAGATATTAACATCTCTAGAGCTATGGTAAAGCACGTACGGGTCGGGGAAACCTGACTTAAGACCTAAGGCCCGGCTCACTTCTGGGTGTCTGGATCCCGAAGCTATCGGGGACTCTGACTCGTCCCCAAGTGTATAAGTGATGATCTCCCAAGAGAGTGGGATGCACGATATATCCCAACGATATATGTCGCATATTCTTGTTAAAGTGGCGGTGGTCAGCAGGTGGCGGCACCCTTACGGCCGTACTATAACTAAAAAATTATCAAAATTCATACAACACGTGTACTAATGTTATAAAACCTTAGCAATAAACTTTAAATATTTTTAACAGAATATAGAAGCATATTAAATTAAATATGAAACCTTAAAAACAGGAAATTTAATTCTCCCGGTTGATCAGCCAGCCTCATTTTGACTATACGTCAGGAAAAATATTATTTTTGAAAGACCATTATAAACTAAAACCCTTAAAATGTTGCATCTAAAAAGACTCTAGCTGAAATTGTCCTTGAAAAACAAATTATTCGGACGAGTGTTAAAAGTCCCGCATTTGTCTTAATTAAAGTTAATTTAAAATGCCTTGAGTCTGTAAAAATGTAAATAAAAGAAACACTTTTTAGGTTATGCATTAAAAATGCAACAGGTTTTGCGTAAAAATGTCAGATTCTGCACACTAATCCCCAAAGAAACCAAAGAAAATCCTTCTTTCATTTTCATTAGATGTTTCATTATTAAGTTTGTTGGTTAGCGTTTGTGGCATGTAATTTAGCATCAAAATAAATATTTATAATTAGAAAAAGTTAAATACTATACAATACTCGCCATTAAAAAAATTGTAAACATAGCAAAAGAAATATAAAAAGTCCTTCCGGCCTGTACCGGGAGGAAAAGGTATCTATCATAGTCCATATTTTGAAAAAACTCATTTTACTCAAACATCCGAAGCTAAAATGCTTGGAACCCGATTATAGAAGATTCAATTCCGGTTTTCGTTAATACTGAATTTTAATGTGAATTTCAGCATGAGAGTTATAGCACAACAAAAATCAGATTGTTTCAAAATGTCAGCAACTCTGGAATTAAAAACTGCCATATCTCAGCCATTTTTTAAAGATAAAGCTTCCTTGTATCACGTTCTAACACATAACAGAAACAAGTTTTTTTTCAATTAATACATTTTTTGCATATCTTTTTGAATTTAAAAAAAATAATAAAAAGATTTAACTGGTTGCTATTTTGAAACAAGATGGCGGATGAAGCTGGCCAACGAACTCTGTCGAGAAATTGGTATGTCCTACACACATACTCAGTCACATCCAAATCGATTCATAAATAAAAGAGTTACAGAAATATATATATATATATATATATATATATATATATAAATCAATATTTGAACGAAGTGTGGTTTGGGGGTATAGGGGTCATGATCGGTGAAAATATACCAATTTTTTGTTTTAATTGCTTTCCCACGAACGACTGCAATAGGTAGCTTTTTGTAAAGAAAACTACCTAAAAGCGACAAAATCTAAAAAGTCACAGAAAAATAAACAAAAGAAAAAAAAAGTAAATATTTAAAAGTATATAATAAAACGCAATAAGATGTAATGAATTGCATCTTTCGACTGATTTCTTTAATTAAATCCTAATTTCTAATCAAATATTCTAGATAACTTTCAATATAATTCATTTCTAATTTCAAGTGAAAGGAAAAATATGCTTAATACAATTGAACATTTCTTTCAGTTATCATTTTCTAGCTTACGCAATTAATAAAAAAAAGCCTGATTTTATATATTTTTTCAATTATCATAGTAGAAAATCTATTTTTTGTTAGATTTGTTTGTAATTAATAAAATTATAACTTTTAAAAATAATTATGGCTTTTATTTATCTTCTAATTGCAAATCGATTAAAAATGAATTATTTTTAGATCATATTACTTTATATAAAAGAAAAATCTAAACTGCATTTTTTAATGAAACGAATTCTTTAATTGGAATTTCTGGAAAACAATTTTTTAACTAAATACAATGTTCCAGATGGAATCAATAGAATAAAAAGAAATAATAAAGTATAAAAATGTCAGAACTTCCCTACACTATATTGAAATACAAATGTGTTATGAAATGTAAGTTTTATTTTGATACTATTTAGCAAATTTGAATTTTCATGTTCCAATAAATAGAAACATTATGTAGTGTATCCTAAAAATCTATATATAAGTGATATTTCAAAGAAATGCCTTGTAATAAATATCCTCACCTTTCATTCCATTGTTAACATGCTTTTTTTTTTAAATTAACTTTCTGTAGTTTTGTAACCGTCAAATCTTGTTAATCATTTTACCCCCCACTTCCTGTTGACATAGAGACTTGAAATGTGGAACATATATGTATTCCTGAGGGCAATATACGAATTGAACATTGATTTTTGTTTATTATTCGATCCCTAAGGAGGGACGGGGGACAACGTCAACCCCAAACTTGCATTTTCCTCATAGAAATAACATTAATATTGTTTAATATTAATTGGAAAAATAGCTCTTTGTTGAAACATTCATCCATTTTAATCACGTTGTTGCCCGCATCATTATGACGTCACCATTTAAAGAAGCACACATTTGTGCTGTATAATGTAAGGTGACTTTTTTGTGAATTTTAAAGAAAGCATGTTTTAAAAAAACTACATTTATTTTATTCTTTGAAAAATTTTTAATGGCAAAAATAATTATTTCAGTATCCGTATAATGTTTTTTCCTACTATTCGACGAAGAAAAGAATTTCGAAATTAATATTTTTTTATATAGCAAAGAAACTGTAATGCCGCTTATTTTTGAAATGTCATGTACTACAATATTTATCGAAATGATTGTTCAATTATCCTAATTACATGAAAATCCATTTTATTCTTGAGATTTAATAAAAAACTAATATCTACCCTATTCAAATCCGTGCGTGTAACTATCTATGTAACCTCAAAAGCTCGGGAACCATGGTGCTCAGGGCTACGAAATATGGCACACGGGTTGCTGGTATGAGGACAATGAAGGACTGGGGAAAAAAATTCGAAAATTTTAAATAAATTTTTTATTGTATGTTTTTGACTAATTATTGCCTTTTGTTATGTTTAACTCGTAATCGCGCGACTTCAAACCAGTTCTAGATGTTTACTGCAATGTGAGATATATATATTATGTACGCCACGCTGCAATACTAAGAAGCTGTAGCGGGTGTTACGATAATTCTTTTACCTCGCATGCAAATAATTACAGATTATATAACTGTGCTAAATTATTACATTTTTAAAAAAATAAAGAAAAACATTTTATCACAAACATCAACAAAACTTTTTATTCTAATTATTCCCTTTTTCCAAAGATATCGTTTTATCGTCTGCTGTCATAGCAACATAATAAATTAAATTTCATTAAAAAAATGCACAGTAGTAGAAAAATATTTTTCTAAATATTACATAGATACATTTGGTTGTACTGATATTTATTTTTAATTTTGGCTTCAGAATTAAATTTATGAACTCCCATACGTAGAACATGTTAAACAGCTAGCATGGAATAAGAATGTATGGGATGAGATTTTGTTGAGTATCGGCTTGTTTTTGCCACACTGCTATAGCAAGCATGCCGTCTGGGAGAACTTTTGAAAAAAAAGTTACCAGAAGTGACGTTCTCGCTCAAGGAATTTTCTGAAAGTTGCTCTGTCCTGACCTCGCTGTTTTCAAACCCACAGACTTTTGACCAAGCTGTTTAGCTCGTATGCTATCCGGGCTGAAAAGTCCCCTCAAAGTAGGAATGGAAACACCTATGGATGTAATTTTAACAAATGTTAGAGTACATTAAATAAACTATAATAAACAATTTTTGTATTGGAAAGCACAATTGCCTCTAATTATTTAGCCAATATTACAAGGTATTTTTGGTTGGTCAAGAAAGCGAAAGGATTAATCAAGAAAGAATTGCTGTGTAACTTCGTCAGTGATACCGTTTGTGAAGTTTGTTAAATTCGGAAATATGAACTCAGTATAGTTGAGTGTATTGTTTTGCGGATTATGTGCATTTCTGTCGCTTCTCTTGAAATCGTTATTTCTCGCATAATGCAAATTAAATCTGTTGGCATTTTTGTAAAAAAAAATAATTTTGGTCAGAAAGAAATGAGGGAGTTAGAATGACAGTAGAATAAGTCAAAAAATTTAAAAATCTACATAACTACATTTTCACTGAACGTATATTACTTTCTGTTCTGTACAACATTCAAATAAGTCATAGTTCATTTAGGTATTCACTAGAGGGTAAAAGAAGTTGGACCACTTAATGCAACGGCTTTACGACATTTTTCACAAAACCCTTTATTTCTCAAATTACTAATATTGATTTACTCTACTGTCATTCTTACCCCCTCAAATATTGGAATTTTTTGGCTGAGATTTTTATTTTCTAATGAATAGATGGATTGAGAACATGATTTCTTATAAAACAATTTTATTGGTGTTTCTTCTAAAACCTAATAAAATCTGTCCTATATTTTTTTTGAAAAATTCTATTTTATTCTTAATAAGAAATAATAAACAAAAATATAATAGATGCATGTAAAAATCAGAAAAGTAAGGTTTTGGACTTTATTTTCAATTTAGAATATATAAATTGAAAGTGTAATCGTTAACGTGCCATGCCTCATTTTAAACATAATTTAAAATGAAATTAATATAAAATGTCCTTTCACACACGTTTAATTTATTTCCATGTTTAAATTTACTGCTACAGCAAATTCAGTGCTGTGTCAGCAAAATGCTGTTATTAAACTCAGCATAATAGCACTTCTAAGTTAGAAATTAATCTCTACGTTTGTACCTGAGCTAAGGTATGAGCTGAAAATTACGATATATTCTCCATTCAATTTTCAGAATTTATGTACGTTGTTTTTCCAAAATATTTGTAAGAAAGCATGATTAATTAGACTGTAAAGAATGTGTATTTTAATAATATATGAAACATATTTTTCAAAAATGTATGTTATATTTCGAAGTAAATTGTTATAACTAAATATGATGTGCGAAAAACAAAATTTAGTTTCAAAACTATTTTTGGTTTCAAATTTCGTATAGTTGGTTTCAAAACGTCTAAAATTATTCACTAAATATATATCGGTTTTGTTATCCTTCATTCAGTTGCACACCTTTATTCAATATATTATTCGCTGTCTTCTTTGTCTCTGTCTGTTGTTCGATGTCTTCAAATGTATTTGAAAATTTTCGTAGTAAAATAATGTAATAAATGTATCATATTTCAATATTAAAATTGATCTACATTCCTGAAAAAACGTGATCAGTACCTAATTATTTCGACACAAATAATCATATTAAAAAGACATAGTTGCCATGTGAATGGTAAAAACTATTTCCTTTTTTGAAATAGTAACACTAAATATTGACACTTCATTTAAGTTTGTGGGATCAAATCATCTTTGAAAAGTTAATGTTTTTTTCGATATCATCATACAGCTAGAGTGACTCAAATTTTGTAGATGGAAATAATAAATCCGCATCACAAACTTTAATTTATATATTCACCAATAATGAAAGAGCTCAATCATCGCAGTGATTACCATGGCGGTCTCAGAATGAAGACAATTTGGACGATATTCCCGGGTCCGAGACAAGCGGTGTCTGGGACGTATTATGTGTGTGCAATAATTACAGGGATTTCTTTGTAAGAGAACAATAATTTCGGTTCTTTTTTTTTTTTCAAAAGTTCTGCCGAAGGCATTTCTCCTATACCAATATGACAAATTATAAAAATCATCCAATTCGAATGTTTGTTTTTAAAGAGATAAAAAGAATGGGATCAAATAAAATCTAAGCACTTTTTTGTTTAAAATATATATTTTTTTATGTTTGAAAATTTTTAATAAATTCATATTAGAAAAAATTATGTAAAAAATATAATTTGGAATCTAACTTGGGGATTTTTCCATGGAAAATTCCTCACGCCTTACATTCATAATATTTCAAATTTTAATTGCTTAAAAAAAGATTTATTCAATCAGCGATGCTGGATGCTCTTTAGTTTCGTGTTTGCTCCAAGGTCGGTGGCTCATGAAAAATATTCCGTCTTGTGCTGCGATTGTAGCCTTGCCAACATGTTACAGTGAGAAGTGCCAGGCTGGGTATCGTTCCAAGTGGTTCAGATGGTAAAACGTCAGTGCCTAAATTTATCACCCGGGTTCGAGTCCCGACTTGGATACTTTTTAACTATGTTGGCTATACGCCTTTTAAGCAATTAAAATTTGAAATATTATGAATGCAAAGAGTGAGAAATTTTCTATGTAAAAATTTCCAAGGAAGATAAAATAGACTTTTTATTTCATTTTCATTTTTCACGTCGAAATATTTCAAGAGAAAATTAATTATTGTAGAAAGGATTATATTGTGGATTTTTTATTGTTGGCAACAGTTATAACGAAAAATGTTTAAATTTGATAGGAAAGGCTGTTAGTTTTTTGGTATTTTATTAATTGAAAATTAACTATAATTTATTTCAATTCTGGATTACTTGAGTTGCCTGGGCCGTGTTTTAATACACCTGCACGTAGCATTTCACAACTCTGGCTTCCAAACTGTTGATTTGTGTAGGAGTGCAGACAGACAAATTTTCATTTTTATATATTCGATACATTTCGAAAAATCTGACAATGGAGGATTGGCGAAGTCATAATTTACAATATTTTGTGATTTTTATAGATTTGGAATGCTTTAAAAAATTTTAAGTTCAAGTATAGAAGTGGGTTTAGACATAATTTTAGCTGAGTTAAAGTCAAATGTGTGGTGCATCTCCCAGTAATGTTTGCAGTGGCCGATTGGTCAGTGTCTCGTTTTTAATATTTATGGTGATTATAAGTCCCACTTTCAAATTGCTTTAAAAAAAATCAGAATAAATTTAAATTGAATATACTGGAAGAAGGGGGAAACGGTATGGCATAAGAAAAATCATTTTCCAAAGTGTATCAACAGATGGTGCTGTAAGCGGCATACTATGCAAATTAAAAGTCACTCATGCGCACGACACATTGCATGTGATATAAAAACGCGGAGTATGTGGCTGTCCTCTCATATTGATCTTAGCAGCTTGTCATGAGACACTCAATGAAGGATCGCGCTCTGCTGGTGAAGCTCTTTTACAAGGACGGCGACTGTGTGCTTGCAGATTTAAAGATAGTCCGGTCATTAAATAGTATGAAAAAAGGCTTTGGTCCGATGTCTGCCAGAGTTCTGAAAATTATTATTCAGAAATTCGAAGATACGGGTAGTTTTGAAATGAAATCTGGAAGATTCCGCTTACAGCGATATCTATCGATACACTTTGGAACTTTTTCGTTTTTATGCCATACCGTTTCCCACTTCTTCCAGTATATTCAGTTAAAATTTGAAGTCATTCTCAGCAGTGGTTACTTTTTTACAGTATTTTAAAAATGGGACTTTAATTATAATCACCCTGTATTGCTTGTGTTCTTTACTTCGAAATTTTAAACCACGTTTGGTTTGTCCAATGTAGAAAAGACCACATGGACAATTAATGCTATAGAAAAGCAAAAATTTGATATCTCAATAGGATGTTTCCGTTAGGAGTATGTTTACTGTCATAATTTTCAGTCTTATTGACTACAGATTTTAGCAATGGGAGAGTTGGATTCGAGAAAGTAAACTAAAACAATGCTAAAATTCGAAAAAGAAGAATATTGGGTTGCACAATGAGAAACAAGGGTTTGTAGTTTAAAAAGAGCAGAATCAAAAATTAAAGGCTTGTAGCCTCTGTCAATATTGATGTCTTTAAAATATTGAATTTCAGAAGTGAGTGAGAATCGGAGCAAACGTACATGACATGATTTATATAGTTATAAAAAATAGTTCATGTTTTGATGACATGAGCGAGCATGGAGTGGCAGAGATACAGTGAAATTTTTGCAATATACGGATTTAGAGAAGCAGTGCGAACAACAAAGGTATCCAGAAAAGAGGGTAAACCATTATTTTCTATTTCATACGTTAATTGAATATGTCTGTTGTTTGAGTCCGTAATGTTAAGAATGGTATAAATATTATGTGTATAGAAGAAGTTACTTCCCTCCTTCTATTCATATGTAATTAAGAGGTTTCAATTACGGTGAATGTGTCATTAAAATAGCGAGTTGAGAAAGGGAACGATAATTTATTAGAGAAGGTGAATTCAAAATTGTGCATGCGGCCTTTGAGAATCGACAACAGGGGGCCGTGAGATAGTTTGTAGACATTACCTTGCAATGAAAAACTTATTTGGGTCCCACATGTATGAGTAAGAGATAACTCTCGAATTTCAAAATGTGTATAATGGAATTCTTAGAGTTTATTTTCTAAACAATAGAGGGCACCCATTGCAAGAACATCCCGGCATTGTACATTAGGGTGGAATGAAAAAACGAAAGTTGGAATTTTGATTTCGGATAGCAGTCAAAAATTGCCTTTTAGTACCTATAATATACGTGCAGAATTTCATTAATTTAGAAAAATTCCTTCATGGCTCTATTAGGACCTTTATATATTCATTGTTTCACGCAAGAGGTTTTTACCATAAATTGAAAAATTACAATGTTCGTTGGTAATCTTGTTTGACATTTTGACATTTAAAATGTTTAGTGTAACTTCCGTTATCATTTCTAAACCTTAAATCTTTATTTAAAAAAAATTAAACTTTTTATTGAGCTTTACAAATTATTTTTTTTGTTTTTAACTCAAAAATGAGTGTGAATGGAAGCAAACCGAAGATTACCATTACTAGAAGTGCAGTGGAATCTCTCATATTTGGTGCGCCTTCAAAACTAAATGAAGTTGTTTCGCGAGCAATAGCAGACGTTATAAAATATTACTTACATATAAGACAAGAAGTAAAGCAGAGTAGGAATGGTAAAGATCTATCAAAGTCATAGGTAATTCAAATGCTAAGAGAGAAGATCGAAGAAATTTAAAAGAAAACATCAATTCTTACAGTTTCCCATAGGGGTATTTATCAAATGATAGACAATGATTTTTCTGAATACCAGAATCTTATTCGATTCGCCAAATCCAAAAGAAATGATAACTACATGAAGAAGGTTCAGTTTTTCAAATCTGAAGCTGTAAGTATACTTCTAGACATTTCGGAGTGCAAATACAAGCCAATTCCTAAATGTACTTGTGAAAAATCGAAGAAGGTGCCTCCAAAAGAACAGGAATTTCTTCTTGACCAAAGGTCAACAAGAAAAATGGTTATGGGCACGCCCGATAAAGCAGAGACAAGTAAATTTAGACAAAGAGAAGACAGCAAAACAAGGGACTCGATGAGGGCTGAAAAGCCAAGTTTAAAGTCTGCAGTTAATCAGGGCAGTACAGTTGTTTTGTATTTTGACAGTGGTGATGAAGAAAGAAAAAGTAGCTCTTCATCGGGGTGTGAAGAATTAATATCTATATCACAAGGATCTATTTCTAAAGAAGAGTCACAAAGACAAATGAGAACATATCTCCTACGGTTTCAAGGATCTCAGATCAGTATGGGGTTTCTGATAGATGCGTGGCAGCAATAGCTTCTGCAACTCTACAAGATTTTGACATTATAACAGAAAACTATTCATCACATATAATTGACAGAAGCAAAGTACGTAGAGAACGAAAGAAAACTATAGAATGTGCTAAAAAAGTTGATCTGAAAGCTTTAGAAGCAGGAATCGAAATTATACATTTTGATGGAAAAAACATAAAACACTACATCAAGAGGGTTGGCGTTGATTTATGACGGCCAATTATCAACAGGAGTGATATAGGCTCCGGGGAGAGTGCCCTCCTGGGTGTCTTTTTAAGGGATCCTAACCCGTATTTACGGCAAGGTTCGAAGAAAACCACGGAAAACTCCAAACGGTTAGCTCGACGAGCACGACAGGGGTTTGAACCCAGCACCTCCCGTCTACCAGCTTTGAGAGAAGAACCTCTCAGCCACAGGTGGGGCCCATTACATCAAGAGAAAATTGGGTATATATTACATCGAATAACTATAAGTGAAAAACATGTATCTCTGGTTGAATAGCCAAATTCAATGTATCAGGGACACATTACACCATTTTTTGGATCCGGAAAGCATATTTCAGAAAGCGTTTTAAAATATTGCACTGAAAACAACTTAAACCTTGACAAACTTATGGCTGTAGGTTGTGACGGAACAGCTATAAACACTGTGAGAAAAAATGGTGCTGTATTAGATTTTTTTAAACAAAGATTGCCAAAAGATTGAAAGTTTGATTTTGAAAGATGCGTAAAATTAGTTACAGAAGCATCATTGGCAGTTGTAGGAATAGAAGTAAGGGACGGTTATATACGAGCAAAAATCAAATCACGAAACATAATGCTTAGTTTTGATACCAAAGGCCAATATAAATTAGAGTAAAATATCATATAGTTTTACATTACATATTATACATCCCTTTTACTGTATTCCTATATATTCAGAAAATAATCTTTCCTATACATTCAGTGAACTATCTTTCATGTATATTCAAAACATACAAAGGGACTGTATATCTAATTATTTTACTTTTTCTTTATCTTTGCGAACGATTCACATTTTAGTGTGACCTTTACCTTCACGGTGTCAAATCACTACGACACTTGGATTGATCACATGTAATACTTTAATGAGTTATGTTTTATGGGTTATTTTACTAAAAACAGAGAAATTGCGTAAAAAAAATAATTCGAATATTTACACTACATAGCGCATATTTTGGATTTTCATACATAAGGGGCATAATTTTTAAGAGCTGGTAGAGCTCTAAAGATGAATTCCAGATTAAATGAAAATTTAACCTAATATTCAGTGTGCCAATAGACAAATTTTGAGATCTATCCGAAAAAAAAATAAAAAAAAAAAAATATGGTCATTTTCACTCCACCCTATTATGTATTAGTAGAATGTAAATTCTGATTTACTTTGACAAAGTTTATGGAATTCTTCACAGTTTCTATATTGGCGGAAAATAGAGTAGTAAATATTGTTGTCAGATATTTATTCAGCTAAGCAGTAAGCTGCTGTACCGATGTTCGAAAATATGGGACGAAAAGGCATATTTGGAGTATGTACTTTCGAAGGGCATAAAATCTAGCACATTTATTAACTGAAGGAGAAATATAAAATTTAGTCCACTTAAGAAAGTTGCGGCGAAGATTTAATTAGAGAGAATTATCAGGAATCAAATCAATTATTCTGTCTTGTCATTTATTTACTATATCAATATCAAACGTCTTATTAAGTTCTTAAATTAAATTGCAACATTATTAGTTTGAGATTTTGCATAATAAAATAACTTGTTTCTCAACTTACTAGACCTATACATTTTTAATGCTGGCTTCAAATTTCTTGATTACTTAATCCATATCTTAAATGCTTATGAATAAAAAAATAAGTATTTTTTAAAGGAATTAATTCATTTTAATATTGAAAAATGTTTAAAATCAGAATGTGTTACGTACTTATTCGTTTATGTTCATATTTTCAACAGCTTCATTAATTAAAATTAAAATTAAACTTGATAACACATTAGTAGTAAAAAAGATAAATAAAGTAGTAAAACTTGTTTGAGTTACTTAGGAAAATGATACAATAGACGGAACAGAGCTGATTCGTATTATATGTGCATATCAATTTTACATAATTTGAAACAACATTTTCAATGCCAGGAAATGTTTAAGGAGCATAAAAGCAGCATTAAAATTAACATTAAAATATGTACTATATATATATTTAAGTACTCAAAGAGTAAATGCTTTTGCTTTGAAGTTCCAGGCTAGTTATAAAAATAACCCGGTTACCACCCCAAATTAGACAACCCAAACATATACCATAGCGGAAAATGTTAAAAACCTGTTATTACCATGGATTTGCCCATTACAGGTATACATTAAATACTAAACATAAATATCGCATATAATTTTTGGCTGAAAGGTATAATTAGAGGTAATAAGATTTAACAATATTGATTACTATAATATTAAGGTGAAATGAGTTACATTAGCGCAGTGAAAATTTTCGTAGACTCTCAAATTTTTGGAATAGACTGGTCTAGAATTTCCAATATATAAATCTCTAGAAAAGTTAAAATTTAACATTAGTCTAATACCTGCAAAACAGATGAGGGATATTAAAATAATATACCTCTGAAACTCGATGCAAAAGTTAAGTAAACAAATTATATACAAAAATAACACAGAGAAATAGCTAAAAATTAAGAAAGGGACTTTTATTTACACATTTACACAAAAATACATTTAATAGAAAAAACATTAAGACAAATTAAATGAAATGATATTATACATTTAAATTTAAAAAAAAAAAACAATTTTAGATTTACATCTAGTGATATGCATAACATATGTATAATAAACAATTAATTGAAATATCTATTTAAATTTAATTTAATAAAATCTCCCTCTTTCTGCAGATAAGTCCTATTCTCAATAAACACATTTTTTATATGCACATGCTAACAAATAAGGATTATATCTATGTCAAGGCTTGCTTCCATGAGTGGTCACCAGGTGAAGTAAAGCAAATGCACAGAAATCTCAAAATCACTGCCATTTATTTGAAAACATCAATATAACTGGGTTACTTTTGGCTAGTAGTTATAGCAAAAATGCTAAAATTCATCTTATTGTACGGCATTCAGTCAGACAACTGACTATGTGAAATATATGATAAAACGCATTCGAGCCCAACTTCGGACGTAACTTTCGTGATAATCAAGTTAGGAAATCAACAGCATCGCTGCTACACAGAAGAGTTCATTTTCAATAATACTATTAGAAGCATCACAGCTTTGCAACTAACTAAAGGAACACTTTTGGTACTAACCATCAAAATTCACGAGGGATTTCTCTCTAGAGAAAAAGAAGGATGGGAGTGGTTAAAAAGACCACCAAAAGAACGGCTGATTATACGCTGCGGTTCACAACCACCACACACCGCCATAGCGTAACCCAGGCTGACATCAGAGAATAGAGATTGGATGAGTCTTAAATAGAGGGTCAGACTCGGATTGGTTCAGCGAAGTACAAAGACTACACCTGTCATCATGATTAAATTCAATTTTCTTTAAGACTGACATTTATGTAGGTGATGTACAATAACGCACATTAACTGGTTCCTTCCATTGTGGAGTAGAGACAATTAAGGACTATTAACACACATTAACTTATCCGTTCCATTGTGGAGAAGAGACATTTAAGGAGCATTAACACACATTAACTTGTCCCTTCCATTGTGGAATAGAGACATTTAAGAACAATTAACACACATTAACTTGTCCCTTCCATTGTGGAGTAGAGACATTTAAGGACCATTGACACACATTAACTTGTCGCTTCCATTGTGAAGTAGATACATTTAAGAACCTGAGTTATAAATTTTCATCGTAAAGATGTCATTGTGTGTGGTCCCAGTTACCTCCTGTTCTCAACCTTGTTGCTATGGATTTTTATACAGACATAATGTCTGTATAAGAATATTACATAATATAAATAATAGTTGCTTTTTTTATTTTTTATAAATATATTTATTTTAATAATAAAAAAAACGAATGCTGTGTTTCTCACCAGCAGTTTTAAATATAGTAACATGCATGTGTGTGTGTTTTTTTTTTTACTTTAAAAAAAAAGTAAATTCAGATACAAAATCTCTTTAAAAGAAACTTATCATTAATAACATTAAAGTATTGAATAAACTGATGTGATACTATAAAAGCATAAAAAAACTTCTTAATCACACCATAAAAATAAGGATTTGACAAGAATTCTATTGCCAAGCATTCTTGGGATTAGGGCCATAATTTTGATTTTGAAACCGCTAAAACTATCTTTAATGCCAATATCCTCTCTGAATCGGACTTTCTTGAAAATTTAGCTATTTAACTTAATCGGGAGATTATAGTTATATATATAAATCTGATTCCACCATGCTCTCTGAAGCTTGGAAAAACTTGTTCAGCTCAACCATTTAATAATAATATTTTTTGTATTAACTTTTATGTTTGTTTATATTTTGTATATTTAATCAACATTTTACTTTCATTTTTTATGCATTTTATTTTACTTTCTACTTTTTCAAAAAAAAAAAAAATCTTCATAATTTTTCTTATATTCTGCATTCTTGGTAATTCTCTTCTAAAGTCCTATTGTCTGTTACCTTAACTTTTCCCCCTGTCCTCCCTTTTTCTTTCAGTCTTGCTCCTGCCTTTAAAGTGGTTGCACGTCTTTTCTTTGCTCAACGACGAAGAAATACAAAGTTCTTTTGAAAGGCCTAGCGCAATTACTTATTTTTAAGGTATTATTAAGAAGTTTTTTTATGCTTTTACATTAATCATTGGTTTATATACATTAAATTTTTATGCTTAATTGAAGATACTTTTGGTTTATTTTCTTTTCCTGAAGTTTTAATTATAATAATATAAAAATTTGGTACGTTATTTTTTTTTTATTACGTACAAAAAGTAAAAATATATTTTCAAAAACTTTCATTTCATTTTGAAAATATCTGCTTGTTTGTTTGTTTCGTTATTGTTGTTTATCAGTTTCATAGATTTTTATTTCGCCTTACATTCTATTCAAGTTAACATATATCTTTAAGGCAGCCAGGCTTCTTCCTTTTCAGCTGTTGACATTCTTCTAATACCACAATTTAAAAAAGAAATTGGAATTCATTAGATTTTCCGATCTCGTATAAAAAACCAATGCATACGTTTATATCAACAATGTGAAACATCCTTTCTTTCAAATACATGGAATTTTCATGAATGGTTACTTTTCTCTAAAGCTGAAAGACAGATTTTTTTTCTCCTTCTTCTTTTGTCAACTTCGTTATTTTTTAGTTAGTGAATCGAAAACACTGACCTAGTGTTTGAATTTTTCCCCTTTATTTTTATTTGAGGCATCGAATATATATATATTTCTATGCATACGAATACTGTTTAAACATAAAAAAATACTACTTTACATTTGAATTTTAAAAGTTTTTAAAATACGTTCGTCTTTTATAGACTTCTTAAAATATTAAGTTTATGAAGAATAAAATAATGAGGTGATTAAACCAAATGAAAATCTTAAATATGTGTTTTTTTATGCGACAAAAATTCCAGTTCTGAAAACGATAAATGTAAAATTCATATATATAATATACAAGAAATATATAATACTTTTTTAATAAGTAAAAGTTTACATCTTAATTAAATTTCAGCAGAGCTGAAACTACATCGGAAATTAATAACAATAACAAAGGATGGGAATTTTCACTTTGCTACACAGCGCACAACCAACAGAGTTAAAAAAATGTCCACTAGAACGAACTAGGATACCTTGGTATAGCGCACCAAGTGCTTTGCCATTTAAGCCACCATGACGACACCCAGTCTAGCATTTTCAATCTTATACATTGACACAGCCGCAAACCTGCAGCACAAGATGGAAAGTCATACTTGAGCACACAACTTAGTTGCATACATGAGACGAACAAGTTCCCAGCATCGGATAATATATATTTACATCTTAATTAAATTTTCAGCAGAGCAGAAACTTCTCCGGAAATTAATGTCCCGCGTAGTTCATTAGCCCGGCGTAGTTTATTAATTTCCGACGTATCATATGAGTATCAGACTCATATGATTTCTTTACCAATTTGTATGATTGTGTTAAAAAATCATTAAGTGTAATCACGTATCCAGCGTATACTGGAGTTCCATTACCTGCGACATATTCTGTTGAGCTGATTTAGATATCAGGCCAGATGCTATGATCAATAAAGTTAACTGGGTGAATTATGTCCTCCAGATTCGACCGGGATGGCTCAATAGGTAGAGCATTGACAGTTTCAGCCAAGAGATCCCAGGTTCGAATTCTGGCCCGGGCAGTTTTCGTCCGGTTGGAAAAGTCCAACTTATGTGGTTTTTTACTAATTTGAATAACTGTGTTAAAATTAATCTAGTGTAATCACGTATTCAGCGTTTATTGGAGTTCCATTACCTGCGATTTATTCTGTTGAGCTGATTCACATGTCATACCAGATGCTATGATCAATAAGGTTAACTGGGCTTATTATGTCCTCCAGATTCTACTGGGATGGCTGAGTTGGTAGAGCATTGACAGCTTCAGGGAGATTCCAGGTTCGAATTTTTTGCCCAGTTGGGAAACTACAACTCATATATCTTAATTATTTCATGTTAAGTTGAATGAATCAATTGGTGTTGAAATCTGGCCAATCTGGAACCTAAGAAAATACATCAAACCACTGCAGATTATTATTCATACATGGTGGTGACTAGGAGTTGAAAAATTATACCGAAGTTTATTTAGACCTGTGAGACCTGAGAAAAATGTTAGAAAATATTTCCTTTGATTGTGACCAATATTAAATGCAAAATCTTTTAGTTCCGTTTTCCTCCGACAAGGGGTGCACTCTTTTCTAAACAAATCTCAAACAAATCCGAACGAAACTCCGGCATTTGTCTCCGTTGACTACGGCACCATATAGCAAGCGTGGTGTACACGAGCTGAAAATTTTTTAGTACTACTTTTCCCTGCAAGGGATTCAAATCTATGTCTTAATTACTAATCTATATCTTAATTAGTTCTATTAAGTTGAATTAAACAATTTTCGTTGAAGTAGGGCCCATGTAACCCTAGAAAATAAATCCCTCCGGAGTTTAATATTCATAAATGTGGGTACCAAGGGTTGAAAAATGATACCGAAGTTTATTTATTACTTGACAGACATGGGAAGAATATTCAAAATTATTTCTTTTGTATCGGACCAATATTTAAAAAGTTCTGATTTGGTAGGCAGCGAGGAAAGATGGAGTTTCGACCACAGCATTAAATCGATATCAAATTACGACCAGACACCCCCCCCCCCACCCTCCCTTTAAAATTAAACCAAATACCTTTATTTAACATTAAGATTTATTGTTGACGTTTGAAACATAAACAAAATGAGGCCTTTTTTTTTTTTTTTTTTTTTTTTTTTTTTTTTTTTTTTTTTTTTTTTAAACCCACAAATACAGTAAGTTATCGTTGCCAATTTCTTAACTCAAATAGATAAATGAGGTCACGTACATGAATAAAAACTGAAAATCTTATAAAACAAATCGCGAAAAATTCACAAATTTCTGTTCGAATTTAGAATATTCTTTTTTGAAATTAGGACAAAATTTGCTATAGGGAAGTTGCAATCAGCTGGTGACATTTTCATTGATCAAACACAACAGCCAGGTTAATCTCCAGCCGTGCCTACAATCCTCTCAGCTACCAATCACAACTGCCCTCCAACGATTTTTGACCTCCAATGGACGATTTGTGACGTCATTTGAAACTACCCTATATAGGGCTAAAACATTGAAAATGGATGCATTTTAATAATGTAGAAAAATCGCTCCAAAACATAAACAAGAACGAAAAATCATGCGTCAAGCATAGATTATGTAACACTTTCCAACGCTTCCAAAATAATTTTACAAATCATACCGTTTAATAAGCTAAAAGATAACATCTAAGTAATCCGAATACTTTTATTCAGCCCTGTATAGGATCTATAGATTTGTATATATACTACATAGGATGTTAAATTTTAGTTCAGTTAGGAAACGCGTAGCACAGTTTAAAATTCTCCGTCTGGAGTTAAATAATACGGAAATGTGTTCGCGAACTTTTGTGCTTCCCTGTATAGGATATACAGAATTTATACACACCACATAATAGACAAAAAGCGAGTTAAAAGTAAAATCGCGATCAGTAACTTAAAACGCACTTCCAGGAATTATTGTTAACTTACAGTAGAGATTTCTTTTGTGTGTCCCTGTAAATGAACGATGACTGCTGTACACACACTATTCTGTAGTAAGCCTCTTGAAATACACCTTAGTGATATATATAAATTTCAATGCGTTTAAAATAGGGAAACATTATTTAAATAAACCGCAGACGATTTTTCTCCATAGACGTAATGTAACAGAATTCTTTTGACTGTCCCTGTAAAGCAACTATAAGTGCTATGCACACCCTATTCCATATTAAGCTTCTTCTAATGCACCTTAGTGATATATATAAATTTCAATGCGTTTAAAATAGTGAAACATTATTTAAATAAACCGTCAATGATTTTCCCCATAGACCGCAATGTAACGGAATTCTTTTGAGTGTCCCTGTAAAAAAAACTATAAGTGCTACACACTTCCGTTGAATAGGGAACATGCTATAGATAACGACTATAACATATAAAAATTGCAGAGCAATCCGAGCATATTTACGGGAGTTAGAGCACGGACAGACGGCCAGACGGCAGACGGCTATACGGCCAGATAAACCGAAGTCATAAACACTTTTCAACTAGGTTGGAAAGTGTTAAAAAAACGCATAAAAAGTGAAATTAAAAATATCTAATCAAAAAATCCAAATAGGGATGAATAACCCGCCCTTCCTTTTAAAATCACGATTTTTTATCTTTAAAGAATTATCAACCCTGTGCAAGCTGAAAAAAAAGGACGATTTTGGGCATACCTGATATGGATATGGAGGCAATCATCGAACCACTGAAGCCTGCTAGGAAAAATTTCTTAGGGGCGAAGGAAATAAATCGCCAAAAATTCAAAACACAAATTACAAATAAACTTTACTAAAAAGAGGACAGGATTTACTATATTGGCTTAAAAGATTGGATGAGGATTCCCGTTACTAATGAGGAAAAGGCGCAGCAAAACGTGTAAAACACTAAAAATTGCATTAAAAATTAAATTAAAATACGTCTAATTAAAAATTATAAAATCAGGCTTCGAGGTACAAAATTACATACATAGTTCCTTCGCACCAAATTTTGTACCTCTGCTTGCAGCGGTTTCTTCAGAATACAGCCCACACGCACACACAGACACACAAACATACTTCGTTATTATATTTAGAAAAAACATGTTCCAACTTTACATTAATTTTATTTTGTTGTCATTTGAGAATGGATATTTTTTAATGTAAATTTATTTCGTGTTTTTTCCTAAATTTTATGCGTGATTTAAATGAAAGTGTCTGTGAAGTGTAAATTTTCCAAGCATATTACTAGTTATAAGAGATACTTTATAAATTTTACATATTAGAAATATTTTTTTTTATAATGAAGGTTTCTAAACTGAAAAAATGCTGAAATAAAGATATCATGCATAATATAGTACGAGTACCACGTTGTAGAAATGTAAGTAGTAGAAAAATAAAACAGCCTATAAAACTTTTTATCTTTATATTTGTAATAATATTAAAAGACACAACAAGCAAAGTATGTTTTTAAACGTGTAAACTATATTTATATAAATTTAAGTATGAATGCATTATATATTAAAGATATAAGAAAGTGAGTACATATCTGTTGTAAGGAACTTTGCGAGGTTGAAGAAATAATCTTGGAAAGAGAATGAACATTTTCAAACGTATTTATTTAGTATACATAAGCCACTCGTATGTTATTATATACAAACAGAATGTATACAAATAATTTATGGAAATATGTGTAATCAGAAGCAATTTTCTGTTTTATGTATACAAAAGCAAATAGGATAATAATTAATCATTTTACAGCTGTTTATATAATCTGGCAACCAATCTGATCTTCTCAAAACAGTATTGTGTTAATTGGTGAAAAAGCACCAAGGTCTCGATATCAGAGAAATACCATTTTTAACATGCACAAAATCATTCGCAACATTATAAAACATATTTTATATTTTAAATATTTATAAATTTCAACTAAACTAATCACTTGCATCTTTAATCGTACACTAATCATTTTAAGGATTATTTTACTATTTTAAAGAAATTTTCATAGAGTTCTTTTTTAAATAATACAAATCAGTGTTCGTAAAAACGTTTGGTTGCTTTTCATCATTCATACAAATTTCAATTTATATTTCATTAATGTTATTTAACACAAAATTGTCGTTTAGTTAGAAAATCCGATAATTATAACTACACTGCGGCATAGTAAAGATCTTTTGACTTTGCTCATAAAATATATCTCAGCCTTAATATACACACTGACAGTACAAGAGAAAGTAACTTCGTATTCAGCTAGCTAAGTAAATAAAGTGCAGATTCGGGACTTTGAACTAGGTGATTAATTAATCTTTATTTGAACTTATTATTAGAAGGCAGCAGTAAGACTCTAATTAAAGAAGGTAACATTTTAAGTTTGTAAATTAGTTACTTTAGGCGGCGTTAAGCCTTTATTTATTTAAATAGCTTAGAGGTGTTTCCAGATCTGCAATTTATTGAAATTAAACTTTGAAAGATATTTTTAAAGCTACTGCAATATATACCGGGTGGTTATAATATAAATATCTCTATTTGGAGTTGCCTGTAGCTTGAAGAAATAACCGGAATGAAACCAAAATCCGTACACATATTGTTCGAGAAGGGGGAAGGAAAATAGAACAATAAAAAAAAGTAATTGCAATAATCGTCGACAGATGGCGCTTTTGAGTGTGAAGTGCAATGTGTAGTATTGTAAAGCAGGGGGGTGTTGCAAACCTTAATGACTTTACCGCATATAATAGAATGTGCGAAATATCACTCCTGATGCGTTACATTCCGCAGTTGAGCACGTCGTGCAGCGCCTGGATTGTGTCCTCCAGCACAATGGCCATGTAGAACCTGAACATGATTGGCACCGCCATCCGAAAGCGTAATCTCATTTACTATGACATTTTCTAATAAATTAGGTCTGCCATCCGGTTTGACGCCTTAATTCTTTGTTCTTGTATTGCACATTGCATTTCACACCCGGTAGCGCCATCTGTCGGTGATTATTGCAATTATTTTTTTATTGCTCCATTGTTCTTCTCCTTCTCGAATAGTAAGAGTACCGATTTTGGTTTCATTCGGATTATTCCTTCGAACTACAGACAGCTCCAAATAGAGATACTTATATTATAACCACCCTGTATTTTCTCTGCAATCAAGATAAAATTATTATTATCGCAAAAACACTAATTTTTGTGCTACATGTTACATATTGCTGTTTGGTCATGTTTTATTTCTACTACTACAAGGGGAAGGTTGATTTTAATAAATGTTGCGAATATGTCATCGTATTTCGTCGTGAAAACATTTTTTGAAGTCTCAATAACTCCACGTAGACAAAACAAATGCATTTAGTATTTAATTATTTAAATAGATTAAAGATGTATTCAAAAGTGCAGTCTACTGAAATTAAATTTTAAAAGATAAGTTTATTATCTCTGTATTCGAGCTGAAATAATTATTATTACAGAAATATCTGTTTACTGCTACGTGTTACGACTTCTCTTTTGGCATGTTATATTTCTACAATTACATCCACTAAAGGCATGCTTAATTTGATGTACGTTGTCAAACATATGTCAGCCTATTTCGTTGAGACATTTTTTCGAAGTCTCAATAACTCTGTATGGAGAAAACAAAATTTGTAAACACTAGCTGACCCACCCGGCGTTGCCCGTGCAGACTGTCATTGAAAAATATAACTTCGTAAAAAAAGACTCGATAATATTTATTTATACTAAAAACTTTTAAAAAGTTTAAATAAGCGCTAAAATTTCAAAAGTAATGTACGTTTAAAAAATGAAACGGTCAGAGAAAAAGATTACATTTACTTTTCCCTTTTTACTGAAAATCCCTTTTTAAAAATAATTGCTTTGTTTACATTTAAAATTTTATATTACTAATTCTATTTTTTAAATTATAGATATTAAATGCTTACAAAAATCAACATTTCAAATGAAAAAATATAAAAATACATCTATTTGATTGTTAATGTTGACAAATTATAATTAAATTTTATTTGCATATTGTTTGTTTCGCTTTTATTCCTGTTGATGGCAGCACCAAACAGTTAAATGTAAAAAATCCTGGCCTAAATCCTGCCAAAGGACTTTTACATAAAACCAATGAGATGCGTTTCAATCGGGCGTTGCCATGAAACAATTAACAAATAATCGCGATTTCTGTGAAACGTACGATAGCGTAATATATATATATATAGAGAGAGAGAGAGAGAGAGAGAGAGAGAGAGAGAGATTCTTTCCTAAAATAAATCTATATATTATTAAACAAATACTGCAATTACCAAGTTTCTTTGGATATTTAAACACACTTCATAAGCACCGTTGATGGCAGTATGTATTTATTTTAACTTGGAAAAGAGATGAAGATATTAATGTACTCAAAATGTTGTGCAAGATGGAAACCGATAAGGATCACAGTTTCTATGCAAATGCATAAACTAAAAATAAGGCTAAGTTGTTCACAATTTTCCAGTTAGAACATTTTATCGAAAAATAACCTCTTGCCTGTGGCGACCGAATTCAGTTCGGGCAGCGAAAACCGGCCAATTTTGAAATGCCCGACTTGTGTTCGTGCAAGAGAAAAATATGTCTTTCAATTCTGTGAAGCTCGAGATCAGTTCGGACATTTTACACGCGTGAATTTTGGAATCCCCGACCTGAGTTCGGGCAAGATAAAAATCAGTGTTTAAATTCCCTGAAGCCCGAAGGCAGTTCGTGCAATGCATAATATGTAAATTACCATATTCCCAATAGATGGCAATACTTTGCCACGAAAATTTCGGCAGTTTCCCGCCATTTGTCGGATTTTTGTAATTTTGCGGTTCTTTCCAAATTTCATTCAAACCACAGTATGTTTGACAGGCAGGTATATAAATTTTTCGCAAGTTAAATGTTTCTTTGTATTCTTTTTAAAGATTTTTTTTTCATTTTTGGCAAGTACCTTACGAGATAAAGCATGAAATGTATTGAAAATTAAGTAAACTGAAAGATAAAACTCTACTCTTCCAGTTGATTATTATCAGAATTTTAAAAGATGATGATTATCTGAAATAAGTAAATGAAATTTTCCAAACTATAAAATTACTTCCGGATTATTGAGATCAATCACTATAATGGAAATTACAATTTCCAGATTTCCGTTCTATTAAAATTATTACAGTTTCTGTAAGAAATTAATTTTTTAGTGGGATTTAATGAGTATTATGGAATGGGAATATTTGTTGGTGATATACAGGGACGAAAGACCCCTAACTTTGGAAATAAATAACTCGGAAACGGGGATAGACAGAAACCTGAAACCAGTGGTATGTTTATTAAATAAACCATAAGAATCTGAAACAGAAACCAAAAAAATTCAGTTAAAAATAGCGCCGATAGATGGCGCTGCAAGCAACATTACGGATCCCTATAAAGTGAGTTCAGATGCCAAGGACAGTCGCCGAAGATTTCGCCTTTAGCGTATTGTATATTGTCAATCGCTATTAGCGTATAGTGAAAGAAATTCTGGAAGAAGGACATTGTTCACCGCAACAATCCTTTAACACTCGATGAGATGGAGGACGCTATTTGTCAATCTTGTGTGCTGGGTCAAAGGTGCACATTTTGAATCGTTTTTGTTGTGATACAGCCTACTTATGTTTATGCCACCTGCAACGCCATCTATCGTCCCAATTTGGTACTAAAAGTTTGAAGTTTCTGTATCAGATGTTTACAATTTCTTAATAAACATACCACTGGTTTCACGTTTCTATATATCGCCTATTTTGAGTTATTTATTTTCAAAGTTAGGGTTCCTTCGTGAAACACCCTGTATGTTCAAAATGTCCTGTGGAGTTTTGGAGTCTTTTTTTGCCAACAAGATTAAAATATTAAATTTACCAAAACAGAGAAAATATCAAAAAAAAAAAAGAAAAAAAAACTTAGATATTTTAAAGATCTGAGTTACTTTAACAAAATAGTGTAAGATTTGTTAAAATAAATATACATGCCATATCAAGTGGTTTCCATTTATATATTCGCAATTTTATTTGCATTTTATTGCTTGTCTGCAAACATAAGCTAATTTCATCATGTATTTTGCTATAAGGATATTGTCGTATTTTAAAGAGTATCAAAATTATAGTGTATTAAAAATTAAGTTATTCCATGTTAAAAATTGTTGTAAAGTAATTCAAAGAACGAGGCATATTGATTGACTCTTGGGATTCCTAATCGCAACTTGTATTATAATTTTAATGACACATTTAGAAATTTTTAAAGCGTGTTATTTGAAATTTTAAAAAATAATTATACTTTTTATAGCAGAAAGAAATATGTGCATTTCAAGATCTAGATCTTAAAAATTTCAAGTATTAAAAACAAACACTATAGTAGAAGCTTTTTCTATAGCCAATAATATAATTAAATAAGAATAAATATGAAATGGAGAAAATGAAAGTAGGAAATATAAAATATCTTAAATGTTTGCAAAAATTATTTTTTTCCGGACGCCTGGCGATAAATTCCAATGCAATAGAAGATTTTCTGGCGCTATATTGATGCAGTTTCTATCAAAGTAAACTTAAAGAGATTTTCCTATTAATATTTAAAAAAATATTTAAATACTTTACATTCACTTAACGCTAAATAAAAATATTAGGCTGATTGATTGGTTGAAAAACACTCTTGAATATAATAAATAATATTGTTGAATAATAACTTTGTTTTTATTAAATAACGTGCTTCCGAACTATACTGGGAGAACAAGGTATCTTTCCTATTCCTTGCTTTTAAAAATTCAGCTAATTTTACTCAAACAAATGGAGCAAAATATATCTGAGGAAATGTTAAAAATTTAAATAGATTTAATGAACCGGCCTTAATATTGATATAATGTCAGAAAAAAAGTATTAATTTGCCTTATTATAAGTTCAAAATAAAATGAATAAATTTTACTGAAATAAGTGTAATGGAAAAAAAAGTAGGTAAAGCTAGGAGAGTCTGCACACAATTCAAAACAATAACAATAAAAAATCTAAATATTATTTTTTTGCTAAACTATCCATGAATAATTTTTACTTCACTTGTTTTTTATGCATTTTCATTGCTATTTTGTTGTTATGTTTCAATTTAATAGAACAGTTGTAATAAAACCAAGAAAGTTATTTTGCACAATCTGTCCTTACAGAGTTGATGTGATTGCGCACATGGGTAGGAGAGGTTGTTACTAATAATAACTACAATTAAATTATTAACAATAATAATTACACTTAAATGGCATTGTTGTAAGCTTTTTGTGAACAAATATTATTGTATTAGGAGTGAATATTTCAACCTAATGATTAAAGAATCAGAAAAAGGAAATAATTTAAAAAACGATTAAAAATTTTTAATTAAAGGAAAAAAAATACAGAATCAGAAAAAGCAAGTCCAGATAAGATTACAAAATAACATTAAGTTACTTGTTAACACATTTAACTTAAAATTAGTCCATTTTCATTTTCCATTTTTTATACAATTTTACCAGTAAGCTGCGTAATCTCTCCTAGCATGGAAACTAATGGGAACAATGCGCCATCTCTCCTAAGTAGCAGATGCGCAAACTTTCCAATTTCGGTAGGAGAGATTGCGCTGCCTTTTATTTAAACATGGCTGCTACTAAAACGAACCGCTGGTATTCACACTGTTAGTCTAGATTAGTAGCTTATGAGAAATCGCTTAAGTTTAAAATATTCTGTACTACGGACATTGTATAGAAATTCTGACGAATAGGTATGAAAATTCAAGCACTTTTTGGGGAAACAAAACAAAATAGCAATGCTTTATCTTGCTCAAAACAATCTATGTGCACTTTCAAGTAGACACTCCACTACTGCTGTTGTACAACTACCTGCAGTCGCTGCACGCCTACTCTACTCCTTCCCCCCAAACCTCAATGTGCGCAATCTCTCCGACCACGCCATCTTTCCTGGCTTTGCCTTAATGCTTTATTTACGTGTATTTATAATACAAGTTCGTTCTATTTATGAACATATTTTTAATCCAAAATTTACATCAGCTATTTCTGATCGACTCAAAATTTTCATTGAAAATTTTCTTTTAAATGGTAGATAAATGTGGTAACAGTCCATTTTATCTTTTTTTTTTTTTTGTATAATTTTAAAGATATCTCTATGACTTTTTTCTCCACTACTGCTGTTGTACAACTACCTGCAGTCGCTGCGCGCTCACTCTACTCCTCCCCCCGGAACGTCTATGTGCGCAATCTCTCCGACCGCGCCATCTCTCCTGGCTTTACCTTAAGTGTTATTTACTATCAAATATTAAATTTATCAAAGCAATTTCATTCATTGATAATAAAACTGAGTTAAACACATTTGTACCTTATATATATATTTTTGAAATAACGTCCTTCTGACCTATACAGGGAGAAAAAGGTAGCATTCCTATTCCTTGCTTTTAAAAATTCAGCTAATTTTACTCAAACAAGTGTAGCAAAATTACGGGGAAACCGATTATATAAGATTAAATCGCAGTTTTCATCAATACTGAATTTGAATGAGAATTTCGTAAAAAATTAGTCAACTTCATTTAGGGCCAATTATTTTTGTTCGATTAATTTGGCGATATTTCCCTAAGTATCGGAAAGATTGAATTTGACGCTGGTAGATATGTCTATGTAGTTTTATGCGCATGAGAGTAGCAAGAATGATTACAACAATTAAAGTAAATTTACGAGAAACCACGTTTTCTAAAGCTCATAAATGAAACCTAATTATGGAAAAATCATCCACTCTAAAATTTCATACTGCTATACCTCAGACATTTATTTTTAGGAAAAAATATATATATATATATAAATCAACGTTTGGAGGGATGGTGGTTTCTGGAGTCTGGAGCTCTTGTGATTTGTGAAAATCTATCTTAATTTTCTCGAATTGCTTCCATATGAACGGCTGCAATAGGTAGCTTCATAATTCTTTGTTATGGAAGCTACTTAAAAAAATGAATCTTTTTCACGCTTAACTTAACGAAGATAATTGCTTAACGAAATAAACGAAAAAAGAGCCATAAAATAAAGTAAAATCGAAGAAAGCGGTAACGTAGCACTACACTATCCAATACTTTAAATAGTATGAAATATCACTGTTTTCTGACACGTCCAGCCCTTCAAACAATCAATGCTAGCAAACAAGTAGATTGAAACAAGGTACAGTTTTGATGTGATTGGTGTTGTAATAAGAGCACGCATTGAAATATGGTGCTAAATATAACAAAATATATAAAACTGCATGTTCTGCCGATTTTATTTTTTCCATTCTGTCTAAAACGCACACTTATGCAGTAGACGATTCACTTTATATTGAAGATGCAAAATTTTCCTTTGTTTTTGAAACAGCTCTTACATTTACACTGATGTCCAGAAATTAAGGGGAAGTGACCGGAAACTTTCGATTTTAGATCTTTTGTTGAGTAACTACTGAAATTCGTGGGGAAATGCCCGAAAGGCCCTTGAACTTTGAGAATGTAAAAAACATGTTTGACTTCATAAATTTCAGTGAAAATTTAGTCCTGAGGCCAATTAGAGGAGTAATAATAAATTTAATAATAAAATAATATTTGTTTTTCCCGAAGAAACAGAAAATGCTCAAAATGATCCGCCTCTGTCTTTCTGAATTTTCGCGATATTTTAATGGACCTTTTTATATAAGTTGCTCTATAGAATTGACTACCAAATAATAATAAAAAAATCTTTGGTATAGTTCGCACATGCGTAGTTAAAATTCATTTCATACAAATACCCATACATCATCCAATATTCATTATATTAATATTTTAATTGCAGTATATTATTTCTACTGTTCTTCGTCAAATTTTCTAAAAGTGGTGTTAAATTCGGTTGAAAACTCTGTATGCTGTAAACAAAAAACTTTTAAAATTTTCACAAGAACGTTAACATCCTCACGAATGTACGTGTTATGCTTACACAAACGCACACAAATGTTGAACAGGACCTACACAGTCACTCGCTACAGTGACAGACCATTTTGAACATTTTCTGTTATTTGGGTGATTGCAAATATTATTTTATTATTAAAGTTATTATTGTTTGCCACCCCCCCCCCGCCCTAATTGTTCTCGCGACAAAATCGCTACTGATAAATTATTAAGCTAAACATGTTCTTTACATTCTTGAAGTTGAAGGACAATTCGTAAAGAATTTGTGTAGGTGTTCGATAAAACGTCTAAAATCGAAAAAATCGATCACTCCCCCTTATTTTTGGACATCTGTTTTTAAATATATAATTCTAATTATATAGTTAAAATCATTTCGGACAGATTTTTCTTAAACATTAGACATTAATTTTGTGATGCAACATTTCTTAATTAAATCAGTTCTGAAAAATTATGATGGATATCTCCATACGGTTATTTCTATCGGGAATTCCCAAAACATTTTCTATGACATTGTATTTTGTAATTCATAAGTTTTTTACAAGTACTTTAGTTTTTTTTCTTCAATGAAATGTAGATACTGGTACGCAAATTAAATGTACTTTTGAGAATTTCTGTTTTTTATATGAATGATATTTATTTTCTTCCAAGCTTTTTACACAAATTTAAACATAATATTTGTCTGGAATACATTTCGCACAAACATTACTTTATTTTCATGAATTTATCATACAAAATTTTGAAAATTTATTGCCTCTAATAAACACAAATCTTCTATTGACTACACATGAAAGGTGAAGTAATATATGATCGTAAAAATACTTTTATTTTCTAACGATGATTAAACATCTGAAATTTACATTCATTATTTTTTTATGCAGTTTGTACTAGAGATATTCTTATTTGCCTCAGGTCATAAAATATTGACATTGAGGTATGTTATTAACTCTTCAAACACTAGGAAAATAATTTGCCTGTGAATAGAGTTATTATTTGTTTAAAAAAATACTTCTTCAAAATTTATTTTCTTTAGTTAAATTCATAAAGCGAAATAAATAGTAAATACAGCTTATTGTAAACGAAAGTTGATACGTTTAAAAAATGCTATTTCTTGTTATGTAACTTCCTTGGAACATACTCTATAATTAATAAATTACCAGCGGGGACGACCAAGCTCTTTTAAAATTAGCTTTGCGCTCAACTCGATAGAACAATAAATTTTCGCTATATTATTAATATAAAGAATTTTATTTTTAGCAGTATTATTTACAGAAACAATCAATATTAAAACTATGTACATATGTTTAAATGTACATATCTAAATGTACATATCTACACATTTCTAAATGTGTATCTTCTATGTACATATTTCTGCAATATTCTCGCATATTTTTGAAAATGGTAAACATAAACCACGAGATCGCATGTCCAAGGCAAGTAGGTGCTTAAATTGTTCAAACGGGGAAACGTGAAAATTATTATTATTATTTTTTTTTTTTTTTTTTTGCTTTTTCCAATCTGTAGATGAAGATGTTTACCATTTTCAATTTCTAAACCATAACTTTTATCAGCTAATTTCTAAACCATAACTTTTTAGCAGATAACTTCTAAACCGTAACTTTTAGCTTATTCTAAACCATAACTTTTGTGAGATAGTTCCTTGGCTTTAAACAGCTTTACAACATTTTCACAGTGTATTTATAGCATGTTTGGATCTCCAAAGTGATATGTTTAGCAAGCATCAGTAATCAGGATCATGTCTTCACTTTTGTTTTGTTTTTTAAAAGAAGATTAAATAAATATTTTTCTGTAAAGTATAATACATAATTTTAAGTATTATTTTGGCAACATCATCTACTTCAACAAGATCAAAAACAAACATTTATCTCCTTGGTTCTACTATAACTGGGCTTACTGGAAATAAACAAACTTCAATACGCATGGCACTGGGTCTTTTTTTACGTCACCATGTTGAAATGAACAATACTATAAGGGAGTCTTCAGCAACTACAACAAGAGAAATTACAAAATTTTGGCAGAAAGCTAGAATCCCAGTGCAAGAGCTCAGAAATAGTCTGTTAAAGCTGGAAAAATTGTTTGAGAAGTGGAGGCTATTAAAGAAAAATAAAAATAGAATTACAGTTACCCAAAAGAGCAAAGAAGATGAATTTATTTCGAAATTTGATGATCTGTTTGATATTGCACATGCTAATGCTCTTAACATGATAAAAATTTCTGAAGATAAAGACTTCCTGTGAGCACAGCGTGAGAAAGGGAGAAAGGGTTCTATGCTAGGTGTTTATAAGTGTTTGGAGAAGAAAGAAAAAATGGCAGATTTAAGAAGGAAAGCTATCTCTGAAAGAAATCAAAGAATGAAAGCAGTTTGTAAAGAAGCAGAAGCAACTGTTCATTTATTATCGTCAGAAGAATCAGACGAAGTTGAAAATGAAGTCGAACAGGCATCATTCCCAGTAACAGAGAAAGCAACGAACAGCTCATCCAAACAGAAAAGAAAAAGAATGAGAATTATGACTCCAAATCTGGCTGCAGCTTTAGACAGGACCAAAGTTTCAGACCGAAAAGCTGTGTTTGTCGTTGCCAAAACAGTAAAGAGCTTGGGTTGTGAAGTAGATGAAGTAACTCTTAGTAGAAGTTCCATTCGTAGAGAAAGAATTAAACACCGGTCTAAAATGTATGAGCAGCTCAAAGCCGAATTTGGAGAACATGTTAACTTAACAGTTCACTGGGATGGAAAACTCTTATAAGACCTAACTTTGAAAGAGAAAGTTGATAGACTTCCAGTAATTGTCTCTGGAAAAGGAGTCTCTCAGTTACTTTCAGTGCCCAAGCTTCCATCAGGAGACGGAGAAGGTCAAGCTGCCGCAGTATATGTGACCTTACAGGATTGGGGTATAGATGATAAAGTAAATGACATGTGCTTTGACACAACAAGCGTCAATACTGGTCGAATTAAAGGCACTTGTAACTTACTTGAACAAAAAATGAATAAAGAGCTGCTTTCTTTGGCATGTCGCCACCACATTATGGAATTGATTATTAAGGCAGTTTTCGAAAAAAGCTTAAGATTTTCTTCCTCATCAGAGGTACCACTATTTAAAAGATTCCAAGTCAACTGGAATTTTATTGACAAAGAGAAGTATGATATGGGAGTCGGTAATACAGAAATTTTGAATCAAATAATAGATATAAAAGATGACATAATTAATTTTTCTAAAATACTACTGGACAAAAATAAACAACCAAGAGATGACTATCGAGAATTTTCTGAACTTATCTTAATCTTTTTAGGCGAAACCCCTTCTCGAGGAGTCAGATTTATGGCACCTGGAGCCATGCACCATGCTCGCTGGATGTCCAAAGTGATGTATAGTCTAAAAATATGGATGTTTCCAAAAATGTCTAAAAATGTGCCAGTTCACCATTACTTCAAGAGAAAAAAAGGATTGCAAAAAATGTGTATTTGCGGTACGAGTATATCTAAAAGCTTGGATGACAGCACCATTGCCACAAAGTGCACTTTTCAATGATTTCAATTTAATGAAATCTCTGTTACAGTATAAGAATATTGATGATGAAATATCTAAAGCAGCATCAGAAAAGCTAGCCAAACACCTTTGGTATTTATCTAAGGATCTTGTCGCCTTAGCTCTTTTCGACAATCAAGTGCCTCATTGCCTTAAAAGGCTTATAGTAAAGGCCATGAAAGACGTTAATTGTAAAAAAGAATCCACAAAGCGTCCTAATATTACACTTGAAACTTTTGTCGACATGAAATTTTAAGACTTTGTAACGAAGCGGTCAGCTTTATTATTCCAACAAATGCCTACCAGATGCGTTCCTCCAAGTAGACCCAGAAATATGGGAAGATCAGGAGAATTTCTGTAAAGCATTAGAAATTGTCAAATCAATAAAAGTTGTTAATGATCATACTGAAAGGTGCATAGACCTAATTCAAGAGTTTTGTGGAAAAATAACGTACAGTGAGACACAACTACAATACTTATTGCAGGTGGTTGAAGAACATCGACGAACATATCCTGACTGCAAAAAACAGAGTTTGGCAGGTACTGACAAATACATGATTATTTAAATATTAAAGGCGTATATTTACTTGTTAATTATTTATAACATATATTGAATATATACGTGTACTTTAATTACTTAGAATTCTCAGATTCTTAGCCCCATGTATGGCAAATAAATCTTTTTTAGATATTAGTAGCAGTTGAATTTTTTAAATTGTAAATTTACAAAAAAGGGAAAATTTTAAGAGTATTGAGCTTTCTCTAAATATTAAAATTTTAAGCTCAAACTTCATAATATTTATTTTTTAACTAAAATGAAAAAATTAAGAGGATAGCACCAGTAAAAAATATAAAATAATAATAATCGACCTTTTTTGGACCACCCTAATGTACAGTGACGGTCAAAAGTTTCCGGCCAGCATAAAACTTTTGGTTAATTTGTAAGCATACCCATATGAAGAGGAATCTCAAAGTGATACTTTTACATTTTATTGACATAATAATTTGGAACGTATTTCTGGAATAACAAATAAATATCAATAAATTTAATTTACATAATTAATTGCAAATGAAAATGTATACTATCAAAAGTTGCCGACCATCTTTGCAAGTTTGAAAAAAAAATGGTGTTATAATAGAAAATAACAGTGATCAACAATATTTACAATTAGTATTTTGTCATCGTACTTTTAGAAAGAAGTACTGCGGTGCAGTGACGTGGCATCGATTCAATGAACGGTTGAAGGTCGTCTATGGTATATTTTGTATGCTTCTTGAAAATTTTGGAAAAATTCTGCTGAATTGGAATATTTATAATTCCGCACACGTTTATCAAGTTCGTTCCAATGATTTTCTATTATATTCAGATCGGGTGATTGGACTGGATATTTCAAAAGCGGATTTTTTTTGTGCGAAAGCCACTGCTTGACGAGCTTGCATGTATGCTTTGGGTCGTTATAATGCTGAAACAAATAGTTGCGACCCCAATTTTACCTCCAATAAGGCAGCAAATAATCTTGCAAGATATCCTTATATATTGCACCATTCATATTGCTGCGGATTTCAAATAACGGACCAACACGTTGTGTCTTCCGCCATGCTTCACCGTAGGAATAACATATGTCGAGTCATATAATTTGTTTTTAGGTCGTCAGACGTAGTGTCTGCCATCACTTCCAAAAGGTCGATTCATCGGAATATAGTACTTTTTTCCAGTTTTCACTTGACCAGTCTTTGTGTTCCTTGGCAAACGCCAGTCGGGACCGCTGATTTTTTTTTTATGAAAGGATTTTTAAAACAGACTTTTTCATAATGTCATACGTCACGTAAGCGTATAAGTACGTACACGGTAGATCGACTTATTTCAGCAATATTTGCATTCCGTAAATCGCGGGATATTGCAGCGGTATTTTTATATGGGTCATCCACTGTTTTTCACCTGATAAATATGCCTACAAAAATAGTCATTTTCTGTGGTCTCCCGGACCTTGGCAAGTCTTGAAGGCCATGGCCATTTTTATATTTTCTTAAAATGTCATTCACAGTAGATTTTCCGATTGTTAAATTTGACGCAGTCTCAGGAGAGGATTGGCCCTTTAGCGACAAGCAATATTAGCCGTTTACGAACAATAATTGTTGAACTTTTTTTATGAATTTCGAATACTTTATTCACGTTGATTAATTAACAAACATGGCCAAAACATCCCTTTACCGATAGCAAAAACTAAGGAATGACGAACGGCCGGAAAATTTTGAACACGTGAATTCCTACCCTTTGCATCAATTGTCTTCAGTATCTAATCAAAATGATTACATGGTCAGAGGTCATTTGCATAATCCTAACTTTTGGAGCAATCGCGCTTCTTTTTCGCTGAAACGTTCTGGCAAACAAATCAAATAAACTAACTGGCCGGAAACTTTTGACCGCCACTGTATGAAGGTACTCTATGTTGATGCCATTGCGCCAAATCGGAACAAAATGCTTCATTTGGCCAGAAAACAAAAAGACAAAACCGCCGCACAGTGTAGTATTTAGTCCCAAAACCTGGCCAAAATTATTTTATACCTCTAAAAGCTACACATCTACGTTTTTATTAGCTCACAGGCTATCAAATCCCGAGAACTAATGTGCCCGCCGGTTCTGTACGTACGTACGTATGTATATACGTACGTATGTATGTCCGTATGTATGTACGTAACGCGATAACTCTTGATAGAAATAACCGTTTTGCGTCAAATTTTGTTTATAGGTCCATTGTGATAAAGCGCTTCTCTGATTAGTTTTGGGGGTTCATTGGTTAAGTATAAAGGGGGCGGGACGGGGGGCTAAGTCCCCCTTAATTTAGATAAATAAGTTTTTCATGCAGAATCAGCCGATTTTCTTCAAATTTTGTATATATATTCATTGTAATAAGGCACTTCTCTGGTTAGTTTTGGGGATTCATTGGTTAAATATAAAGGGTGGAATGAGGGGGGTTTTATATAGTCGATTTCTTTATTTTTCGAGAGGCAAGAAGATAATATACAATTAGTGTGAAAATCCTGTGAGCTCAATGTCCTCAGTTTACACTATTATTTCACACATTTTTCGTGCAGTTGGAAAATTACTACTCGTATGATTTATTTACCAATTTGAAATAATTGTGTTAAAATTAATCTAGTGTAATCACGTATCCAGCGTTTACTGGAGTTCCTTTACCTGCGATCTTTTCTGTTGAGCTGATTAAAATATCAGACCAGATTCTCTGATCAATAAGGTTAACTGGATGAATTGTGCCCTCCAGATTCGACCGGGATAGCTCAGTGGTAGAGCGTGGCGGCTTCAGCCAAGCGATCCCAGGTTCGGATCCTGGCCCGGACATTTTTCGTCCAGTTGGAAAATTACTACTCGTATGGTCCTCAGTTTAACTGAGCAGTTTTCTTTTTTATTTGAATTGTAGAGTGAAAACGGTAAAATAAAGTCTTATTTATAAATGAAAGCATTTATTCATCAGTTTCATCACTATTACGGTATTTAAGAATATTAACATTTGTAATATCACTTTCCGTGATAACAGATGTAAAACTTCAGAAGATAAGGGCTTTCTTTTCTTGTTTGTGTTGCATTTCATGCCAGTTATTAGTGGGTCAGAAGTTAAAAGAAGCATTAATGTACAGGCCACTTGCAAAAACTTTCTTCAGTAGTTTAATTTAAATGACCTAATATGTTTATTGCGAGATTCTGCAGCCTCTTCTGATAGTTGGCCTATTGGCAGAATAGCTTTTTTTATAACGTCTGCTCCATGACGAAGTACCTTGTGCATTGTTGGCAGGGATGAAATTTCTCCGCATTTTTAAATACCAGTATAATCTTACAGAAAATGTATTTTTATTTAATCGGAACATTCTGAGATTTAAGAGATCAACATTTTCTATAAAATTATAGTGGTATGCAAAAAAGCGGAGAAATCTCATCCCTGATTGTAGTGGACATGGGATAAAAACCATATAGCGACACATACAGTTCAGCCGTCTCTTAGCAATATTTTTCAAATTCTTCTGTATTAATTTTGTATCAGTATTGTTTTCTCCAAATATTGTCCTTGTTTTTATGAGTAGCTACTCATTTTTGTTTGAACTGATTTTTAATAACGGAGAGCTTTTGCTTCATCTCAGCTATCCTTGGATCACCTTCAGAATAATTTCTCAATAATTCTTGCTCCATAAATTGATGATTTCCATCAAATGTTGACTCATTTGAGCATTGCTTGATGTTATACAACTCATTTCGAGTCACAGATCTCAATTCAGAAGGTCCTGTTACCAAAATAAATAAAGAAATAAATAGCAGTAATTTATATAAAAAATTGTAGGAACCAACAAAAGAATTCGTTAAAAATAGGGGGGCGGTTTCGGGCGGCTGATTTTTTTTATAATTGTCTTGTATACTAAGTACTGCTTATTACACAATACTTTTCATCGCTTAAATATGTTTAAAAATATAACAAAATCCTTTCTAAATATTATAAATAATTATTTATGCCACTATTAAATATACCTAAGTTGTCGACCCTATAGACAAAAAATCCGCAGGTTATTCATTAGGTAAATGTAGTGTGTATAAAGTACATACCTGGTTCAGAATAATCCATCACAACAGCAACCACTAAATTGTTTAGACACAAAACTACAAGATATTTTAAAACACTAACATCTGAGCGCATCGTAAAATCACAGGACCACTGGAAGCGAACGGCAACTTCCGGCAACTTCGGCAACTTCCGACTGATCGCGTGGCGAGCTGTGTCGTGCTAGTACATTGCACGTTTCGCCTTTGGATGCAATAACTGTTAAACTTTTTGAGGAATAATATACAGGGTAGGAAACCCATTTTTAAAAAAATAATTTTGGCCATCTTTTGGGACTAAATACCACACTGTGCGCCGGGCTGAGAGGGTTGTAATTTTTAGGGTTCCGTACTTAAAAAATAAAAACGGAACCATTATAAAATCTGTCGTTACAGACTAATACCAAGTCTGTCACAACCTTTTTTTCTCGTAAACTATGGGACGTGAAAAGTTCAATCTTGGGTAAGTAATCTCGATTATCCGGAACTATTTTTTTCGGAGTCCCGAAATTTTCGTTCTGATAAAAGGTATATACAAATTTTCGAAATTGTCTATTTTAAGGAGTGAATATAAACGACAATAAAAAACACAAATTTTACATAAAGAATGAAGTCGATCGGATAATGAGTTGTCGAGATATTTGTCATCCTATTTTCGGCACTCTTCGATTTTTAGTGACACTGTATTTCATTCAAATTTCTATTCAAAGATATATTTTAATTGAAAATGAGACGCTTCATCCGACGCAGTAAACTGTTAGTTAATAGGATTATCATTTTTGGAGTTATAAGGATGTTTCTTTTACGCAATTCCGTAATACAGCATTTAAAGTTTATGGTGTCATCAAGCCATGAATTTATTAGAATTACAATGCATTTTATAAATAGTTTACACATGTTTTATTTTAATATTTTATATTATGCATATCCATGATGGGTAAGTATTACGGTGACCCCCAACGACTGGTTTTACCATCTATGATAGGATATTTTTTCTGTCAAATGATACCAAAAACTACATCTGTTTCCTCGTCAGTACATATTAAATTGCACTTTAACTACCTACTTGTACAACTAACTACTTTTTTTTGTTTTGATATATTGATATAAGTAAGTATATTCCTGTATTCGGGCTTACATAATTAAGTATAAAATTTGAGTTGTTGAAAAATATACACATTTATTGATATTGTTAACTGATATTTATACATTAAAAAACTCTATTTTCAAACTTCACTTTTCCTGAAAAATCCATTTTTATCTAAAAAAAGTTGTTTAAGTGAAAGTAATAAATTTAGCTGAAACACTTGTCCTATTTTTAAGACAACGACCTTAAGGCATTTAAATATAACTATCCATCATATTTGTTCATTTTTTTTCTTTCTTTAAAAGGTCACCTTTTGTTTTACTTTGTCTGAATAAATATATTTCCAGAAAAGAGGGAATTTAGGATGTTTGCCAGGAGCGATAGGGATTTATCTCACTTTTATGTATGTTAAGTTTTTTGGGTATTCTTACAAATATAAGTATCATAATTCCTATCAAATTGAATGGAAAAATGACTTTTACGAGACTATTTATATTGTTAATGTTTCTCTTATGTACGCGCATTTTCTCTTTTTTTTTCAATAAGAAAACTGATATTAAAATAAATGAACAACGCAAAATAGCACAAATAAAAATATATAAAATGGCAAGCAGCTGTTTTGGAGACGCTAAAGCTCCATCACCAGTGCCAAATTTAAAAGATTAAAAACAGATAATCCAAAGTAATCTTTTAAAAAGTTAAAAAGATTAAATAATTATAAAAAGATAAATTAAAAAGTTGAGATAAAATTTTTAAACAGAATTTGTTATCTTTTAAATTTGGCACTAATGATGGAGCTTTAGAGGCTCCGAAACAGCTGTTTGCCATTTTATATACTTTTGTTTGTGCTACTTTGCGTTGTTAATTTATTTTAGTATAAATTCATAGAATTCAACTCACCTATTTTAAATAAAACAGAAAACTGGAAATCTAATAGAATTTTTAACACTTTCTAACATAGTTGAAAAGTGTTTATGAATTCGGTTTATCTGGCCGTCTGCCAGTGCTGTAACTTACGTAAAAATACTCGGATTCACATGCAATTGATATATGTTATTGATATACGTAGTAACATGTTCGGTATTGAAAATGAAGTACAATAGCACTTATACATCGTTTACAGGGACACTCAAAAGAATACCGTTACATTATCGTCTACGGGGGGAAATCCTTTGCAGTGTATTTTAATGATGTTACAATATTTCATATATATTGAAATGGATATACATCACTCAAGTAGACTACAAGATGCTTACTATCGTATATAATATGAGTAGCACTTATAATTAGTTCACAGGGAAACTCAAAATAATTCCGTTATATTATGGTCTATGGGGAAAATTGTTTTCGGTGCATTTTAATCATGTTACAGTATTACAAACATAACAAAATTGATTTAATTTGAGAGGTGCACTAAAAGCTGCTTTCAGTAGAATATGGAGCGTATGGCTTTTATAATTCATTACAGGGCCACACAAAATTATTCGGTTACGTAGTGGTCTACGGAGAAATGCTTTTTGCAGCCCATTTTAATTAGGTTACATAATTTCAAATAATGAAATTGATATACATTACTGAGATTTACTGCAAGATACCTGTTATTATGTGCATAGTATGCCTAGTATGATGCATAGTATTATGTGCATTGCATTTATTTTTCATTTATTTCCAACGATTTCGGATACAGTACTGTATCCGAAGTATTGTCTATAAGCGAAACTTGCTGGAAGTGCGTTTTCCGTGAGCTATGCGTTTAACTAAATTTTTGTATAGTATGTGGTATGTATAAATACTATAGATCATGTACATGGCTACACAAAAAAAATCGTTAGCATTACTGTGTATCAGCGTAAATTGCATAAAGCGGTTTTCAATCGAGTTATGCATTTTGAACGTGAAATATGTTTATTATACTAAGAGATGTTTGTTCAATATAAATAAAATAATATGCAGGGTCACATAAAGAACTGGATTCATATTTATTGATGCTTGATAATTTCTGGAAGTGTGGTTTCAGTAGTTTAGGCCATGTTTTTGCCTGAATTAAATTACGAATAGTATTTCTTGGAAGTGGTGATTGAAGCAGTTTTGAATGTATTAGTGCGTGAATTAAATTTTAGCGTATTATGTGGGGTGTATAAAAATCTTAATGAAATATACAGGTCTGTACAAAAGAATTCAAATATGTTTCCGTCTATTTTTAGAGACTGCTGAAGGTGAATTTGCAACTGTGTTATGTGTTTTCTTACTAAACTAAATTGTTTCTCACTGTTTAGATTATATGCATATAGATTATATACAGGGCTGCACAAAATAATTGACGTACTTTTCTGTATATGGCCTGTAATCGCTGAAATTTGGTTTTCAAATGTGTTTTGCGTTTTCTAAAATGTTTACTTAAGTATCTTATTTAACTTATGAAACAGTGAATGCTCGTTAAAGTTTTCTAGAAGTGTAGGAAAGTGCTCTATGCTTCATGCATGGTTTTACTTTCTTGTTTATAGTTTATTCTGCATTTTTATGTTACTACAATTAATATCATTTTATTAATTTTTATATTATATCTCTAAAAAATAATTCCTTAAACGGATTTCACTTTATCCTTAAGCAAAAATCAGCTGTATTTTGAACCCATCTGAATTTTATTTATATAGTCTATGAAACCTGCACATACTGCATACTCCAATTTTGTAATCAGTATTGTATAAAAAGGAAATAACAAAAATTAGAGTCAAGTTATACAGTATATTTTTTAATAGATGATATGGGATGTGTTCTAACTCATGCGTGTGTTATTGTTTCAAAAATTACTTTATATTAATATCATGAATATGTGCGAAGATGAGCAACAAAGATTAAATAAAATCTTTGAGAGTTTTAAGACTGACAGAGAAAAATATAACGATCGAGATATGACAGGTAATCTAGTTAGATATAAATTTTGAGTGAACAAAAAGAAATTCAGAGAATGTGGTATTTCGTAATATATCCCGTATGCCTATTGTTCCCTATGCTTATGTTATTAGCAAATATATTGCATAAATGTAGTCTGCGGGTACACTCGCAAGCATATTTTGTTTGTGTCTAGGATTGTGTAATTCACATCAAAATCAACAATTATTTTATAGTGTAGCGCCACTAAAGCGAAAATATGTGAAGATTTGAAGAATTTTATTTACAAATTATATCTAAAATATGTGTGCTTAAAATTATTATCTTTAATTATTATATTTGAAACAAATATATATCTATTTCCATACATTTTTTATTATGGTCCATAATGATTTATTATGAAATATATCAAATTATAAATAATTATTAGAATTTCTTACGTGTTTTGGACAAAGAAATTAACACTAATATATTTTTTTCAGAATATTCGTTTGTGACTTTGCCTTAGGGGGACTTACTCAAAACATTCGAACTCAGCAATATAACGGGAGTCCTATTTTGTTTTAAGACGCGAAACACTGTATGGGCTGAGATAATTTATGACTAGATAATCTGCACACCAAGACGAAGAGATAAAAAAAAAATGACCCGCACACGTATGACATTTTTGGCGCCTTATGGTTTAGGCTATGTCTAATTTCTGCAGCTTTAGATTTAACCGAACAAATTTGGATAAAAGTGGTAGTTCACAGCGTACTTTAGGGATTTTAAATTAAAAATTTTATTTAATGTAAAAATTCAGCTTGCAATTTAAACTTCTTGAAGTTTTAAAAAAATATATTATTAGAGTTATTTCTGAATAATAAACAATCGTCATATAAATAATTTTCATATAGGTTAAAATATTAATCATTGAAGTACTTTAATTTTTGGTAATATTCATTTCAGAACATCTTTTGAATTCAGGTATAAAAATCTAGGATATACTATTTACAAATTGTCTGTTTTAGCCAGGAACAGCATGTACAGAGAATGACTTCATTCCAGATATCAAAAACTCGAATTACGATAAAAACATACTCACAGAATCCATATTCACCTTGTAATGCAAATAAATAACGAAAAACAACATAAATGTTCTAAAAACATGCATATCATTTTATAAGTCACTAGCAAGCTACGCCCTCTACGCTGGTCAATTTCTCTTAACGAACCTTTAATCAAACAAAATATTGACATTTCATAATTCACTTTTATATTTTAACAGAATAATAAGGAACTTTAATTTGTGACTCGTGCTATAGTCAATATACACATCAGGACACGTCGCCCTTATCATTATCTTTTTACGCGTGAAGGTTTCGCTATGGTACTCTATTGTGAAATTTGGTAATTTTAGAAATTCAATAGTTGAAAAATCGCAGAATCATTAGATCTTTTTTCTTTAGAAATTGTTCTTAGAGCGCATTTAGATCTTATAAATAACAATCATGCCGAACTTGAAGTTTCTAGCTCCTTCAGCATCGCAAAAATCGTAATTTTAGAACGTTTTTCGCTTCTGCACCCCCCTCGGGGTAGTGGCACCGACATAAAATATAGCCTATGTTGGAGCAGGGATTGTCACCATCCATTTGCCACCATCACTTTTGAAATCGCTTTAGTAGTTCCAGACATTCCATAGAAATTGTAATTTAGAATGTTTTTAGAAAATTTTTTGCTTATTTCAGCCTTTTAAATTTCGAATTTTTTTAGATTTTGTTCTTATAGAGCATTTAAATCTTGTAAGTAACGACCATACAAAATGTCAAGTTCCTAACTCCTTCATTATTGAAAATATCATAATTTTGGAAAGTTTTTCGCTCCTGCACCCTCTGCGGGCAGTGGCACCGACAAAAAATTTAGCATATGTTGGAGCAGGGACTGTCACCATCCATTTGCCACCATCACTTTTGAAATCGGTTCTGTAGTTTCAGAGATTCCATAGAAATTGTAATTTAGAATGTTTTTAGAACGCTTCTTCCTCATCTCACCCTTTTAAATTGCGAATGTTTTTATAATTTGTTCTTAGAGAGCATTTACATCTTATAAGTAACTACCATACCAAATTTGATACTTCTAGCTCCTTCAGTACACAAAAAATCGAAATTTTAGAACGTTTTTCGCTCCTGCACCCCCCTGGGGGTGGTGGCACCGACATAAAATATAGCCTATGTTGGAGCAGGGATTGTCACCATTAATTTGCCACCATCACTTTTAAAATCGCTTCAGTGGTTCCAGAGATTACCCCCTACAAACAAACAAACAATCTTTACTACTTTATATATTAGTATAGATAAGGGGAATTAGCCCCTTGTTCACCCCCTTTATACTTAACCAATCAATCCCGAAAACTAATCAGAGATGCGCCTTAACACAGTGAACCTATAAATAAAATTTGAAGGAAATGGGATAATTCTGCATGAAAAACCCATTTACACAAATTAAGGGGGGTATTAGCCCCCCGTTCCCACCCTTTATACTTAATCAATCAATCCCGAAAACTAATCAGGGAAGCGTCTTAACCCAATGAATCTATAAACAAATTTTGAAGCAAATAGAATAATTCTGCATGAAAAACCCATTTATATAAATTAAGGGGGGGGATTTTCCCCCCGTTCCCCCCCTTTATACTTAACCAATCAATCCCGAAAACTAATCAGGGAAGCGCCTTAACACAGTGAACCTATAAACAAAGTTTGAAGGAAAACGGAATAATTCTGCATGAAAAACCCATTTATATAAATTAAGGGGGGGGGGATTAGCCCCTTGTTCCCCCCCTTTTATACTTAACCAATCAATCCCAAAAACTAATCAGGGAAGCGCCTTAACACAGTGAACCTATAAACAAAATTTGAAGGAAAACGGATATTTCTATGAAGAGTTATCGCATTACGTACGTACATACATACATACAGAACCGGCTGCCATGCTCTCAGGGCTTGACAGCCAGTGTGATAACTGAAAAATCGCAATTTTAGAACGTTTTTTGCTCCTGCACCCCCTGGGGTTAGTGGCACCGACATAAAATATAGCCTATGTTGGAGCAGGGGTTGTCACCATCAATTTGCCACCATCACTTTTGAAATCGGTTCGGTAGTTCCAGAGATTACCCCCTACAAACAAACAAACAAGATTTACTCCTTTATAATATTAGTATAGATTACAAAAGGTGTTTAAATTTTATATACAAAACTGTATTTGCATATAAAACGCTCGGTTTTATATGTAAATACAGTTTTGTATACAAAGTTTAAACACCTTTAATAAAGTGTTTATAAAATGATATGTATGTTTTTATAACATTTATGTTGTTTTTAGTTATTTATTTGACTTCTTTCCAGTACATACAGCATACTATTATCGTATAAATAATTTGTTTTCGAATATTACTATATAAAAAAAGTGTATATTGTTGTTCATTTTAAATATACAGTGTAAAAAAAGATAGATGTTTCTGAATCTAGGAAAATATAACCACAAACAAAAATATATAATAACCTCTTCCGAGTTACTAGCGATTCGTAAAAGCGTTCTTTATATTTAGAAAACTCAGAAAGCAATGTATTTTCGATATCTAAGGAAGCATTTGTAAAAACAATGTTTTAGGTGCGTTCGTAATTATACATGGTATTTCATAAAAGATGAGCGAAACTTTTAGAAGTGATAGTACACATCCAAATAAACAACATTCATCAAAGAATGCATGGTCGGAAATAAAACGCAAATGTACTGGCGCAATTGGAAACTTGATCCATGCAAACGTTAAAGCTCCAGCCCTGTTGCAAGTTATCGGGTGATGTTTGGTTGGTTGATTTATGACGGCCGATTATCTACACGAGGGATATAGACCGTAGGGGGAAGTGCCCTCCGTGGGGGGGTCTTTCTAAGGGTTCCTAATCCGTATTTATGGCAAGGTTCGAAGAAATCCACGGAAAACTCCGAACGGTTAGGTCGACTTGAGCGACAGGGGTTTGAACCCAGCACCTCCTGTCTACCAGCTTTGAGAGCAGAACCTCTCAGCCACTGGTGGGAGTTATAGGGAGAAGAGCGATACTACTAGCGTACAAATGGGATACGAGGAAGAAGAAGAACGCGTATGCAAAATTTTGCCTCGATTAATACATAAAAGCCGCTGATCCTATTGTACAACTGTCAATCACGATAGGAACGTATCGGAAGCTGTAGCCCTTCACAAAAAGGGAAGAGGCTGATATGCATTTTATTTACGGAACTGCAAATGGAAATGGCTCAAATGCTCAACGGTTGTACGGAGAGCGGTTTCCCAACAGGCGGTTGCCCGACCGTAAAACATTTGAGCGCTTGCACCGACGGTTGAGTGAGACGGGATACTTTCTCGTTTCCCGGAATCAGATAGCTAAGACGGACGGAACGTTAATTGTCGAAGAAGACATTCCGGATATGGTGGCTGATCAACCAAGTACAAGAACACGAGCATTGGCTAGGCAATTACGTGTATCACACTCTCAGACATGGCAAGTACTGAAGGATGAACGTTTGCATCCTTATAAAGTTCAACTAGTCGCGGAACTCGCGTGGAATTCGCCAGGTGGTTTTTGCAGCAGAACGCGATGAATTCAGATTTTGGGACAACTGTGCTTTTCACGGATGAATGTACCTTCACATGTGAAGTTGCATTTAACACCCACAATCAACATGTATGGGCAGATGTAAAGCCACGTGCCACTTATCACATGCTCATCAGCGACGCATTTCTATCAATGTTTGAGCAGAAATAATCGGAGACCACCTACTCGAACGTTATATTTTAACAGAAAGCCTTGATGGTACAAAATACCCCACGTTTTTGCAACAGGGGCTGCCAGACATGTTGAACGCCATTCCCCCACACAATTGACAGCTAATGTGGTTCCAGCAAGCTGGAGCACCAGCCCATTATGTACGAGACGTGCAAAATTTTCTGGCTATAAATTTCCCAATTGATAGATTAGGCAAGATGGCCCTGTAACATGGCCTCCGCGCTCACCAGATCTTTCATGTCTCGATTTATTTTTGTGGAGACGGCTGAAGGCTCTTATGTATGCGACATTCTGCATTGAATTTGCAGAAAACCTCGTCGCCATATTTTCGGCCGCTGCAGGGGAAGTGCGCGATATACCTCTTGTTTTTAGAAAGTTCTCCAATCCTTTCATCACCATTGAACCGCATGCATAGACGATGCCGGTCACTATTTTGAACACTTATTGTAATCACATGTCATGAAACCTGCTTTTGTCACTTAATCGTTCATTGTGTGCTTTTACCTCGTATAACAACTTCACCTTGGACGCCCTCTAGCACCTATTTTAGGTGCGTTCTTAATTATATAAATACGTAGCACCTATTGTCGTCGTCTGGTTCGTCCATCTGTCTGTCCGTCCGTCCTCATATTGCAATGCAAAAACTACCCAACCGAATGGTTTGAAATTTAAGATATATTATCTTTGCAGAATTTTGTTGAGACATTTCACATTTTATAAAAATCGAATCAAAATTTTAGAAAATATTAATAAAAACATTTATTAAGAAATTTGACTTTTTAAAAAAAAAAATCGGTGCTTTCTTATTATAGGACTTTCGAAGATTAATAGTCAAGCGACAGCGATACTTATTTTTTGACAGAAATTAATCAGAAGACGATAGAATTCAATTCATAGAATTAAAAATCATCACGATCTGAATATTTATATAACTAGTCATAGTACGAACGCACCTCATTTGTCACGTTTAACGTACAATATCCAACTTATTTTTAATTCCGACGATGCATTCTTTGATGAAAGTTGTTTGTTTGGATGTTTATTTTCACCTCTTTAGTTTTGCCCATACAGCAGCACATACAGTCGTCGTTTGGTCTGTCCGTCTGTCCGTTCTTCCGCATATAACAACGCTAAAACTAACCAACCGAATGGTTTTAAATTTAATATATAATTGTTGCAGAATTTTGACGAGTCATTTCAAATTGTATGAAAATCGAATTAAAAGTTAAAAATATATTAATAAAAGTTTTCTTCATTCTATTAAATCCTATCATACGTAATCTAGATAATAAAAGAGCAAATCATGTGACTAAGGAAAACAAATACGGGCTAACCACTTCGTTTTTCAGATATCAGGCGGTCATTTTTATTCAAAATTATTTTTTCGAATAAAATTGCATAAAAGTTACATTTTTAGAAAGATCGTTCAAAAAATTGTTCGCTTGAGAGATGAGTTACATTAAAAAAATGTATTGATTCTGAGATACCTTCAGTGGAAATTAGGTTAACAGCCGAATATCTCAATCCATTAAAGTAAATAAACACAGGAAATTCGTTCATCTTTAGTCATGGAAATATTAAACCATGGAAGTAATCATTCGCAAAGCAAGATCTTCATGGTGAATTTTGCAGTGCTGTCTGGTTTCGAAAAAAAAATTTGCATCTGTAACCGTGGCAAACGTAATAAGAGAAAAGAAAATAATGCTCATTTCACTGATAACAGACAATTTAATTAATTTCACTGAAATAATGATATGACTTTTTTACATTGTAAATCTAGTTATAGTAAGAACGCACCTCAGTTGTCACGTTTAACGTACAATTCTCAACTTGTTTTTACTGTCACTGATTTTTGGAAACTTTTTCAAGGAATTTAATCTGTGTTTTAATCCGTTTTCTCAACCGGAAATATAGATTTTTATGATATTATCAATCTTCAACTAATCATTTACATGTTCAACGAACATCTTTTACAGACACACATGATACACTAACAGCATTAACATTAACATTAACAGTAATATTATTTTGTTACATTAGAATATACAAATTCATTTACGCAGCTGAAAATTTTTAATTGGGAAGAAATAACATCCCAACTACAGATATTCAACATATTGAGAAATTCGATTAACACACTGCAAAATCTACATGAAAAAGTTTCCAAAAATCCATGACAGCAAAATAATCTTTTTTTTTTATAAATAATTTTTTTAATCTTGAACAAATGTAGGTTTCAGAGAATTCAAATAAAAAAAGTCCTTCCGGCCTGTAACGGGAGGAAAAGGTAGCTTTCATTGTCCATGTTTTTAAAAAGTAAACTCCTTTTACGCAAACACCCGAAGTTAAAATCCTTGGAACCCGATTAAAGACGATTTAATCCCGGTTTTCGTTAATACTGAATTTGAATGTGAATTTCAGCATGAGAGTTACACCATAACAAAAATCAGATTGTTTCAAAATGTCAGCCACCCTAGAATTTCAAACTGCCATATCTCAGACATTTTAGGTAGCTTCCATTACAAAAAGCTACCTATTGCAGCCGTTCGGAGGATAACAATTCCAAGAAAATTTAGTATACTTTCACCGATCATGACAACCAGACCCCCAAAGTTTTATTTTAAAAAATGGCTGAGATATGGCCGTTTGAAATTCTAGGGTGGCTGTCATTTTGAAACAATCTGATTTTTGTTATGCTGTAACTCTGTTTGCTGGAATTCGCATTCAAATTCAGTATTAACGGAAACCGGGATTGAATCTTCTATAATCGGGTTCCAAGCAATTTAGCTTCGGGTGTTTGTGTAAAATGAGTTGAATTTTTAAAAACATGGACTATGAAAGCTTCCTTTTCCTCCTGGTACAGGCGGAAGGAGTGTTTTAAGATAAAGTCAAAATAAAAAATCTCCCGGAATGATCTAGCCTTTAACGGAAACAACTTTTTCAATTTATAAATTTTAATGCATCTTTTTGAATTTTTAATTTATTTTAAAAGTTTAACTTGCCGCCATTTTGAAACAAGATGGCGCATGAAGGTGGCCAACAAACTCGGTCGAGACATTGGTATGTTCTGTACACATGATCAGTTACATTCATATTGGTTCATAAATACGAGAGTTACAGCATAACAAATATCAGATTGTTTCAAAATCTCAACCACCCTAGAAATTCAAACTGCCATATTTCAGCCTTTTTTTTAAAAATAGCCAAAACAAAAAGTGTTCCACAATCCTTGCATCCCGTTCTAATACTTGACAAAAACAATTTTTGCAATTTATACATTTTTTGTACATATTTTTGAATTTTTTAAAATGTAAAACTGGCCGCCTTTTTGAAACAACATGGCGAATGAAGCTGACTAACGAACTCGGTCGAGACCTTTGTATGCCCTATACACATACTCAGTCACATCCGAATCGGTTCATAAATAAGAGAGTTAGAGAATGACATATATCAGATATATATATATATATATATATATATATATATATAAATCAACATTTGAACGGAGGGTGGTTTGGGGGTCTGGGGGTCATGATCGGTGAAAATATACCAAAATTTTTTGGAATTGCTTTCCTCAGAACGCCTGCAATAGGTAGCTTTTTGTAATGAAATCTACCTAAAAGAACTCTTTTCGGAATGATAGGTAACTCGCAAGATGTCTTCGTATAATTTCGTTCGGGGTTATATTATATTTTTAGTACATTAAGACACATTTGTCTGTTGTTAGGTGCGTTCGTAATTATATAAATATGTAGCACCTATTGTCTTCGTTTTTAAGTCGAAATTTAAGTTATATTATCTTTGCAAAAGTTTGTCGAGACATTTCAAATTTTATGAAAATCGAATCAATACTTTAGTAGAAGATATTAATAAAAACATTTATCAAGAAATTTGAATTAAAAAAATAATCGGTGCTTTGTTGTTATAGGAGCTTCCGAGGTTGAATCGTCAAGCAACCGATATATTTATTTTATGAGAGAAATTAATCTCCGGACGATATATTTCATTTCACCGAATTATAAATCATCAGGATCTGAATATTTAAATAAGTAGCTATAGTACGAACGCACCTCACTTGTCACGTTTGGCGTACAATTTCCAACTTGTTGTTCTTCGTCTTAAAATTATTTGTTTTAAAAAATGGCACACTTGTCTTAATTGGACCAATTTGAGTTGCTTAAACTGGACCAGATACATGATGATAAATTTGAAAAGTAAGTAATGAATGTCAAGGTCTGTACGCTTTGGAAAAAATTTAAATTATTTTAATATTTTACAATGGATTACTATCTCCATGCAAGTTTTTGAATATTTTAATTAATTTTTTTCCTCTATATCTGGATCAATTTTTTATACTGTTCAGCCCTATATAGACATAAAAAATATCTTTTATATGTTTATGCAATAAATTTTGTTTGCAGTTTCTTTTATTTTGTATTTATTTTCTTTGAATTATTTAGTCCTACGGAGTATTTTATTTACAGTGTTAAATTCATACATTTTCCTCCGGGAGGATATTGGCGGTTCCGTAGGGGGAGATGACTTTTTACAGTTCTGGGGGGAGGAGAATTCCACTTTTTTAAAGGAAGCAACATTTGGCCTACTAACAGGCATGTTTTTAAAAGTCATCAATTTGTAGCTGCTTCTGCAGTTATTCCTGACTAGGAGATAGGCACTGCAGATAGATCCGTTGATTCTCCTGCTGGTGAGATGTCGGAGTCAGTTTCAGTAATCATGAAACCTACTAAAAAAGATAAAAACGATATAGTTATATTCCCTACTCATTAACACAGCGCAATATTGTTTGGTAAAATTTGGGAGACTGGATATCCAACTTAGGCGACCAGTCGTTTGGCGCACTTTTGATAATTATTTCAAATTTTTAAAAAATATTAAGATTTTCAATAGGAAATTGTTTTAAAGATTTATTTAGTTAGTAGATGAATAGATTGACCACGTGTAGAGATATTTTGCAGATATTCCAGAAATGAAGTAAGTTACACCTGAAAATAAGTTATGTGGTTCAAATTCCGCTACTCTACCATATAAATAAATTTCCATACATCATACAAAATAAGAAGGTATAAGAAAACACATAGAGATTCCTTGTTTTATAAGAATCAGCCAACTACATCTATTTTTCAAGAAATATTTTATCATTAACCATACCAAATTATAAATTTTACGAATCTTACAATAATATGAAAGTAGTTTTTAAAAATATATGGTCTGAAAATTATTACTTAAATTAAAATTTATACTTTTCTAAAACTTTTTTTGCTTTTCAAACCGATATCATCTTCAGAAATTTATTTTCACAAAAATTATTGAAATGATAGATTTGAGGAAATATTTTAAATGCTTATTTCAATAAGATGATACATTTAATAATGCTTTTGAAAGCGAAAATGGCAGAAGTTACAAATTTCACTTGAAAATTTACATTGTCAATAAGGAAAAATATCTTCTTCATAGATAATTCTCATTCCTGGAATAAATTGTATTCTTGTTGTTGTATCAATGTATAAGGGATTATATATAAGATAAATATTACCAGTTTATTAAATTAGCCTTATATGTGGATTGAATTTTGATTCTGGAAACTCATATATTAGTCAAAATTTCCATTCTAAATTTACTTTTTAAAAATGATTTTATACAAATAACGGATATTACATTTCTATATAAAATAATCTGACATTTTTCGATTTTTTTCCATTCCTTCAGTTTTTATTTCTTTTTAAATATATATTTATATAAATTTAATATCACGATAGCTAATAATCCATTTTAAAGATTAATATAAGGGTCGTCCAAATGAAAGTGGCATTGCTGTGATAACTCCGACATTTGAAGAGAAAGATGACTGCGTATGATCGTATAGAGGGCACAGAGTGCTTGGAATGCATGCGATATCGTCATATCCCGCCAGATGCGTGTGTGATAGCGTGGGAGCACGGTAAAAGGCATCGTTCGCATGATGGATACCTCCAAATGATGTCAATGCAAGGTCGTGCAATATTTAACAGCGGAAAATGTGAGTGCTAGTGAAATCTATCGTCTATAGTTATTCTTGCATGATAATGCTCGTCCTTATGTGGCTGTGCCGTACCAAACATTGTTACGGCAATTCCGCTGGGAAGTTTTCGAACATCCCCCATATAGCCCAGACTTCTCGCCGTGTGACTACAACATCTTCGCTTCACTCAAGAAAACGCTGAAGGGATGTCGATTTGCCGTCGATAATGAGGTCCAAGCTGCCGTTGAAAATGGGTTCCACAACCAACCTCGATGCTTCTTCACCCAAGGTATCCATCGTCTCGTTGACCGCTAGGACATTTGTTTCAACCTACAAGGTGACTTTGTCTAGCCTATTTGTTAGGTCTGTATTACTTCTTTCTTTTGCATACTAATTTATATTAATACCATAAAACCGTTTTTCAAACTGATTGTAGTGCCACTCTCATTTGGGTGACTCATATAAATAACTTTTTTTTCATTTTAAATAATTTTGATCGCTAAAATAACGATTTATATTACATCACATTTGAATTATGACATTCAAAATTAGGTTTTCAGAAATTAATTCAAATTTAAGATACTAAAAAATTCATATAATTATCTAAATAATTATTCGGGAGAGGAGTTTTAATTATCTTAACATTTAGAAGTTTCTAAATTTAAAAGATTTTATATGTTTTAAAGTTTTATACTGAAAGACTGTCATAAAATGAAACTTTGTGAACCAATTCTTATCAAACGCCTGCTTCAGGCTATAAAAAAATCTTTCCTTTTATCATTGTCTGCTTTTAAAAGAACACTGGAGGCACTGTCTTTTTTTAAATGACACATGCATTTGTTTTGTTTTTTTTATATAAGCTGTATATTCGAGTTGCCATAATTTTTTCTTATCTTAGTTACATTTATGATTTGATCTATCGCATAATGTAAGAAAATATTAAAACCAAAATAGTCTTTGATATTTTGTATTAAATTTCTTAAATTAAGAGCAGCCAGAAAATAATCAGCGGTAACAAAGCTATGAATGTTATATCGTAAACACACTCTTTTTTTCATTTCAAATGTTATAAATATGTATCGATAATAAGATTTTGGACAATATTGGTTACGTAATTAAACTTTTTTTTAAAAATAATATACAAAAGAACATAATATTTATGAAATGATATTTAAAAAATAATAATTTTATGAAAATAAATATATACTTAAGAATTTTTAAATAGGTTCTCATTTTTTTCCATAACAATGTTTATAATAAACTCTTATTAATTTCACAGATAATTCGACACATAAAAAATAGCATAGCATATAATTTACCGATTTTATTATAAAAATATCCATGTATTTAAAAACTCTGCAAAACGATTGGTTGTTTTGCATTAATAATTTACAAAACTAAATGCAATCTATAAATAAAAATTACTTCTAAGAAAATTTCCAATACTCGCTTAAATTTTTTAATTAGTTGGAAAAAATCTTTCACTTTTGCAAGTAAGAAATGAAAATACAAATTTTAAATGATGCCAAGTAACAAATATTTTGGTAAAACAAATCATACAATTTTATTCCATTTTAAAGCTGTTGTAATAACAAAAATGTCGAAACCTGAATTATATTTTTGATGAATTCCTTATTATCATAATCATATACAATCATATGACTTCTGTAGCTTATTAACATACATTTTAGAAAGCTCTTTTTTTTTCTTTTTTACCTCCAACCAGTAAAAGTCTTTCCTTTGTTTAAAAGCAAAATATTTAAAGGTACTGCGATTTTGTTTTTCATTTCCGCAATAAAAAATACAAAAAAATAACCAATATTAATTCAAAATGTTTCTTTATAATAAAAGTTTAAAGCTTGTTCTTTTATCATAATTAAGTACTGTTTGAAGAAATATTTTTGAAATGAATATTTAAAATAAATTACAGACTCATTATTTTGAAGAATATTAAAAAGCTTTTTGAGGTATATTAAAAAAAGTATCGTTATTATAAAGTGCACAACTAACATTTCAAAGAAAGTTGCTTTTTCATTTTTATAATTAGTTTTTAAACAGATAACATCAAAAATACATGTAGTTAATTTTTTATTTAAGTATAAACAGAATAAATGCTTAATTTATTTTTTCTTAAATAGTTATAGAGGCTAAATAAATGTTAAAGCACTTGATTGTAGTTTTTCTTTTTTTTTTGAGATATCCTAGAATTATGTAAAAAAAGCTTAGTTTAGTAAACCGTATTTTTGAAACGTTCTTTACAGTTTGCTTACGATACCTGTGTTAAAATATATTGATGGAATGATAGTACATGTTATGGTGAAAACTTTTAATCCAGAATTTACACTTTAGGATTTTTTTAAAACGGTTACCATTTTATTTAAAGTATACTGGAATTTATTTGATTTTACTAAACACTTCTGACATTCTCATTTATTATTGCATAAATATTTATATTAACTTAGTATTACGAAATATGATACTCATTTTTCTTAAAGTTTAGCAAAGAGAATCCTCTTTTCTTGTTAAAGTATTTTCCACATTTAATAATGGAACCGTTTATAAAGCATTTACAATAACATGTATTCGAAATAATATTTTCAGGTACATTTTCTTCCTGAATAAAGTCTAAAATTTTCTTTCTATATTGTCTTATATTTTCAACATATTTATGTTATCAAAATAGCAATGAAACTACTCTTCGTATATAAATCTCTATCTCTATAAAAGAGTAAGTGTCTGTCTGCCTGCCTGCCCGCGGATTTCTCCGTAATTATAACACCTAGGACTCTAGAATTTTTGTCATGTGTAGATGTTGTCACCGGACAGAATACCTCGGGGCCGGATTTTTAAATTTTAATTTAGATTTAAAAAAAAAATTAAAACGTGTATATGGAATTTTGGGTTCGAGGCTATTTCAAGCTCCTCCCATGAAATAGCCTCGGCAACGCCATCCGTGGCAACGAAGCAGCCAGCCAATGAGAGCAGGTGCAGGATCCAGGATTTTGGGTTCCAGGCTTTTTACACTCTCCGCCAAGTTCACGGTAACGAAGCAGCCAGCCAATGAGAGCAGCGGTTATTACGGGATATAGCGAGCGATAGCATTTCCTTCCTTTACGGAAGCGGCTAGCCACAGATTTCATTGTTTTGTTTATGTTTGAGTTTTATTTTAAAGAAAATGAATATACTTTTGACAGATTGAGATTAAAGTAGGTTAGTTTTGATTGTATTCATTCTTTGTATGTTTAGTTGCCCCCATATATTATGTTTTAGGTAAGAATATAACTTGCATTTTACTGATTGCATTTTTCATGTTCTAAAATGAAACAAACTGTTTTCAATAACAAATCTTAATGAATTAAATTAATCTTACATCTTACACTTTACTATAAAATGTGCAGTTCTACAATTTATCGCATGTTACAACGTTCTCGGGAACTAAAAATGTAGTAAAAAACTCTTAACAGAAAGATTGTAAATTAACAAACTCATATATATAAGATATAACTTTAAACTGATATGCCTCTTCTACTGTTGTCGAAATCAATGTAATGTAAATATTTCTTAAATATTATGATTTTGTTTAAGAATTGGAAACATTCAGTGAAGTGTAGATTGTATTTTTTCATCAAAACAATTTGATTTGTAAGTATGAGGTAAAAAAAATCACCATTTTCTCACATGATGAGTTTCATCAGAAAGTAAAACAATAAATAAATATGAATGATTTGCGGAGCTGTTTCAAAATAATTATAAAGAATAAGTCTTTAAAAATGTAAAATCAATGTTATTTCTGGCCGAGTTTTTTAAAAAATAATTATAAACCATTTTAATTTGTAAGCATGTTGTAAAAAAATCACCATTTAGTGACAAATTTTGTGTTTTATAAGAATCGCCCAAGAACGGACATGCAATGTGATATAAAATTTATGTTGTCATCGCACTAATTATTTTTGTTGAGGGTTTTTGGGTGATGTTATTGAATTAGTGATAGAAACAGCTCCGCAAATCATTCATATTTACTTATTGTTTAACTTGCTGATATAACTCATAATATGTGAGAATACGGTGATTTTTTTTTTAACTTCATATTTACAAATTAAATTGTTTTGCGGATTGTAAGTATGAGGTAAAAAAAAAATAACCGTTTTCTCACATAATGAGTTTCATCAGAAAGTAAAACAATAAATAAATATGAATGATTTGCGGAGCTGTTTCAAAATAATTTTGAAGAATAAGTCTTTAAAAATGTAAAATCAATGTTATTTCTGGCCGAGTTTTTTTAAAAATAATTATAAACCATTTTAATTTGTAAGCATGTTGTTGTAAAAAAATCACCATTTTGTGAGAAATTTTGAGTTTTATAAGAATCCATCGAGAACGGACATGGTATGTGGTATAAAATTTATGTTGTCATCACACTCTATAATTATTTTTGTTGAGGGTTTTCGGTCGATGTGATTGAATTTTTGATAGAAACAGCTTCGCAAATCATTCATATTTACTTAATGTTTTAACTTGCTGATAAAACTCATAACATGTGAGAAAACGATGATTTTTTTTTTTTACTTCATATTTACAAATTAAATTGTTTTGAGGAAAAAATACATCCTACACTGACTGCACTGAATGTTTTAATTTCTTAGCAAACTCACAACGTTTAAGAATTATTTACATTATATTGATTTCGACAACAGTTGATGAGGCATATCAGTTTAAAATTGTATCTTAGATATGAGTTTTTTAAGGCAATGATGTGAAATTTATGATTATTTATTTATTGTTATTTACAATTTTTCTTTCTGTTACTGTTATTGGACTACATTTTTAGTTCCCAAGAACGTTGTAATATGCGATAAATTGTAGAACTGTACATTTTATAGTAAAGTGTAAGATTAATTTGATTCATTAAGATTTGTTATTGAAAACAATTTGTTTCATTTAAGAACATGAGCTGATATGTCTAGCGCTATGAAAACATTCAGTAAAGTGCAAAATATATTCTTACCAAACACATAATATATGGGGGCAACTACGCATACAAAGAATGAATACAATTGAAACTAACTTATGTGAACCTCAATTAGCCAAAAATATATACCTTTTCTTTAAAATAAAACTCAAACATAAACAAAACAATGAAATCTGTAGCTAGTCGCTTTCAGCTGTGAACATGAACTGCCGTTGCTGGATCCTGGATCATCCCATATTCACACCTTGATAGGGAAAAGCGGATTAGGATAGGTAGATAGGAAAACCCCGTTATCGGATCGGGACATTAGATGTCATTAAGACGCATTTGTAATAATTAGCGGGAATGGGATGCTTGTGTGTGTGCTGTTTTTAATAAAGACAGTTGCATTTTTTCTGCAACCCTTTCACGAAAGTTTTTTCTTCAAACCTTTCACAAAATCAGTATTTTTTCCACAATCCTTTGACGAATTTCGTACTTTTTCTGCGATCCTTTGACTAAATTCAAGTTTTTTCTGCAATCATTTGACGAAATTTGCTTTTTTTGTGATCCTTTAACGAAATTCGTGTTTTTTCCACATATTTTTGTCGATTCATGTTTTTTCAGTGATCCTACGACGTAATTCGTGTTTTTTTCAGCGATCCTTTGATGAAATTCAAATTTTTCCTGTGATCCTTTGACAAAATTCGTGTTTTTTCAGCGATTATTTGATGAAATTCGTGTTTTTCTCGCGAACCTTTGACAAAATTCACGTTTGCCAGCGATTCTTTGATAAAATATGCTTTTTTCTATTATGATAGGGAAAGGCGGATTAGGATAGGTAGATAGGGAAACCCCATTATCGGATCGGGACATTAGATGTAATTAAGAAACATTTGTATATTTGTAATAATTAGCAAAAATGGCGAGATAAAGGGGGTGGGGGGGACGACTTTTTATTAAATAGCGCATTTGTCCTACATCAACTTCCTCTCACCACCAGGGGGTGCTTTGCTATCTCTGTTTCTATGGGCTGGATCACGACGGGGTATGGCTCTTTCCACTCGACATCAATAGAGCTTACTGATTTTAGTTCGGATTTTCACCACAGGAGGCGCTTTCATATCTTTGGTTCTATGGGCTGGATCATGACAGGGTATGCCTCATTCGACTCGACTTCGATAACCTTAATGATTTCAGTTGTGTTCGTATAGAACATATCGTGCCCCCTGGCGGTAGAAGGTGTAACTAAAGGATTTTGCAGCTAACTCGGGATCTATGGGTCACATCACGACACGCTTTGGCTCATTCGACTCGACATCAATAGAGCTTACCGATTTTAGTTCCGAGTTTCACCACCAAGGGGCGCTTTCGTATCTCTGGTTCTATGGGCTGGATCATGACGGGGTATGCCTCATTCGACTCGACATCGATAACCTTAATGATTTCAGTTATGTTCGTATAGAGCATATTGTGCCCCCTGGTGGTGGAAGGTGTAACTAAAAGATTTTGCAGCTAACTCGGGTTCTATGGGTCACATCACGACACAGTTTGGCTCATTCGACACAACATCAATTGAGCTTACCTATTTTAGTTCTGAATTTCACCACCAAGGGGTGCTTTCCTATCTCTGTTTCTGTGGGCTGGATCACAATGGGGTATGGCTCTTTCCACTTGACATCGATAGAGCTGACTGATTTTAGTTTGGATTTTCACCACCAGGGGTGCTTTCCTATATCTGGTTCTATGGGCTGGATCACGTCGCGGTATGGCTCATTCGACTCTACATAGATAGAGCTTATCGATTTTCACCACCAGGGGCGCTTTTCTACCTCTGGTTCTATGGGCTGGATCATGAAGGGGTATGGCTCTTTCGACTCGACTTACGGTAATATATGGGAGTGTGTATGGCACGCCCAGTGTTTGCTGTCTGAGGTAGTGGGGCCCCAACATTAGATTTATTTAAAAATAAAAAAATGTTCAACACTGATTTCAGGTACATTTAAGGTTGTTGGCACGGGCAACGCCGGGCGGGTAAGCTAGTTTTATAATAAATGCACAAGTATGCATCAATTAAAATTAATGCTGTAATTTGAAAGAAAATAATATATAATATAGATATATGTGGACTACCAAACTGTTGACCATTTTTTGTTCAATAAAATTATTAAAAATAAATTAACTTTGAACAAATTGTTGGCGTTCGTTGTTAATTATTGAAGGGAAAAAGAATATAGTAAAAAACAATTTTCACACATTGTGGAATTGTAAATAATAATATTATTTTCTAGTTTCTTGCATTTTTGTATTTCTTTTTCCAAGGAGTAGTTTAAAATCTGTACCTACATTAGAAATAGCAAACATTTCTGCAAGTAAAACTGTAATCTCTATTAATTAATGACATAATTATTTTTAATGTTGAATTATTTTTTGTCGCACATTCTGAAAATGCAAGCAGTGTATTACAATTCCCTTAATTACATATAGATTCGTATACTTCTTGAAATTTACAAGGGGTCTGACATTACTGTATGAGATTAGAAAATTTCTATATAATATTCAGTAATTGTATAATTTAATTTGTTTCCGAATTTGTAACATTTTATTTTGCATTTTGTTTTATTATATGAACTAGTAGAATGTAGACATAGATTATGTTGATATATGAAATTAAAATGAAATATTTTCAATTTAAAATAAAATTTAGTTTCATTTTTTATAATAGAATTGTCTGAATATTTAAAAAAAAAAGATAAAATAATAAACTAGAATAAAGCTGTATATGTATTCGAATAGCTACCTCCTAAAAATCAAATTACGATAAAAAATACTTCTGAAAGCTTAAAGAAGGGTAAATTTATAAGAATAAAAAGCTAAATTAGATAAGGCAATGTCGCCTTGTATATCGATTTCTCTATATTGTCTGCTTTATCTCATTTCATAAAAGTTTCGAAGAAACAGTATGGATACAATTTAATGTAAAATGTAACAAAAACAGAAAAAATAAAATGAAATAATATTCACCTAAGTTATAGATAAGAAAAAGGAAAAGATTTAGAAGGAAACAAAAATAAAATAAAAATAAAAACAAGATTAGCATTACAAATAAATTTAGAAACGTAGAGATAATATAAAACAAATAAATGGTTTAATTTACTTAAAGTTATCCAAATACTATAAATGCAATAAAAAATAAAATAACAAAATCTACATTCTATTTCAAAAACACATATTGTTGCAAATAACTATATAACAAGTTCTACTGAAAGTAAACGTCAAAATTATTATTTATTAATTTTAGCTAATATCAATTTATGTAATTACAATAGGTGAAACTGAAACATTACATATTAAACATCACAAAAATAACATTTCAATAACATACTAAGGTCTCATTTAAAAAAAATAACAATAATGAATTTTTCATGAATAAAAATATTTCTTTTAAGCATGATTTTAATTAAATTTCACAATACATTTTGAAGGAAAATGTGTTATTTTGATGTTAAGAAACATTAGAAGCATGTACATTTATGCATGGTAACAAACGAAATATTAAGACTAGTCGGATGTGCAATCCCAAAACTTTCTTCTATTTCACACATGTTTTGCATACATTAAAAATATTCAGCGCCAATTTATATCAAGGTCTGAATCTAAAGTTTTATTAAATTCCATGCATTAGTTCTTGAGATATGACTGTTGCTATAAACGTGTAAATCCTGCAAAATGCAGCATATCAGTGCCAGCTATTGGGGGATTTAGACCAAAACCTAATCAACAACCACTTATGTTAACGTCTAACTGAATCTGAGGTTTATGAAAATCCATGCATTAGTTCTTGAGATATAGTTATCGTGATAATAATGAAAAATGTAGCATTGTAGCGCCACCTGTTGGGATAGCTACACCAAAACATAATCAGCGTCTATTCATTCAAGGTCTAACTGAATTGGAAGTTTGATGAAAATAAGTGAATTAATTCTTGAGATAGAGCTATTGCGGAAATCGCGAAACATGCAGCATAGCAGCACCACCTATTGGGCAATTTTCACCAAAAACTAATCAGAACCCATTTATATCAGGGACTAACTGAATATAAAATTTGATAAAATTTCGTGCATTAGTTCTTGAGATAGAACGCCCACAAAATTTTTGTCAGATACAGACAGTTACAGACGCACAGACAGACATTTTCTAAAAACAATCAAATCGTGTTCCGGACCATCTAAAACGTACAAATCCGTCGAAAACCGGAAGTCATCAATTTTCCTGAATCCAACACTTTCTTCTTGTAAAGATAGAAGAAAATAATAAAAAAGTTCGGAGACGTGCTAATCACTGTATTCAAGGCTGTAGAAGCGGAGAACTATTTTCCATTGCAAACATTTGCTATTTGCACATTGCAAACATTTTCCATTGCACGTGTGGCGTGAAATGTGGTGAGAAACAGCTATTTCCGCATTGCTGGGTTTTTTAAACACTGCCTGAAATTAACTGTATTTATTCGCGTCTGTCGAATAAAAAACGGCGTTTGGAGAACAATGAGAGAATATTAAATTCTGCTAACGTTTGGGGAAATCTCCAATAAAAACATTGCACATATTTCAAAAGGTATACGTTGAGAGAGTTGTGTGTCTTGAGAAGGTGTAGATTCAACGGAATCCGGGCCGTTTCAGGAGTGCATCGAAGTTTGATGCAGCTTAGTCGGCCGCAATGAGGAACATCTCTTCTGAACACTTCCAGGAATGATTTCAGTAACTGTTAGCCGGCTGCTGAGCAGAATTTCACAGTGGCAGAAGGGGAGTACTTTGTAGGTAGTTGTGAGTAACACATTATATCAGTAAGTTTTATACGTTAGAGAAACCGAATTCCAAATTTACTTTTTAAACCTATTAGTAAATTGTTAGTTGCGGTTCAACTTAACGAATCAAATATTTCCCGAGGAACTATCTACGCGTTGAGATTAGACTTTTAAACACTACAATTACGTTTCTGCAAAGAAGACATCTTACCTCGATACTTACGACGTATTGAAAATTTTCTCACTTATTCTTTTTTCTACGTGATATAATTAATAAAAAATACAATATATATTTTGTAAATGTATATTTAAGAAAATATAATAAAGCATTTTATGTTTAATTTCAGAAAATCTATAAACAGTAAAATACGCAGAATACTGAACATTTAAATATTTGACAATTTAATTCTTTTTAGATTTATATCAAAATAAATTTTTAAAAAATGGAAATAAAAATTTATCTTGTTTAAAGATGTAAATAATTTACGAAAGCTTTATTTAATCTTTTTTTAATTATACTTTTAATTATATAGTATATTTGTAAAAAAATCGTCAAAATTAGATATTACTTTATTTATCTGAATACAATGTTTACCACATTTTTTTAATCAATCTTTTTGCATTAAGAAAATCATTCATAAATATGAGTTATCTCTTATGGACAATTATACTCAAAATAATTTTATAGTTCAATACAGAAAGTTCATGTACATTTTTATAACAACATAATTATTTTCTGTTTGAGATATATATGATTAATAACTCAAAACCCGTATATTTTATAGTTTATTCGTCATAATGTTTTATGGTTATTGCAATAAATTGTAAATGTTCGGAATGCAAAATAACCGATTTTTATATTCATGGAAATGACGTTTAAATACAGTTTATTGAAAATTTTGTTTGTAAGTGTCGTTATACTGTATTGATAACGCATGAAAAATTAAGCTTTTCTTAACGAAATAGGAGAAAAAATCCTAATTATAAGGTAAAGCCAGGAGAGATGGCGCAGTCGGAGAGATTGCGCACATAGAGGTTAGGGGAGAAGGAGTAGAGTGATCGAGCAGCGACTCCAGGTAGTTGTACAACAGCAGTAGTGGAGTGTCTACTTGAAAGTGCACGTTGATTGTTTTGAGCGTCTAAGATAAAGCATTGCTATTTTGTTTTGTTTTCCAAAAGGAAGTGCTTGAATTTTCATAGCTATTCATCCGAATTTCTATACAATGTCAGTAGTACAAATTATTTTTAACTTAAACGATTTCTCATAAGCTACTAATCTAGACTAACAATGCGAACATCAACGGTTCGTTTTAGTAGCGACCATGTTTAAATAAAATGCCGCGCAATCTATCCTACCGAAATTGGAGAGTTTGCGCATCTGCCACTTAGGAGAGATGGCGCATTGTTCCTATTAGTTTCCATGCTAGGAGAGATTACGCAGCTTATTGGTAAATTTACATAAAAAATGAAAAATGAAAATGGACTAATTGTAAGTTAAACGTGTTATCAAAAAACGTAATGTTATTTTGTAATCTTATCTCAACTTGCTTTTTCTGATTCTTTAATTTAATTTCCTTTAATTAAAATTTTTTAATCGTTTTTAAAAGTATTTCATTTTTCTGATTCTTTAATCATTAGGTTGAAATATTCACTCCTAATACAATAATATTTGTTCACAAAAACCTTACAACAATGTCATTTAAGTGTAATTATTATTGTTAACAATTTCATTGTAGTTATTATTAGTAACAATCTCTCCTACCCATGTGCGCAATCACACCAACCCTGTAAGGACAGATTGCGCAAAATAACTTTCTTGGTTTTATTACAACTGTTCTATTAAATTGCAACATAAGAACAAAATAGCAATGGAAATGCATAAAAAACAAATGAAGTAAAAGTTATTCATGGATAGTTTTGCAAAAAATTAATATTTAGATTTTTTATTGTTATTCTTTTGAATTGTGCGCAGACTCTCCTAGCTTTACCTTAGGTACATTTTTGTACATGTGAACGTGAAAGTAATAAGGTTGTAAGAAAGACTGTCATTGATATTTTATGTATATTACATGGACATTATGAATATTTTATGATACATGGATATTTTATGTATTTTGTTTTGTAAGAAGTTTATATTTGAGTAAGAATATCAGATTATGAAAAGATAATATAAGCAGCAACTGCATTAATACATTAATTTATTCTTATAATTCCGATGTTAAAAATGCGTATCATTAGCCCCAATGTGCCACGATCACGATTCAGGGTGAATAACGCACGGGTAGGCAACAATATTTAATTTAAATTAATAGTGAGGAAGATATTATAAATTTTATCTTTTGTCGTTTTCATGAAATTTGCTTTTTCATACTTAAAATATCTTATTTTACGAGAGTGGTCATATTTTAATTAGTTGAGTTATTTGAGTAATTATTTAATTTTGAGTAATTTAAGTATTTTATCTTCTTGAAAATAGTATACTATATAAATATACTTTTTCTAAAAACAAAACAAAACAAAAAACATATTTTCCACATTTTTGTTATTAAGGGAATACAATTAGTAACGATTAAAATGTCACAATACTTCAAACAGAATTTAAAAACAAAATGCAGATTGTGGCACATTATTTGAACATGGGTTATAAAGACTTAACATCTATAAAATGTTATCGTCTATATTCCTTAATTATTGTAGTTTAAGATTTGAAAATTAAGTTATTTTTGGAAATATTTAGTACTACAAATCAGGTTTAACAACTATAGTAATTTTTTCTATCATACATGTATCCAAATATGCGAAAATACACAGATATATCCTGTGATAACATCTGTAACAGTCTTTCTTGCAGTTACAGATATATGCAGTTGCACGGTATAAGGATAATCAATTAAAAATATTTTTACATTTTATGTCTATAATGTATTTGTATTTAAAATTAATATCTTAGTAGTTAAATTCAGCACAATAATAATTAATGATGCAATATTATTCGGCACACAATGCTGACATCTAAATTTTCAGCAAATTGCGCTGTTATTATCTATGTTTTTTACATAAAGTTTATTGATAAATACCTAAAAAAACTAGATTCCTCTAGAGGATAAAAAAAAATTCTTTTAGATACTAAGTAAATGAACATTATAAATTTTCGAAAAAATCTTTAAGCATTCTTTGAACATTAAAAAAACAGAATTCGCTGTAATGACAATATCTATAATCAATAGTAGAATTTTCGTGGGCGATAAAAAAGGCTTTAGAGTATGTAAATAAAGATATAGTTACCGATAATATTTTATAGAAAAATTACCGATGATCATTATGAAGTTTGATATTAAATTGAATCTATTTTCTAAGATAATTCATGACTTTAAGTGATAGTTTGGCATTAATTCGCATGAATATGGAAATTTGGTAACATGGACAGATACTTCTTACGCACATAATTTTTGTTTAATTAAAAGTCGTTATAAAAAGTATGATATATACTAAAAATCTATTTTTTTAATGAATTAAAAGATTTAATAATGAAATTAGAATTCTTATTACAGATTTTTTTTCAATTTTAAATTGAAATCACCTTAAAATTGTTATACATAAATTTTACATAAATTTATCTATAAGATATATACTTTATATCTAAGATCCATTATAATGTTAGATTTTCCAAACCCTTTTATCACCATGGATGATACATTTCTCCAATATTTATAGTTAGTAATACGTTATTTTTTTCAATTAAATGATAAGTAAAGTTATAAAATCTTATGAAAACGTTTTATAGTTTAGCTATTCGAGTAAAAATAACTAATGATGTTAAAGTATATGAAAAATATTATAATAGTACTATACGTAAAAATATACTTAAAAACTTACCTACAAAAATAATCTATGTAACGTTTAATTTCAAAAACTATCCGAGCTGTTATTAATTAGCTTGTAATTGCTGTGTCTGGGAATTTGAGTTTGCATTTATCATATATTCTAATACGAGCAAATCTTGTGTGTGTGTGGTTATATACATATGCAAATTTTATCTTAAAAACGGCTCTAACGATTTTGACGAAATTTGTATCCGGCCGTTTTGGGCACAAGAAAATCATTGGGCTATGTCACATGTTCCAGAAAATTCGATTAGTGGGTCATTTTGGGTCACCATGACTCAGTGTCAAGCTAATTGTATCTAAAAAACGGTTCAAACGATTTTATCTAAATTTTGTATCCTTCCATTTTCGGGAACGAGAAGACTGTTGGGCGGGGTTGCATGTTCGAGAACTTTCGATTAGTGGGTTCTTTTTGGATTAACGCGGGTCAAGATAGTTTTATCTAAAAACGGCTCTAATGATTTTGATTAAATTTTGTATTTTACGAGTTTCCGGCACGAGAAAATCATTGGGCATGTCCGGTTGGTCACATGCCCGAAAATTTGATTTTTGGGTCATTTTTGGGTCACTGTCGGTCAAGCTAATTTTATATGAAAAACGGCTCAGACTATTTTGACTAAATTTTGCATCCTATGGTTTTCGGGCACGAGAAGAGTGTTGGACTAGGTCACATGTTCAAGAAAATTCTATTAGTGAATCTTTTTGGTCATGGGTCATTATGGGTCAAGCTATTTTTATATTAAAAACGGTTTAGAGGATTTGAACTAAATTTAGTATCCTACAGATTTAGGTAACGAGAAGACTATTGGGCTAGGTTACATGTTTGAGAATTTTTTATTAGTGGGTCATTTTGGTCATGGGTCATTATGGGTCAAACTATTTTAATCTTAAAAACGGCTCAGACCATTTGAACTGAAATATGTACCCTACGATTTCGGAACACGAGAAAATCATTGGGCTAGGTCACATGCTCGAGAAAATCCGGTTAGTGGGTAATTTTTGAGTCACTGTGGGTCAAGCTAATTTCACCTAAAAACGGCTCAGACTATTTAGACTAAATTTTATATCCAACTACTTTCGGGCACGAGAAGACGATTGGGCTTGGTCACATGCTCGAAAAATTTTTATTAGTGGGTCATTTTGGTCATGGGTTTGGTCATACTATTTGAACTCAAAGCTAATTTTGGCCGTGCTTAGCTCGGTCTTCCCTGCTCGTTTTTCTTTAGCCAGAAAAGTTTGTCTATTTATATTGTATTTTTTTTAATGAAACACGAATAAATATCATACTTTGTTGAATTATATTTTAAATATATGCAGCCTAATGCCTTTATAAAATAACGTATTTTATCGCATGCGCTACATTTTAAAAATACGTATTGTAAATGTAGTTCCATCAATGTTCATTGAAATCCACGTTTAAAATATGTTATAACAAATGAGCAATTTCCTGTATATTATAAATTAAATCTGGTGAAATATACTTTTATGCGACTAAATTCAAATTTAGTAGCTGTCTTGACTCTTTCATTTCATTTATATACCAAATTTACGAAACTTACAAAATTTACCAGCATTATCGATTAAATATCTTTTATGCGATAATAATTCGACTTTTTATTTTAGAAAATTTTTATGAGGTAATGCGATAATGAGTTTACTTTAAATACTTCTGCACGCAATGATAATCTATACTAATAAAAGAAAGTTTTGTTCTGTAGGTCTGTGTGTCTGTCGGCGATGGCTAGGAAAATCTAGCGTACCTAAAAGCCTGAAAATTCAGATTTTGGTAGTCCAAGCACTCTCCTGGTACACCTGAGACTCAGAATTTTAATATCTTTATTATTTACTAAAATATTAATTAAAATCCTCATAGAACTGTCATCAAAAATAAGCTTTTATTTATTTGGTTGTTTGTTTGTATAGAGTCTTCCCAGAAGTAATTAAATAAACCAGAGTAGATGAGGACTACTAAAGAAATAGTGTTAATATGAAGTGCAGTTACCGGCGTATAGCCATCTTATGTAGCGCCACCTGCACACGATAAATTACACTTACGCCATCTGTTTGAAACATTTTTCTTTTCCAGGCACGTTTTTCTTCCTGATAATTAGTTTTTTTTTTTTTTTTTTTTGTACATGACATATACATATTATGATAGAGATTATTAATACAGAAAATTTTATTTAACAGACAATTTGTTATATTAGCGGAGATGGAGAGGGGTAAGGGTAAACAACGTTTTATTAATTATAGCATTTATTTTACTTGACCTCGCGCCACCTGGCGACTTTTTCCTTAATTGCCCCCCTCCCCCCTTATTAATAAATCCAAATTCACTGCTTTGATTTATACAGAACTAATTACATTTAACAATTTTATCATTTTTAACTTCACCCGAAGCGTTTAATTGTTGTTCTATACAGATAACACCGCTATTTTAAATATCAGCTAATAATGTTCCGAACTTCTCCAAACCATTTCCATTTTTACTAAATTATCGTAGAAATCAGCATTCATAGCTTCAAGGTGTATTTCTAGAAAGCAGTTACCGGTACTTCCAAATAATATTCTAAGCCAAATTTCAAATTAAGTTCCTATCTTAACTAAATGATTAAATCTTTAAAGATGTATAGTGGTCCTCTTAATTAGTTATTTGCACTTGAACGTCCGTCCCTTCCGCCCCCTCCCCTTCAAGGTTTTTTCCTAACTACACCCCGTTTCCATATCTTAGCAACTATCTTTCCTATTTCAACGTAACTGATTCCAAACATTATAATTAACTTAATAGTCTCCCTCTATAACATTAAAGTAAATTTATGAGTAGCAGTTACCGCTATTTTCAAATAACAGTTTAAGCCAAATTTGTAATTAAGTTCCTAGCTTAAGCAAACGAACGAATTTTTAAAGATGCATAGTGGTCCTCCTAAATAGTCATTTTCTGAAGGACACTTGAACATCCCCTCCCCCCACCTGCACCTCCATCAAGGTTATTTTTTCTAACTGTGCCTTATTTCAATAACTCGTCTAATAATATTCGCATCTTCTCTAAACCAGCTCAGTTTTGTAGCACGCCTACTATACAGTGCCGTAGGCAGAGCAGACCTGTCTCAGAGGTTCGTTTGGAAAGATGTTTGTTTAGAACAGAATGATCCCCTGGCAGTGGAAGGGGGAAATAAAAGTTTTTCCTGAGCGTACGAGCATTAGGGGGGGCGAAAAACTTTTTTTCAATTTAGATTAAGGGCAGTGCGGAAAAGATCCCACTGGTGGCACCAAGTTCACACAAAAAATTTGAGATTTTTAGGACAATTCCTTGATTTGCCGCAAATAAAATTTTGCTAAAATGATGGTTTTTGAACGTTTTAGCAAAAATATTTTAAAATGTTAAATTTTATCTATTGTAGTTGTATTTACATGAAAGTCATGTTTTATGTGCTAAATGTTTAAATAAGCTCTTATTACGAATTATTTTATTGCTATCTGCTTTTAAAATGTACAGCTTTTTTTTTTTCGGGAACAACGCAAAACAACCTAGAACTCACCACGAGAAAGTAGCTGCACGGCGAGTTCCACCCACGCTGCTATCTACGGAATAATGTGTGTCCCACCGAAATAAAGCCACTGTGATTGTGTGCCGTAACTGGACATGAAACAAACCAATAAGAACGAAACAAATATATTAAGAAAGTATATATACAAATACATATATACAAGGAGTAACTTACTCCTTGCTCCACTTGGGCAGAAAAAAATTAATGTTCTTAAAAAAAGAGGGAGAAAAAGAGTCCCGCCGAAATAAAGCCACTACTGTTAATAGCCGATATATCCGGCATGCTCATATATGACTTGTAATATACGATGTGGCATACTATTTACAAGTTCTTGGAGGATAGTAGCATCAATATTACCCCAGGCTTCAATGATGGTGGCCTTCAATTCCGCCACAGACTGAAACTGTCTGCCATTGCCCTACTGAGGATACCCCACACATTTTCTTGGGGGATTAAAATCAGGGGAAAGGGTAGACCATTCCACGACATGCACCCCATTATCAAAAAATCATTGCCAGGAGGATTTTGCAACATAAATGGGGACGTTGTCCTGCTGGAAAATCCAACTTAGGCTACCAATTCTCTCTGCAAATGGCAGTAAATGGGTTTCTAGCATTTATTGGTGATCGGTAGCCTTCATGTGGCCTGAGGGAAAAGCCAGGTTAAGTTTACCCCCATAGCCGAAGCCTTCCCACACCATTAATGAACCTCCATGTTGCTGTCTTTTGGAGAACATTTCCTCTTCTTTTCTCATGTCATGCCAATAGAAGACAAGACCGTCTGGGCCATCCAAATTAATTTTTTTCTCACCTGAGAATATAACACGATGCCACTGGTCCTTCCAGGTTTGATGATATTTGGCCCAATCAACTCTTCTTTGTTTGTGGATAGTTTACAATATGGTCTGCTGTTTCCTTTTTTATATCGCAAGTTGCTTGTACGTTTTACAATCCGTGACAGGGTTGATTGTGTCACAGGGATGTTATCCTCTTTTGCCAATGGTCTTAGAGAAATACCACCTCGTGAAAGACGACGCACAACATATCTTTCTTGTCTGGAAGTCATTTTTCTGCATGTACACCTCCATGTTTTATACCCGTACGCATTGCCCTGATTCACAAAATTGTCTATTACGGTTTCAGATCTTTTGATTAGCTTAGATATTTGTCTACGAGAAAGACCTTGTTCCTTAAAAGCTGTTATCTGGCCTTTCTTGAACTCTAATAGCTGGGTTCCTTTTCCCATCGAAATACTACAGGAGAAATAGAAAATACAACCTTCTGAAGTCTGCACAAAGTTCGACTGGAATAGAGCAGGTATTTGACAACTTCCTAACACCATAAACCTGTTGACCTCTAGCAACTCGAATGTCGGGAGTTCACATAAACACTGATAGGGATGGTGGTTTTATTTCAGCGGGACAGTTTTCCCCCCTCTTTTTTATATTTTAATTTTTTTTTCCTGCCGAAGTGGAGCAGGGAGTGAGTTACTCCTTGTAAATATGTATTTGTATATAGACATTCTTAATATTTTTTTTTCATTCTCATTGGTTTGTTTCGTGTTCAGTTACAGCATACAATAACGGTGGCTTGATTTCGGTGGGACACACCTTATTTTATTCCGAATATATACCTTTTTGGAATACTAAGTCCTTCTTCGAAATGAATTTTAGCATATGTTTAGTGCTTGCAGTTTTACTCTGATGAAGGCATCTCTTCCTCCATTCCCATATATCTTTGATGCAGTTTCTGTCATAATTTTAACTGCTCTTTCCACAGCCTGGTAGTGATTTGGAAAGCAGACTAACGATTCATCAAACATAGATACCGAAATTATGTTGTCTTCAATTTCGTCTGATGAGAGAGTTTTGTTTTTGGAGGCTTGCTGATTCTGGTGGAGACCCAGTCGATACAGTCATAGTACTCCGTTGTCTTAAAATTCAGCTTTGGAACCTGAAACTCTCGGACATTTTTTTTTAATTGAGGCATTTTTTTCTTTTCCATGATAGTCTTCTAATATCTTGGTTGGTGCCAGTTTCCATTGCTACCAGTAAATTCTCGGGATTGCCATAGTATCTGTTTGTTTGAATGACTGAATTCACTGACTTCTTTAGCTCATCTGATAGAAACGATGAGAGTTGAACAATCTTCCACAAATGTATCGGTGCTTCTGTGAAACCTGGCCGGTTTCTTACATCAAACCACATTTGTGCATAAACTCGTATCGCGTACCGCGCAAGATATTTTAAAGCTTCAGCAGGATCCGAACTACTAAAGTATAAGAAAAAAAATTCTGCAGGCAGTTGTGATCCATCTCGATTGAGAAATTGGTCCTAGTTTTCTGTTTTCAAGTCCTCGAAAACACTGTGCAGTTGAAACCGTTGCACAAATATCAAACAAATTCATTTGATCTGTGCTTATATCATCAGTCTTTTGTATTTCTGATGTCCATGAAATAGGAATGGACTCTAACAAAACGACACATAGATTTTCGCACGCCATTACTCTAGCTCCGATTGGGCCGGCAAAGTCTTTGGTCCCGTGGTTTCAACAATTCAACTATTTGATGTAACAAGAAATCTTTTTATAAATCTGCAAATATAATATTTAGTTGTTTTTTAAAATATTTGTTTAAATGATTATTTTAGCGTAAAAAGGCTCAAATTTTAGCTCAAATTTTATTTAAAAATATTGTAATATAATTTTAATATTAAAATAATAGTGCAAAATATATCAAACGAGACTCGTAGATGTGTGTTTAGTAAATTAAACAAGAACGGAAAATCATGCGTCAAATATAGATTATGAAACACTTTCCAACACATCCAGAAAATTGTAACGAAACTTCACACTTAAATAAGGTAAAATAATATATATAGTAAACAATTTAGAAAATATATAACACATTTAAAAATCCAATTTAACCAATTAACCTCCAATAGTAAAAAAAGTAGTCGAATTTTTTTGTGCATCCATGCATATAATCTATAGATTTGGATATATAATACATAGCATGATAAAATTTAGTTCAGTTAAAAAAATTGACAGTTAGCATATTGATGGAAATGCCCTCGAAATATTTTGTACAATTCTGTATATTACATAAAGACTTTTGTGTGCACCTCATATTAAGCCAAAATCAAGTAAAAAACGCAAGAGTCAATTTAAAATCCACTTCCAATAATTACCAATAAAAAAACCATACTGTATATTTTTCTTTCCGTAGACTTGTTCATGAATTTACTTATATTTCACAAACTTCTATTAGTCTACTAAATATAATTTGACAAGAAAATGCTAACGCAATTAAAAATATCCTTAAGCAATTCACTTCCATAGTCAGTAATACTTACGAATTCATCTGTGTAGCACTGTATATGATCAACAGAATTGATACTCACCACGTACTATGCAAAAATTTAGTTACACTTAAAAACGCAAATCATGTGACAGGTCGACTACTCTCGTCACGTGAGTAGGCGATGTTTTGAATGCGATCGTAATTTTTGTCCAATAACCGTCCATGTGCGTAAAAGTTTATCAATGCTCTCTTTTCTCAAACCTTCGATGGATGTATGAATCTCGGAAATTGTGAGTTGCTGTTTTCCTTCGATATTTATGCAAATTATTGTAGCTGGTCAATCGATACTGTGGATATATAAGCGGTAAATTTTCGTTTAGAGTGGTACTTGGCATCGGTACTTAAGATTAAGCTGCATTGCTTTACGCGCCTGTTGAACTGGTGTTAGCCTGTATCAGAGCTCACCAGGATTTAACTTGAAAGTGTTTGATCGCGAATTTGCACCCTGACTCTCCGCTGTTGAAGGACTGCGAATGCTATCTTTTCCCTGATAGTCTATTTTAATTATTGGATAGTTTTTTATTTTTTATACCGCTTCAAGTCGAAGGCTAAGCTCTTTTTTTTTGTTAAAGTTAGGAAAAACGAGTAGTTCTCGCTCAACCCCTCTGACTGATTAGACTAAATAAACTGGTTTTAGTTTAAACCTAAACTGTTGTCTTCTCTTGCTCTACCGCACGGCCTAGTACTTAATGATGGCCGTTACAACCAAAGTTGAAAACGCACGAATCACATATAGACTGTAATTATCGTATTAAAATTGTAACAGAATTGTTTTGTATGTCCCCGTAAATGAACGTTAAAGGCAACACGCACCATTTTAGATGAGCAATTTATGGTGTACCTCAGTAATGCATATAAATTTCATTATGTTTGGAATATTGAAACATAATTAAATTGCAAGCGATTTTTCTCCGTAGAATATTTTGTAACAGAATACTTTTCTGTGACCCTGTAAATGAATAATGAAAGTTTTGCGCATCAAATTTTAGAAAAAGCATGTTTTAGTGTTCTTCATAATTTTATATCAATTTCATCATGTTTCAAATGGCGTAACATCATCAAAATGCACTTGAAATAAATTGACCGTAAATATACAGAATAATTTTTAATGCTCCTGTAAATAAACTATGAATTACACATACTTCATTTTGAATAGGGATCATGTTATATTAAACGCAATAACATACAAAAATTTAAAGAAATCCGAGTTGTTTACAAGAGTTAGAATACGGACGGAAAAACAAACCGAAGTCATAAACAATCTTCAACTATGTTGGAAGGTGTTAAAAAGAAAAAATATCATAAATGCTAAAAAAAAGAAAAAAAACTTTTGGATTTAATTATAATTTAATAAATTAAATATATATATAAAAAGAAATATGTAAAAGAAAAATACTCATTCATCATATAAGAAGAAATACTTTAAAATTCTTATACTGCTTTGGGATATATATACTTCATTTCAAATCAAGATCTTATTTTTAACTCAAACTTTATTTAAGTTAAAAGTTAAATATTTACGTTAAATGAAATCAGTAGACGACCTTTAAAATTTTCATTGCGAATAAATATCCCTTTAAACTTTATATCAATGATGAACTTTTTTTAAGTTTAAGAGATTACTGATTACTTCAAATAAATATGTAAAATATCGTAAGAAGTAAAAACAACATTGTAAAAAGCTTATGACATATAAGTATGTATATTTGTTATTTAAGGTTTTGTATATAATTCGAAAAAATAAATAGTATACTTTTCATTAGGAAATTTATATCATTACCTAAAATTACTAACTACATATTTGTGGGAAAATGGACATTGCCATTTCTTTATATATAAACAAATAAACATTTTAAAATTTAAAGGAATTTGTTAACATTTAGAAAATATGAAACGAATTTTCAACAAAATAAAACTGAACAAAACTGTTTTAAAACACTTTTATTATTTAATTAAATAATATTTAGTATGTAAGTAAAATACTTAAAAATTTTCGCTTAATATATTTTAAGTTTCATAAAATCTTTATTTTCGCATTTTTTCTCCAACTCTGTATATTATTATTCATATAAGTGTGAAGAGAATTGTTACGCACATTAGAATTTATTTAATTTTATTCACTTAGGTAAGTTCGAAGCTTTATTTTTTTATGCAATGATATAACTTTTTGTATAATAATAAATTTTTCGATAACGGGCGTCAGTAAAAATGACGATGTAAATTTTTTAATAATGCATAATGCTAAGTGAATGAACGTTCAAAATAGCAGTCAAGAAGTATACGTTGAATATATGATGTCTGATGCAATGTGATGATGTAATGTTCCGGCTGATTAAAATATAAGTATCTGTATTTGGAGATTTCGGTAGCTTGAAGGAATAAACCGTAATGAAACCAAAATAAATACATCTAATATTAGAGAAAGAGGAAGAATAATAGAAAAGTAAAAAAAAATAATTGCAATAATCACCGACAGATGGCGCTTTTGAGTGTGAAATGCAATGTGTAATATTGTGTACCATGGAGGTGTCGCAAACCTCAATGACTGTACCGCATATAACAACACGTGCGAAACATCACTCCTGATGCATTACATTCCGCAGTTGAGCACGTCGTGCACCGCCTGGACTGTGTCCTCCAGCACACTGGACGTGTGGAACCGGAACATGATTGGCACCTCCATGCGCAAGCGTAACCACATTCACTATGCCATTTTCCAATAAATTAGGAGTGCCATCCGATTTGACGCCTTAATTCTTTGTTCTTGTATTACACATTACATTTCACACTCGGTAACGCAATATGTCGCTGATTATTGCAATTGTATTTTTTAATTATTGTTCCATTCTTTTTCCCCTTTCTCGAATAGTAAGAGTACCTATTTCGGTTTCATTCGGATTATTCCTTCGAGCTACAGACAGCTATAAACACCCTGTGTTTTAAGAATCACATAAAATATAATTGGGCTCATTAAAATGTGGATTTCTAAAAGAAGATTACTATGCATGCTAATGCAGGTTCAGAAATTGTTGTGCAGTTTATATTTAACGTGAGGTTACCGCTATTTAGCACCGTAACATCACTTTCTGAAGTAACGACCTCAGCTGTTATATTACCAATTTGTAATACATTACATTGTTTTATTTTCCAATATAGAATGCATTTTAGATTTACGGAGTCGAGCCACTTCTTCATATCTATGATTTGCAATGTTTAATTGCATTAAGGTACAAGGAAAGATTTTGATTCTATACTAGTCAGTTAAGAGAAGAGGAAATTTTAGATACAACTTTCTTAATTTCAATACCTTGAAAGTATTTGGATTTTTACAAGATTTAACTTTTCGCATTAAACAGGGCTACAAAGATTAGTTAATTTTTTGGTTTAGTAGTTATCTTCATTTAGAGGATTTTTATATCAAACTTCATGAGTTACCAAGAAGGGTTTGCCACATAATCTGTTTATCTAAACGTGTATTTTATGGATTTTCAAATATAGTTTGTACATGACCATTAATAACAAAGTTAAAAGGCCAGAAAAAGCATCGAATGCTATACTAGAGAAATAAAGACATTAAATCAAGTTGAAATATATAGTTAAATATATTTTATATTAGAATTATATTAGATCTCAGAGAAGCACAACATCATAAATATATTCATAGAAATTATATGCAAATTTCAAAAAGATACATTTATGTAAGCAAATAACTACTGAATTAGTAACTAGGGTGCCCCATAAATTCGCTTAAACTTTTCAATTCCATTAAAAGGGAACAAATTATACTAAAGAATTGTGGTTTATACGACTGGGATTAGAGGGAGATCGGTCTTTTTTCCCAATAACAAGAAAAGTTGTATTTCAAAACATGTCCGATGTATGGCGCTGCAATACATAATACTAAGCAGACCCATTTCGAGTCTTTTTGCCGTGCGGAATTTTAGCAATTTACAAGTTAAAGTAAAAATAAAATACAACGTTAAAACACCAGTGTAATTGAATCTACAGCATACCGGTTTCGGTAGCATATAGCATACCCTCCTCAGTGCTGAAGAAAATGGAAATTTGCTCATATATATAGAAATGATAGAGGATTCAAGTGACAAGTTTATTAACCAATAGGAAAACAGAGGGTTCCAGGCAAACAGCCAATAGGAAAATAGAGGATTCAAGTGACATATTTATTAGCCAATAGGAAAACGGAGTGTTCTAGGCAACATCCAATAGGAAATTCGATAGGAAATGGAAACGTTATGGTGAGAAATAGTTTAAAGAGTTAAGAAAAATTGGTTTTAATGTAATATTTCCAGCAGTCTGATAATGGCGGAATAGCAAATTCACAATTAACAAGATTTCCAAGATTTTTATGAATATGGAATGCTTCAAGGAAATTAAGTTCGTGTACAGAAGTAGGTTTAGATATTATTTTAACCGAACTGAAGTCGAAAACGTCATTCATCTCCCAGCAATGTTTTGCAATAGAGGATTTTTTGATTTCTTGTTTTTCAATATATTGTTTATGTTCTTTAATACGAAATTTAAGACTACGTTTGGTTTGTCCAATGTAAGAAAGACCGCACTGACAATTAATATTGTAGATACCCCCTGAATTCGATAATTCAAAGATCCTATTGAATCTTTAAACTATTTCTCACCTATTACCTATTTCTCACCTGTAGTTATTGAATCTTTAAACTATTTCTTTCCATTTCCTATCGAATTTCCTATTGGATGTTGCCTAGAACCCTCCGTTTTCCTATTGGCTAATGAATCTGTCACTTGAATCTTCTATTTTCCTATTTGCTGTTTCCCTGGAACCCTCTGTTTTCCTATTGGTTAATAAACTTGTCACTTGAATCCTCTATCATTTCTATATATATGAGCAAATTTCCATTTTCTTCAGCACTGAGAAGGGTATGCTATATGCTACCGAAACCAGTATGCTGTAGATTCAATTACACTGGTGTTTTAACGTTGTATTTTATTTTTACTTTAATTATATTGCACCAAGCTCCAAATTAATATTTATTAATTTACAAGTTGCCGATTCCCCGTTCTGGTAAAAGAGGTAAATTAGGCTTACAATAAAAGTCCCATTTTTTCGAAACGTCTGACAAGCTTCAGTATTCCAGCACATGAAACAGGCCCATTTCGAGTCCTTTTGCCGTGCCGAATTTTAGCAATTCGGCAGCTGCTGATTCCCCGTTCTAGTAAAAGAGCTTAACCAACAACGCTAGACCTGGTAACAATAACAATAGCATGTAGCTGGCACCCAATGGACAATCTATGAGCATTGAGGAGTTTTACTGATAACCTGATTTGCTTCATATTATGTATGCATCGTCATCTACCGGTAATTTTTAACTACATTTTTTTTCGTTATTAAAAAAAAATAATAATAAACAATCCGACCTCACTCTAATTCCATTCCTGCAAACCTCAATTTTTAGCATAATTTTTTCCTTTTTAATAAATTTTAAAAATTAGTACGAATTTATGGTGCTCCCGGTATATACTGTAACTGGCAAGAAATATTAAATTTAACAAAACAATATGTTCAGAGATACTTCGTTTTCTCCCCTTAAGCTCAATATAAGAAACATCATGAATTTAAAATAATCTTATTTAGTGAAAAACTCTATATGCATCCATAAAGGAAATGGAATTTGAATCTTTGAAATATTTGAGATCGATAGTAATTGAACGAAGTATATAGAATAATTACTTTTCAAGGAGTAATTTTATAGTTTAAACATATTTATCGTCAAATGCTAATTTGTGAGTCAATGTAAATATCTGTATGTTGAAAATTATCCATTAAAACATATTTTGAAATTAACTTCTCAGTCCACATATGATGTAATTTACAATTACTAATTTTAGAAGAACTTCGTTTTCAGCTCAGAAAATTGTGTTTCATAATTGTAAATTGCTTAATTTAAGAGTTTAATATTTCACGAATAGTACAAAGGAGAAAACAGAACGCTGAATTTGCCCATTCTTTAATTAAAATGCTACTGGTGCTTAACTATTTATGATTCACGTATTCTATTTAGCTAATACGTAGGGAGCATTGAGAATACATTTTCTTTAATTAATTAACACATTTGTAAATGTAAGTGACTAATATGGAAGCTTTGATGTTTGTATTATTAAGAATTTAACATTAATAATAACAGAACAAGTAAAAAGTTTGGGGTTTATTTTTGAATGGTTATATAAAGGAAAGTGTTACGAGTTTACTGAAATACATGTACGATAAACTAAAAAAAAGTAGATTTTGATGCATTTATCTATCTTTACTTCGTTTATTTGTGGCTACATAGTAAATACATGTTTTCGAAATATTTGAAATTTTCGATAGCATTAATTTTTCGCGAAAAGAATTTTATAGAAAGGATCAACATCCATAAGCCGTGTTTTTGGCCCGTGAAATAAGCCAAAACTCGATTTTATTATAATGACTTAATTATTTCCCTTTATAATATTGGAAGATTTATTCTGTGCGATTACAACAATAGTTTTTGCATTTTGTTCGGATTTATAGGACTTACACAAGCTCAAAGTTCGTATTATTAGTACTTTTTGATGAAAAATACGCAATTTCTCCTAATTTTACCTCAATTATTTATATGAGCGCAATTATGAAACACTTTCTTCTTTACATACATTATAAAACACATCAAAATGTACAATATATTTAAAAATAAAAGTGTTGCAAAGTTGTGCTCATAGTGAAAAATTAAAAAATAATTTGAAAAATTGAGGTAAAATTAGGTGAAATTGCGTATTTTTCATCAAAAACTACGAATAATACGAACTTTGAGCTTGTGTAAGTTATATAAATCCGAACAAAATGCAAAAACTATTGTTGAAATCGTACAGGATAAACCTTCTAATATTAAAAAGTGAAATAATTAAGTCAGTATAACAAAATCGAATTTTAGTCTTATTTCATGGGCCAAAAACACGGCTTATGGACCCTGATCCTTTCTAAAATCATTCTTAAAATATGTTGTCTTATTTCAGTTTAAGTACGTAAATTTTATTTTATTTTTTTAAATATTTTTTTTATTATTCGATAAATAATTGTCTGTATTATAAAGAAATTACCATTCAAAACCCTTAAAATATATGTTTTAGAATGGTATGATAATATTTAGTAGAAATAAACTGAATTAACAAAACATATTGCAATTTATTTTTAACACATAATACATAGAATATGATGATTGCACCTTATATACCGTATATAGAGAGCACTTTTGATGCAAGAACACTGATCAAAATTTACATTTACATGTTATACTTCAGTTATAAAATAACAGATTAAAAATTGATGACTAAAAGAAAGTTCAGCATAAGAATTGATATTTCTAGACAAATCAAAATACGACATACGTACAGAAAATTACACACAATATGAATTTTTAAATGTTTTCGATAGGATATATGAAACATGCTAGTAATTGAATTGGTCATTTCAAAAACCACATAAGTCACACAATCGGTTCTTTTCAGAAAAAAAAATTAAAAAAATGTATTATTCACAAGTAAACGAATTTTTACGTTTTTTTTTTTTTTTTTTTTTTTTTTTTTTTTTGGGGGGGGGGGGGGCTGATTTTATAGAGCTTCGGCTTCAAAGTTTGTAAACATCGAATATCTTTTATAATTTATGAATAATAATAATAAGAATAACAGAAAAACTGTTCCTGACTTATGTTGTTTTAGCAATAAACGAGGTTAGGTGGTATTTAATATGAACAAAACATTCATGTTAAACATATTTTTAATAAAAATTAATGAAGATAGTACTTACACAGGAGAATTTTTATGTTTTAATATGGTACTGCAGTCAAATGGTAATATGGTATCCACGTATATTCTGGTATTGCATGCAAAAACCACTTAAGTCGCTGACTTTATGTCGTTTAAGTAATGAACAAAAATTAGAAGGTATTGTTTGAAGAGGAAGGAATACACTGAATTATGCGGTAATGACCCAGATCATGGCTCTACCTTTAAGGAAGCATTTGCGACAAAAAAAAAAAAAAAAAACGTATTTCGAAAAAACTTGACCTTTGTGGTTTTTGAAATGACCGGTTCATTTGTAATCGTTTTTAACACATTGGAACGTGTGTAGTTTTTTAGATATAACACAAATATTACTAAATAGAATGAGCCGTAATTTTGGAATCGCATATGTGAAGCCCCTGGAAAATTGGTTTCTGTAAAAAATATGATGAATAACAATTAATACTTTTTCTAAAATCAATTTCGATAATATATATATATATATATATATATATATATATATATATATATATATATATATATGTGTGTGTGTGTGTGTGTGTGCGTGTGTGTGTGTGTGTGTGTGTGTGTGTGTTACAGTGAAAACCCTAAATCAGTCAAAACAGGAATTATCTAGTGAAAACGGGTTTTTCCTAGCGCTCTAAGTTAGAACGCGTTCTAACTAGAATAAATCAGTTAAAACGCATATTAACTGGAGCTCTCAGTTAAGACGCGTTTTTCCTAGTTAATTCGGGTTTTCACTGTAACATATATATGTTACTACTAGTCCTAGCGCTCTAAGTTAGAACTTGTTCTAACTAGAATAAATCGTTAAAACGCGTTTAACTGATTTATATCAATAAATGTAATACCACAAAATTGAATGTTTGGAAAAAATTTTACTTATGTGGTTTTTGAAATGACCGATTCAATGATACATTTTAATATTTATGATTGTATTTTGGATACAGGAACGCATGAAAATTCCTTTGAAAGAATGTGCAGCGCGTAATATGGCAAATATTTCTAAGAATAGAAAAGAAAATGGTCTAATATTTTAGGTGTGTGTGCTATACACCAGAGCTCGTTATATATCTAAATACACAGTAATTTCAGATATTAATAATTACATAATATATTGTTTTATTATAAATTTAAGTGCTTAAATTTTCTATGAATAAATAGTTTTTAATTCTATGAATGAGTTTATCCTATGTAAGGAAATTACAATTCGAAATAACTAAGATATATGTTTTAGAGTTATGTAAAATTATTCTAGAGAAGTAACCTGATATTACTAAATAAATGTATCAAAACGTAAGTCAATTTAATGCTAACACGTAATACACTTATTATACATATAATAATTTTAGAAAAATCTGAGACATCATTTTGTACAACATTATAAGGAAAATAAATACATTCTTGGAGAATAAGAATTGTAATGCTAGTTCACTTCTTTATTTAATTAATTTTTTTAAAAGTATATTAGTTTCTACAGCTATTAAAAAAAGGATTAGTTATCTACGTTAAATTTAACAAAATGTTTCTTAAAGATTTATCTAATGTTTAAGTTTTATCTATGACTAACAATATTTTCAGATTTATGCAGCTCATTATATCAATGATGTTTCCGTATTACAATAAAAAAATAACGTTTTTTTAAGATTAACGTTGAATGCACATTATCACCATTTTTTAATTTCTTTATCGCGTTCTAAAATAATTTACAATCCCTATAAAAAGAACTGAACGAACACCCCAAACATTTTAATACCGAACTTTTCGAAGAGAAAAAATTTGAAAAACCATTCGATAGGAAAAAAAGTCTTCTTTTAATTTACGTTAAAAGATAAGTTTTAGGTGCCATATGCAAATTGAAATGTTCAATTTGAACAGCTAATTTCGACATCATATTTATATTTGATGGTAAATTTTACTATCGGATATTAAACGGTTAACTAGACATTTGTTCAAACATCATTCGGTGAAGTTATGCACATATAAAATTTAGAACGCCTAATCTTGAATTACGTTTTTAGTAGCTGCAAACTCACAGGTTTTTGTGCATAACTCAATAAATATTTAGCAGAATTAGATGTAATTTTAGATTCTTATATTTATTGCTTCTAGAAATCGATTTCTGTTAAAATATTTATGGGTTATAATATATGTGTTTTGGGAATACTTCTTTCATAATAGATAAATAAAATTTTATGATCCCTTTTTACAATACACACAAAAACAGATATATATATATATATAATTATATTATCTTTGAATTTCAAAAAACATTAATTAAGTTCTTGTAACATTCTAATTAAATCTCCAAAGAGATAATTAGTAATAAAGTGTAGGCAGAATACAACAAAGTTAATAAATTAACAAGTGCAATCGTAATTTTATCATAGCATTTGCTTCAATGGTAATTGGCCAAAAATACTCAGACAATAATCTAAAAGCCCTAAGTAATAATAAGTCAATACAAAATTAATTTTGGCAAAATACAAAAAGAACCTGAATAAGATGTTATAAAGATGCATTTGAAAATTCAATAGATGATATATGTATATATATATATATATATCATAAAATAATAAATTAAAAATGTATGAAGTGATTTACTTTCTGTTGGAAAGATATTTTTCAGGGAAGAGGGGAAGGGGGATATGGTAATTTTTGGAAAATAACACGATTGTTGACAGCGTTTGAGAAATTAACATCCTTGATCAATCGCTTCTTTCAGTCCAATTTACATCATGCAGAGTACGAAATTATTTTTGTATAGCGTAGAAATATCGAAATTTTTTTTGTGGATAATGAATACTTTATTTTAATAAGATGGTACATGCATTTTTGTTCGTGATCTTTTAAATATTGTTGAACTATAATGCATTCGTTTTTATTACGTATATTTTAGGATTCTTAAACCTTTGATTTCTTCATTGATATTGTTCTGTTTGAAAGTTAATCAATTCAATCTGTTAAATTTGAAATTTTATATTTACGTTTTTTTTTTTGAAAAAGGAAAACTTTCGTTAAAACTACCATATGATCAAATGATTTTCTTTTAAACATGTACTAGAAAGAGTTGCTTATTTCAGACTAATAAATGATTATGCTAAAAATGTATAAGGAAATTTAAATAAATATAACTTCATACATTTTGATAAACATACTGTTTTTAACATTATTTTATATGTAAATTTACTTATGTCCAAATACTTTTAACTATGATTTAAACCAGGGGTGTCAAACTGTGGCCCACTTCATACCACTAAATTTTAAAAGAAATAGTTCACTTCTTGAATCGCAGAAATTTGATGATTAGTTAAGGAAAACTTTACTATAAAATTTTAGTGGTATCCGGCGGGCCACAGTTTGACACACCTGATTTAAACTATGCTATGCTAATTTAATAAATTTAAGCAAAATAATACAATAACAATTTAACTTATTTGGGTGTTTAAAGTTTTAAAATACATAAATATATTCAACGCTGTTTTGTATAAACCTCAATTCATTTCATTTAATTTTTAAAAATATTTAGATGGTTATAAAGTTACAAGGTATTTAAGTAATATTTTTTTACACAATAAACAGAAAGTTAGAACGATAGTACAATTGCTTAAAAAAATCTATTTGTTCTTTTTCATTCTGAATGGTGACTAAAAAAAAATATAATAATAATAAAAGTGACTAAAAAAAAATTAAATGATATGATAATTCATATTTTGCTAGTAAAACACTGAATTGATGTTTAATTTATTGATAGATATTTTCTTAATAAAAGCTACTAAGCGGTTTATAATTTCACTGTTAATAAAGTTAGTGTGTAAAAAAATCATTAGGATTTTATATAAGTTCTTTATATTATTATTCCTTATATATTATATTATTTTATTTTATATTTCTTATATTATATATATGTTATCATATTTTATATATTATTATTTGTCATATGTCCCTACACCCTTTCCCTATACACTTGACCGGGCTCTTTCAAAACCGAATTCAATACTCGAAAAATTTAAACGGAAAACTCCAAGAATTTAATGCATCAAAAAGGGGAAAGGGCTGGGCTTGGGGCTCTGAGATTAACGGATGACCGATGTGATATCGAGATTAATGTTCGTCGAATATTGCATTATAATCCAATATAGGATTTATTATATATATTATATTGGACGAAAATATAATATATATATTCGTCGAACATTGTATTAGAATGCAATATAGGATGGATATATTATATATATATGTAATAATAAAAAAAATTGCCTTCTTTTCGCCAGTTTCTTAGTCCTTATTCCAAATTATCACCATTCTATTAAATTACTAAATATTATTTATTTTAGTATTTTAGTATTTCTCTGTCTTTTATTTATATCTTAAATCCCCTGTTTGGTTTAATTCCATATCTTAGTCAAAATATGCTTTAAATCCCTGTTCTAAAAATTATTCTAAATTGCAAAAACTTCCAAAAAGCATTTGATTAAATTACTTTTATTGAGACATTGAAATTTATTCGTTCAGAATATTTTTTCTTTACATTCTTTTTATTTTATTATTTTAAGATATCGTTCGATTGTCCCATCATCCCCTGCTTTCGCGCGTTTACTTTTACCTTCAAAATTCATCCGAATCCTGTAATGAGTTCTCACATTTACGTCAGGCTAACACCCCCTTAACCTTATTTCCTAGACATTGACGTTTAAGTTTTGACAGCGCTCTCTTCATGGCCACACCCCTTTTTACTAACTATTGGATTGTAATATTCGCGCGTTCGTATTCCTACGCCAATTTTTTTAGTATAAAACATACTGCACCGTCAGAATTTTGCTCTAAATTGGTTGTTAAAATAATATGCGGCTCCAGTGACCCCCATTCTCAACTCAACATTGCATTTCATTTTGTGCATAGTGTGTCTACCTAAGTGTATGGTATTCTCTTCAATATCTATCATCTCTTCGAATGTTAGCATCGTACTTCTGTGATGACTACTAGTTACTCTGCATCATGTAACACATGACGTCTCTCAGAATAAACACCTTGATTTTTCTACAACAAGTCTTATTCTTAAACTACTGCTCTGGTATATGTATCGATTATTTCTGTGGAATTCCTTCCGTGCCTGACTTTCGGCGAATCAATTGCCATACTTTTAAGGATGTGACGACTGCGTAATTTCCATGTCATCAGTGGTGTCTACCATATAAAAAAGAAACCGGTAGTCACTAATGACATTCATTATTACCTGCAATACATTGTAATATATGTATTACATAGGATGAAAATATATTACGAAATAAATAATGTCGTGAAGGAAAAATATTATAAATTTTTATAAATCATATTCATTCAGCAATATGTTTTATTTCGACAGTATGAACTGTAGCATAATCCGCGAAACACAAAAATTAATAATCACATTTCAAATATTCTTAGTTTTTAAAATTCCTTTTATTGTTTAATGAATGTTCTCAGCTATTCATAAATTTTCTGACATGGAATAAATCCCCCTTCAACAAATATATAAGGCTGGATTATCGTCTATTCAAAATTACATATAATTAACCATTTAAAACAACTGTCTTTTAATCATTACCTGTTTCAAAATGTCATTTCAATAGGTTTCTAATTACTCATTTTAACAGATTTTCGTCGTCCTAAATGATTTTTTTTTTCATTTTAAATGTGAATAATATACGATTTGATGTTAATGAATGAATTAAAATTTTTAAAGTTTTATTATGACTTATGTCAAACATATGTATGAAACGATTTTATTCTCATAATATTGTAAGTTATAATTCACTGAATAAGATGAGTTTAGTTTAATACAATGTACAAGCAATCACATATTTAAAATCACACACATATACGCACACAGATATAGATATATAAATTAACGCATCTTACGTATTTTGAAATCTACATAAATTCAAATAAATGCTATCAGAAAAATTAACTTTTTCACCGTAGAATATTGTGTAACAGAATTCTTTTGTGTGACCCCTTAAATGATTAACAAAAGTTTTGCATCCCATATTTTAGTGTTCTTCATAATTGTATATTAATTTCACCATGTTTCAGATGGTGTAACATCATCAAAATGCACTTGAAACGATTTTTTCTCATTGACCGTAATGATACAGAATAATTTTGACTGTCTCTGTAAATAAACTATAAATGAGACACACTTCATTTTGAATAGGGATCGTGCTATATTAATATATATTTATATGTATACTAAGAAAAATATCTGATTATTTTCCATAAACAAGAAAAAGCAAAGAAGAGAAATTAGATAGAAGAAAAATATTCCTCTAAGAACTATAAAATAATTTTTCTTGGTATACATGGTTTAATAATTAAATAATGTATGAAAATCTTAAATTAAATTCAAGTAATAGAAAAATGTGTTATGAATTGTTAGAAGTAAACAGAAAAATTAAATTTCCTGGTTTTAGTGTGAGATTAATAAAAATAAAATTAATGAAAAATTTTAAAGGTCGTGCAGCTTAAAAACATTAAATATACTAAATATTGTTATTTTTTCAAACAATTGAGACTAGAATAAGTAAAAATCAGTGCCCTACCCTTTCAATTAATATTTTAGTTAAACTTCTGCTAAAAATAAGCATAATATTTTATAAATTACAAGTTTAAAATTCTTTCACTCCATTAAATATGTTGGATTGAAAGCAACATCTATAGCCTTATATCTAAAGGAATCGACTATACAATATAGCAATTCTTCAAGTTTTCAATATTTAATTAATTTAAAAGCAACCAATTAAAAATTCAAACATTTTTTTAATGAAACTTTCAAGTTGTTTAACGTTGATGGATACTATCTAGTTAAATATTAAAGTATATTGTGAGTTTAAATGTTATTTGAATTAATAATTTTTAATATTTCCAAAAAATGTTTTGCAAACTCAAAACACGCTGATATTTGCGAAAAATAAATTAAGGAATCTTTGATTAAATTTTATAATATTATTATCTTCTTTAACAGTTTTCATAGAATTTGTGCAAATAGAGGGTACTTAATAATAATCCTTTTCCGTTACTATCCTTCCGCCACGCTCGTGTAAATATAGGAAATAAGATAGCATTGATCGGGTACAGATCGATCTCAGAATCACTGTGATTTTTTTCCGCTTTGCCGCTCGAAGAGTCTCGCATACATTCCAACGTTCCTACAAGTGACAGCGTTAACGGACAATTATTTTTTATCAGCTTATTCACTCATAGATTTTTAAATTCACTTAAAAAAAGCTAAAGAATAAAAAATAAATAAAACAAGACCGAATTACAGAAACATCAGACAAAATATGTTTATGCACGAAGATGAATAATTTTTTGAAAGTCAGTCTGTTTTGTTTATTTTTATTTATTTGTATTCGTCTCTTTTTCTATTGAATAAGTGCCATTTTCATTTACTATTATTAGTGATTATTCTCTCGAAAAAAAATAATTTACTCAAAAATAATAATTTGTTAAATAATTTAGATTGAAATTAATCAGTTAATTCTCTGGTAGATTCTGAAATACACTAAAGATCTATTATCTGAAAGAATTTTCAGATAATAAAACGAGACATGATTACAGAAACATCCGGCAAAATATTTTTATTCACGAAGATGAACAATTTTTTGAAAGTCAATCTGTTTTGTTGTTTTATTTATATTTATTTATTGGTATTCGTCTCTTTTTCTTTTGAATAAGTGCCATTTTCATTAGTGATAAATCTCTCGAAAAAAATAATTTACTCAAAAATTATCTAATTGTTAAATAATTTATAATGAAATTAATCAGTTAATTTTCTGGTGGATTCTGAAATACGCTAAAAAAAATCTAAAGAATTTTCACCTAATAAAACGAGACAAGATTACAGAAACATCAGACAAAACATTTTTATTCACGATGATGAATAATTTTTTTGAAAGTCAATCTGTTTTATTTATTTTTGTTTTATTGGAATTCATCTCTTTTAGGTAGATTTCGCAAGAAATACTACATATTACATTTTTCCCTAAGTTGGAATTTTTGAAAAAAAATTTGCAGATCTACGCCGATCATGACTTCCAGAACCCAAAACCACCCCCAGTTCAAAACTTTATCTATCTATCTATCTATCTATCTATGTCACTTTTTTATGGACACGATAACTGCAACAATTCTGCACAAATCTCTTCCAAACTGATACATAAAATCAAGGGGCATATAATCTCGGTCGGTTCGTTAATTGGCAAAATCGAACCAGGGGGGGGGGCAAATGGGGGGCTTTTTGTGAAAACAGAACAAAACCCATAATTTCTTAATTATGATACGTATCGAATCCGTTTAAAGTTATTATTACTTCTAGGAAAAGGGCCGAAAATTTATACATGACAAATTTTTGATATCATTAAAAATGGAACCAAGGGGGGGGGGAAGGGGGGTTTTAGAAGAAAAAATTTCAAAACTTCGTCAATTCCCAAGATATCAAATCCGATTAAATTTGTTGTAAATCTCCTTAAAATTACGTACAACTTTTATATTGACAAGTTTTTTATGGGTTTTCTCTTATGGTGAAAAAGATTAAAAACAAAAAAATCTCTGCTGACTCCGCCTTCAAGCAGACGTGAAAACAGAAAAAACCCATAACTTCTTAATTTTTATACATATCGAATCCGTTTCAAGTTATTATTACTTCTAGGAAAAGGGCCAAAAAATTATGTATGTCAGATTTTTGGATTTCGTTAAAAAGGCCCCCAAGAGGGGGGGGGATAGGGGTTTCAGAAAAAAAAAATCATAACGTCGTCAATTCCCAAGATATCAAATCCGCTTAAATTTATTATAAATCTTCTTCATATTATCTACAATTTTTATACTGACAAGTTTTTTTATAGAACCAACTCTTACGGTAAAAAAAAAATAAAAACAAAAAAATCCCTGCTGGCTCCGCCTACAGGCAGAGGTAAATTTCGAAGTGGGTTGTCCCAGCTGCCACATCATGGCAAATAGGTCTTTCTTCTGCAATTCCTAATAAACAGGTGCCCCACGGTCTGCGTTTTCGAAATCTACCTGTGCCTGTAGGCCGAACCGTCAGGTATTTTTCTATTGAATAAGTGTCATTTTAATTTACTACTATTTGTAATCATTTTCTAGAAAAAAATAATTTACTCAAAAATTATCGACTTGTTAAATAATTATATTGAAATTAATCAGTTTATTCTCTGATGGATTCTGAAATACGCTAAACAATCTAAAGAATTTTCAGATAAAAAAAACGAGACAGGATTAGAGAAACATCAGACAAAATATTTTTATTCACGAAGATGAATAATTTTTTGAATGTCACTCAGTTTTGTTTATTTTTCTTTATTGGAATTCATCTCATTTCTATTGAATAGGTGTCATTTCAATTTACTAATATTAGTGATCATTCTCTCGAAAAAATAATTTACTCAAACATTATCTGATTGTTAAATAATTTTTAATATTCCCGACATTTTTTTAAAACTCAAAACACACTGTTGTTTCCGAATAAAAAAATAAGGAATCTTTGATTAAATATTATTATCTTCTTTAAAAGTTTTCATTAAATTTGTGCAAATAGAGGGTGCTTGATAATAATCCTGTTCCGTTACTTCCTTCCACCACGTTATTGTAAGTATCGGAAATAAGATAGCATCGATCTGGTAAGGATCGATCTCAGAAACAGGTTTTTTTTTTCTTTCCTTTGCTGCTCGAAGATATTCGCATACTTTCCGATGTTGCTACAAGTAACAGCGTTAACGGACAATTATTTTTGAGCATTTTAGTCTCTGACAGAATCTGAAATACGCTAAAAAATGCTAAAGAATTTTCATATAATAAAACAAGACTGGATTACAAAAACATCAGACAAAATATTTTTTTTTCACGAAGATGAATAATTTTTTGAAAGTCAGTCTGTTTTGTTTATTTTTCTTTATTGGTATTCATCTCTTTTACTATTGAATAAGTGTAATTTTAATTTACTACTATTAGTAATCATTCTCTAGAAAAAAATAATTTACTCAAAAATTATCGAATTGTTAAATAATTTATATTGAAATTAATCAGTTTATTTTCTGATGGATTCTGAAATACGCTAAAAAGAGCTAAAGAATTTTCAGTTAATAAAACAAAACAGGATTACAGAAACATCAGACAAAATATTTTTATTCACGAAGATGAATAACTTTTTGAAAGTCAGTCTGTTTTGTTTATATTTATTTATCGGTATTCGTCTCTTTTTCTTTTGAATAAGTGCCATTTTCATTAGTGATAAATCTCTCGAAAAAAAAAATAATTTACTCAAAAATTATCTAAATGTTAAATACTTTCTATTGATTGTTAATTATTTTTTGAATAAACAAACATAAACAAAATATCAAACATTTTAAAAAGTAAACACGATCAGAAGAAGAGGTATTATTTTGAGTAATATTTTTTTCTTTTTAAGGGGGGGGGGATTTATGATGTGTTTATATTTTATTTTTTTTAATATGCCTGAAATATTCTTGACTACGAATTATATAACAATTGATTTCATTAAATTAAGACATTTTTCTCTTAAAAAGAGATACAAAATATAATAAATGATTTTTTTTTTCAGGGATGGATTGGAAATCAATGGTCTTTATACCTATTAATTGAAAATTATTGCACCATAGTGACAATAACAAATAATTTAGTACGTATTATAAAGTGTTAAAAAATTAACAAAATATACATTGCCACATTGATCATTCCTAAATAAAATGTTAAAATGGGCTGCTGTAACAGTCCTCGAGGTCACCTATCCATACGCTTTTAATACACTCCTACATATACACTAAAGCTCATAAAAGATCATAGTTCCTAATTATTATTATATAAGAGACAGGTGTCTTTTAATACTATTATTTTTGATAGAATGATGGACAAGTAGAATGCTCTAAATTTATTTTGATTTTTTTACAGGAACCTGGATCTAAAGTCTTTAAAAAGAATCTTGAACTTAATTTCTTAAATATCATTATTGATATATGTATTCTTTTGACTAAACAATTGAAATTTTAAACACTCCTGGATATAATAGTATTTATATTTTTTCATATTTGCTTGCTATATTTTCATAAAAACCTGAAATTTAAAATGATCTTTATCAAAAATATTTCATTAGTTAATTTCATAGATATTTCAATACTTCATTTCGACGGATCCAACAAACACGAATCTAAGTGTAATTTCAAAGAAAATGCATTTGGAAATGCGTACGTGCGTTAAATTTGTATTTTTAATATTTTTTAACAATTTTTTTTCTGCGACATTTGCACGTTAAATAATATTCAGCTAAATAGTTTGAAGGTATTAGATTTTAATTTATAGCAGCAGAAAGATTAAATCGCAAAACTAAAAATTGAAAAATATCCGTCTATTAAAATGTTATATAGTTTTTCTCCATTGAAAAGTATCAAAACGTTTTCAATTCGCAATTATTCTGGTATTTTAGAAGATAAATTTCAAATCTAAAAGACAACTTTATTACAATATTTTTCATTAGTTTGAGTGAATATTTTAAATATTGTTCTTTTCCAGTTCAATACGAAAATAAGTTATTTATTCAATTGCATATTCAAATAAATAAATAAATAAATGAAGCAGAAAAACTTAAATTAAGAAATGCATTTAGAAAAAAACAAGAATTTGAAATGATGAAAGGCTTGTAAGACGTAAAACTAATCATATATTGGAAAATGCATTAAATATTTGAACATTTTATGGAACGTTCACGATTTTATTAATTACTAATTTGTTTAGAAAATGTATTATATTTTTTTAAGTATAAAATATTCTTGGAAAATTATTAAAGAGACATATTATATACTAAAATAAGATAAATTATAATTCAAAATTCAAACAGCGTTAAAATTGGAAGTATTCATAATTTTCTTTCAAAACTGATTTAGAAAGTTCTAATAACATTTTTGACGACAAACGACAACAAACTATATAAAATTAAAATAACATTTAACTACAACTTTAAACATTGCCAATGCTTTTCAAGTTGACTTTAGAACTTGACAAAAAAATGTTTCGTTTCATTTCAGATTTGGACAATTTTGGGAAACTTTCTGTCGAAAATAAATTATTTTCATTACGAATTTCCAGAACATGTAAAATCAATGTATGCTTTTCTACATAGAATGTAAATAATATTTGCGTTTCAGGCATTTTCGAATTTCTTGATATTTTCGTGTTTCATTTGTAAATTTTCAAAGACTTTTCATACTATATTCACAATATAACATTTATAAAAGTACATCCCTAAAAGTTTCATTATATTACTTTTTATAAAAGTTTATTATTTTTTTAATACTATTAAACACTTTATTAAACACTATCTATTGTGCGAAAACAACAGATTATATTTTTAATTATAAAATAAATAAATATTTCTTTGCAAAACGATAAAATTATCAATCAAAATATGCTTTAAACAATTATGATTAAAATATTTTTAAAAAATCACACTTTTAAAGAAAATAAATTATTAAAATTTGAATTTTTGCATCATTTTAATGATGTGACTATGGCAGTGTCTGGCCACTCACTTATGAGGGTAGCCTAGTTTGTGAACGTGTTGTCCGACATCTAACACATGTGAGTGAAAGTGCCAGCGTTTCTTTGATTTTCGGAAGTATGATCATGCCCTCAAACTCAAAACTGAACTCTGTTGGTTTTGAGTAAAAAATTAAAGAATAAATTTTATAATAGTATTATCTATTTTTAAAAATTTCACAGAATTTTTGTAAATAATAATAATAAGGTGCTTATTAATAATCTATTCCGTCACTTCCTTCCACCACGTTAGTGTAAGTATCGGAAATAAGATAGCATCGATCTGGTAAGGATCGATCTCAGAAACAGGGTGTTTTTTCCCCCATTGCCGCTCGAAGAGTTTAGCACACATCCCGACGTTGCTACAAGTGACAGTGTTAACCCTTTCCGGCACAGTGGTCCCACTCCGGGCACACCTAATTTTAATACCAAACTTGCATTCGACGCCAAGAATATTTACAATATTTTTTTTTTCTACAATGAAAGTTTAAAATAAGGAGTCCTTATTTTCTAAAAAAATCGTTTGTAAATTCCGTTGTCAGTCAGTAATTTCTCATTTTACGAAAAGACTTTGTGTGTGCCGGAAAGGGTTAACGGACAATTATTTTTGATCAGATTAGTCTCTGGTGGATTCTGAAATACGCTAAATAAAAACTAAAGAATTTTCAGATCATAAAACAAAACAGGATTACAGAAACATCAGACAAAATATTTTTATTCACGAAGATGAATAATTTTCTGAAAGTCAGCCTGTTTTGTTTATTTTTCTTTATTGGTATTCATCTCTTTTTCGATTGAAAAAGTGTCATTTTAATTTACTACTATTAGTAATCATTCTCTCGAAAAAAATAATTTACTCAAAAATTATCGAATTGTTAAATAATTTGTATTGAAATTAATCAGTTTATTCTCGGGTGGTTTCTGAAATACGATTAAAAAATCTAAAGAATTTTCAGATAAAAAAATGAGACAGGATTACAGAAACATCAGACAAATATTTTTACACGAGTATGAATAATTTTCTGAAAGTCAGTCTGTTTTTTTATTATTTTTCTTTATTGGTATTCATCACATTTTCTATTGAATAAGTGCCATTTTCATTTACGATTATTAGTGATCATTCTCTCAAAAAATAATAATAATAATTATCTAATTGTTAAATAATTTAAATTTAATGTTAATTATTTTTTGATTAAACAAACAAAAACAAAATGACATCAAACTTTTTTTCAAAGTAAACACGATCAGAAGAAGAGGTATGTTAGGTTATTATTGTGTTTTTTCTTTAAAAAAGAGGGTGATCTATATTTTAATTTCTATTAATATGCCTGAAATATTCTCTATTACGAATTATATAACGTTTGATTTGATTTAATAAAGACATTTTCCTCTTAAGAAGAGATCAAAAGTATAATCAATGAACTCTTTTGTTCATGGATGATTTGCAAATCAAGGGTATTTTTCCTACTATTTTAAAAATTTTAATATTGTTCTTTTCCAGTAGAATACGAAAATAAGTTACTTATTCAATTGCAGATTCAATTAAATAATTAAATAAATGAAGCAAAAAAATTAAATTAAGAAATGCATTTAGAAAAAAAAATAAGAATTTGTAATGATGAAAGGCTTGTAAGACGTAAAACTAATCATATATTGGGAAATATATGTTATATGCATATATTAAATATTTAAAAATTTTATGGAACTTTCACGATTTTTATTAATTAGTAATTTATTTAGCAAATTTATTAATATGTAATAAAGTCCTCAGCAAAAGTTTAGACACTGATGTTATTTAACCTTTAAATAAAAAATATGAACTCTTGGATTACACAAATCGGTTTACTTATTTTAAACTACATTTTAAACATTTTAGGATAGAAATACTGATTTTAATATAGGATAATTTTTAATTTAAATGAAAAAAGTGAAATTTGCATATTGCAAAAGTTTAGACATTTTCTTTTTTTTTGACAACTGTTCACGGAAAAACGCAAATGTTAAACTTATGATGTCAAATGCATGAAGTATTTAAGTGCACCTTGCATTAGCATTGGTTACTGAAGATGCCGCGAGCTAGAGAGATTCAGTCAGATGACGTAATTGAGATATGGAAGCTGGAATCGAAAGGGAAGACTGTTGCAGAAATTTCAGCTACTTTAAATCGTTCAAAGAAGTCTGTCTATCGAGTATTGTCTAAGTGTGACTCCTACAAAGCAAAACGTAGATCTGGAAGGCCTCGAGTGACCAGAAAATGAGATGATAGAAGGATCCAGACACTGTCACCTACACAAATGATGCGTGCTAGTCAGATTAAAAGTGAGTCAGGACTTTCTGTATCAACAGATGCGATTCGTTGGCGAATTAAGGAAAGGGGTAAATTAGTTTATAGGAAAAAGAAAAAACAGCCAGCTTTGAAATCTCAGCACAAATTGACGGGAATGCAGTGGGCTGGTAAACATATGTCATATGGACCCCAGTAGTGTACTGTGATATTCAGTGACAAAAAAAAGTGGAATCTGGGTGACCCAGATGGGTGGGTATATTATTGGCACGACTTGCATAAAGAACTTAGGACTTTCTGTAGTCGACAACAAGGTGGTGGCTCTTTAATGATTTGGGCCTCATTTTGCTTTAATGGTCAAGTTTCTCTAGAGTTCCTCAGTGGTCGCCAAGCAGCACAATACTACATACATACATTGGAGAACAATTTAGAGCCATTTGGGGAACTTTTAGCTGGTCCAAAGTATGTATTTCAGCAAGATAATGAATAAATTCATGTTGCACACAATACAAAAACTTGGTTTAACTCTTAAAATATTAATGTTCTCGATTGGCCCGCGTGTAGCCCTGACTTGAATCCAATCGAAAACCCTTTGGGCATCATGACTCATAAGATTTATGCAAATTTTCGACAATACTCCTCTGTTAATGAACTTCGAGCTGCTGTTGAACGTGCTTGGTAGGAAATAGACCCCCAAGTGATGCAGGATTTAATTTCTTCGATGGAAAGTCGCATTTTTGCACTAATTGCACACAATGGAGGTGCAATTCGATTTTAATTTATGGTTATTTTAATGTAAATATACAGATTGTCTATATTTTTGCAACAATGTTAATTTTGTTTTTTTGTCATTATATATTATGTAAAGCGTATAGCTTAAAATTTATTATTTGTGAATAAAGGATAAGTCCCAAGCAATATATGACAGTTGACTTACAACAATTCATTACATACATGTCAGTACAGAAGCGTAATTGACCATTGTCTAAACTTTTGCTGTTCACTGTATATGTTTTTATAAGTATAAAAGATGTTTGTAAAATTATTAAAGTTAACAAACAGCAAGAAATATATTACGTACTAAAAAAATATATTATAATTCAAAATTCAAACGGCGTTAAAATTGAAGTATTCATAATTTTCTTTCAAAAATTATTTAGAAAGTACTAATAACGTTTTTGACAAGGAACGACAACAAACAAGATAGAATTAAAATAACATTCTATTACAACTTCAAATATGGTCAATGCTTTTCAAGTTGACTTTAGAACTTGTCAAAAAAATGTTTCCTTTCATTTCACACTCGGACAATTTTGGGAAACTTCCAGTCGAAAATAAATTGTTTTCATTACGAATTCCAAGAACTTGTAAGATCAATGTACGCTTTTCTGCATAGAATGTAAATCATATTTGCGTTTCAGGCATTTTCGTATTTCTTGAGATTTTCGTGTTTTTGAAAATCAAATATAATGCACGTATTATATATAACATTTGTGAATTTTCAGAGATTTTCCACACTATATTCGCAACATTTATAAAAAAATGTACATTCATAAAAGTTTCATTATTATACTTTTTATAAAAGTTTAATATGTTTTTATTGATTAATTTTAATACTATTAAACACGTTAATTAAACACTATCAACTGCATGAAAAAATATTTTTTTTAAATTAGAAAATAATTATATAGTCCTATGCAAAAACATAAAATTGTCAAAAAAAATATTCTTCAAGCAATTTTGTTTACAAATATTTAAAAAATGATACTTTTGTGATGTTTTGCTTCAAATAATAAACTGTAGATGGCAGCACCACAAGAATAATTGTAAGAATTTTAAATTGTATTTGTTTTTCACTGCTGTACCCGTGAAATGTATTTGTAGTTCTGTATGATTTGATGTTGCGATGTCTTGTGATGTTAATGAAATGTCTAAAAGTAATTTATTCGTTCACCTCATTAAAACTTTTGTGGTACTTTACTTAATATTAAATGTATAATACTTTTAAAGAAAAAAATCATTAAAATTTGAATTTATATAACATTTTAATGAAATGAATATCGCAGTGTCTGTCTACTCACTTATGAGGGTAGCCTAGTTTGTGATTGGTTGGTTGGTTGGTTGATTGGGGTTTTATGGCACAAAGTCCCCCTAGGGACATGCTGCGCCAAAAAAAGATTAAATTATCTACGTCAAATTGAAATATAAAAACTAAAAAAGAAACAAAGCTTAATGAGATAATTATCTGGATGGGGTTACCCATAGTCATACAGTGTATAAATCAAATAGCGCGAAAAAAAGATTAGAATAAGAATGCCAAATTATAATTTAAAAATGAGTTAAACTTTATCATAAAAACAAAATGAATGAAAGTAACACATTTAAATGAAAAGAGTGATATGATGACAAATGTATAATTAAAATCATTCAATGAAAATACAACACAATGTCTAAAATATATAAATATAAGTTTTCACAATTAAAATAGAAAATCTTTAAAGTAACAGTTGGTACAATAGTCAAATTTTCGAGCAGAAATCTATTTAAAATCATGTAGGTTCAAATACCTCAAACACAGTATTATCATCATCATCATTCGAGTCAGAACTGTAAGACTCAGATTCCATATCTTCCTCTGCATAGTGCAGCAATTGTTTGGAATCCTTTGTAGTAGGAAGCGGTGTATCAAGACAAAATTTCTTGTTGTTTTTGCCCTTCACAGTTTTCCATTGTGAAGAGGCTTGGGTTGAGGTTTTCTCTCTGTGTGCACATGATTTGAGTTTTGCTTTCTGTGTAGTGGAAATAGTTTTTTTCAAATTGTTTGCAGATGAAACAGAGGTTTGACCTGTATCATCTTTAATGAACTGGTTAGATTGACTATAATAATATTCTATTTTTACTGGCTCGGATGATGGTGGCCAGAGTTTTAGTTCAGGCATAGGTCTTATTCTAGCGGAAGCACCAATACTACGGGTTTTTTTCTTCATAGTACTGGTTAGTGTAACAGATGAATCATTTGGTGGTAAAGAGAATTCAGTTTGTGTGCTTATATGTCTTACGGATTTTGATTGTTGCTTGAATAGACTACAATAAGAGACTCCTACAGATGACGTTCTAGCTTCAACCAGTTTTCGAGCTTCAGGATAAGAAAGTTTCTGAGTTATTTTGATGGTAAGAATTTCTTTTTCACGTATCCAGTTTTCACAAGAGCGAGAATATGCTGCATGGTCACCCTTGCAGTTTATACAGCGTTCGGATTTTTCACATGAGTTACTCTCATGGCCGGCTTCTGAACATCTTGCACATGTAACAGATCCACTACAGGTATTTTTACTGTGGCCATAACGCTGGCACTTAAAACAACGGAGAGGGTTAGAAATATATGGCCGGACGGGTCAACTCAGGTATGCAGAGAGTAGGGCTATTGAATGTCAGAATAATGTGCTTTGTAGGAAGTACTTGCTCATTCCGACGAATAGTGATACGGCGTACGTCTATAACATTTTGATATTTTAAATTATACAAGAGTTCATCTTTCGTAGAGATTAAAAGATCTGGTTCTGATATTCACCACGGCTTGAGTTGAGAGTTTGATGGGCCTGAAAAGAAACAGAAAAAGAACCTATTTCTTTGCAATTTGAGAGAAATTCTGAGTGACTCGCTGAAGAAACCTCCACCAGCAAATCCCCAGACTGCATTTTTTTTAAGTGAATGACCATCGCCAAAAATTGATTGAAATGTTTTTGCAATAAGAAATGGAGAAGTTCTCTTAAAAGAACAATTTGAGAGACTATCAATGCGATGAACTACAAAGAAACGTGTGAATGAAACATTATGCACAGTTTGTAGCTCTCCACATGGGAGAGAAATAGAAGTATTTGAAGTATTTCCATCCATATTAGAAAGAGAAAACAATTCAAACACCCGGCCGCACCACCCACTACCGAGCCCAACAAGGGGATGCACATTCGTTCACCAGTGCTAACCAGGGCCTATACGTTCACAAGACACACCTATTTCAGTTTCCACCTTTAACGAAATGACTAGTATGTGCCCGCTCACTTGATCCCGAGCCAGTGACAGACAAGTCCGCTGACCAGCCGATTGATGCATACGGGACCAATATGCACCTCCCGTCTACCTGAAGCAGAGGCCAAAGCAGTCTGTTGGTTTCCCTCAACTGCCAGGATACCCCTTTCCAGGGACACGGGTCGCCACGCACGGCAAACGCGTGGGTGGTTTACAATTCTCCATGAGTCGATATAAACAGGATGATATCGGCTCATGCAGAATCGCTCTCACCTCAGAAGAGGAAACCACAATGAGAGTGAAACAAAGAAGAAATATTAGATAAGAGAATGGAAAGGAAAAACGAAAAGAGAAAGATCGCTCAGGTGCCCGGGGTTGCGAAGTCCGTGAATACCTAAAGAAGGTATCCCCTGGGGCGGGGGGGGGGCTAGTTTGTGAACGTGTTGTTCGACATCTAACACTTGTGATTGAAATTGCCAGCGTTTCTCTCTGATTTTCACAAGTATGATCGTGCCTCCCTTTGATCTTCACAGTTATTTTGTGCGGTTATATAACAATTAATTTACTCTGGTCAGATGACGAGGGAAAATGCGGATGTGAAATCTGTAAGAAAATTCGTGTTTCACTCCTGAGGTTCTATTAGAAAACTTTTGCAGATTGTTTCAAGCCTCATTCCATTCCGTTGTGACGGTTGAAGAGGATTAACAGAGAAAGTTATTTTCTGCAGCCTAACAGCGTGTTTTTGGTAAATAGTTAATAATAATTTTTATAGTGTTTCCGGCGCCAGTAGAAAACTTGGACGTGGGAATATTCTTAAGTACGACCAGAGCAGTGATTTCCTTTATGTAACTTGAGTTTTAAATTTAGTTCAATTTATTTGAGAGATAGCTGATTTCAAATTTCATTATCGTAGTAAATTTGTATCCGCTCCACTCCAAAGTTAATTTCTTACTGATTTTAAATAAACAGTTGTTATTGTTACATGCACTGTTATGGCTAACTTCTTATGTGATGTTTCAGAGAGATGCGCCACATAACAGATTTGGAATTCTGAATTTATTATTGCTTTACATAATTTCCATAGTTATAATAATCATGTACATCATTAAAATCACCAAATGCGTTTTCATACATACTAAATATTAGTATCCGTTGGTGTACTTTCGTAAAAAGTACTAAAATTTTCAAATTAATTCTTTATAACGAAACATTTTATGTATTAGTAATCGCACAATTAATTATCTGAGAAATATATTTTAAACACTGAAAAAGTTCATTAATATAGAATATCCTTACAAATATTTATTTATAAAATATAATTATAATTGTTTGACATACATACAAATCATACAAAAACTTTTATTCTGCAATATAAAATGCACTTAAATTATTGAGTAGGAAATGTGATAAACGTACAGAAGCATATTTGTTCAGTGTCATACAAGTCATAAAATGTCTCAGTAACTACAAAATCATCAAATCTTAAATAAAAGACATCTGTATATATTACAATTTTTTTATAAACAGACATTATATAGATAGTCATTAAAAACATGAGTCATTAACAAATGGCCAACGGTTTTCATAAAAACCATCACTACACAATAACATTTTCGTCTCCGTACCGGAGCGTCCTCAGTCGTAAATGCAAACACCTCTGTGGTTTTTATGAAAACTGTTGGCCATTTTTTAATGAATCATGTTTTTAATTACTATCTATATAATGTCTGCTTATAAAAAATGGCAATATATACCGATGTTTTTTATTTATGAAAAACATACATTAACTGATTTTAAGATATATATATATATATATATTGTTAACAGTAATTACAGACGACGACTGGACAAATGATAAAACATAATGAAGATCAGCCGGACAAGATGTATTAGTTCTGGGTCATAAAAAGACTGAACACTGCTGATTTTGTTTGAATATTGTTGTACATTGAGCTACAGAAATCCTGCGGCCAGAAAATGATTACTTTGTGTTGAGTTCAGAGACATGGGCTCTACAACGTTAAACCACACAAACATATAATCTGGTATATAAATTCTTTCCTTTGCCATTTTTGGTCAGTAGATAAGCCATTACTCGGGGCTATAGCCGAGCTTTGTTCTTTGACCCTTTTAATCTTTTTTTTCCCTGTTTTATACTGATGAAGGGGATCTGAAACGGCCGTATGTAGTTTTAATGTTGGAATAATTTGTGTGTTGTAAAGCTTTAGCCCAAGAAATCCTTTGGTTGAAAACATTTTGAAATATTTAGGACATGAATAAACTTTATTTATAAATTTTATTTATGAAGGCAATAAATCTTGTAAAATTTTGTCGCACAATGGCAAAACTACTTGCAGAACAATACACATATATATCAATTGTTACTATGTAAAGCAAACCTATACACAAAACATTACCACTATTGCCTATTGTACTAGAAAGCCCAAGGTATCAGACCAATTTACAATACCTTTACAAATACCTCATTTTTTGTTTTTGTGGATTAACTAAATCTGAAATCTTATCCATTAAATTAATAGTGACAATGTTTCAGTTTAATTTATTTCACAATTTATATTTATTTTAAAAAAAGTAAGTACATTGATGGCATCATTATTATATGATTTTTGTTGTTGTTTGTTACCATGACAACTGTCGATCTTTCCATTTTTCGCCGAGATGATGAAGTAATACATGGAAGTAGTTAATTTTTTAGACTAAGATTTTATTCTACCCAAAAATTTAATGCACTTGAAATTTAAACATTTTATTTGAGTTTATAAATGCAAGTCAATAAATTGACTTCGTGCAGAAAAGAAAGTTGAATTGTTTCTTAATAAAAACATTTATTAATTTTCTAAATACTTTCTAACTGAAAAATTGATACAAAAAGAAAATATAAAATTTCAACATATTTTTCTAGCAAGATTTAAGCTGGGTCTGTATAAAGATTTAAGTTTTATAAAATTAATGAGCATTAGTCAATAGTCTGTAAATATAAAATATCCAGACTTTTGTTAACAGGCAATTTTTTTTTCTCGTAAGCATTTTTGATTTTATTAAACTTTAGCAATACTTTTTATTAATAAATTTTTACATGAATCTTAAAACGCATTTTTATGAGTGAGTATTTCATTATATTCATCGGAAAATTAAAATGTCCACAAAATTATTCACATTGTATTTTATAATAATTTCTTTATTATTATTTAATTAACGTTTCAAACGTTTCAATTAACAGTTCAAAAGAATAACTATAAAAAATCTAAATATTAATTTTCTGCTAAACTATCCATGAATAATTTTTACTTCAATTGTTTTTTATGCATTTCCATTGCTATTTTGCTGTTATGTTGTAATTTAATAGAACAGTTGTAATAAAACCAAGAAAGTTATTTTGCGCAATCTGTCCTTACAGGGTTGGTGTGATTGCGCACATGGGTAGGAGAGATTGTTACTAATAATAACTACAGTTAAATTGATAAATTATGACAGTATAATGCAGACTGTTGTAGTAGACTTCCATAATTGACAACCATTTATTTTGCTTTGTAGTTTGACCTGTAAGTCTAAGTTTTAGCCTGCTGTCAATCAGCCAGCGTAAATAAGAGAAAAAAATCATATAGTATGTTTCGAGTGCCTTAAAAATGGCAGCATTTTAGATGTTTCAAATGTCTAAAAAATGGCGGCTTTTTAAGACGTTTCAAATATTTTAAAAATGGTAGCATTTTAGATGTTTTGAATGTCTAAAAAAATGGCGGCTTTTTAAGACAGTTGAAGTGTTTTAAAAATGGCGTCTGTTTAAGACTTTTCAAGTGTTTTAAAAATGGTGGCGTTTTAAGACGTTTCCAATGTCTTAACCTCAGATGCAAAAAGGTGTCTTAAAAAGTAAGACACATTTTTTTTCACTTAAAATGTGACCATCCATTTAAGACACTTTTTTAACTGAATTTCAGACGTTTGTGTTTACAGTGTACTGCCTGTTAACAAAAATTACTGGAAGTCCGTTTTCAGTTGCTGAACGCGTTTTTAAATTTAACTCATTTGTTGTTTATAACTCGGTGTGTATACATTCTATAAATCATATACAGGGCAGCACAAAAGTTCTCCAGTTCAGTTCCGTTCCGTTTCTTCCCGGAAATTCCTGAAGGAGCATTTTAAACTGTGCTACGCTGTTCCTAACTGAACTAAAATTGCATACTGTGGCGTATATATACAAACCTATACAACATATTAATCATTTACAGGGCTCACAAAAGATTCGGATATCTTTCCGAATATTGTTTGTAATTTCTGAAATTGGGTTTAGTATGCGTTTAAATATGTTAAACGTTTTCCCAATTGTTTACTTAGCTATCGTCTTTTACATTATTAAACGGTAAAGATTTGTAAAATTGGAAGTGTTGGAAACTGTTACATTATCTATGCTTGACGCATGATTTTTCGTTCTTGTTTATAATTGCATTCAATATTCTCAAATAGAGACATGGATTTCCAACTTTTTAGAACCTTTAATAAATTTAATTTTTTATGTAAGTTTTCAATTTACATATGAAACTTTATTCTTTTAGTATTTAACAAAAGAACACGACTAAAAAATGGTTTCTAATTTAAAACACATTATAGAATTTTATGTTTCAGTTTGAGACGATACTTTATTGGCATCTCACTGAGAAATACAAAAATTTTCATTTCAGAGATAGCACTTACGAAGTCGCTGTGATAGGCAAATGTAGGTTCAGCTTAGAAGCGTATAAAATGAGGGAGGCTTTCGACCGCTCTGAGAATATTCTGAAGCGGAAATGAGAAATGGGGTCATAAATAATTTCTAAATCAAAATTTTCCAACACTCTATTTGAGATTTCAATTTGTCCATGTTTCCTTTCAGAAGTTTGAAATTTTAATGCGCACATTTCATTCAAACCCGAAAAGTATTTAATTGAACGTCCGTAGAAAACGAAATGTTATTTCTGAAAGTTTAAACTAAAGCTAATATGAATGTTTACAATTCTGCGAAAATCATAAAGATTTTTTTAATACTACTTGCTTTTTTAAAAAATAATTATATAGTTATTGAAGCCTAAATTTATAATAAACGAATTAAACCTACCAAACAATTACTGACATAATTTCACAAGTGGAAATCTGAATCGAAACTTTTGGTAATTGAAAGGTGTTATATTCCACGTATTTTACGCTTAATAAAGACAAAAATGACTCTTCGTTGTAAAAACCCCTCGTGCTTTCAGATATAAAAATTGATAAAACTATAGCATAAAATAAAATCCACAGTTTGCCTGCCACAGATATTCGAAACTTGGCTGAAAAAAAATATATATATACTTAACAAGAAATAAAGTGATTTGGATCTAGTAAGTTGTGTGTTGTAGGCGAAGACAATGAGGGGTGAAGCTATCAGAACTGGAACAAAAGTAACATGAAAAAGAAATCACCCGCATGTATCAGGAATTCATTTACAAAAAAAAAAAAAAAAAAAAAAAAAAAAAAAAAAAATCTAAAAAAGGTGTAATTAAATTCTGAATAATGTCTTATTTCAGTACCTGAATTAAAATTCTGAATAATGTCTTATTTCAGTACCTGAATTAAAATTCTGAATAATGTCTTATTTCAGTACATGAATTAAAATTCTGAATAATGTCTTATTTCAGTACATGAATTAAAATTCTGAATAATGTATTATTTCAGTACATGAATTAAAATTCTGAATAATGTCTTATTTCAGTACATGAATTAAAATTCTGAATAATGTCTTATTTCAGTACATGAATTAAAATTCTGAATAATGCCTTATTTCAGTACATGAATTAAAATTCTGAATAATGTCCTATTTCAGTACATGAATTAAAATTCTGAAATAAAGATAATCTATTTATTACAAATTGTTCAAATGTTAAAATCCACTTTTCATGCTTTATTTAAATTTTTTTGATCAAAAGACTCTGAGAAAGTTTTTGTTCGATTATAATTTTTGTCCAATTTCTTAAATATTTGTCAAATTTTAAAAGAAGGTGCCAATCCATAAATTAAGATGTTACAAAGAAAATTACAGGGAATATACAAGCAGTAAAAGGAAAATACATTTATAGACATATAAATATAAAATTAACTAACTTAATATAAAATTTTATCTTATATAATTTTTCCGATTACATGCTAAGGAATTCATTTCTGGGGATGCAAACAAAAACGGAATATGTTACATTTACACTCTCTAAAAGTAATATTTCGTTATATATCAAGAACGAATGATATAAATCAGCTGTAAAACGCATAGCCATGTTTACAACGATGACGATTCTTTATAGGTGTAAATTAATGTTGGTAAGAATTCCGAAATATTTTGCTTATGAACTTGTGAATAATTTTCATTAAAAAAATGTTCATTTAATGTATCTCGTGAAAATAAAGCTTTAAAATTCAATGAATTTTTTTTTCACGTAAACTAACGACTTACATTCTTAATGTTTGATCCGTTTCATCTCTATCAATATTTAAGTGTATATTTAAACATAATGTGTATGCATTTCATGACAAAACCCGCATAGCATGCACAGTCACAGTGACGTCATTGTGACGTCAATGTGAGTCACGTACGTCACGTCACATCTGTGATCAAAATGCCACCACTTTGTAACGTCACACTGTGACTAAAATGTGAACGTCTTGGAGATCTAAAGAAAACTTAAAATAAACTTTAGAACATCTTATAACATAAAGAAAATTACTTTTTGACAGCTTTAGAAATTTTTGTGACGTTGCAATGACGTCACTGCCAGTCACATAAGTCAAGTAAAACCTATGACCAAAATGCCAACACTCTGCAAAATATACTATATAATACACAGGTAAAAATCCTTAAATAGAAATTTAGTTATTTATCGAGTTATAAGCAATTCGTGTCACGTGACGACCAGTTTTTCTCCTGTCTTTCACTGTCACGTCGGATATTCAAATCAAAACGCCGACTTTGACATTCTTTTCTGAAAGATCTTCTGCTTTTAACAAAAAATGGAAAAGGTTTTTCAATAACATAGTTTCTGAACAAAACACGAGCCAATTTCGTGTATTTCCGAGCAAAAATGAATTAAAAACATGTTATAAAGTATATGTCATTCCTATAGCAATTTATCCAAAACTGGCCAGTGCTTAGTAAGATGTCACCTCTATTAAATATATTGCTCTTTTCGATAGAGTGTAAAAAATAAAAAAATTGTACTTAGGAAATTTGATTGCAATTTAAATTTATATCGAAATTACTTTATAAAGCCTATTAAATCAATTATTATTTAAAATTTATCTTTACTTTTGACGTCTAAAGCAAATGCAATGGATTAAAAAATATATAAAAATGTAAATTTTCACAGCTTATTTCTAAGAATACAAAACTCTCTCATATAAAAAAAGAATATTATAGCATCATTAGAAGTTCATTTTTCAGCCATATAAATTATAAAGGTTTTGAAATGTCTTTATTTAAATTATTTTCTTCCTATATCATTTGCGGTAAAGTTGGAAACATCTGCTAGCTGTTATTTTGTTGTGTTTAAACAATACTGCGCGCGCATATTGAAGGCAGACGATTTTTTCTCATTCGAAGTTAGGATAGGATTAGCGTGTGTTGCGTTCTAAGTTTGCAGATTTATACTGTGTAAGTAAATTAACGTTTTAAAGTGAACAATCTCCATTTTAAAGTAAACCATCCATTTTAACATCTTCCTGTGTCTAGCCGGGTGCGTTCATAAGGCCTGGGTGATATTTGATTTCTCAGATCTATGAACACACCTCTCTGCTGGAATAATTTGAAAATTATTGTAGTGGATGTACAGTCTAATTTTTCAATGAAAGGGCAGCAGATAAGGAGCATTCAACAGTAACACCTTTACCTATAGATCAGCAGGTAACTTTTAATGTCTTCGCAGTTTTGTTAATAGTGCATGTTTAGTACTAGTACATTTAATATTGCCTTATTTAAAAGTTAAGATGTTTAAATTTTCTTTTAAAAAATCACTTGTATTAAATTTTATCTTTAATGTTTTAAATTTTTTTAAATAGACTATTTGGAAAAAAGCTTAAAGTATTTACTAACAATATGTATTCTAAATGTAAAGTGTTATGTAAAAGGAGGAATTTATTTAATGTTTTGCGTTTCTTAGTTCAATTTTCATAGTTATTCATTATAATTAAAAACATTGCAATTTTTAAAACTATTAATATTTGATTTGCAATTTAATAATTTCGTTGCTAGTGTAGGTTTCCAGAAATAATTTTCCGGTATATTTGAAAAAAAAAAAATGTGACATTTTAATGCATTGAATAATTTATTTGTCGAGATATGTCAATGTTAGATGCACAAAAATAATAAATATTGATGAAACAATAAAATAACTGTTTAGTTAAGGTAATTTTTCCAGCTGTGTTATCGAATGTTTTTACTGTAAAAATTGATATTTAAGTTCTGCATTTAGTATTCTATCAAAAACTATAAATAAAATAATTTGTAAAGAAAAAATATATATAATTTTTTTTTTGGCATTTATGATCTTAAGTTCTATATTTCATTTACAACAAAAACGGTTTTACTGCTTGATACAATGTTTATTATTTAATAATATTGCACAATAGGTATATCTATTATTTAAATTGATTCCTAATATAAATTTTTCAGAATGTTTATTTGAAAATGTATACTTATATTTTTTTTATAGTTGTTCTCAAATCCAAAATAGCTAATTTCTGGCATATTTCTGAATTCATTTTTATTCGGAAATACATGAAATTGGCAGGTGTTCTTATTCAGAAAAGGGTAGATGTGCCAGTAATGGACCGCCTTCCAGTAATGGGACACCTTCAATGTTTTTGGTTTATAAAAAAATAACCAATAAAAATTCAGCTTTATTTATTTCATTAATATGCTATCTTTAAATTCTAGTTTTAAATGCAATCATAATATCAATTATCTATTACTTTTTGTGAGGTGTCCATTACTGGAGTTTAGGGTGTTTTGATTTATTTCTGTTATTTACAATTAAATTTAGATTCACATTGGGAAATGTGACTATGAGCATGGTTAAATATTGTTGGTAGAGTAATATAATATTAAAAAAAGTTGAATATAACAATTATAACTATTAATTAAAAAATAATTGTTGAAGAAATTCCTTAAGGGTGTCCATTACTGGCACATCTACCCTATATATAATCGAATGGCGTTATCCATTTTTTGGTAACGGCAGATGATGTTTCAGAAAACACTATCAAAGTCGGTGTTTTGAACCAAATTTCCGATGCGCAGCGTCAGAAACGGGTAAAACGTGACCGACATTGATCTTAAGTATTACATTTATCTAAAAATGGAAAACGCTATTCATTCCAAATAGCTTTAATAATCAGGCATGCAAGTGCCATGCGTTTAAAAGTTTGTTCATAAATGTGTCAGAAAGTTTCGTGTTAACCGGTTTCTCAATCAGATGCAAAGTTTTAATTTGAATACGAGCTGCATCAAAAAAAATGATTGCCGATCCAATCCTTATCGTCGATCTTATTCGTATTTAATGAAATCTTGTTATCCGAATCTATGCGAAATCATTTATCAGGTTCGGTCGGGTTGTGGGCTTACAGATTTTTTGTTGTTGTTGTTGTTGGGTTAGGGTAAGAATACGGGTTGAATCAAAATATAGTTTCAGTCAACCATCATTCATGTTCAAGTTGACATTCAATCATGTTCAAGAAGTATATAACCGGATTCGTGTATGATTCTAGATCCGAGCTGACATCAGAAATTGTATCGTAACACAATTTCTGATAAAATCTGGTTACTCGGTCGTATGCAAGATTCTATTCCAAACAAGACTTGCAGTAAAAACATTATACCCGACTCGGGTCAGATCGGGTTCACGAAAATCAGGTCACAGGACAACTAATCGAAATCTATTCTGTAGCCAAACAAATCCAAAAAGATCGATCCGAAGTTTCTGGATTGGATTCGGGTAAAATCTGGTCACCCGACCCGGTGCAGTGTCGTCACAAACGTCACAAACTTGAACCATAAAAAAATTTGATCCGAACAATCCGTATAGGATTCGGGTAAAATCTGGTCACCCTATCCGATGTAGATTCGTCACATTTTTCACATTTAAGTCGCACGGTGACTTCACAAAGTAGTCACATTGTGAGGTCACAGAAAGCCTTAAAAACGGCCATAACGACCTCGCATTTACGTCACAATGACTTCACATTGACGTTACTTGACGTCACGACGACGGTCACAAAGTCACAGTGTGACTTCACAGTGACGTCGCCGTAACGTCACCATGCCTTACGGGAAAGGATCCAGTTAACTCATATAAAATATCAATAGTGGGTGTTACTTTTAGAAAACCTAAAATCCACTTTTTATATGAGGTATTTCAAATACTACATTTTTATACTCAAAGAAGACATTTTACGGAGACTAATGACGAATTATGATTTTATCATGATCTAATTACGATTACTTTAATTATCATTACTAGCAATTTAATTATGATTACTATTTCAAAATAAAGAAGGGAGAAACTTTTTTTAATTAACTGTATAAATGAAAATGACGAGAATAAAATATAATGGGAAATTACCAATTAATTACTAATTAATGTCGCAGCTATCAAACGACACTAGAAGCACTGCCGAAGGAAATAAAAACACTATTCTATCAGAATATTTACTTTACTTATATTACGATTACTTTAATTATCATTACCATCACTTTAATTATGATTACTATTTCCAAATAACGGCCGGACAAACTTTTTTTAATCAATCAATCGTACAAATAAAAAGGACGAGGAATAAAATGTAATGTGAAATTAACAATTAATTAATGTTCCAGCTATCATACGACACTAGAAGCACTGCCAAAGGAAATAAAAACGCTCTTCTATCAGAATGTTGTGAAGAGCACAGGACTGCGAACAAATTGTGAAGATAATATATGGAATCAACATCACTGTATATATTTTTTACAAATACCTAAAAATTTACCAAAATATTTATATTAGTCCTTTTAGAAACTTTTAAAAATAGTCATAATATTATTACATACAATTTCAAATAACTGTTACACAGTGCCTTTTCTTGATTATTAGTTTCAGAAGATAAAATTTATATATATATATATTTCAGGTATATATAAAATAAAATATTCTCAATCTACATGTATCCTATTTTAATTTCTAGAATAAGATTTAGGTTATGTTTACATAATTAATTATATTGTTTTAAATAAATAATTTTAATTTTTGTAAATACATATTTGCGTGTAAATACAAGTAGATTAATATAGTATATAATACATAATAGAGATATTTATAAATTATATTACTGATAATCTTCATAAAAATCCCTGTATATGTATGTACTTTATATGTTTGAGCAATCTTTCTAAACGCACAAAACACACACACGTAATATAAATTGGTTTATATAAAAATAAATAAATAAATCTGTTATCTACTCTATAGCATTACATGTAGATACACAAATAATAAAAGTGCAAATTAAAGGGGATAACTACCTTTGAAAAAAACTAATGTATAATTTGATCATTTAGTAAAAAAATATATAAATAATATTATGAAACTAGTTAAGCAAATTCTTGTTTATTAATATTATTATTATTAATATTTTGAAAAAAAAAACACATATCCATATATTTAAAAAAAAAAAAAAAAAAAAAAAAAAAAACCTTGTATGAAAAAATATTAAAGTCGTTTGTTGAAAGTTTTTTATGTATACATATTCAGTTTTATTACGTAATACACAAAAAATTTCATAATATATCAAATATTGATGAGTTTAAAATATTTAAATTTCATTAAAATCGTTTTTGTGATACAGAAAAGGAATTATGCGAAATACAGATAATAAATTTGTAATGTGTCTTATTAAGCATTTCCTTTATTAGAAAATGATGATTCATTATATTCTTATTAAATTTTGATGTATTCAAATTAGATTATGCGTACAACTTTTTTTTTCAATAAGTAGTTAATAAATTTATTAAAGTAATATTTTACAAGCAACCATACTTTTTGCACAGATAGTTTTAAAATTAATAGGATAAAATATCTCATGCAAACAAACCATAATTTGAGGATTTTTTTTCCCATCTTGTATTTGTTTAATGAAAAACTTTTTTAAATTTAAATGTTATTATGAACAATTTAAAAAAAAAAGGCCTTAAGCGAAAACAACTAGGAAATATCATTATTAAGTTCAAATGTTTATTATTAATTTCAAAATTTAGACATGAGTAATATAATTTTTCATTCCAGTAGAAATATTTTTCGTTATTATCATTGCGTTTACATATGTAAAAGGTGGAACATATAATTGATTATAAAATCATGATTGCAGTAAAAAGTTAAAATAAATATATACGAAAGAAAATATATAAGAAGCGTTTTTGAGCATAATAAATTAATGTTCAGAAGAAATTGATAAAATTATCTGTCAGTTCAAGTTAATTAAATATTATTATTTTCAAAGTATTGTTCATATGATATTGGCATGTTTAAATATATTAATAAGCTTCGATTAAAAACATACATTCGGCACTTCCTTATTATAGCGTATCCCGAGAATTAATCGGCAAACAATCGCGATTTGTCAACAAGTTAGGTTTTAAAACTTCGCCGAGAGCGGCCTAACGAATTCGCATTTGCATGGTCATATTACTATTTTTTTCTAAATTCTAGAACTTTTTATTTAATTATATCTTTTTTATGTTCAGGTTGGTTGGTTGGTTGATTTATGACGGCGGATTATCTACACAAGGGATATATGGCCTAGGGTGGAGTGTCCTCCGTGGTGGTCTTTCTAAGGGATCCTGACATGTATTTACGGCAAGGTTCGAAGAAAACCACGCAAAACTCCGAACGGTTAGGTCGACGAGCGCGAAAGGGGTTTGAACCCAGCACCTCCCGTCTAACAGATTTGAGATCAGATCCTCACAGCCACTGGTGGGGCCTTTGTTATATTCAATGATTATTTTTATTGCATGTTATTTAATTCTATTTCTCTATTGCACATTCGCGTTCCATGAGTTTTGGCGACGAGTTTCGTGAAATCTTAAATGTACATTGGCGTAATTGTCATTGGCACGGTCGCTATAATAAAAATGTACCAAATACTTCTAATTAATTTATAATATGAAATATGTGTCTATGGTTTAGAATTATTTGGTCTTACGTTATTTGGATACTTTATTTGTAAATAAACAATCTGTTCAAAAGTATAAGATCACTGTCAATTTAGTCGTTTTCGCGATAATCTACAAGAATTATTGATGAACTACTTATGAACTTCGGTGAGGTAAAGTACATGGTTGACCTCGTATTTTTCCCTGAAGACTTTGTCATGAGAGCAATTAGAGGAACAACACAAAACCGACAAAAAGTAGTAATATGTCCGACCACTCTGTATTATAGAGCCTCGCAATGATCTTTATCTGTAAAATTGATTATAAAGACTATGTACAACGCAACGCGTGTATGATTTGTTTATGAATAGCATATATAATTCATAAGGGTTTGTTTAAAAAAATCAAAAGATTCCTGCATCTACTTTTCTTATAACATGCAGGGATTTCAACCAAATTTAACGTATCTTATTCTTCACAGAGTGCAGGAAAAACATTATACTTAAAAGACCATTTGAATACTATAAAATCGTCACTCTCAGATGCTCCTTAAAAGTTAACTCCTTCACCCATTTTTAATCAATATAGGTGTTTTTCTTTATTCCCAAATGTAACCCAACCCGATTTTTTATGCGCAAAAAAAAACTATTTAAAAATACCAGGAAAGAGTATATTTTACGTTTTAGTAGATTTTCGATAATTTGAATAGACACACTCTCCGCTGTCACGAAGTTTCCCAAAGCTCCTTCCTACCAGCACAATTTTTTTTTTTAAATCTTAGTAATCTTAAAGAAAGGTTGTGCCTTATTTGTCTTTATCTAGGAAGATCGAGTAAATAATCAGTCATCTCATTTACTCCAAAATTAAAATCTTTAAAATCCTTTGTTTAGGAAAGAAAAAAACTGTGCAATATTTGTTGCTCTTTAGTAACAATAAAAAAATAATCAACAATTTAGCTTTACCCTCGAAATGTCTGCTTTTACACTTTGCTACCTACTTTCACAAAATTTTAAATCTATCACAGTCGATTTAAAAATGTATTATATCTTTAGCTTTTATGAACAATAATCAATCTATTAAATTTCAAATCACCTGCCTCCTAAATTTTTGCTTCGTCCTTCACCCCGCGCCACACAAAGTTTAAACATTTTTAAATGCTTTAATAATAATAATAATAATAATAATTTTGTTTTATTTGTTGTCCTCCAGCAATAATAAATAGATAATGTGCGTCAAAATTATCTCTCCACCCCCAAAATGGCCACTTTCTCCTTTTCCGATCCCCAGCAATCACAAATGAAATCCTTAAAATTATATTTTGTGCTATCTGTTGCTTTCTAGTTGCATTAAATGAAAAATCAATCATTTGAATTACTAACCCCCTCCCTTCATATGCCCCAGCATACGAAGCTTAAAAATATTTACTGGTTTTTAAAAAGAAAATTGCTGTATTTGTTGCTCTCTAGTAACAATAAATGCAAGAGAATGAAGATTTAAGGGGAAAGTTCGATTAGTGGTGTTTCTATAGTGTTGCTGCAAAGTAACAATAAATCAAAAAAAAAATCTTTTTAAAAGTTATACAGTTTTAAACTTTCTGCGCTGGCAGGGGCAAAGATGACAACCGAATTTTTTGTTTATTTATTTATTTATTTTTGATGGCGAGGTAATTTATATAATTATTTAGTTATTGTAATAAATTATAAATAGAAGAACAACAGAAATGATATAGTTTAATTTAAAGATTTTAAACTATGTAATTGGGAGAAGGCAAAGGAGAGAAGAAGACATTTTTTGTGAGCAAGGGGTGGTGAAATGTAACTTAGATAATTATTGAATTATTGTTCTATTGAAAAAATAAAAATAGCAGAGTTTTTTTTCACAAGTTAAAAAAATTTAAACTTTATGAGATACGGGGGAAACAAATGCAGAGAATCAGACATTTTGTGATGAACGTGATGATTTAGGTTATGTATTATTTATTTATATGTTACTATAGACAAACAAATAGGTCGATTCGGTTAAAGAATAATTAAAGTTAAACTTTGCATGTTTTACACTAAGGGGGGGGGGGCAACGGCTGAAACCGCAATTTCGAGGGGATTGAGATGATTATTTATTGTTACAATAAAGTAACAATTAGTAAAAAAAGAGATTTTTTAACTTTTCAAATTTTTTGTGCTGACAAGGAGGGGCAACTTTTAGGGGAGGAAGGATACAGATTTTTCTTTTTGATTTCCGTATTTAATTTGATACAGAATTTTTAGGGAAACTATTTTTCTCACAGTACGTAATATTTAAATACTTATATCGCCACAGAAATCATAATTATTTGTAAATTAACAGATAACTACATAAAATAAAGATTAAAGAATGTGACATACATGACATGTTTAGTATAGTTTAATTTTAAAATACACTAAAGGATTCCAATAACTACTTTTCTTTCAGTTCTGAAAATAGAAATACTTATATTGTCACGAAAATTATTATTTTTTGTTAAGTAACATATAAGTGTAAAAATTCTATAATTTTAAAACTGTCATATTGGATATATTTGGAGTAGATTAAATTAGAAATACAATAAGGATTATAAAATATCAAAATATGTATTTAATTATTTGTGTGTAAGTGTGTTAATTTTAAACTGTTATGATATAATTTGCTGTAATTTTGTAAACCATTCAACCATAACTTAACTCAACTTCGTTTAATTTAAATCTGTCTACATGAAAGTTAAAAGAAATTATAAATTCACACCTCTTGAATATTTCATAATTAACAAAATTCTGAAGACTTACTAAAATTCCAAACAAACTGGGCTGCATTGAAAATTAATGTTTTCTACTTTAATTAAAATTAATTTTCACGCTAAGACTTCTAAACAGTGATACTTGTATTAGGGATTTAATTAACTTTAAATCAGATCTTTTAATCACAACTATATGCAAACAGAAATTAAATTTTCAGATATTACTTTAGAAATCTTTTTCTGCTTGTATAATGTTATTTTGTTTGGGTATTCTTTAAAAGTGAGAATTTGCAAAATAAATGGGAAAATATTCTTAAATAAAGCCTCACTTGTAACAAATAAAACATTTATCATACAAAAAAATTACACATTTAAATAACAGTACTTCAAATTATTAATATACATTAGATAATCATTTTTAAGATTTCTATTTTCAAACGTTGTCATTAAAACCGTTTTCATACCCAGAATATCATTTTTAGGTAACTGCTGATTTTGTTTATTAAATTATTCTAATATACTCAAGACACTCTTCATATGGATAAATCTATATAACAATCTATCTAAGAATTACTAATATCGTATTAGACACACGCACACACTATATATATACACACACGCACACACACACACACACACACACACACACACACACATATATATATATATATATATATATATATATGTGTGTGTCGTTGTGCGACGCATTACGTCACCAATTGCATTGCGTGAAGTCGAACATCTCAACACTCTAAAATGTTTATAAATGTTTCCTGTATATTAATCAAGAGTTTCTATTAAAAGTATGAAAATATGCAAGGGCTGTGGACTAAATCTCTCCAAATCCCATTGCTGTAGAAATATGGCAATAAACATATATACAAGGTTAACGGCAAAAATTTAGTTACCCAGTGAATACATCCCAGTAATACCGTATAACATTGCCACTTCTAATTGACAAGGGAGTGAGTCTATAAGGTTTTACAAGTATGCCACATGAAGTTGACGCCTCTGAATTAGGATTAGATAATTTAAGACTACCAAAATACAGAGTTTCTTTGGTTACTGTTTTAATGGCTATTCCAAATGCTCCCATTATATTTCTAATAGTGTTAAGATAAGTGATTGTAACGGGTTGGAAGGTACGATTCTTAGTCTGAGATTTCTCTAAACAATTCACACGTTCTATAAACACAGGTATTGTTAACATGAAAAATGGAAGTATTTATACCATACTCATCATAAAGATACTGAGCCAAGGTCAAAATCTAGGATATTCAAACATACAGCGACTGTGGTGTTCAGAGTCACTTCAGTACGTGGGTCCAAACCACAGTACAAAAAAAAACACCACCAAACAATCATATAATAAACACCTTGAACTGCACCATTCACACATTGCGAGTTGAATTTCTTTTTTGGCAATCACTTTATTCGAAAACTTGCGCTTTCGGAAAAATTCAAAAGGACGATTTACTGGCCCATTTATACATCTACTTCAGCTAGTATTTATGTTATTTTTTTGGCCCGATGCAGACGTCTATAAATCTGTTCCTTTTGTTTTGAGTCAAAAATTGTTGCTTGTCACCGATGCTTTTATCGTTGTAAAACTAGGCTTCACGCGGAATGTAATATTAAAATTGCAATAGTAAGCATGCTGGTGTGCATTTAAAGAATATCGAACTTTAAGAGAATCATGACAAATATTATTTACTGCTCCGGGTTACACGAAAATGTTGAACATATTTTAAGCCAATTGGTATGCTATCGATCGCACCAGAAAATCGGAAAAATTTTGTTCCTGTAGAAACTCAGAAATTTGTTTCATTGGCAGCGGAGAATGATTCGAAAGAACACACTATCAGAAGTTTCAGTATGTGCGATGTTACCCGTGAAACATTGCTATACCAAACTGAGTACTGTTGGACCGAAATCTGATGGGGCCAACATAAACAAAAGAAGAATAGCAGTAAGTACGTTTTAGTAGCAATAAGTACATGCCCTATCTTATAGCGGCATTGTGAAACGCTATTTAATGTAAGATAAGACTGGTGGTCCGTATTAGTTTTCCGATTGAACTCATACATAGAGAATTTTCTTCCAATTTTCCGAAAAGGATTGAAGTTATACTTTGATTATTTAATATGACTATAGCATAATAAAAAGAAAAGCATAAGCACATAAGCTAATTTTGTAATTAATTCAAAATTAGATATTACCAAAATAAATCCTGATTAATATAATAGATAGTTTACCTCTATTTTCAATTGCCTTCTATACTCTACAGTTAAGCTTTCCCTATATTTTATTTGAAATTTACTAATTTATTTTCTATCATAGGGACAAAAACTTATGATTGTACTGGAAAGTACCGTCAGGATATGAGATTTTATTTTCCTTATTTTCGGAAAGAGAAAATATTGACATAGTTATATTTTAATGTATAAAAATTACTTTAAATGGAGAAAAAATTAAGGGAGGATTTTTACCCCAAATATAACCTATTTTTGGTAATCATTATTTGATTTTTATTTTCGTTAGTGGTGTTATTAGTTTATAAAATCTTGTAATGTTTTTTTTTTTTATCAAATATATATACGGTAATATTTATTTGATTTAAATTTTCATTAGTAGGTTCACAATCTTATAATGTTAGTTTTTTCATGAAATACATATTTTCAGTCAAAAATTCCTGGCAAAAGATATCTGATTGAGTAAGAAATCGCGGTTCTCATGGCTTTGCGCCAAATTATGATAGTTTTTTCTTATTTTACTTACCCATCATACGTAGTATAGGGTAAGTCTTGTAATCGTTTTGAAAATCGAAAAATTTTTTCTGACGAATTTACACGTTTCAGACACTGGAGATTCCGAAAAACATATTTTTAGAAAAAAAATTTTGCCGTCCGTCTGTGTGTCTGTGTGTGTGTCTGTGTGTGTGTCTGTGTGTCTGTAAACGCTCTATCTCCCGAAAAAATTGAGATAGAGACTTGCAATTTGGTATGTACTTAGTATGTAATAATGGGAAGATGCCTATTTCATTTCAATAACCTCGATTAACCGGAACAATTTTTTTCGGACTCTCGAAATATTCGTTCTGATGAAAGGTATATAAAAAATTTCGAAATTGTTTATTTTAAGAAATGAATATAAAAGACAATAAAAAAACATAAATTTTGAATAAAGCATGAAGTCGATCGGATAATTAGTTGCCGAGATATTTGGAATCCTATTTTCCACACTCTTCGATTTTTCATGACCCTGTATTTCATCCAAATTTCACTTCAAAGATATATTTTTATTGGAAATTTGACGCTTAATCAAATGCAATAAACCGCTAGTTAATAGGATTATTATTTTTGGAGTTATAAGGAAAAACCTCCTTCAAGCAATTCAGTAATCGAGCCTTTAAAGTTTGTGACGTCATCAAGCCACGATTTTATTTGAATTGCAATGCATTTTATAAGTAGTTTACACATTTTTATTTTCATATTTTACATTATGCATATCCATGATGGGTAAGTATTACGGTGGCCCCCAACGACTAGTTTCGGAAAGAAAAAATATGAACAGGGTTATATTTGTATGTATAAAAATTTGTTCAAATGGGAAACAAAATAAAGGGGTAGGAATGTTTTACCCCAAAGAAAACCTAATTTTTGTAATCATTATTTGATTTCGATTTTCGTTAATAGTACTTCGTTAGTAGTTCATACAATCTTGTAATGTTTTTTTTTCAAATGTATATATACTGTAATCTTTATATGATTTTGATTTTCGTTATTGGGCTCACAATCTTATATTATTATTTTTTTCTTTAAATACATATTTTCAGGCAAAAATGCCTCGCAAAAGATATCTGACTGAGGAAGAAATCGCGGTTCTCATGGCGGAGTACTTTCCGTCTGATACAGACAAGCCATCTGAGAGCATTTCAGAGGATTAATTAAAGAAAGAAAATTATGCTGTTCCTGGTTGTTCCGGATTACAGAATGTTCAATCAATTCCAGATTCTGATTCCAGTGATGATGATATATCAGATTCTGAATACGAAAGAAAGTGGAAGAAAACAACCTTATCAAGTAAGTTGCCAGCATTTACAAAGGAGGTTGGTCTAGTGCGGCAGCATTTCATGAGAAAAGAGGTAGTAACCGATATTTTTCTCATTGTTGTTCCAGAATGTACAGTTGAAAATTTGTTGTTTCAAACTGTACAACAAAAACAGAAGAGAGTGAAGCCTATTGAAATAGGAGAAATGCAAGCATTTTTAGTGCTGCAGTGTCCATTTGGTTACCATCGTTTACCTCATGTAAATCATTATTGGTCGAGTAGTGCTGATATTGCAGTTCCACTTGTTCCCAAGACAAATGTCGTGCGATAGATACTTCGAAATTTGTTCGAATATTCAAGTGAATGATAACAGTGCTACACCAGTAAACAATTCTGATAAACAGTATACAATTCTACCTATAATTCAGTACATCAATCGAAGGTTCCAACTTTTGAGATTACCTAATGAAATACAGAGCATAGACGAAAGTATTGTTGTATTCAAAGGACGCTCTTCTTTGAAGCAGAACAACACCATGAAACCCATAAAGAGCGGTTATAAGATAAATATGGTGCCGATCTGACATGAGTGCTTATATATATATATGAGTTCGAGGTATACCAAGGAAAGAGAAAGGACATTGGGACGTAACTTCGAAAGAAAGGTTTGGACTAGGTTGAGTATTGTGGTTCTCACAAAGGAGATAACTATACAGTGATGATTGATAGTTATTTTACTTCTCTTGCGATATTTGAACACATGAAGGCCAACAACATATATGTCTGTGGATATGTGTCCGTCTGGTCTGTGTTAGTCCCAATAGGATGCATCTCCTCAAACTTCAAGAGGATAAGGAAATGCAGAAGGGTGATATTTATTATCCCTCAACTGACCAGAGAATTTCATTTTTTCAAATAGAAGGACAACAAGTGACTCCATCTATTATCAAATTATCATGCACTGAAGCAACTACCCTGAGTCTTTAATATCGAGATGGGACAAAGAAAGTGAAAGGCTACAACGCATCAATAGGCGGAATGGACAAGCAGATATTCTCTGCTCACTGTATGACAGGGACAGAAAATCTAAGAAATGGCGGCACAGTGTGTTCTTTGCGATGCTCGAAACGGCATATGTCAATGCCTATGTCATTTATAAAGAAATTCATGCAGAAATTTCATTATTGGAATTTCGGAGGCATTTGGAAGTAGGGCTCACAGCCCAAGGAAGTAGCCAATAAAGAAGAAAGGTCGTCTTGCAATCAGTACCATACCAGAACAACTGAAGAAGAGAAGGAAAAGTAACTTTTCTGTGCCCAAAGATATTAGGAAACAAAATTTTGAAGGTTATTGGCATACATTTGTTCAGCAGAGAGTGAAATGCGAGATGTGTTCTATTCAAAAAATACAGTCCAAATCTCATTCAAAATGTTCATTTTGCAACGTATTTCTCTGCTGTAATGAAAAAAAATAATTGTTTTCAGGATTATCATCTCAAGTAGTGTAAATAAAATATGTCTGTTTGAACTTTTTTTCCCTACATATTACCCATATTTCTGTCGGTATTTCTATGTACGAGCTGCATGATTAACCACTAAGACACTGTAAAAATTATTTTCCTCTTTCTTACGTTTATTTTCTACCATAACGTATCTAATGATGCAAAAATATAATTAAAAAGTTGCTGGAAAATTAATTCAGGTTATAAAGGGTTAACGAAAACTTCGAATTTAAAGCATGCTCTGACTAAACATAAATTTAAAAATTCGAAAATTTTTCTGATAGTATTACTTATAAAATGCTTTACATTAAAATCACTTTTAAATTCTAACTTCTTGCAACTTATTTACTCTAATAATTCATGAAAACTTTATATTTACAATTTGTGTTTACTTTCTGCTTACAATATCTGCATACTATAACTAAAAGTTAGTAAAATAATAAGAGTGAACGAATAATATATAAGCACCTATAGACCCTTCAAATTATTGTGTTGGATATTTATTGTTGAAGAAAAATAATTTATCACGCAAAATGATGTTTTCTAGTTATTTAGAATATTACTTGTACAAGCAAATAAAATATTATATATTTAATGCATTTAAATTTCTCCGATGTATTGTAATAAAATATAAACTTGCTTCTAGAGTGAATACAACAATCAAAAACCTTTGCATTTTCACTATTTTCATGATGTATTTAAAAAGGGTAGTATAAATTTCGCTTCTAAAACTAATTCGCCATACTATACATAGTTATAGAAATTTATCTCTATACTATAAAAATATTAGAGAATCTTTTCTTTTCTTAGTTGTTTCAAAAGTTATAATTTGAAATTAGAATAACACTTTATCTGGTGTAAGAAAAATGCATATAAAATATCTTTTATTAATGATAAAATTCTGTATCATCCTGAAAATATTTCACTTGATAAATATTTATGCATCGTGTTTTCGCATTTCACTGACTTTTATGAGAAGCTCCTATTCATTTTTCAGGAAATATTTAGATACTTAATGAAATCCCTATCGAACACATAATGAGCGTGGAAGATATTACTCGTCTACTTCGCCGAAAAACAGTTTTTAATCTTTTCTTCCGTGAATAGCGAAAAGCGAGATTAATGACAACATAAAAAGTGTTATTATGTTCGTGAATATGATAAAAACAAATTGCTCAATGTTCCATGAAATCAAAGCGCTTCTTTATTAAAATAACTTTAGAAATTTTATGTATTTATTTTTTATTCACCTTGGCAAGGAATGCAAACAAAATATTTACTATAGGAAAAGGTCGGGTAGTATCGCACGCTTAAGCTATTTCGAATTATATATATATGGTTAAATTTGAATATTTTCTACTCTAATAAAATTTATCATGTTATTTCAATACTTTAAAAAAGCATTTCCGTTACAATAATCTTTATTGGATTTTCTTTGACTTTTTATAAAGCTTACATTTTTACCTTTCTGATCTCTGTAAAGTTGTATCGGACATGGTGTTGTGCTTGTAAAATCATCATTTTTGGATTTAGAAACAAATTATTATTACTACATGTACACATACTTATACAAAGGTAATTACAAAAAAAAAATACTTAGACATTTCTTATCAGATGCAGAAAGAAGAAAATGCATTTTAAGATTTTAATTTTTCTTTTAATTTAAAACAAGTATTCCACTCGTAAGAAAATCTTGTTAAGCTCATGATCTGCACAGGTTAAATGGGTCCAGCCTTTGCAAATATTGCACTGGATCCAGTCTTCTTGCAAAGTTTCATTGCAAATAATACGAATCAATTCATCTTCTTCCAGCAATTCTTCGTCAAAAATCAAAGACTTTCTAGCATTTGCTTCGAGAGGTTTTATCTCGCTTTTAGAATTAGGCCTAACACTCTTCTTCTGTTTCTTATTTGCTGTGGACTTTACTTTGTTCTTTTCACTTTAACTTCTTGGAGTCTATTACCTAAAGTACTTTTAAATATACACATTATCTTTCACTAGCTTTCCTGATTGTCATTTCATGAAGTCGGATTCTTATCATGTGATTTTTATCCCCCGTGTGACTTAATTTCTTCATCCTAGAATACAACAAAAAAAGTATAAATTATTTTTTTAAAACCTGTAAACTTTTGTCCGATACAACCCTCCAACCGTTTGTCCGATACAACCCGAACACTACACTCCGACGCTTTGACTACCTATCATGTGTATTGCCAGGTCTAGATATTTACAGCCTACATTATAAAGCATAGTAAACCATACATCTAACAAAACACTAAAAGCATCAATGTACTTACTTTCACACAAGCTACATAGCTCCAAAGTTATCTCCGTGCACTAGAAAACTCGCAAAAAGTTAATAACTTACTATAACTTGCAAACGCACGGACCACTTAGTCCCTTGCATATCGATTATTCTAAATTTGTTTTCTTCTGAGAATGGATTTTCTTTTCTTGAGATGAATCAAAATCAGAATCGCATAAAAAAAAATGGCTATTTACATCCGTGCACAATTTTTTCTCTTTTTTTAATCGGCTATAAAAAGGAAAAAAGTCGCCAAACTTTGGAGATTTTTTCCTTTAATGGTAACCTGACTGTTATGATTTGCTTGTATTAATTTACTGGTTTAGCGTGGATTTAAAAAACGCGCCAATCAAAAAGTCGCCAAACATTGGTGAGTGAGTGTAACATACTTGATCCAAACAATTAATTTTAATATGAAATATAACAGGAAAAAATAAAGAAAAATCATGCATCAAGCGTAGATTAAAAAACATTTTACAATACATCCCGAATATTGTAAAGGAACTGCACAGTTTAATAATTTGAAAGCTGGTATAACAGTTTAGAACACATTTAGAATTCCCAAAATACATTTGAAAATCTATCTTCAGCAATTATCGTCAAAAGTCGGAAAGGTGACTGGATTTTTTTTGTTGTTGTTAAGCCTCGTATAAAATTAATAAATATGCATATATACTACTTAATATTCTAAAATTTAGTTCAATTAGGAAACGTATAACACAGTTTAAAACTTCCCTTCAGCAATTTCCGTCAATAGATGGAAATGTACTAGAATTTTTTATTGCCGCTGTACATGATCTATAAACTTTATAAACGCCAAGAAATAGGCAATAATTTAGTTAAATTTAAAAACCTCATAGACAGTACTTTAACTGTTTTGTTTTATTTGTTCCTGTAAGTGAGCGATAAATGCTATGCACCCCTTATTCTACAGCATACGAGGGCAGTTTGATAGGTTCTCGTCCTGACACAGAGATGGAACAGTATGGGTAAATGACAGTGATGTTTGTAAAGTATGATCCTTTAGATAAGAGTTGCCGAGTTTCAGACGGTGAGTTTATTGGTAATTAAATAAGCAAGTTTTGATATTTTCTAAAAATTTAGAAAAATTGAAGTTCGAACTGTCATGAAATACTTTGTTAAAAAAGGTTTAACCCCCACGGACATACAAAAATAGTTACATTCCACCTTAAAGGATACTTAATCTTTATATTCGACTATACAAAAAAATGGGATTCATAATTTAAACATGGTAGGAAATCAACTGACGATGACAAACGCCCAGGACGCCCAAAAACCGCTACGACCGACGAAATCGTCTCAAAAATTTATAATGCCATATTGAAGAGACGCGAACTTGATGGCATTGCAAATATCTCGATAGACCGTGTCCACTACATTTTATACTATATTTTGGGTAAGAAAAAGTTTTTCCGCTTGATGCCAGCCGAGTTTGTTGAACGTCGACCAAAAACGCCAAATAATGAACATTTCTCAAGATTCTTCTGAAATGTATTGTGTTTCAAGTTGAAAAATAAAATGAAATAGTGTCACAAATCTTGTATTTTCTTTGTCATGGCGAGAACTTTTTAAACCACCCTCGTACAAGGCTGCACTAAAGAATTCGCACACAAGAGTGTGTCTTAAATATATTAAGTTGCAAGAGGACTACATTGAAAAATAATATGAAATTATGTCAAAAATCTTGTGCTGTCGCTGTCAGGCCGAGAGCGTATAAAACCACCATCATACATTTTGTAATTTCTATCAATTTCAATATGCTTGAAATAGTGTAACATCATTAAAATACACAGCAAACTATTTTTCTTAGAAGACCATAACGTAACAGATTTATTCTTTTGAGTGTCCCTATAAATGAAATATAAATGATACACACTTCATTTTCAATAGGGAATAGGTCATATAAACCTCAATGACATATGACAGTCCTAGTATCGTTATGCGCGTAAGAGCCCAGCCAGAGAGAAAGACAGACGGCAAAACAAATCAGCGTTAACACATTTATTAATAAACAACATTGTAAACCCGATATTGAAATTCCATTAGACACCAACGCTCACGTTATGGGAACATGTTACATTTTTTAAACGGTTACAGTTTTTAAAAAAAATTCACTTTTTTATAATAGAGGTATCGTATATATATATATATATATATATATATATATATAACCATAAACAAAACATTATATATATATATACTTCAATCTATTATATAAATTAAATTTTTGCTTCATTTGTTCTAGTTAAGAATTTTTTATTTCGTTTAATGATTAAGATTCAATAACATTTAAAATATTGCTTATGATTTTAAATTACTTGTTATCTATAACTTAATGGTGTTCTCTATGTATATATATTTTTTCACTATAAGATTTATACGCAAAATATTTCAGGTGACACTTTTAATAGCGATACGTTTACATTTGTTAAACGTTAGTTAAAAGTTAATATGCGATTTCAAAAAATTTTAATCTATATAGATATATAGATATATTAATAACAATAATAATAATAATAATAATAATAATAATAATAATGAAAAAAGAGCTATTTTATTAATTAACAACGCTGCAATGTTTCAGAAATAACATGGTAAATTTTTATTTATACATTTTATCAATTTCCAGCCTATTATTAGATACTTCTATTCATTCGATAAGAAAGATTTAGATGTTGAATTAAATCCCTTTCGAAGTGATAATGTGAGTGGAAGAAACTTTTCGGCCACTTTGCCGCAAAGTTACTTTTAATCTTTTCTTCCGGGTATAAGCTAGAAGTGAGATTAATGCCAACATCAAAAATATTATTATTTTCCCAAAGAAGATTAAATATTTTTGATTGTCCCAAAGAGAAATGCGTTTAGTAATTTCAAATCATTAATAATTTTAATCTTAATACGTCGTAACTTGTCCGTGATTTAAAGCAGACTATTCCTTTTAAACGAATAATAACTATAGATTAATTTTGACACAATTATTTTAATTGGTAAAGAAATCATATGGGATGTAATCTTCCAAGCTGGACGAAAAGGTCCGGGACGGGATTCGATCCCTTGGCTGAAGCTGCCAATGCTCTACCAAGTAAGAAATACTGGACGAATATGGCTCAACTAATTCACCCAGTTAACCTTAATGATCATAGCTTCTGGTCTGATATCTGAATCAGCACAACAGAATAAATCACGGTAATGGGACCTCCAGTAAACGCTGGAAACGTGATTACACTCAAATAATTTTTGACACAATTATTCATATTGGTGAAGAAATCATATGAGATGTAATCTTAAAAAATGGGCAAAAAAATCCGAGCCAGGATTCGAACCCAGGATCTCTTGGCTGAAACTGCTAATGCTCTACCAACTGAGCCATCCTGGAGGAATATGGCTGAACTAATTCACCCAATTAACCTTAATAATCATAGGATCTGGTCTGATATCTGAATCAGCGCAACAGAATAAATCACAGGTAATGCGACCTCCAGTAAAAGCTGGAAATGACGATACCTTATTTTTTCTTATTACGTATGTCATTTTTACAGATGGGAATTTTTTTATGACACCAGACAGCGCTGTAAAATTCACCAATAAGATCTTGCTTTGCGGATGATTACCTCCATGGTTTAATATTTCTATGACTCGCGATGGATGAATCTTTTGTTTATTTACTTTAATGTATTGAGATATTTGGTTGCTAACCTCATTTTCACTGAAGTTATCTCGCAATCTATACATTTTTTTAATGTAACGCATCTCTCAAGCAAATATTTTTTTTTTAACGATCTTTCTAAAACTGTTACCTTTATGCAATTTTATTCGAAAAAATAATTGAATAAAAGTGGCCGCTTGGCATATGGAAAAAGATGTGGTTAACCCGTATTTGTTTTCCTCAGTCACAAGACTTGCGCTTTTACTATATGGATTACACAGTTAAAAATTTGCAGCAAACTGTACAGTTATTCGGCCGTTTTTATAAAAAACGGTTACATAACTGTAATTTAACTCTATTCTGACCATATTAGTGCCCATATTATGGCCAGAATAAAGTTAAGTTACGGTTATGTAACCATTTTTTCAAAAAACGGTCAAATGTCTGGACAGTTTGCTGCAAATTTTTAACAGTGTACGTATGATAGGATTTAATAGAATAAAGAAAACTTTTATTACTATCTCTTTAAGTTTTGATTCGATTTTCATTAAATTTGAAATGACTCGACAAAATTCTGCAACAATTATATAGGCCTATATATGTAAATTAATATATAACTCTATATATTAAATTTCAAACAATTCGGTTGGATAGTTTTTGCGCTGTTATATGCTGTCGGACGGAGAGATGGACAGACGGACGGACCAGATGACGACTATATTTGCTACATATTTATATAAATACTAACGCACCTAAAAATGAAATTTACTTTTAGAACATTAATCAAAACTTAAATGATTTATGTTTTTCTAAAATTTATTAGGTAAAGAATTCAAAATGTTAAATATATAAGTAATTTTGAAAACAGATATTTTTCTGCATAGTTTAAAATATAGGGGAAAGTAGGATAAAACCGGGTACTTAACAGTTTTAACTTATTGACAAAAGTCTAGAAAGGTGGAAAAATAAAAAAAAATACCCCACAAAAGTTTTTGGGGACATCTGGCTATCGAAAAATCCTATTTGTTGTCACAGGAAAATTCTTCCATACACTGTTAAAAATAGCTGTTACATTACAGTACTTTCCCGCATAATTTACTGTGAATTACTGTATTTCTGTAAATATTGCATTTACCCGTTAAATATCAGTCTTTGGCAATAACAATCCGTTATTCACCGTAACTGATCCTTTTTTCAGTATCATCCTCGCTTTAACAGTCATTTACGGTGAAGAGAAAATGAACACATCCTTTTTACGGTCAAAAACGGGCTATTCTAGTAAATCATTGTTATTCACGCCCGCAAACCGTGATCGAACAGCGGATCACGGTCCAGGGGAATTGGCGCAGCCGCTATACAACACAACACGTTGTTTGTTGTTGATCTTGATACTTGATGTGAAGTTTCGTTCGCATAGGAATAAGGTATGTTGCTGCTATGTTTCTTTGCCTATTTTTAGAAGTTATAATTTTTATCTCTCTTTTGAGTGTGTCACTTAACAGATTGCGTTAAAAAATATGTTTGTCATCTCCAAACACATGCGAATGTATTGTAACTTTTAAGTTTAATTAAAACTGTACTACTTGTTTTACCTCGTGATAATGCTGATCCTGAGAGGGAGTTTTCTATAAACAGTTGTATGCTATAAGGTCGTTTCAATGAACATACGATAAAAAAATTGAGATTTGGAAAAGATGCTGTTAAAAATTATAGAGGTGTGAGTAAAGCACCTATTTCAACTTCCTTGTTAAATGATATTAAGAATTCACATAAAGCTTCTCAGCAGTATACATGGAAAAACAAAGTCAAAAGAAAAAAAGCTCAGAGATTGAAATGAAGAAAGCCCAGATTTTAAAGAAGAAAATTAAATGTGAAACTAAATGAAATCAAAGGCTAAGATGCTTTACACTCACGCAGAAAAAAAAATTAATCGGTTTAAAAAAGGAAAAAATTTCGCCAAATTTAGGTTTTTTTTTCCTTTAATGGCAACCTAGCCATTGTATTAAGTTATTCGTTTGGCGCGGTCTTGAAAATCGTGCCAACCAAAAAGCTGAAAAACAGCAGCTATATTACAAGATTATTTAAAATCTGGCATTATTTTTATTTGTCTGCACAAATGCCACAAAGTATAATTTTTCATGTTGATACTTATTCAGATGATTACTCCAAAACATAGCTGATGAAAAATAAGCTTTATTGAAAAAATATTCAGCAATAAGGCCAAAATCTTTTTACAACAAATCATACTTCTCAAGCAAAATATTTTTATCACTTCAACAATGCAGAAGTTTCTGATACATCCTCAAAATTTTCTAAATGTAAAAGCATGACAAAGATAAAGCTATTGATAAAATTTGGAAATACCGGATTTATTCAGGTATTTATTTATCTGGTTATCTAACCTTATTAATTTAAAAATGAATTTTAATATCAAAGTTTATGTAGGGTAGACAGTGTTCGAAATTTGCAGTCGTTAGTCGTCAAATGCAACTAACTATTACATTATAGCATTTGACGACTACAAAATTATTCCTGGATGTGAAATTTGACGCCTAGCTTTTTTAACACTTAGTTTTTGCCAATCACCCGCTTTTGAAAATTTGGTCTCACACCAAACATAAACTCTAATGTGAGACAGTTAGACAGTGAATTTTAGCAGAGTGTACAAATCCAAATGAATTTATTAATTTATGCAAACTTCTAAACTTTATAGTGAACCTGCCATTTAGCACTGCTGAATGTGAAAAGGGATTTAGTCAGTTTAATTTAATAAAAAACTACCTGACCCCCGCCCGGCGTTGCCCGGTCCCGTGATAATAAATAAATAAATAATAATAATAATAATAAATAAAAGAAAAATCAAGTTTTTATTATTTTACATCTTTAACCCGATTTTGTATGAAATTATATTTTAAGATGCAAAATTCGTGAAAAGATATTGATATTTAGTGATAAAAGCACTCATTTTCTTGTTTTTTTTTTTTTTTTTTTTTTTTTTTTTTTTTTTTTTTTTTTTTTTAATGCAGTATCGTTTCATAGTTTTAAAATAAAAAGTTATTTTTGTCCTAACTCTTTAAAATCTTTATGGGTGATAAATAAAACGGTTTTACAGCCCGTATACAAATTTCAGGAAAAAATATTGTTATCCAGTTGTAAAAGAGATGCTTTCTTCTTGCTTTTTTGTTTGTTTGTTTTCTCGTCGGCTCCTTTAACATAGCAATCAAAAATAGTCCTCATAGTCCGAACTCTTTGACATTTCAGTCGGTGATAAATACAACCATCTCCAAGCTCTCTTTAAAATTTTGTGAAATATATGCATATTTCGTAGTGAAAACATGAGTTCTTAAAAAAAAAAGCTTTAGCTTTTAACCTCAGAGCAAAAATATATTTCCATCCGTTTTCAATCAACCCTTTTCCATCCCCCTAGGCTAAACAGGTTAATCAATCAGTCTTATCGTTTTTGAGGGGAGAATCCTTCAAAAAAAGTTGACGCATGCGTAAAATTCGTGTGAAGTTTTGACAAAATGCGCTTTCTGTTTTAAATATATAGATGATACACGTAACCATTTATCCACTGTTACTGTTAATGATTTATTAATGGCAAAACTGTACGTACCCAATTTAATAGATTTTTATCCAGATAAAGCTATAAATCCCTGTGAAGAATCCCCCTGAAGGACAGTTAGACGTCCTGATTTTAGTATCTAACTTATTAAAATTAGTGGGTATTGTTTGAGATTCGTCCAAACAATACCATGTTGTAGAAAAATTATTCTCCAGTCAGGCAACACACGAAGTTACGAATCATAGTAAAGGCAAATTCGTGTCAAAAACCAATAAAGCGAACACCAATAATGATCTAGAAAATGAAAATCGTTGGTTTAAAAATTCTCTAAAATGTCGCAGGAACGATAAAATGTTGTCACAATATATGGCTCTTCATTTTTATCGCCGACTCAAGCTAGATCATTTAGAAATGACTGGCCAGAAAATGCAAGTCCTCATAAATGACATTATTCAAGTCTACCCAGGGTACGGAAATGAGGGGCTAAAGCTTTTGGATTTTCAAAGACCAACGGCAAAGTCTGAAAACATGGAGGGGGCATTACCAAAAGTCCCTCAAAATTTAAATTCTTTTCAGTTAGAAGGTGAAGTGCCTTACATTGACGATGTTTCAAACCCTGACTAGGATCCCTTTTGGTAAACATTAAATTATTTTTAATTAATAATTAATTTTTTTTGTAAATATTAACTTTTTTTGTGTAATTATTTATATATTTTTTGTATGCAATTTCCCTTTTTTCTGAATTGCCGTCTCATTTATTGGCATTTATTATATTTATCTATCCTTTTACTTTTACTTTTTTTTTTTTGAAATTTTTTTTTTTGGGAAGTTGTGAGCGAGATTATAAGTTAACATTGTTTTGAATTTAGTGTAATCAAGATTGACAAAAGATTTCTGGTAAGTTTTTTTTCTCTTTTTTATTGTCCAAAATGTTTTTAAAACGGGGGTTCAGTGGGGCAGAGCCCCCATGACAATAACAAAAATTCATCTGAAAAATCACATTTCTTTAGCTTTTTAATCGTTAGTTTATTTAGAATGTTGCTAAAATTTGCATAATTGGATCGTGATAAATTTTTCAAGATGGCGGAAAAACTTCGTTTTAAAATCTTTGTTATTTATAAATCCATGTTTTTGCATCATTTTCTACTTTTAAAAATGTTGCAAAATCATTGATTTATAAATAACATACAGATTTATGATGTTTTACTGCAATCTTTGAAAATTTTTTCATGTCGCCAAAACGGCATTTTGGCGCAATTTTTTCTGCCAAGCAGCACAGGATACAGAACTCTTCCTACAAAATTCACTATTGCAGAAAAATTAAAATGTCATTTAATGTAACACCGCACTTCATTCATCATACAGAAACTCTTAAGAATGATTTTTGTTCAGTATTATACCTTTACTATAAATAATATTTGCAATGTCAACAAACTTAGATACTTTTGAGGTAAATATATTCAATATTTGATACTGTAATTTTGAGTAAAAAAAAATTCTAAACAATAAAATTTCTTGTACAGTAAGTAAAAAAAGGAGGATTAATTTTCATCTAAGTCATATGTGAAACTTTATTTTACAATATTGTTATGTCTGTGCATTTTTTAAGCACTCTTTTTTAAAATACTCAAAAAAAAAATACCAAATGACAAAATACATAATTGCGTAAAAATGAAAATTTACTTAAAATTTTAATCTGTGCTTCATTTATCCTTCAGAAACTCTAAAAATGATTTTTGTTCAGTATTAATAGCTTTACTATAAATAATTGCTATGTACAGCAATATTAGGCCCTTTTGAGGTAAATATTTAATGTTTGATACTTTAATTGTGAGTAAAAAAAAAGTTGTAAATAATTTCTTGTTAAGCAAATATATATTTTTTTAATCATACCAAATATTAGAAAACAAGAAATATAATAATTTAAAATGAATTTTTTCGAACTTATATATATAAATATAAAACTATTTAAATCTACAAACCACGGTAATATGTGGCCGTTAACTTAACAGAAGTGGATACTAAACATAGTCTCTACCGGCCACTGCATACTAATGCAAATATGGAAATTTAACCTTTAATTGACATTAATTCAAATAAATATTTCCTGGTATATATATATAGATATATTGTATCATTTTAGGTGGAACCACTCTACTCTTTCCATGAACATCGTAGCATCGCTGAACATCAATTGAAGACTAATATCTCCGGATTGGGGTAAGCTGGAAATCTGTTCTACATGTCTATCTCTTCCTTATTAAATTTTGTTTAATCTGAGTACTCATACCAGGGGTTGATACAGACAAAATTTGGGGCCTATTTAGGGCCCCTTCACAAAAATCAATTTAATAAAATGGGCCCCTTCACAAAAATCAATCTGATAAAATGGTTTCCCTTCACAAAAACCAATTTGATAAAATGGGCCCCTCCACAAAATTCTTTTTACTAAAATAGGCCTTTTCACAAAATTTTATTCCATAAAAACTTACTATTTATTATTTAATTATTATTTTGTGATGTTTTAAAATGTGTAATTTGTAAACAAACAACTTCACCAGAGAGAAAAACTTCAGCAAAAGGATTTTAAAAAGTTTTTGTTATTAAATGCTTGGCTCGAATTTGAGTAACTGGATTTCAACTTTCGTTACAAAATGTTATTTTTAACAAAAATATAATAAATTTCACAAAAATAACCTTTATTTTTCACAAAATGGGCCTCAAGGAAAAAAAACCTGCATCGACTCTGCATACATCTCATTCGGTTCAGGAGTTATGACTCAAAAACCATCCTCTACTTTAGATTCTCATATCTCTAACGAATTAGACTTTTGTCAAGTGAACCAGCCCCTCCCATGTAGAAATCTACAATTTTTTGTGCATTCTTGCCTGAATATAGATAGCTTGTACTTTAATGAACAATTTAAGACCTTTTTTATGTAATTATGTCAATTACTTAATGAGTTATTCACATTTTAGCATATGCTGTTTTAGTTTCTGTTTTATACAATTTTCTAAATTTTGAAAAATTCCATGTTCTTTGCATATATTTTTAATACTTTTAACTTATTGAAAACTATGTAAAACATAAAAAAATTAATGAGGATTAATTTAGTTATAATTGTTTTTAAGTTTTTATTAAGTTTTGTACATGTATTGATTATAGGTGCAGATTCACGGCCGTCAGTCGCCACGTGGCGACTAAATTTTTTGCTGTGGCCACTAACTTTCGGTGTTTAAGTCGCCATGTGATTTAAAAGTAATAAATTTCTGGTATTCCCAGTCCCCATCGTGAAATGTTGATATTTTTTTAAAAGATTAAGACCAAAACACACACATTATTGTTATCTTTTAATAACATTTCAGAATGATCTGTTTAACGCAGCAAACTATTAAATATATTCGAATAGCAATGTTATTCGTAACAGTTTGAATCTGATAATTTTATTTTATTTTACATAGACTGTGATTTAAATATATATATATATATATATAAACAAATGTTTGAAGTGTGTTTTTATTTTTATAGTGCAAAATATTCTCACAAATTCAGATTTTCTTTCATATGTACTTTTGTCTGGCAAAATCAAAATAAGAAATATTGTTTTTCTGATATTCCCCGCTATCATGATTGCTTAGCTTATCTACATATTGTTTTTTAAACCGTATCTTGCCCAACTTTATCTTCTGACTGTACATAATTTAAGATTTAATTAATATTCAAATTTTGTTGTACACGTGTTTATATTAAATAAATTACTTTACACTTTGAATTAATTATTATTATTATTATTATTTTTAGTTTTTTACCCTATATAAACACTATTGTTTTTATGCATTTGTTTTACAATTGTGGCCACTGGATTTTTTGGGTTTAGGAGCCAGTGACTCCTTCCAAATGTTGGGAATCTGCACCTATAGTATTGATGCAATTTTCAAAACTTCATTTTTTCCTCATGTTTTTCCAGTGGTGTTTTCATTTAACATCGTCCTTTTGTGCACCCACTTTTTAATATGTTTTCATACTTTTAACAACTTTAAACATTAATGGCATCTTAGCTTATAATACGTACATGGTTTTAGTATTCATTATTTTTAGTTTTGATGGGTTTTAATATGTATAAGTTATATTTTTGTTTTTATTCTAAATTGCAAATGGCGCCCCATAGACTTAACATTATATTGTTTACGTTAAATTTTCATTGTTTTTATAATCTTTAATATAATCTTTTTTAGTATATATATTTTTTAATTTAGTTAGCGTAACCTTTTACTCATCTTACTTGTCTAAAATTTTAATTAATGGAACCATTTTAATATTTTAAATAAATTATTTTTTGAGTATCGCTTTGTAAAGTTGTTTACATTCACTTAACATTGATTTCGATGTTTTTTAATAAATTAATTAAAAATACAAATTTTTAATTTTTTGGTTATTTTAGGAATTTAAATCATGCTTGAATTAAACTTTTATTTTCCTTTGGATTTTTAAAAAAAAATTAATATTTTCTATTTTTAATTGTTAATTAAAATTTGTTTTGATAATTCAAAAAGGGCAACTTAGTTCATTTCTGCAATAACCAGGAGTCCAGGTAGGTTTTTTTCCTTGGGGCCCATTTTGTGAAAAGTAAAGGTTATTTTTGTGAAATTTATTATATTTTTCTGAAAAATAACATTTTGTAACGAAATTTGAAATCCAGTTATACTCAAATTTGAACCAAGCATTTATAAACAAAAACTTTTTAAAATCCTTCTACTGAAGTTTTCTTCTCTGGGGAACTTGTTTGTTTACAAATTACACATTTTAAAACATCACAAAATAATAAATAAATATTAAATGCTAAGTTTTTATGGAACTGAATTTTGTGAAAGGACCTATTTTAGTAAAAGGAATTTTGTGAAGAGGTCCATTTTATCAGATTGATTTTTGTGAAGCGGCCCATTTTATTAAATTGATTTTTGTGACGGGGCCTTAAAAAGGCCCCAAATTTTGCCTGGATCGACCCCTGATAACATATATCTCCAGTCAGATAGTTTAGTTGTTTTTTGCAGCAAATATTAATAAATATTCTATTTAAAAGAACCCGATATGTATCCAAGCACTTTTGACAGATAGAGGAAATCTTTTAAGAATCTTTCCTGACCAATGGTATTCCATCTTTTCATTATTTGGGTTTTAAAGTTGATTTTTAATTGGCCATTGATAGTAATGATTTATAATATGAGTTTTAGTACAATTAGCGCTTGGACAATGGAAAATTGGGATGTATATGGTAGACATGGTAAAAAAGAGAATGTTATTTATGAGTCACAAGTAAAGTTACAGTTTAAATAGATCTTAATTTCTTTTGTTTATTGTTTATCCTGTATTAAATGTCAATTTTATGTAAAGTTATGGGCACATAATTTAATTATCTTTTATACTGGTTTGTAAGCATTCATATAGAGTATTAATACCCTTGATATAATTTACAGAGTTATAATACCTTTAAATTCAATTTAATTTTAATTTGCTTGTAATTAAACTCATTGTATAATTATTGCTTTCCTCCCAGCATATAAACAAACATTTTACAGGTCTTGAAATTCAATTTTAACAAGGAGGGGAGCCTCCCTACCAACATTTTTAAATGGAGGGGAGTTGTAATGTTTGGGAGGGAGAAAAAAATCTTTAAACCCCACTATTATTTTACGTTCTATTTAAAGAATTACATTAATGCAGACATGACAAAATACCATTGAAAAAATTAAGTCAACTGAGAATGATTATGTAAAATGGTTATTTTTATTATAAAAAAGGGAAGAAAAAGTTTTATATATGCAGTGTATTTTTCAAGTTCCATTAAATGTGTTAAGGACCCTTAACAATTAGGTTGTTAAATAAATTTCTGAATTTAGATTTTATTTGATTGAGATTCACCTATCGATCGCGGAAAAGAAGCAAAGTTTGTCGATCTGTCACCAAAAAATGCTAAGTTCCTCGATCAGTCGTGGGGAAAAAAGCATATTTTGTCGATCGATTGTGGAATAAACGCAAAGTTCGTCGATCTGTCCCCAAAAAACGCAATGTTCGTCGATCTGTCGCAGAAAAAACGCAAAGTTTGTTGATCAGTTGTTTAAAAAACGAAAAGTTCTTCGATCTGTCCCAAAAAAACGTAAGGTTCGTCGATCAGTCATTTAAAAAACGCAAAGTTTGTTGATCAGTCATTTAAAAAACGCAAAGTTCGTTGATCAGTTGTTTAAAAAACGAAAAGTTCTTCGATCTGTCCCAAAAAAACGTAAGGTTCGTCGATCAGTCGCTTAAAAAATGCAATGTTCGTCGATCTGTCGCAGAAAAAACGCAATGTTCGTCGATCTGTCGCAGAAAAAACGCAAAGTTCGCTGATCAGTCATTTAAAAAACGAAAAGTTCGTTGATCAGTCGTTTATAAAACGAAAAGTTCGTCGATAAGTCGCTTAAAAAACCTTAAGTTCGTCGATCAGTCGTGAAAAAAAATGCAAAGTTCGTCGATCTGTGGTTGAAAAAACGGAAGTTTGTGGATCTGTCGCAGAAAAAATGCAAAGTTTGTCGATCTTTCGCGGAAAAACCCCACAAAGTTCGTCGATCTGTCGCGGAAAAAATGCAAAGTTCGTTGATCTGTCACCAAAAAATGCAAAGTTCGTCAATCTGTCACCAAAAAATGCAAAGTTCGTCGATCTGTCACCAAAAAATGCTAAGTTCGTCGATCTGTCACCAAAAAATGCAAAGTTTGTCGAACAGTTGCGGGGAAAAAAAGCAAAGTTCGTCGATCGATTGTGGAATAAATGCAAAGTTCGTCGATCTGTCTCCAAAAAATGCAAAGTTTGTCGATCAGTTGCGGGGAAAAAAAGCAAATTTCGTCGATTGATTGTGGAATAAATGCAAAGTTCGTCGATCTGTCTCCAAAAAACGCAAGGTTCGTTGATCAGTCGCTTAAAAAACACAATGTTCGTCGATCTGTCGCAGAAAAAACGCAAAGTTCGTTGATATGTCACCAAAAAATGCAAAGTTCGTTGATCAGTCGAGGGAAAAAAGCAAATTTCGTCGATCGATTGTGGAATAAATGCAAAGTTCGTCGATCTGTCTCCAAAAAATGCAAAGTTTGTCGATCAGTTGCGGGGAAAAAAAGCAAATTTCGTCGATCGATTGTGGAATAAATGCAAAGTTCGTCGATCTGTCTCCAAAAAACGCAAGGTTCGTTGATCAGTCGCTTAAAAAACACAATGTTCGTCGATATGTCGCAGAAAAAACGCAAAGTTCGTTGATATGTCACCAAAAAATGCAAAGTTCGTTGATCAGTCGTGGGAAAAAAGCAAATTTCGTCGATCGTTTGCGGAATAAACGCAAACTTCGTCGATCTGTCCCCAAAAAACGCAAGGTTCGTCGATCAGTCGCTTAAAAAACACAATGTTCGTCGATCTGTCGCAGAAAAAACGCAAAGTTCGTTGATCAGTCGCTTAAAAAGCGAAAAGTTCGTCGACCAGTCGCTTAAAAAGCGAAAAGTTCGTCGATCAGTCGCTTCAAAAACCTTAAGCTCGTCGATCAGTCGTGAAAAAAAATGCAAAGTTCGTCAATCTGTCACCAAAAAATGCAAAGTTCCTCGATCAGTCGTGGGAAAAAAAGCAAATTTTGCGATCGATTGTGGAATAAACGCAAAGTTCGTCGATCTGTCCCCAAAAAACGCAATGTTCGTCGATCTGTCGCAGAAAAAACGCAAAGTTCGTTGATCAGTCATTTAAAAAACGCAAAGTTCGTTGATCAGTTGTTTAAAAAACGAAAAGTTCTTCGATCTGTCCCAAAAAAACGTAAGGTTCGTCGATCAGTCGCTTAAAAAATGCAATGTTCGTCGATCTGTCGCAGAAAAAACGCAATGTTCGTCGATCTGTCGCAGAAAAAACGCAAAGTTCGCTGATCAGTCATTTAAAAAACGAAAAGTTCGTTGATCAGTCGTTTATAAAACGAAAAGTTCGTCGATAAGTCGCTTAAAAAACCTTAAGTTCGTCGATCAGTCGTGAAAAAAAAATGCAAAGTTCGTCGATCTGTGGTTAAAAAAACGAAAGTTTGTGGATCTGTCGCAGAAAAAATGCAAAGTTTGTCGATCTGTCGCGGAAAAACCGCACAAAGTTCGTCGATCTGTCGCGGAAAAAATGCAAAGTTCGTTGATTTGTCACCAAAAAATGCAAAGTTCGTCAATCTGTCACCAAAAAATGCAAAGTTTGTCGATCTGTCACCAAAAAATGCAAAGTTCGTCGATCTGTCACCAAAAAATGCAAAGTTTGTCGATCAGTTGCGGGGAAAAAAAGCAAATTTCGTCGATCGATTGTGGAATAAACGCAAAGTTCATCGATCTGTCTCCAAAAAACGCAAGGTTCATCGATCAGTCGCTTAAAAAACACAATGTTCGTCGATCTGTCGCAGAAAAAACGCAAAGTTCGTTGATCTGTCACCAAAAAATGCAAAGTTCGTTGATCAGTCGTGGGAAAAAAGCAAATTTCGTCGATCGTTTGCGGAATAAACGCAAAGTTCGTCGATCTGTCCCCAAAAAACACAAGGTTCGTCGATCAGTCGCTTAAAAAACACAATGTTCGACGATCTGTCGCAGAAAAAACGCAAAGTTCGTTGATCAGTCGTTTAAAAAATGCAAAGTTCGTCGACCAGTCGCTTAAAAAGCGAAAAGTTCATCGACCAGTCGCTTAAAAAGCGAAAAGTTCGTCGATCAGTCGCTTCAAAAACCTTAAGTTCGTCGATCAGTCGTGAAAAAAAATGCAAAGTTCGTCGATCTGTGGTTGAAAAAACACAAAGTTCATGGATCTGTCGCGGAAAAAAATGCAAAGTTTGTCGATCTGTCGCGGAAAAAAATGCAAAGTTTGTCGATCTGTCGCGGAATAACCCCACAAAGTTCGTCGATCTGTCGTTTAAAAAACGAAAAGTTCATCGATCTGTCCCCAAAAAGTGCAAGGTTCGTCGATCAGTCGCTTAAAAAATGCAATGTTCGTCAATCTGTCGCAGCAAAAACGCAAAGTTCGTTGATCAGTCATTTAAAAAATGCAAAGTTTGTTGATCAGTCGTTTAAATAACGAAAAGTTCGTTGACCAGTCACTTAAGAAACGAAAAGTTCGTCGATCAGTCGCTTAAAAAACCTTAAGTTTGTCAATCAGTCACTTAAAAAACCTTTAGTTCGTCGATCAGTCGTGAAAAAAAATGCAAAGTTCATCGATCTGTGCTTGAAAAAACGAAAGTTTGTGGATCTGTCGCAGAAAAAATGTAGTTTGTCGATCTGTCGCGGAAAAAACCCCACAAAGTTCGTCGATCTGTCGCGGAAAAAACGCAAAGTTCGTTGATCTGTCACCAAAAAATGCAAAGTTCGTCGATCAGTCGTGGGAAAAAAGCAAATTTCGTCGATAGTTTGCGGAATAAACGCAAAGTTCGTCGATCTGTCCCCCAAAAAACACAAGGTTCGTCGATCAGTCGCTTAAAAAACACAATGTTCGTCGATCTGTCGCAGAAAAAACGCAAAGTTCGTTGATCAGTCGTTTAAAAAATGCAAAGTTCGTCGACCAGTCGCTTAAAAAGCGAAAAGTTCGTCGACCAGTCGCTTAAAAAGCGAAAAGTTCGTCGACCAGTCGCTTAAAAAGTGAAAAGTTCGTCGATCTGTCACCAAAAAAAGCAAAGTTCGTTGATCAGTCGTGGGAAAAAAGCAAATTTCGTCGATCGTTTGCGGAATAAACGCAAAGTTCGTCGATCTGTCCCCAAAAAACGCAAGGTTCATCGATCAGTCGCTTAAAAACACAATGTTCGTCGATCTGTCGCAGAAAAAACGCAAAGTTCGTTGATCAGTCGTTTAAAAAATGCAAAGTTCATCGACCAGACGCTTAAAAAGCGAAAATTTCGTCGACCAGTCGCTTAAAAAGCGAAAAGTTCGTCGATCAGTCGCTTCAAAAACCTTAAGTTCGTCGATCAGTCGTGAAAAAAAATGCAAAGTTCGTCGATCTGTGGTTGAAAAAACACAAAGTTCATGGATCTGTAGCGGAAAAAATGCAAAGTTTGTCGATCTGTCACGGAAAAACCACAAAGTTCGTCGATCTGTCGTTTAAAAAACGAAAAGTTCATCGATCTGTCCCCAAAAAGTGCAAGGTTCGTCGATCAGTCTCTTAAAAAATGCAATGTTCGTCAATCTGTCGCAGCAAAAACGCAAAGTTCGTTGATCAGTCATTTAAAAAATGCAAAGTTTGTTGATCAGTCGTTTAAATAACGAAAAGTTCGTTGACCAGTCACTTAAGAAACGAAAAGTTCGTCGATCAGTCGCTTAAAAAACCTTAAGTTTGTCAATCAGTCACTTAAAAAACCTTTAGTTCGTCGATCAGTCGTAAAAAAAAATTCAAAGTTCATCGATCTGTGCTTGAAAAAACGAAAGTTTGTGGATCTGTCGCAGAAAAAATGTAGTTTGTCGATCTGTCTCGGAAAAAACCCCACAAAGTTCGTCGATCTGTCGCGGAAAAAACGCAAAGTTCGTTGATCTGTCACCAAAAAATGCAAAGTTCGTCGATCAGTCGTGGGAAAAAAGCAAATTTCGTCGATCGTTTGCGGAATAAACGCAAAGTTCGTCGATCTGTCCCCCAAAAAACACAAGGTTCGTCGATCAGTCGCTTTAAAAACACAATGTTCGTCGATCTGTCGCAGAAAAAACGCAAAGTTCGTTGATCAGTCGTTTAAAAAATGCAAAGTTCGTCGACCAGTCGCTTAAAAAGCGAAAAGTTCGTCAACCAGTCGCTTAAAAAGCGAAAAGTTCGTCGACCAGTCGCTTAAAAATCGAAAAGTTCGTCGACCAGTCGCTTAAAAAGTGAAAAGTTCGTCGATCTGTCACCAAAAAAAGCAAAGTTCGTTGATCAGTCGTGGGAAAAAAGCAAATTTCGTCGATCGTTTGCGGAATAAACGCAAAGTTCATCGACCAGACGCTTAAAAAGCGAAAATTTCGTCGACCAGTCGCTTAAAAAGCGAAAAGTTCGTCGATCAGTCGTGAAAAAAAATGCAAAGTTCGTCGATCTGTGGTTGAAAAAACACAAAGTTCATGGATCTGTCGCGGAAAAAATGCAAAGTTTGTCGATCTGTCACGGAAAAACCACAAAGTTCGTCGATCTGTCATGAAATTCGTTAATCGATAGTCGATAAATCACGAAATTCAACAATTAATAGCAGAAAACTCGCAAAATTCATCAAATTGTCTCGGGGGGGGGTGCGAATATCGTCGCACTCGCCGGATAGCGAGTGCTAATTTTGTCCTATATTACTTTACAGCTCTATATACTTTATATTTGGCATAATAGTGTTTAAGATACTAAGACAAACTAAAAACTTTGGAAAATCCCAACAAATCAAAAACTTTAATTTTTCTTTTTTTTTTTTATTTATGACCAGATCAGTTGATGGAAAATATCTCAAAATTTGCCAATCTGTTGAGGGTAAAAAGGCATGATTATGGCGGAAAAAATTTCGAAATTCCTCGATTGGTACAACAAATTATCGGAAAAATTGCTAGTTAATTGAGGAGAAAATCTAAAAAATGTTGCGAAATTCGTCCATTGAATGCAAGGAAAAATCACGAAATTCTTAAATCAGTCGCATGGAAAAAATATAAAAATTGTCGATTTATCGTGAGAGAAAATCACGAAATTTGTCAGTTGATTGTGGGAAAAAATAATGAAATCCTTTAGCCAGTTGCAAAAAAAAAAAAAGCAAAATTTGTTGATCAGTTGCAGAAAAAAATGCAAAATTTGTCGATCAGTTAAAGAAAAAATGCAAAATTTGTCGATCAGTTAAAAGAACTTTTGGTCTAGTGTCAACACTATTTTCTTCACATAATTTGCAGATCTTGGTAATCAAATCAAAAATTTTAAATTCATGGTGCAGTGTAGTTGCCTACAACAAATGTTACTTATAACCTGTTAGATAACATGTATTCAGTAATGAATGAGCTCAAATGAAATTTCTTACCACTCATTGACACTAGTGGGCTATTGAGTTCTGTCATATATGCTAATTAATCCATTTTGTTCTGGCTTTAAAGATAAGAAAAACAGTAAAGGGTTTATAAAGCACAAAAAGTTTTTCTTCATGAATGTTATTTTGTAGACATTCTATGCACGTGTTATTGAGGAGTTTAATATCTGTTATAATTTGATAATTACGAGATTAGTTGTTCATTCGATTATGGCTTGATGTATTTACAGTAATGTTATTTTTTAAAAGATGTGATACTATTAATATTTTTTTCTTTATTTTCAGAGCTTTTTTGGACATCAATCCTGAAAAAAGTTCAAAAGCAAAGAAAAATCCAGAATCATGTAATATAAATAAAGTCAGGAAGTTGATGTCAAAATTAGCAGCATTTAGATGGCATATTTTTTAAAACCTGTCGTATCTTATGTAAAATATGTACAAAATAAATAATTTCAGAGTTCCTGAATTAAAATTTTTATTTTTGTCTGTAAATTATTTAAAAAAATGCTTGTTTTTAATATGTGTGATGACATATTTTAAAGATTTTTCTTGAACAGTTCTTAGAAGATCATTCCTTGTTATATTAAAATTTTTCCTGAAAGTAAGATTTAGAGTTCTTTTAGTTTTGGAAAATTGATGAAATTGTTCATTATTTCAGGGTGTTCTGGACATTTATAAATTAGTCATAGAACAAAAGGCAGGATGTTACTGAAATTGATGACTCGGCATTCTATCCTGTCCTTCCCAAAACACGAAAATCTGTATAGTACTTCCCAGTATGTAAATATTCATTATTTAACCACAGTAGCTGACCCGAGTTAAATCGGGGTAATAACACTGTTTCTTTATCTAAACGGCGGTTGAAGTGGTTAAGTTATTTGCATTTTTACATATAGTTTATTTTGGCTGTAGTATTTTCAACCAAGAATTTTTTTTTTCTCTGATGATCCTGAACAATTTCACATTTTTACAAATAAATCCATGTTTTACACTATCTCCAAGTAAAATGCTTAACACAAAACTGAAGTGTTTTTGTGATTTTTTAAAAAGGCAAATATTATACTCTCTATTCCTGCATTTAGCTAAAACGACATTAATCTCACTTGGGTTTGGGTAGAACCCAGGCATCAAAATGCAAAAGAATGTGCAAGCAGATAAATACCAAAGTGATTCTCAAAAAACTTAAAACGAAAGTTATATTGAAAGAAATAGAAATAATTTTAACATTTTGATATTCATTAAATTATGTCTTTGATACATTATTATGCAAAAGTTTATTACAAACACCTTCCTCAGTACATTAAAAAAAAAAATCATGAATAAGTTCATTTGTTGTTACGAATACATAATCGTAAATATTCAGAGTATGATATTAAATAAGAGATAAGTACTAAAAAATTTCTGTTTTTTTTTTTCTATATTTTTCAAAGGTGTGCATTGTTGAGCTAAAAGTTATACTTGATATTGAGTTATGGTTTGGACAAATTTAGCCTGTGATTTGTAACAAATTTGATAAGTGTTTGTTACTCTGCCTGGTTAATAATGCTTAAGTGTCTGTTAATTTTTATTTTACTTAGATGTTGGCAAAAATTACTACACTTGTATATGAAGTTTTACGTAATTTTTTTTTCGGAAATATGAAACAATCATGTTTAATAAAACTTATACACATGTCATTTTTCAATGCTAAATATAATTTTATTTTGTAAGCTGTATAGTATTGTAAATAGAAAAAGTATGTAATATTGAGAAAGTTGCTAATTGTTTTAAAAAATTATATGCAAACCACCATATATATGTAGTGGTAGAACAATCTTAGAAATATTATCAAGTTTTAAATATACAGGCTGTCTAAAAAAAGCTATACAGTTTATTTTTGTATCTATATGAGATGGATAAATAATGTAATCTGCAAAAATGTGGATTGGTTTTAATCATCTCCAAACATCATGAAGTTGCAGAGTGTCAAGTATTGTGACTTGCTTCACTTTGCATGCAATTTGAAAAGTGAAATCTGTTCAAGCTTGGCAAATGTTTACAAACTAAGATTTAATGTGCCATCAATTACATCAACACATTATTATTAATCAATACATTTAAATATCAGATTTGTAGACATTATTCTCCAATAATGATTAGATTTCACGTTTCGAATTGCATGACAAAGTGAGATAATTCCTGGTTTTTGGAGGTATTGAAGCCACCTATTTGGTTACAAAGAATGTATAAAAACTAATTTTGGAAATATCTCCATGGAGATGAAAAGTATAGAATTGAAATTTTGTACCTTATGGCCCTTTTTGCAATTTATACTATTTATCTATTATCTTACTTATAATAAAATCCAAAGGCGAGAAAGTGTCTGTAACGGTACCGGGCTGTACCACTCTGGTCTGCGAGTCGACCGTAGTTAAACGCCATGTTAGGCTTACTGAAAAAGATATGCTAACACATGACCACTAAACGATAATTTCTTCTACGTGAAATCATGTCTGTTCTGCATATTTTCACATAAAACATGTATATCTTATCCAATTATAATGTATTAAGTTACAAATTAAAAATAAGCTATTATAAACATCAAATTACTAAATATAAACAAACAAACACTGTTGCCATTCAGAATTTCTAAATCTTGAAACAAATGAATGACTCTTTGAACGCTTCATTAAAAAAAAAAAAGGTTAATTATCTGATTCTGTTCTTAAAATATTTGTAAAAGCATATTAAAGTCTCTAAATATTTTAATTTTGTTTAAAACCTTCAAAAACTATTTTTGCAGCCATCTTTCGTCAATTAATATAAACAATCGAACTTTGATAAAAATACAAGTTAATATTTGCATATAATTAGCATATTAAAATTTATTGTGAAAATTACAGAAATTACATTTCACTTTGCTAATCATTATTATTATTGTTGCAAAAAAAAAAAAAAAAAGTGAGTCATTCACTTTTGAGAATCATTCATCAAAATTATTTGTGCTGTACTGATTGCTATTTGGCAACGTGAGTTTTACTGCTTTAACATCTTTGTTGATCTTTCTAAATGCTGTTTTGAACGCGCGGTGGATTTGAATATGTTCAATCAAATCAGTTTTTATTGTTGTTTTATATTATTTAAGGATTGTTTTAGTGATGCCTGATTAAAATTATGAAACGCCGATTGAACGTATACGGCGATTAATTAGATAAAGACAGTCGAGGTGGCTTGCTTGGAAATCACAAGCAACATTGGACCGTATAGGGGAATATGGTGCCATCTACCGGTAGATAATACAAACAATTTTTTAAATTTTGTTTCCATCGTAAATAAAATTATTTTTTTCTTATGAAACGTAATTAAAATATAAGGAATAAATAGTACCGAGTAATTTCCATTTAATTTTGCTTATATAATCAAAAAATGAGCTATGTGGTGCGTTAAGCTCTTTAGAAACACATTGATAACACTTTTTTTTTCAGAAAATTTCACACATGGATTATTTTTAAAAAATATTTAATTTGAATGTTTTGCCCATTCGTTGAACTATTTCGAAAATTGAATATTGAGTCAATATCCTGTCATTTTTGACAGGGGTATATACTAGTACAGAAATAAAATGTTGCATTACTTGACATCCTATGTATAAATATACAGTTACTGTTGGAAGTAATCATGCGAATTCTTGAAATAACTATTTCATGGTCATTTACAGTTCTGATAACTACTGCAATTTACAGCGATATATGTAAATGAGTAGAAAATTATGGGCATTTATGCTTATTTACAATCTTGATATTACAGTCATATACGATAATTTATAATCTACAGGGTGTCTCAAAAGTCTCCGTACAACTTCAGAAATTTATTTTTTTAAAAATAATAGGCCTACAGCAAAAATAATTACAACAGTGCATAGAGTAACTTAAAAAGTTTTTTTTTTTTTTTTTACAGCCTTAGTAAACTTCAAAATGAGATACTTGCGTAGCACGAAGAATATCAAGACGATATTTCAATTCAATCCACAAACGTTTTTTCATGCTAACATCAACAGTAGCTACTGCTGTTTGGATCTTTTGTTTCAATTCCATGAGACTATTAACTTTTATTCATCAAACATTTCTTCATTCATTCATCAAACATTTCTTCATTCATTCATCAAACATCTTCAATTCAACATTTTATTTCATCAAACAGTTGTAACTACTGTTGATGTTAGCATGCTGAAACGCGCGTGAAGGGAATTGGAATATCAACTTGATATTCTTCGTGCAACGAAAGGATCTCATGTACAAGTATACTAAGGTAGTACAAAAAATCTTTTTAAGTTACTCTGTGTACTGTTGTAAATATTTTTGCGGTAGGCCTATTATTTTTTTAATCAATTTTTGAAGTTGTACGGAGGCTTTTGGGACACCCTGTATATTACTGTGATTTACGGTCAGACACATTCTTGAAAGTAACAGTTATTTACGGTCAGATAAATTCTTGAAAGTAACGGCTATTTACGGTCAGATACATTTTTGAAAGTAACGGTTATTTACGGTCAGATGCATTCTTGAAAGTAACGGTTATTTACGGTCAGATACGTTCTTGAAAGTAACGGTTATTTACGGTCAGATACGTTCTTGAAAGTTACTGTGGTTTACGGTCAGATACGTTCTTGAAATTTACTGCTATTTACGGTCTAATACAGTCTAAATAGATTACGGTACAAACTGTAATATTACAGGAAAATCTTGGAGTCTGTGCTGCCAAGCTTTTCCCGTAATCCAACGGTGAAATTTTTATCAGTGTACACTGTTAAAAATTTGCAGCAAACTGTTCAGTCATTTGACCATTTTTATAGAAAACGGTTACATAACCGTGATTTAGCGCTATTGTGGCCATATTTTCCCCTATAATATGGTCAGAATAGATTTAAATTACGGTTATGTAACCTTATTTTACAAAAACGGTCAAATGACCGGACAGTTTGCTGCAAATTTTTAACAGTGTACTTGGTAAAATGTGTTTTCTAGGACCATTTGAAACAGCTCCAAATTTTGGTGGTAGGGAAAAACCTGGTACTAATCAAAATTATGTGAATATACTTCCAGTTACAAAAAGGTTTGTTAATAAATTTGGAATAAAATTTTAAAACACATATACATCTTTTAAAGCCAGTAACTGAGTTTTTTTTTCGGTTTTCAAGCAATTTTTAACGTTGTCACGAAATGGCTTTCTCAGCTTATAATTCCAGAATTCGCTACACTCCTTCTGGTACCCGCTCTTTGCAGACTGAATATTGTATTGAAAACCATGGGTACCCAGTATTGCCCCAACGGATGACCAAAATTCAACGTTGTCGTTCTCCAGAATAGCTAGACATATACACACCGTTAAGTGGCATCAAAATTTCGTGTGAAAGCTGTCGAAAACAGTGGTTTACTTACCTAAACCGATCCGTTAAACTATAAAATGAACTAAAAGTGAAATTAACTGCGGAAAAAAATATATTTTCTTGATGAAAATAAAAATAATCAAATATATCATGAAATAAAACCACTCTATTATTAAAATAACCATAAGAATATTTTATTGTTTATGTTATTTTTTATTTTTCTAAAAAAATAAAAATAAATGAACAATACAATGTTTAATGCATTTGAAAATACATGAATACGTATGTTATTTAAACCAAGTGTTTTGGTTATTGGTTCAAGTAATTCTAAAATTTAACAACACATTCTAAAATTACGTGGTAACTGCAAAATCGTACACTTATATTTTAAAAATAATAATAAATTTTCTATTCTTATTACATTTTTATAATTTTTAATATGAGAAAAGAACAATATCCAGTTTAACAGGCGTAATAATGCAATAGTTTGGGTATTGTGCTTACAGCTATATATTTTGTGAAATTTGGTTCTAAATATAATTACAATTTTCTTATATAAGAATTAAGTGCAATTAAAAACTTATTAGTAAAAATGCATTGCTAATACTTATATTCATTTTAATAAATCAACGTATCTCATGCAAGAGTCTCGACTAAACTATTAATGATGGAAAACCCATTAGATTAAATTTTGTTAAATAAACATGTCTTATAAATTCGGCCGGATGCGATTTAAATTTCTAGATTCGTTTTCAAATAGGTATTATAATTATAATAGATTGCAAAATAGATTTATTTATCTTAAAACCACATCTATAATATATATCCCTATAGAATACTGGTTGTAACACAAATGGGAATAATTCTTAACGGAATCAAATACAAATTTTACGAAATAAATTTCAAAGATAGAATGAGAGTAGAAATGCGTTTCTTCATTATGAGAGGTTACGATATCTCATCAATATGTAAACAGACACAGATACAAAATATAATTCAGTTTAAACGTTGATGAAAAATAAATTATAATATATGCAATTTTAACAGACTTAAGTTAGGAATAATTTTCTCTATTTCAAATAACATAATCGTAGCAAAAGTTTAAAGTTATCTGTTTCAACTGCTTATCAGTTGTTTTGTAAAGCTTTTAATAATGATTACTCAGAAATTAATTAATTGATCTACACAGAAGCAGACATGAGCACACAGAAAACCATCTTAGTACGTTTAGTTTTCATTTAAATGCTTTTTAAGAAATAAAATATTACATCTTTTGTACACGTCATATTTATTATCTGTAAAACATTTATAGAAATTATTCATTGAAACATTAATAGAAAAAATATGTAAGTAGAAATTACTATTTATTGGCATTTGTTTTACAATAAATTAAAGGAATTTTGAATTTTAAGAAAATGTATTGCCTAAGTATATTTAATATTTATATTTTAATTCCACATTTGTTGGAATAAGTCGTCTTTAATCCACAGAAATAAGAATAAAATTTACTAAATTTTTAAAAGAAAAAGACATTTCAGGTTTTGTTGATAATTTTATAATTTAAATGTATTTTTTTAGATTAATACGAATAGATTGGTGCGAATCGTTGTTGCAAATTACAAAAAATAAATTAAAATAAACTTGCCTTATACTCAACCACACACTTTTGCAAAGGCACAGTTGATGTAATCGAAATGAAATTTTGAATTTAGACACTTCATGTTATGATCTAGATAATGATCTAGATAACGAACAGAATAATAACATTTGAGCTGTTATATTTCATTCACACTTGCAAAATTCCCCGAAACTCAATAGTAATCCATGTTTTGACATAATAAAATGATGTTGTTTTTAAATGATGTTGTTTTTAACACTTTAAAACATAGTTGAAACATGTTTATGAACTGGATTTTTCTGTCTGTCTGTCTGCCCGTGCTCTAATTCGCGTAAATATTCTCGGATTTCATCATGCGTAGAACTCTTAGAATAAATTTAACTAAAATTATTAACAAAATAAGTGAACAATTGGCGGGTGACGCAATTGATAATGGTGAAATTAAAAATCTTAAATTTCTATGAATTGAAAATGCAGTTTAAAATTTTAAGTTATAATTAGAAATTCAGAAACGTATACATAAATTAGACACATTTGAAAAAGATGTAGCATCTAGTTAAGAGTATCAGAAAAATATTACGTAAGCTAAAGCATAAAATTTATAAACGTTTAAGGCGGAATGTTCTAACCCTGTACCAGGCTGGCCCTATAACAGGCCCGTGTTATAGGGCCCGTTAAAATCGCTGTAGATACAAATATTTTAAACAGAATTATGTTTTAAAAAGTATATTGAAGGAATGGATAGGAAAGATAATACCGTAAAATCCGGTAATCCGAAAAGCATGGGACCAAAGGATTTTCGTTTGACCGGGGTTTCGTAGGAATTTTCGGATAACCGGGAGGCTTCCTAATTTTATTCTACCAGAAGACACTACTCACCCTCCTCGCTTCGCCACAGTCAGGTTCGTACTTGTAAGTGAAGCAATGCATTTACACAATGGTTCAAATAAATAAGTTGACGCTGTTTATTTATTTCATAAACAGCATGCTTGTTTTAAAATAAAATATTTCATTTTTTTTAAAGGAGTTTTAAGGTCTTTTGGTTAAGCCGATTTTCGGATAATCGGGGTTCTGCTGTATAGCACCAAGCCGCGATTAAAAAATTATATATTTGTTTGAATTTACAAGCATTCTTATGAAAATGCAGAAAAATCACCGTACTAAATACCGTCGTTCTGATAAAGGACATCACAACACAGCTCATCTAGAAAATGAGTGTTGTAATCTGAAGTCATCGTTGAAGTGATGGTCGAACAACAGCATGTATAGTTGTCTAACGAAAGCGTCATCAGACGACCGGTAAAGTTTCTTTGATCTATTGAACTCTCAAACCTTTCATCTCTAGACGTACTTCGCCCGGTGGAAATTTCTCGAAATGAACAAAGCCAGCGGATGGCGCTAATCGCGTCTAACTTTTGAATGGCATTTATGTTTATAGTTCCGTTGTGTATAGTTGTGCCGTGTGTTCGTTATCAACATAAAAATGTGTATCGTATCCCGCAATAAAATTTTATTTATTAGTTTTAAAAAAAATCTTCAAACCATTTTTAAAGCTCTACAGAAATTATAACCAAGAATATATTAGATGAGATAAATTGTTTATTTACTCTTTAAGTTTTTAAGTTTAATTTGGTTTTACTGTCAATGAACGTACTGAAAGCAAAGATACTAATCTATAAAAAAGTTGAGAAATATATTCTTCGAGCTTAACGTTTGAAAGTTCTTCCTAGAAATAACGGTATTTGAATGCACATAGCAGATTTGGGGATTCTTACTTATTTTCGATTTTTTCTTTTTCTTTTTTTTTTTTTTTTTTTTTTTTTTTTGCAAAGAAACTAAGTGTTAATAGAGTTGATGTTTTATTATTAAAATTGTAAAATTACACAGAGATATATTGCCCGTTTACATCAAAACAAGTAATAAACAGAAAAACAATTTATTGTTTAGTGTACAAATAAGAAGGAATGTGGTATATACAGGATGTCTGTTTTTCCGTTGACCTACAGCTAATTCCTAAACAGTTAGTTTCAGAGGTAAAGTTCCAGGTACAAAAATGTCTCAATTGTTGTTCTTCGTTATAGGATTATCCATTCGCACTAAATAGGTATTTTTAGGTGCGTTCGTAATTATATAAATACGTAGCACCTATTGTCGTCGCTTGGTCCGTCCGTCTGTCCGTCCGTCTGTCTGTCCGTCCGTCCGCATATAACAACACAAAAACTACCCAAACGATTGGTTTGAAATTTAAGACATATTATCTTTGCAGAATTTTGTCGAGACATTTCAAGTTTTATAAAAATCGAATCAAAACTTTAGGAGATATTAATAAAAATATTTATTAAGAAATTTGATTTTTTTAAAAAAAATCGGTGCTTTCTTGTTATAGGATCGTTCGAAGTTTGATCGTCAAGCGACCGAGATACTTATTTTATGACAGAAATTAATCTGCAGACGATATAATTCATTTCACAGAATTAAAAATCATCAAGATCTGAAAATTTATATGACTAGCTATAGTACGAACGCACCTCATTTGTCACGTTTGACGTACAATTTCCAACTTGTTTATGTTTAAATTTAAATTCTTGTATGGTCACTGGATCCTAAAAGTTTTAATTAAAACGTTTACGCTTGCTCCAACAAGTACATTAGCAAATGTTCAATTCGTTTGCGACCTTACCTTACCGATTTACAGTGCTTTAAATTCTATCAATATTTCGTTTTCCTCTGACACTAAAAATGCATTTTTAGTTTTTATGCAGTCTCTAAAAAGATAGACTACTAGAAATATATCGAATTAGATGTAAATAAAGATAAAGCAGTGAAATCTGATATCTCCATAAATTTGGTTTCGATACGCCATATATGGATTCCGCGTTCAAAATTAAGCGGCACTATTCGATTTCAGATTTATCTGTGAAAGTTTTCCACTGTTTGAAATTAAATAAATTTACATTGAACTGTAAATACAAGTTGGTTTAAAACAATTTTGCAACTTTTGTGGGCAATTACAATTTTAAGTATAACTTTAAAAACATTGAAACTGAATATTTCAATTGTAAATGTAATGTAATGCTTGTTCTCGTGTTCAATTTTTATCAACCAATTGGAGATTGACATTTTATTATGATACATTTTAATTAACTCTCTGCCTCTCCAGCAAAAGAACAAAATTGTAATATTGTTTTCTCTGTATTTTATTTCAAATACTAAAAAAAGATACTTCTTCCAACATTATGTAAAAAACTTTATTACCTATATCAATGTAGTTTTTGTTACCATTAATTATAATTCAATGTATTACAATTGAGCTATATCTGTAGAATTATATAAATTTAAATAATGATTGTATTGCAGCGAAACTCAGAGCTTTGTGAACGTATTAACACGGGAGTGTCAGTGGGAGGGTTAATAACATTTTAATATATATTATATTTTTATAACTTTAAACATTAATTAAAAAATCATTTTAGCATGTGTAAAAATTATTTAATTTTTCCATTTGTCCACACGGATATTTTAAAATAATTATAAATTAATAATTTACACAAAAAAAAATCCGAATGTGCCACGAAAGCTCTCATTAAGTAACATCAATATCAATCTAAGTTTTAAACAAATGAAGAACGGATATGTATAATACCACACATATATAAGTATGTTGTGACGTTTTTATTATATTTACAAACAGATTTAGAAACAAGCGGGAAAAATTCTACCTTACGACAGAATATAGATTGGCCACCCACGGCTTTTATCGTTGAGATTTTTTCAACCAAGTCTAACTCGTCAAAAAAAAAAAAGTGTTTATTAGCATAAGCCAGCTTCTCCACTTTAGAATTTAGTTAGCGCTCTAAGATTTTTTGTGAGGCTGGCGGAACATATTAGGCACGAACACACCAAGTTTTAAAAAGATTCGGTGAATAGAAGTATTTTTAATAAATATAATAGTAAAAAGATGTGGCTCCAATGGGCTGAGACGTGGCGAGGTAGTTGTTGTTTACAAATGTGCTAGCTTAATGACACCGTTTAAACTGTTTTTAATGGTTCAAGGCATTTTAGTACTTAATAGATAACCTAAAAAAGGTAATGAAAAGTTCTATGATAGCAGCTTTTATGATGGATACAGCTGAGAGAAGTTGTTTAACAAATGATGAGTTAGCATTAATTGACGGGATCTTAGAAAGCGGTGGGGGGAAGGGAGGGGGAGCTATACAAAACACAAGTGCTCTACGAGACCCGATTTAAAATAAATCCTCACTTGCAATTGAGAGATGGGACTTTAAAAGTGATCCCCTTTTCGCCCCTCTGACGGTCCCCCCAAGAGATATACGTAAAAACCGAGGACGCCAAAAGAAGCGGGGGGGGGGATACCTTTAGGCGGTTTACAGCTAATTTTGCTGAAATTTTGAGCTGTCCGGCCCATAGGAACAGCGAAAAATGGGAAAAACTAAAATAAATATGAGAAATTGAAAAAAATAAATAAGAAAAGTGCTCCTGACAGGAGACGGGAGAGAAGGAGGGGGAGAGTAGAACCAGACAAAAATGCTTGATGAGATCAAACTTTTGATATGGTACATGACGGGGTTTGAACACCTTGAATGTCTTCCCCGTGGGGGGGGAGTAACTCCGGTCCTATGGGAGATAAGGCCTCGGGACCCTCTTAGAAATGTCGGCCTCGACGATTTTAACTTCGTTGGATCCTTTAGCCTACGTCCTCTGTGGGGCTTAAAGGGGCTGAGAAAGATGAGAAAATCTAAAATTTAAAAAGAGTTGAAACAGAGAACTATGTTTCTTAAGGGAGGGGGGAGTGAGCGGCGGAGAGTAGGACCAGACCATAGTGCTTGACGAGATCTATCTATTGATATGTTACATGAAGGGGTTTACATGGTGTTTACATTTGGGGGGAGCACCAAAAAGGTCTTACTGAACCTTTCCTATGATTATACCCAGGTTGCAGTTATGATTTCGCCAAGATCATCGCAAAGCTTATATAGGCATCCTATATACGCATATATATATTCCAAACACTCCTATATGTGCCATATACGTCATTATACACATATTATTTATGTTTTATATGTCGTATATACATCATATACACATGTCATATATATACATCATACATGGCTATAACTTGGCCACATACGTACAGAAATTATATATATATATATATATATATATGTATATCATATATTATTATAATGTCATACATGCTTTATAATTTGGCGCTAAATCTTGGCCGCTTGGCAGTTCATCCTTGGAAGCCGCTATAACACGAAAGTACCAAATTTACAATATATTAATGAAAACAGAAACAAAAATATTTCATGCTTGGTGGCTACTATAACACGAAAGTACCAAATTTCTTTTTTATTTTTCATATCTGATAATTTGCATCTATCCTTTTTTGTAATTTTAACATTTTTGTAACGATTTTATGCATTTCTATTGCCTATTCAAAGAAAAATCCTTCTAAAGTTACAGAATTTCGTTAAAAACGGTTAAAATAGTAAAATGTGAACATCGTTTGGTCCATTCTCGACCGAAAGCAACAACCGTTATCATTATCTTTTTACGCGTGAAGGTTTCGTTATGGTACTTCATTGTGAAGTTTGGTAATTTTTGAAATTCATTATTTGAAACGCGGCATAATCATTCGATTTGAAATTTATATCAAGAAAAAAACAATTTTTTTCCGTTCTAACGCAGTTTGTCTAACAATTTTGTGACAAATACTTTTTGAGCTATTAATTTTTTTAGTAACTTCAAATGTTTCATTTTCCGAGATTAACCTGTGGCAACGATGGATTGCTGTGACTTTTCATAAACATGAAAAATGATAGAGATTGAAAGAATAAGCCTCCCTGTGGGTGGCTAATAAGAAAATGGAATGAAGAAAACATCTAGGTTGCCTAATAAAACATTATTTGCACTAAACTCAAGATCTACTGTGATTTTGAAGTCTTAGTGTTATTGTTTTTCTTCTAAAAAAGCCGATTCGAGAAAAAAAAAGTATTTGATGTTGATAGATCAGAATCAGGAATGGTATAACTATACATATGTATCTGTTACAGTACTTTTCTAATACACATCTTCTAAATAAAGTAGTTGTAATTGCCCCTTTAAAATTTTACTGAATGTAAAAAATGTAGTTATAACAAGTGTTAATTATCCCATAGGTTTTGCGAAATAAGAGAATAAGTTTAAAAACTCAGATGCTTACTTATTTTCAAATTAAAATAACCATTTATTTAAAGTAACCCATATTCTTTATAACAAATATTGTTTGTGCAAAAGTACAGGGTGACTTTTTATTAACCTATATCTTTAAACTGTAATAATATCCTAGAGCCTCACTAGATGCCGGCACGAATGCGTGCAGCGAAAGAGGTCATAAAAGTTATTTGTTTAGTTAAAAATAAATGTGCAACGTTAAATTAGCACAAATTAAAATAATTTCTAATGGCAAACAGCTGTTTCAGAGCCCTTAAGCTCCATCTTCAGTGCCAACTCAAAAGGTAAAAACTAATTAAAAACTCCTAGGCCATGACCGCTTGCCTGCCATCTCTCGCCCCGCGGCCAGATGAAATGGCGTTGAATTTTTCAAAACAACAGCGGAGACGAGGAAACACACGTGACAGAGAGACCAATAGGAACACTCCGCCGACCGGGAAAGTTTAAGTGTGGAGGCGAATAAAGGAGGGGGGGACGAAGAGAATTAACTAAGCGAACATTTATTTTTAATATAACGGCACAAAGTTTTAATCCACCTTTTAGTTATTTGTTTAGTGTCAATTACACGCAATTTCGAAAATGTTTCCGAAGCGTCATATTCAACTGAAGATAGTATTTTTATATTTAAAAATTAGTATTTGTGTGGTGAAAATACAACACCATTTCTGCGGAAGTGGTATTCAACATTCAGAAGCAAGTTATCACCTATCAATACCAAAATCGTTATCGTAGTGCATTGCATTGGCCACTTTATTCACCAGAAATGGATCCATTCGATTTCTATCTTTGGACTCATATGAAATATTTCATGTACAAGAAGAAGCCGACAGACCTTATTAGCCTCAAAAATTTCATACCTGACTCAATTTCATGCATAAAAAAAAAATAAACGCTCCATTTTGTTACTGTCAACTTTGTGACTAATTAGCGCTATTGTATCAACTCTGAAGGTTCTGACGTTGAAACCCTTATCCATTAAATACCTTTTTCCCGTTCTTATCAATAAACAAATTTTTGTAGTGCTATCTGCAACGACTCAAGAATTATTTCAGTTAAAAGTTGTAGGTTAATTAAAAGTCACCCTGTATAATTGAGGCAAATAAATAAATAATAAAAATGGCGAAATTGTCTGTAAATCGAGAAATAAATATACTACTCACATCTGTTATATAGTTATATAGTCTCATTATGAATTAACTATAAAGATATCATATCTGTTGATATCTTGAACAAATCATGCCAATTGCAATTTATTATCTAAATATTACTGTCTAAATTATCCCGAATGAAATCTATTCTTTTCAGGGTATACGTTGAAAATAATTCATACATTTTGATACGTGCACTGAATGACATCACTTTTTGTATAAAAATTATATTCAATTTAATTATGCTTGCTACAACAAAAAGATTCATTGATTTAAACATCTATTTATAAAGATGGTTAATATTTGTAAAGATTATCTTTTCAAATATATATATATATTTCTATTTAAGTTGCATATTTATTTTTTTATTTTATTATTTAAACCTCATGTACGTAATTAATTTTCTTGCTTCATATCTATATGTTATTAAGAGCTTAATATTTTCGATTTTAGGTATAATGCTGACAATATTTGTTGGAATAACATGTATTTACTAGAATATTCTTATAAAACCCTTCTAAAGATTCTATAAGTTATTCACAGTTTTAATTTTTGCTTTTTCATCCTTTTAAGTATAATTCCTACAGTGTCCATTCCATTGCTTTTTATAATGTCTTATCCTTTTTTTTCACATGCGTTTTCATTTTTCAATATATATATATATATATGTGTGTGTGTGTGTGTGTGTGTAGCATTTTGAAGAGGTTGAGATATTACAATGAATAATATTCGATGAAAAGATGGCAGTCCTTCAACGATATAGCAAGTTGCAGTCGATATTAGCGAGTATGGCGAAGTAGAAGGCAATGAAATGAGTCCACCAAAGTTTTCCAATAAATCCAGCCAATCTCCAGACAAATAATTTTATTAGAAGACGAACAACACAGAAACAATTCCCAAAGGTCTAAAACTTATAGCCCTCGGGCTAACGTTGCTTCACTTCATTGAATTAAGATGTTACTGGGCCAGTTGAATATTCTACGGAATTAAAAACACAAGATACATATTTGTTTAGGCTTCCGAAAACGTCAAAAATCTAGTGCTCCGACCGATGCGACCTGGTTTTGTTCATTCAGCGGAGACATACAGTAATTTACGTCACGAGTGTACAAACCAATGAGTGAAAGGATAGCTCCAGCCCAGCAAATGAGGTGCGAAGGAGGAGCTAAGACGGTAAAGAATTCCGAACCTGGTAGCGGATTAATTTTGGAGTGAAACTACCTCAGCGCGCGAAAAATTTAGCATAATAATAATAATAAAAAGAAAATGGCTTTTAAAAAACATTCGAAATGAGAACGCGTCTCAGAATTTTATAGATTGGGGAACTGATAAAAGCTACAAATGATCTTAAATTTTAGATTAAGATTTGGAATAAAATAATTATTAATATACGGATATTTACTTTTAAAAGTACTTTAAATAGGAATAGATATTATTAAGAATTAAGGAAATACTGACTATGACAGAAGTTAGATTAATTTTAAAATATTAATGCGAATAAAATGGAAGGATACGAAGGAAATAAATTTTTATATAACATATATATATATATAACATATATATATATATATATATATATATATATATATATATATATATATATATATTAATTAGTGAATACAACTTTCTTTTTTTCATGGGACAACATTATTTATACATTCAACTAATTAAATAAATTTATTTATTATTTTATTGCTAAAGTTTGTTTATCAAATATAGCTTAAAAGTTTTATCTTACAAATTAATATTACATGATTTATTAACAGAAAAATTAAAAAACGAATTTAATTTTTTTTAACGAATTTAGGAATTATACTTAAGAGGATGAAAAATCAAAAATTGGAAAAGAAAAAAAATATTAACTCATAAATACGTAGGTATTGTTATTATACTTGAATATTACCCATAAAACGTAATGAAATATAGATTATGTACAGAAAAAAATTGCATTATTTTCCATTTCTAATGAAATTTAAAATATACATTTCAGAAAAAAATGGATAATTAGAAGAAAATACAAATATACTAAATTTTGGCGGGCATGTTGGTTTTCTTTTAAGTTCTGACAAATTTAAGCTATTTTAAAATAAAATGAAAGATAAAATCTTAAAATTTTAAAGAATGTAAAAATAAAGAAAAGTACACTTTAGAATGTAATTAATATATTTTCAAACTAAACATAAACACATTTAATCCTCTTCAGAAGATCTTTGGTTAACATACATTCTCAGAGTTGGATCCTCTATTTATGAAAAAAAAAAATATTTTTCTTATTTAAAGACAGAAATTTGGGATTAATTGAGGTGTAAAATCCCTATATTTTGAATTTATTTAAGATACATGAAATGCAAAAGCAGTAATAATTCTTTTTTCCTCATATGTATCCACTAATGACCTTTGGTTTTCCTTTTGCGCTAAAGTTTAATAACTATAGATTCCATGTTCTACCATGACATTTCACATCATTTGACTGCGCTATTTTCCACTGATAAAATCTCCTGCAATGAAAAAACACAACTATTATTATTACATCAACAATAAAGGCAAAATATATCCTCAGGCATTAGGTGACAAATGAAAGAGATTTATGTTTAAAGTGAAAAAAAATATCAAGAAATAATTCTCTAAAGTTAAACTAATATTCAGGAAATTTTATATTAACTTTTCACGTCTCATCAAAAATATGTCTATTTTAATTTGTAAATTTGTTTTTGTTGAAACGTTTCTGCAGTAACAAAAAAAGATGTATTGCATGCTCTTTGTGGAATTAAATGAGCAGACCCAGCACCTCCCCCCTACCAAATATATATATATATATATATATATGAAAACATCCCATACATTTTAACTACCAAATTAACGCAAGTAAAAACTTGTCGTTGGGGGCCACCGTAATACTTACCCACCATGGATATGCATAATATAAAATATGAAAATAAAACATGTGTAAACTACTTATAAAATGCATTGCAATTCGAATAAAATCGTGGCTGGATGACGTCCTAAACTTTAAAGGCTTGATCCCTGAATTGCTTAAAAGAAACATCCTTATAATTCCAAAAATGATAACACCAGTGGCTGAGAGGTTGTGCTCTCGAAGCTGGTAGACGGGAGGTGCTGGGTTCGATCCCAATCACGCCCGTCGGCCTAATCGTTCGGAGTTTTCGTGGTTTTCTTCGAGCCGTGGATTTATCCATGCGTAAATACGGATTAGGTTCCCTTAGAAAGACCCCCACGAAGGGCACTCCCCCCGGGCCTATATCCCTAGTGTAGATAATTGGCCGTCAATAATCAACCCAACCCAAAAATGATAACTAAGAATTAACTACAACCTATTAACCAAATAACTATCCTATTAATAATTAACTAACAACTAATTAACCTATTAACTAAGAATTTACTGCATGGGATTAAGCGTCTCATTTCCAATTAAAATATATCTTTGAATTGAAATTTGAATGAAATACAAGGTCATGAAAAATAAAAGAATGTAGAAAATATTATTACAAATATCTCGGTAACTCATTGCATGATCATCTTCATTCTTTTTGCAAAAATTATATTTTTTTTATTGTCTTTTATATTCACTCCTTAAAGTAAACAATTTCGAAAATTTTTATACACCTTTTATCAGAACGACTATTTCGAGAGTCCAAAAAAAAATTAGTTCCGGAACATCGAGGTGACTGAAATTCAATAAGCTGCTTCACATTATTACATACTAAGTACATACCATATTTTAAGTCTCTATCTCAATTCGTTCGACAGATAGATCGTTTACAGACACACAGACACACCACAGACAGACGGACGGCTATTTTTTTCCTAAAAATATGTTTTTCGAAAGTTCTAGTGTCTGAAACGTGTAAATAATTAGTCATTTTTTTTCTAATTTTAAAACGATTACAAGATTTACCCTACACTACGTATAATGGGTAAGTAAAAGGGAAAATAACCATTCTAATAGAAAATATGTATTGTTTCATGTTTTGTTAATGAAATAAACTTATCGAGTTATCTTCATAGTTAAATCGAAACAGTGATATTAAGAAGTATATATGTCACACATTTCAAAATTTGCAGGATTTAATAAAAATTGTGCTGCTTCACAAATGCTATAACTTTTAAAAACTTTTATGCTGTCACTACATTTTTTAAATCTTTAAAGACGTATATCGGTTTTTATACATTTTATAAGAATAAAAATTTAAATGAAGCTTTTAAAAAAACTTTTAGACTTTTTAAAAAATTTTTGCAGTCAGGAGGATTTAGTGCCCTACCAGTTATACAAAACTAATTCTTACTCATATTTTTTATTCAATAATTAAAATCATCAGTTACGTGTGCATTGTAAGAATTGACATTAAATGCCAAATATTACGGATTTGTAAAACACTATTTTTTAAAATTAATATTCGCTTTATTACGTCGCACAATTCTGAAATTAAATAAGGCAAATATTACTATTCGTAAGTAATAATATACAAATTACGAAAAACATTGCGCCTATTCTTTAAGACACCCTATTCATATCAATCATTATGTTGGATCAAATCTTTTTCTAGTTCAGTTGTTGGACATTGGAATATATGTTGATATTGCAATTTACTAATCTTTTTAGGGTTTCGTACTTACGTTACGTTTCGTATCACTCCTGCGTCTGTTCGTCTGTCTGTCACAGCCCTTTTTCTCGTAAACTATTGGACGTGGAAAGTTCAAACTTGGGAAAGTTATAAAGACTTCTTACCCACATATCTTACAGATTATTAGCCATTCACAAATATGTTTAGGAAAAATTTAGGGGGCTAATTAAGTTACGTAAAAAAATCTTTTCTTTTTGTATATCGAGTGAAAGATCTCGTAATACCGGACTTAAAAATATATTTGTATTAATTTAAGGTATTATATTTTCAGAGGTATTATCGAAAATACACCGTTATTTCATTTTATTTCATTCTTTCATTTAATTTATTGACTTTATTACAGTGAGTTTTGGAACAATTTATAAGAATTCTCCATTTTGAATTCATCTATTACTAGATTTTGTATGCAGAAATTTCTCAAAAAAAATGCTTGAATTCAAAACAAAACTTTGAAATACAACATGGGCAGCGGAGAAGAATCTTTGAATCTATTAATATGAAACGTTCCAAATAAAGTCAACCCCTGCTGTTTCTGCTATTTCCATACATATATGTATTTTTGAGGAAATCGCGATTCATTTATTTTTGGCAGTTTTCCCACATTCTGTTCAGAATCTTACTAGAAACTACTTTAAAATGACGATTCTTTATTTCAACTATTTAGTTGGATTCAAAGTATTTTTAAAGTTACTAATAAATAAAATTTTAAGGAGGACTTTAATAACAGTTTTTCTGTACTTATGTTATTATAACTGGAATTTTTCAAATAAATATTCTGTAGCATGAACCCAATACACTTTTGAAAATAAGGAAGTCTTTAATATATATTAACTCTTCATTTTTTTTATTAATATTTTCTTCTTTTTAGTGTTTAAAATATTTAATCGTGTTATTTTAATAGCCAGTTGGGATATTTTGCCGAGAATGGTGGTGAACATAATTAACTCCATTGCTGATGTAACTCGTAAACGGTTATAACCATGAAAAGTATTTGGCGATTTATCTATTTTACCGGACTAACGGAAAAGGTACACACATATTTTCAGATTATTATTTATATCCTATCTTATACAGTAATCCCTTAACATTCGCGATTTTAACATTCGCGAGTTTTGATTATTCGCGAACATGAAAATGCGGAAAACTTAACATTCGCGAGAATTTGACTTGATTATTCAAGATTTTTTTAAAAATTATATTTTGCTTTTTCAGAATTTACAGTTGTTAAAGATTGTTTCCCCTGTGTTTTTTCAGTATGTATTTACAAATCAATTTTCAGTATTCGGCTGAAAAAAGAGCGAGTGTTGTAGGAAAGCAAATAATAACAGAAGAATATTCATTGCAATGGGGATATTAGATGTGATGTGGTAAGGTAACGGCATCTCCAATCTAGTAGGTTCTCGTAGAGATGGAGCTGAAGTTGCACCTACATAGAAAATAAAAGTACTTCTGAAGCATTTAGCTGTAATTAAATATCGTATTTTAATATTGTATCGCATACTGGTCCACTAATACATCATCATGTCTTTGCGAATAGAGAAAGTCGAAATTACTTTATATATATAAAAAAAAAAAAACCTATGCTTTTTAACTGTAATTATTTCTTCAGCCAGTTAATTTGAATTATCTTCAATAAATAAATTTCATATTTATGAATTTGTATTATGAAATTATTATGAAATTGTATTATTTCATGAATATGTATGTACATTTACCTTCTACATATATGTTATGCATAACTTACTGTTAATAAATATTTTCTTTTGTTCTTTGAAGTGCTGTGTCACTCTGATTAAAATTTTATAGAACGTAACTCCTTTTTTAGTGCAGAGAGATAGACTCAACATTCGCGGATTTGACATTCGCGAGGTTTTCCTGGAACGTAACCCTCGCGAATGTTAAGGTATTACTGTATATATCCTATTTAACATCCTATTTACTGAACATTTAAAATGTATTAAAGGTACTAATTCGTTAAAAAATATATAATAAAATGCTCAATGCATTCCAATTTTTTTAATATTTTCTCATTTTTTGGGGCCTTTTTACACACACATTTTCAGATTATTAGCCATTCACAAATATGTTTAGGGAAAATTTAGGGGGTTAATTAAATTACTTGAAAAAAAAAATGTTTCCCTTTGTATATCGTGTGGGGTATATTGTGAAAGATCTCGTAATACCGAACTAAAAAAAAAAGATGTTTGTTTAGGTATTATATTTTCAACTCTATCGTAAAAAATGCACGGCAAAAATATGCTCCCCACCCCCTCTCTTTCGGAATATACTGAAACTATAATTGTGAAAATAATTTGGGGAAGTAGGAGTTTATTTTAATTTTGCAGGAGTACTATAGCGATTTTCATCGGTTTCATAGTTTTTGAGAAAAACGCATTTTTCCGTGACACACAAACTTTAAAATTCGGGCGGTCAGAGGGAGAGTTGACGGGCGCTCGGGGTATGTATCGACGCAGAATCATCCAAGGATATTGATAATGATTTTTGAAAAAAAAATGTCGGTAATTAGCGTAGATATTAATTAAGTTACTTGAAAAAAACTTTCTTTTAATATATTGTGTAGGGTTTTGTTCAAAAGATGTTGAAACGTCGAACTCAAGAATATATATTTTTAAATTTTAGGTATTATATATTTAGAGATATAGTCGAAAGTATACTGGAAAAATGTGCTTTCCGCCCCCCCCCCCCTCCTATTTCTGTTGAATTTATTGAAACTAAAATTATGAAAAAATTAGGGGTAATAGGGGTTTATTAATTAATAAATTTCATGTACGGAACCCTTTGAGCTCGAGTTATACTCGCACTTGACCGATTTATTTTAATAATAAACGACAATTTTTAGTAACAACGGATAAATAAATTTAAGGCATGATTGCGTACATATATGAGACTACCATCAATGACACAATTGGGAATTTAAAACAATCACGTTTCTTAAATACGAATACCCAATTTTGACATTAAATTTAGATTTAGCGGAAAATTTTAAGTTGGAATAGCGAACGGGAAGGTTTTCGGTGAAATAATTTACGAAGTACGCAGTCGGTGTGAAATTATGGACCTTTTTAGAGTAAATTTATTTTTAATAGTTGAAAAACAAGCTGCAATGCGTGTAGTAATTGATGTATAACGCAAACTAGTATAATGAGCAGAAAATTAGGATTTTCGTATATGAAATTTTTAAAAATTGATTTCTGTTAATATTTTTATAGTTTTTAATAAACATATTTTATATATAATATTTATATGATATATAAACTATAAAATTGATATTCAAAAAAGTTATGTATTTTAAATTTAAAAAGTTTTAACAAAAATCAATTTCTAGTAGCCTTACATATGTTAATCCAAATTTTTAGCTCAATAATCCAAGTAGTTGTGTGAGCTATGCTTAAAAAAAACTCAAGCTTTGCAATATGTTTTGAAACTATTAAAAATGAATTTATCATTATAAGATCATAATTTAACATTTGCATAACTCTTAAGTTACCGAATGACTTCATGTTGAGTAATTCAATGTCAAAATTTCCAAAAAAAAGTCAAAAATTAATATAAAATTAAAAAATTGCAAAGCTTTTTTATGTTTCTGATATCAGATGGCTACCTATAATTCCATTGCTATTATTATTTTTTGCTGTGACAATTTGGCAATTAAAATGACCCAGACAACCACAATCGTCCTTCGGACGATCTATAATGATCCTGAAAATCCTGTAGTTGTCATATCCTATAAAACTATCCAGTGAATATCCGGAAGATAGTTGACAACGGACCGTCTGAATACATTGTCCACAAAACAGCCGGCGAATGTCATAGAACGCACATCCGCAAATTGACTTTCTTCCTTGGCTTCCTTCCTCTGCACGCTACGCTAACGTATCAACCAACCTACCTACCAGACAAGTTTATTTTGCTTTTTGGTGAATGAAGAAACGTGATCGGCTTTTCGAAATCTGATTAATAAATAGTAATCTGATGTCAATAAAGGTAAGAATTATCTTTTTCATTTGTAATTCTATTCTTTATAACTTCCGTTTATATACTTATATTTTCTTGTGTAAAAGCGAAGTGCATATCAGACCTAATTATTCATGTAGGCTTAATGCTAAATGTTAATAGAGATGGTAGTGTAAACGCAACAGTAGTGATTTGTATTTAACAGTTTGATAAATTATTAAAGAAAATACAACCACTTTGAGTACTTTCTGAGAATTTTCAAGTTTAGATTACATTTTCTGCGTGAAAATGAAGATTTACTTACAGCTCCAGTTTGAACTCCTTTTTTTTTTTTTTTTTTTTTTTTTTTTTTTTTAAAACTTTAAACACTTAAAAAACCAAAAATATGTTTTTCCCTCATTCTTTTTAACTTAAAACACTTTAAAAGCAATTAAAAAATGCCCCCCCCCCCTCTTTTTTCTTTTACAATTAATTCCCATTACTTTAGAAATAACTTATTTCTTTACATAGATTTTAATGCATATTGATATATATTAATTAAAGCAAATGTATATATTCAAATATATAGGGTAGATGTGCCAGTAATGGGCCACTTTCAAAGTTTTTGATTTATAAAAAAATAACCAATAATAATTTAGCCTTTTATATATTTTTTTCATAATTCCTCCTTGTTTGTTTTATAATCTGGGTTATTGTTGACACTCTTAATCAAACCAATCAGGAAGCAGAAAATAATGTTTCACAGTTCCACAGATTTTCTGTGAAAATCTTAATGAATATGCTAAGAGCTGGCTTCACTTAAACAATTCATATATTTTTTATTTTCTTGAAAAAATTGCATGTTTTTGTTTAGACAATAATAGAAAACTTTGAATTTTACATACTAATGGCAATTTACAAAATTTCATTTATTTTTCAGGTTTTAGGACCATGGTCCATTACTGGAATGCTTAATTAGTCAATTTCCAGTAATGGACACCCCATGTGGACATTACTGAAAAAGCAATTTCAGTAATGTTCATAGTGCATATATTTTTTTTATTTAACTGAAAAGCTAAATAGTCAAATTTAATTTTTAAATTTTACTTACCAGAATGTAATAATATATTATTTTTATATAAATAGCTGTTTTTGTTAATTTCATGTACTAATTAATCATTTTTTCTAAGATTGCTATCAAATTATTATTTTGTAAACCGTACCTTGCATATTTTATAATGTGGCAATCAACACCCATCAGGAAACAGAGAATAATCTTTAAGGGCATGGGAAAATGAGGGGGCTCACACTCTCCCCTTTTAAAAAAAGACAATTTTTCAAGTCACCGAAGTTCTTAATCTATTTTCTGTCTTAAATGTTTCATTATTCAGCTCTGACAAAAGAACTACATACATAAAAAAATCCCTATAATATTAAATTTATAGTAGCAATGAAAGTAGTAAATCAGGATCAGGGGGCTCAAATGTCAGTTCTGATATTTTATTTTCAAAAAAATTTATTTAGTATTTAAAAAAACATTCAACCTACACTTTCATTTATTTGATATATTTTTTACAAATTGCTAAAAGTACTATATAAAGCATTTTTAGGAAGTTTAACTGTTAAGAATAAAAATAAATATGATTCCATGCACTGGTACTCCAAGACACTTTTAAAAAAATCTTTTTCAACCAACCCTTCTAAACCCCCCCCCCCCTCAATGACTTAATAATTTGAGAAATATCATTCTTTGAAAGTTAGTATTTTAAACCTTCTATCTAAAATAATTAAAATATTGATCTTGTGATAATAACAATAATTAATTTAAACAGTGAATTATTCTCATAAATATTTTATTAATTATTGATATCCTAATTGTTAAATTTATTTGAAAACAACTATTTTATTTCATTAATATGCTTTCATTAAATTCGGGTTTTAAATACAATCATAAAATCAATTACCTATTATTTTTTGTGGGGTGTCCATTACTGGAACAAAGGTGGCCCATTATTGGAAGAGAGGGTGTCCATTACTGGAATTTAGGGTGTTTTGATTTATTTCTGTTATTTATAATTAAATTTGGATCCACATTGGGAAATGTGACTATGAGCATGATTAAATATTGTTGATAGATTAATATAATATTAAAAAAATTGGACAATAATAATTATAACTATTAATTAAAAAATAATTTTTAAAGAAATTCCTTAAGGGTGTCCATTACTGGCACATCTACCCTATATAATATATATGTATGTATTTGCTAAACATTTTAATAATATTTATGAAATCTTAACAAATTAATACATTTTTAACCACTTTAAAATTATTGTCACTTAAAAAGAAAAACACACTTCTAAACGTAACAGTTAATATGTTTTAACTTAGATGACAATGTCAGATTTTCTCACAGTTTTAGAAAAGCATAGAGTGCTGGTAGTTGGAAAAGGGCACATTTTTGACTCTGAAGGGTATTTTTTAGATCCATATTAGCACTTTTTATATTTTTTAAATTCATTCTTTCAATTTTAAATGCACTTTTGATATTTAAATGTTACAACACTCCTATCGAATTGCAACAATGTGTCAATTTTTACTATGCAAGTAATTTTTTTTTTTTACAAAACTGTAAAGGCTTAATTTTCTTGGTTGAAGGGCAAGAAGAGCACTAATTTTTTGATGAGGGGCAAGAAGGGGGATGTTTTTTAAACCAAAGGGCAGCCAGGGTGCAGCACCTTCCTGAAACTGCCTACAGGAAACTCTGCAATTTGAATATAAAATAGCTTGTGATCAAAAATAGTGAAATTACTGTAGCTGCTAATTATTTTCTTAGTTTTGTGTAACACGTTACTTTTCGAATAAAAGTGAATGGGGCGAATAGCACAATACAAAATTTAGTTGTTTGTTTGTAGCAAGCATCAACATTTCTTTGAACACAATTTCCAGAAACAAATGAAAGTCTTCTTTAACAATTGTGTGGTCACTCATGGTACTATTATTTAGGAAATTGGTAACAAATTGGCAGTGGGAACTGCCATATATCTGTAAACAAATACCAGTTTTAGAGTTTAACAAAGCACTATATAACCATTGTATGTCAGAAATGTTCTTGTTTATGGGGTTATAATTTTGGAATGCAACTTTTGTGAAAAATGAACAAACATATTTTTAAATAAGCAATTTTTACTTTGAGATAGTGCTAAAACAGAAGATGCTCTGATGATCACACTAAAAACATTATTATCCTTTAACTGTTTTTTATTTTCATAATTTTCAGGGTTAAAGTTTACTTGTATTTTACACAGAAATCGTAGAAAATTTTTGAACCATCACTCAGATTTTACAACAGTGAGTCAAAAAGTGACTCGCAGATATATTATATATTCCACTTCTCTCTTTTTTTTAAAACTTCAAACACTTGAAAAACAGTTAAAAGATCACCCCCCCCCCTCCTTTCTTTCGCTTTCAAAACAATTTCTGAAAGTGAAAGTATCTTAATAAAAAAAACTTGTAATCAAAATCGAAAAAGTATAAAGGAGTGTGCATAGAGATTGACCTCAGCTATCCAATGCGAAAAAAAATCATTTATAAATATTGAAATGCGAACGAGATATCATAAATTATTTCCCCCATAGAATTAACATTAGTGAGTGGGTGTTTTGGCCTAAGTGAAGTAGCCTCTTAAAGCTAAATAAAGAAATTGGTATTAAAATTTACTATTTTTTTTTCCTACATTCACTATGAGTTTCTCTTATGCATGTGTGACTTTAATACTGATGTTTTCAATATTGATAAATAATGCTATTAAATTCTAGTGCAATAAAATGCCTAATATATATATTAGTTAAGGGGTCGATGCAGGTTTTTTTTCTTGGGGCCCATTTTGTGAAAAGTAAAGGTTATTTTTGTGAAAAATAACATTTTGTAACGAAAGTTGAAATCCAGTTAGTCAAATTTAAACCAAGCATTTATAAACAAAAACTTTTTTTTAATCATTTTGCTGAATTTTTCCTCTCTGGTGAACTTGTTTGTTCAAATTACACATTTTAAAACAACACAAAATAAAAAATAAATAATAAATAGTAAGTTTTTATGGAATAGAATTTTGTGAAGTGTATGTTTTATCAAATTGATTTTTGTGAAGGAGTGTGCCTAATATATATATTTAGTTAAGGGGTCGATGCAGGTTTTTTTTCTTGGGGCCCATTTTGTGAAAAGTAAAGGTTATTTTTGTGTAATTTATTATATTTTTGTGAAAAATAACATTTTGTAACGAAAGTTGAAATCCAGTTAGTCAAATTTGAACCAAGCATTTATAAACAAAAACTTTTTTTTAATCCTTTTGCTGAATTTTTCCTCTCTGGTGAATTTGTTTGTTCAAATTACGCATTTTAAAACAACACAAAATAAAAAATAAATAATAAATAGTAAGTTTTTATGGAATTTTATAGAATTATTATTTATAGAATTTTGTGAAGTGTATGTTTTATCAAATTGATTTTTGTGCCCATTTTATCAAATTGATTTTTGTGAAGGGACCCATTTTATCAAATAGATTTTTGTGAAGAGGCCCATTTTATTAAATAGATTTTTGTGAAGTGGCCGGGCCCTAAATAACCCCAAATTTTCCCTGTATCGACCCCCGAGTTAAGCTATAAAAAATTTTATCTAAAGAATTATAGTTTATAAGTAAAATGCTTTAAAATGTAAAAGCTAATGACAGTTAAAACTAAAATTAGTAAAAGCCACTTTTTAAACATTTCAAGCTGACTTTTTTGTAATCCTGCTTTATATAATACACAACTAATTTGAAATTGATACTTTTAGCCTGAGCTGGTTTTTGAATTCGTACAAGTACATTATTATTAAATAATACTAGGGAATCGAACTCGGGCTTCCCGGGTTACAGAACATCGCTGAAAACTGTTTTTTTTAATTTAAAATTCTAACAGATTTTTTATATTTAATATATATATATATACTAAAAATAAATGGCGCATCTAGTATTTGTCGAGAATTAACAATTTTCTGACAAATACTTTACGAGCTATTAATTTTTTCAGTAACTTCAAATCTCTCATTTTCTGAAATTAATCTCTTGCAACGATAAGCTAAAAAACCAGTCATCAGCAACACGTAGCTTTTTATTAAAAAAGATTATGTATTAATTTATCTTTTTTTTTTTTTCTAAATTCTGTTCTATAAAACTCAATCTATTTGAGATTACTTTCATAAAGAGAACTCTGTTACTTTCCTTAATTTCAGATATTTCAATTTCAAATCATAATTAAATCCTAGTGCTAATTAATAATTAAATAAAAATTGGAAACATTTCTATTGAAAACTTGGTTCTTAACCCGTCAGCACATGCGCCCCTTTCCATTACGTTACTACACGCGCAGGATAAATTTTACCCCAATGGGTTTTCTTGTGTCAATTTCCCCCCGGTTTGATTATAAGCAAAAATTTATATTTTGAAATAAACTGTAAATCAATAAAGAAAATAATTTAACTTAAAATAAGAGGTTTTTTCATATTTAAAGGAAAAAAAAAAAAAATCTAGCACTAAGATTTTTTTCTGAATATCATTACATACAAAGTTTTTTCAATCCAAATTTAGCCATAAAAATACAAAAAAATATAAAACTGATATATAGAAACTGTATGTACAAGAGTTGTTAACGTTTAAAAGAAAAATTATATTATTATTTGCACACTATATTTTTTACATAAACATTTGCATTAACATTTTCTTATCTTTATGGGTTACGTTATAAAACGCGTGGGGTAAATTTCCTCCCACGTGACATTTTTATAACAAAAGAATGGAAAATCTCACAACCGGAGGTAAATTCTTTTTGGCCACATCTTGATCTCTTTCAGCTTGAAAGGTACTGTAAAGCTCAGAATGATCCCGAACGATTTACGCACATTTTTAAGTAATAGTTCTGAGCTGGGGTAGATTTTATCCCAGTGTGTGTGCTGACGGGTTAAAATGTTAATTTGACACATTTATTTACACATGCTTCATTTCAAACTTATTTCTTTATTTTAGAGACTATGCAAGTAATTTTTGAAAAATCCAGCTGTAAATTGAGCTGAATGCTGGAAAAGAAGTCTGCAATGGACTCTAAGCAGTGGTATGTTTAATTGATTTATTATTATTATTTCATTTTCTTAAAAATAAAAGAATATGTGAGCATGTAGTTTTATAGCTTTTATTGAATTGTCATATTTTTGCATTTAAGCATATTTATGAATTGTTGTGCTTTGGAACATTTTTACTTATTTATTTATTTAAATGGGCAATTCCATTGTAACAGACTAATTGACATAGCAGAAAAAAAGGCTTTATCTCATTTGAAAAATAATAATTATGTAATTCAAAAAGGGCTACAATTAGCATGATGATATTTATTAGAAGATAAATTAATATAGTTATTATGAATAAATTATTTAATGTAAATAATTATGGTTAAAAAAATGTTAATGTAACAGACAAACATGAATTACCATGCTTTTCAGATACCTTGATGTTTATCGATATATTACTTATAAAATAATTTACAATTTATTATTATAAAAATGTATTTTCATTCAGAGGGCGTTCTGAAACATATATCTTTCTCAAAATTTGACTGTTGCCATAAGATAGTCATGAAAAATATGTAATCTTACCTGTAACAGACCAACATTTAACATGTAACAAACAAACAAATAAACACGTAAACAGAAGCGATTATAATGAATTTCATTGATTTTGACTATTCAAAATTTTATAAAATGCATTGCAAATATAAAAAATATAGGTATAATACTATCAGAAAAAATATATATTACCTATTTGATCTAAAATATATTTATATACCATGGCTTGTTTTTGAAAACTGATTTTTTTTTTCGGTAATTTCTAAAATATTCAGTTAACATTGATAGATCACCCAAATTAATTTTTGTATTGGTACACATACAAAAAAAAAATTCAGCCCGGCCCGATACAAAAATTAAAAGTTCTACTAGCATACCTGTCAAAAGGCAATAAATATCTTTTTAGCAGTCATATAAGTATAGAAAATCTTCATTTTATCTTAAAGTACATTTAATTCAAACTATTTTTTTCCAGAAGAAATAAACCATAATTTTATGTTAAAGTTTTTGGTACTTTTCGGTTAGCCGGGTGCCAGTGACATATGTACATATATAAATACATATGTATATACATATATATAATATGTATGTATATAATATGTATTTGCAGATATATGGTATATATAATACATGTACATATATCAGTGGTAGAGGTCTGCACGGGCCGAAATTTCCAGGCCTGGCCTGATACAAAAATCAAAAGTTCGGCCCAAGCAAAAAAAAATATTGGCCTGACCCGGCCCGATTTAAAAGTAAGTTCGTCCTGGTATAAAAGCTAAAAGGCCGGCCCGAGTTAATTTCCACAAAACATTGATTTTTACGATGATTTGGTTAAAAATTTGCCTTGTAGGAGTAGATCTAACCAAAAATTCCTATCTAAGCTCTTTTTTTTTTTTCATGTTTACAATCTTCATTTTTATAGAAGTGCCGCAGTCTGCGATATTTATTTTTTTAATAAATCTCTATTTGTTGTATGTATGTGTTTAAGTTATCATTAATATTGTTAATCCATATTCCATGTATTGAAGTGTTAAAAATCAGAAAAATGCTATACATTAAAATCTTCTTCTAAGACGGAATTGCATAGGGAAAAAAAATGAGTTATAGATAATTTGCCTTCTTAGCAGGTGTAAATATATTATATATTCTTTTCTTACGTAGTAGTATATTCATTTTGCATGGATCAACACATTTTTCAGTTTAAGACAGGATTCCGTCATAAGCAGGTTCTTTTTCACACATTTCACTATATTTTAATTTAGCCATATTTTAATAAGTGTACAAATCTACTTATCTTTAAAAATAATAAATTTTAATGTTTAATTGTAGAATAATGGCAATTTAAAAATATTTGCATTTTTTTCAAAGATTTTTATGCCGGGTCTTATTTTACTGACCTTCGAACGGACCAGGCCAAGCCGAGACAATGATTTTTATAGGGTCAAAACCAGGACTGAAAATTTTGGGGTGTGAAGACTAGGAAGGATGAAACCAGTCCCGGCTCTGTCCGGAAAAAATAATTTAAGACACGGCCTGATCCTTCAGGAAAAAAGAAAGGCCTGAACCCGGGCCATAAAGAGTAATCACTAGGCCCAAAACGAGTGGAGACAAGGCCTAGCCCGAGTGCAGTGAAGGAAAATAGGCCCGAGCCCGGCCTGTGCAGATCTCTAATTAGTGGTGCCTGGCTAACCGAAAAGTACCAAGATTTTAAGTATATTGACATTTATTTTAAATGTAAACATTCTGCAGCACTTTTTGATTATTAATATTCAGGGCTGAAACTAAAGGCAGCACAGAGGGGGCATGTGTCCCGGGCGCCAGAATGGAAGGCATGGGGGACGACAAATGACCATTTGGTTTGTTGCTTGATACAAAAAAAAGTATATGAAATTTGGGCAAAAATGTTTTGTAAGTTGGAAAATTCAAAAGAAAAACTGAGAATTCATGGGACACTAAAAAATAAAAGGTAAAAAATTCACATAATAAAATACTTAATTTTTTTTTTGTTCCGAGTCACTATTATAATTTGGAATTTAGGTTCAGGAAAGTATCTAAACATATTAGTCTATAAATAGGAAGTGCAGTATAAATGACAGCTCCATGAAACTGTATGTAGATAACATACAACGATGTTTTACAGTATTAGAATTCATTGTTATATTCTTACAGAAAATTCTGGTTTTTCAGTTCTTAAGACATTGTGACTTATAACACTAGGACTTTAAACATCTGTTCAATTGTAATGTAATACTATAACCACAGTAAAATCTTTCTGTAATAGAATCCTGTCTTAAATGAAAAAAATACACAGATCCAACAGTAACAATAGCATCAATTCTATTTGCTAAGACGAAAACTTGTATAAAACTGAATTTTGTCTTGTTCCTTTTGATTCTGTACTCACAGGTTTTATTGAATAAGTATTTGACAAAGCACAGAGTTCACTATTACATATTTTATGATTACATATTTTTCAGTTTAAAATAAGTCAGCTATTAAAAACTTAGTAAAATTATCTTTGTAAATTTACTTTGCGAGAAAGGTAGGGTTAGTGGGGGTGCCAAAATCCCTGTTTGCCCCTGTGAAAAAAAAGCTAATTTCGGCCCTGAATATTTAAATTCTATGTATCTCTAAACTGTGTTATATCAACACTATTGTCGTCAAGCGTAATAGTTAGTGCCAAATGGGAAAAGAAATTGAGCTTCAAGCAAACGGAAAAAATAATTAAAAGAAAAAGAATGAAAAGCAAAACCTGTTTTTACCTTACTATTAAAAAAAATAATTGATATCTCCATCGTCAATTGACGAAATTTGTTCAAGTTTTCAGCAAGTTCAATAATAGTAAATTAGGCTGTGTAACAAACTTTTATTAAAAAATAATCAATTATTAGAAAATGAGAGCATCCCCACAAAAAAGCAACTGCAAAGAAAAAGGAGAGAACTATCTGTGGTTTTTGTTTTGTTTATTAAACTATTTGCAGTCGGAAGTCGCCGAACGTTATCAGAATAAGATCATCAGCTTCTGATGGTATAGATTAAATACTGTATTTTTCTCTGTTTGATTATTGCTTCGGTGACGAAAAGGTGCTTTTAGCAGTAGTCAGGGGAGTTAACATAAAACTACATATTTTAAAAATGTTTTAATAATGGTTTATTACATAACATTTTTCAGTAATATTTTGCTTGTTTAAATTTTTTTGTCATTTGCATACCTTAAATCTAACATGTCTTTTGTCAAAAGAAATCTCCCTCCACCCTTAAAAAAAAAAAAAAAAAAAAATTACAGGAACACCGCTCTAGTTATGCTACAGTAGTTTCGGCACAAAGTCTCTATATGATATCCTTATATATATATACATATTTTTTTTTCAGCACTTAAGTTAAATTATTTATATATTACTAACAGAGTTTCCCCCAGGTTTAAAAAGGGGCAGGGTGCTGCTGGTGAGAAAAGGGCACTTTTTTATTCTTAAGGGCACTTTTTGGATTTTTGAGGGCACTTTTCAGATTCTTAAAGACACTTTTTTTAATTGTTAGATGTATTCTTTTGATTTTTAAAACCACTTTTGATATTTCAAAGTCAAAACACTCTTTTTAAGACAACATTGAGTCAGTTTTTACTATGAAAGCAAATTTTTAAGGCAAAAAGGAGAAAGGGCACTTTTTTTACTAAGGGCAAGAAGGGTGCTAATTATTTTACTGGAGGGGGCAAGAAGGGTGCTAATTCTTTTTATGAGGGACAAGAGGGGTGCTATTTTGTTAACCAAAGGGCAGACAGGGTGCAGCACCCTTCTGAAACTGTCTGGGGGAAACTCTGTATACTAATATTACAATAGTTCTTTATATTTAATTACTAGTTTAAATTTTTTTGTGTGTGGCATTTAAGTGAAAATATTTATACGTAAATTTGAGTTCCTTGGGTGCGGCACTATACATTTTTAAAAAAGAGATTTTTACAGGTGTGCCGCTTACGTGGATATACTTTTTTTGAAACAGATATTCATTGGTACGGCTGATATTCCCAATAATACGGTAGATATGTAAGTATATTAAGCCCTGACATTATTTTAATGGTTAAAAAAGCATTTTCTCACCATATTACATTTGCCGTGTGTTCAAATACTGCACACATTGTTATTTTCTTTTTGAATTTTTTACTCCATACAAAAATAAGTCTTATTTTAGAGCATTATAACTTATAAGTTTGATAAATCATAGCTTTTATAAAAATAAATCTTATGTTCTCATAACAGCATAAGTGCAACAAGCATTTTAAAATGAAACACCAGGGGTCGATCCAGGAAAAATTTGGGGCCTATTTAGGGCCCCTTCACAAAAATCTATTTAATGAAATCGGCCCCTTCACAAAATTCAATTTTATAAAATGGCCCCCTTCACAAAAATCAAAATGATAAAATGGGCTCCTTCACAAAATGCTATTCCATAAAAACTTACTATTTATTATTTATTTATTATTTTGTGATTTTTAAAATATGTAATTTGTAAACAAGCAAGTTCACCAGAGAGGAAAACTTCAGCAAAAGGATTTTAAACGGTTTTTGTTTTTAAATGCTTGGTCTGAATTTGATTAACTGGATATCAACTTTCGCCACAAAATGTTATTTTTCACAAAAATATAATAAATTTCGCAAAAATAACCTTTACTTTTCACAAAATGGGCCCCAAGAAAAAAAAAAAACCTGCATCGACCCCTGAACACACAAGTTGTAGTTTGTTAATCTGTAAAGTATAGGATTGCTGTACTAAATCTGGTGCAGCGGAATGGCAAATACCGTTTAGTGTCAAACCAATATTGATGACTAAAATTGTGCTTCTACAGAAACTTCTCCATCGAGTGTTTCCTTCACTAACGCAACCCGGTATCCGGACCCGAACACAGCGAAGTATAGAAAGATGTACGCTGGGCATAACTAGAAGAGACAGAAAGAGAATAACCTGGCTGAGAAGTTAGACGAAAGTTTTTGACGTCATTGAAAGAATTAAACGTCTAAAATGGAAAATGGGCAGGGCACATTGCAAAAAGATAAGACAGTAGATGGAGCACAAACACCCTACAGTAGTATCCCAGTGATGTAAAACGACCAAGAAGATGACCTCAAGTAAGATGGAGTGACGAAATCAGATAAGTGGTCAGTGTTAATTGGATGACTAAAACACTAGACAGGAAACAATGGAAAAATCTGGGTGAGAATCCAGCAGTGGATTGAAAACAGTTGTTGATGATGATGATATCTAATCTTTATTTAGCATACTTACGCCTTACACATTACTAAATACATACTTGATCTTTACTTTTTATATTTTAATCAAGTTTTACATTTTCTTAATATTTAGTACTTTATTGTTTTACTTAATAATTTACTTTATTATAGACATATTCATTGTAATTTCAAATGCATTATTACATTCGTATTACTGCTTAAAAAATGTAAATAAACCAGAAATCTGCAAATAATTCAAAAATTTGCACAATTTCAGTGTTATGATGGACTCATGTGGATTTGGGGAGTCTACTGTAGTACATTTTGCTTATAATTACCATCATTTTTAATTATTAAAAATATGACATTACCATCAGTTATAAATATTAAGATTTTTTTTTTTTTCGACACAAAACAAGGCGGGTGCTTTCATGCTGTATGACGTTTTTCGACATAAAATAAGATGTGCTTTTACTTTTTCATAGTTGTTCAAATATCCCATAAGGCTTAAATAGCAAAGTTCCTAAAAATAACTTAATAAATTTTACTGTAAGATCTTTTGAAGAAACAAACGGTAAGAAATTATTGTATATCTTGTGTATATATGCTGATTTATTCATTTTGAATGAATTTGATGCACTTATAAAGTTAGGTAGATATGAATATTTTTTCTTTTCTTCTTTACAGATGTATGCCGAGCAGAAATTTCTGTGACAACAGCAAGGTGGAAGAAACCAGATTGTTGCAAAGAAAAAAAAATTATGTTTTGTGATGTGGAAAGTTGTAAATAAATATTTGTTTTGTATTTTATTGTGGAAAGTTATAAATAAATATTTGTTTTGTATTTTATCGTGAAAGTTGTAAATAAATATTTGTTTTGTTTTTAATGTGAATTTTTTTATTGTGCAGTTTGTAACATTATAGAATTTTTTAAAAATAATAAGATTATTCAACAGCGGTTATCATTTCCCCCATACTATCTTTCATGACATTGTGAAATATATTTTTTTTATTTTTATTCCTTTACTGATTTCCAATTAAATTGGGAGTAAAATTTTAAAATTTTCAGGTATTCACTTCTGATGACTTTTGCATAAAGATTTAATTTTTGTATGTCATATAATTTAAGTTTATTATTTTATATTGAGCACTTAGTATAATATGTGCAATTATTTAAAATACAGAAGTTGTTTATTCATTAAAGTTAGAACAATGAAAGCAAACAATATCTTAATATTGCTCAAATTTGTGTTAATACTTTGTGACATATATCAAATGCACTTTCTGGGCCATTAGCATTTACATAATCATGGTACTGTCTCATTTTGTTAAAGTAAGGTAATGTATTTAAGTACAAAGGTAAGTAAAACAAATTGAATCTGAAGCTGTATAGCCAAATTATCACAGCAGTAAATGTGTGCTTCGGTCACTAAATATGAAAGGGCATACTTTTCTGTCCTTTATTTGTTTTGAATGCAAAAGTATTAACAGATGACTTATGCACTAGCTTTATTCTAGAAAAACAATGTAAAACCATCATCAGAGGGACAAAACGATACTTTTAAATTTCATGTGGCACCTTATCAGAGGACAATCAAATGCATAACATTTGTTGCATATACCGGGTGTTCCTAAAGTGGATCAGGTATTTACATGCTTTTTTTAGTAAGTAAAACAAATAATTGCAAAGTAAAAAAAAAAATTGTTATTTAAAAAAAAACTTAAGGGTGTATTCAAATCCAAACTGCTTATTTTGAGACACATTTTTAAATTCATTTTTGCTCGAAAATGCATCCAATTGGCAGGTTCTCTTATTCAGAAACTTTATAATGTCCGTGTTGTCTCGATTTTTTGATAAAGGCATAATATATTTTTAAAAATGCTGTCAAAGTGGACATTTTGAACCGAATTTCCTGAAGCGATAGCGCTGGGAAAAAAAAAAAAAAGTACTTTGAAAATATTTGTTTGTAAATCAATTTCTAATTAATTGAACGAAAAATGAAAACGTAGGTCCCTTATAAATCTCTTCATAAATCACGCCGCCAAGTTTCATGTTTTTACTTTTAAAAATGAGTTTGAAAATGTGTCATAAAATTTTGAGTTGTTGAGCATGCAAAAATATTTTTTTTGAATACTGCCTTAGGTTTTTATATGACTTCTTACGACAAGAATGATAAGTTCCACTTCAGACATAGCACATAAAAAAAGGTCATGAAAAATTTTTAAATTGCATCATTTTATATAATATTTGCTCAAATTAAGAATAAAATATGTAAAAAATAATTATATACAAGTAAGGAATTTTACAAAATATCTTAAATTTTCTTGAATTTTATCGAGAATATAAGATGAAAGGGCTATATAATTATATATGATATATATCAATATATATAAGTAAGGAATTTTACAAAATTTCTTAAATTTTCTTGAATTTTATCGAGAATATAAGATATCTTCTGCCTTCAATTTGCATTTTTAAAATTCATATATACCTCAATATATTGTTACTGAAAACATTTTTTATTAAATAAATTATATAGTGTATGAGATCTTTGTTAGATTGGATATTTTTTTTTAAAGAAAGATTATTCAATAACCTTTCTTAAAAAATAAAAACTTTTATTCCGTCTAATAAATCTAATAAATGAAGATATTTTTAAACTATAAAATTTATTAAATAAATGTTTTCAGTAACAATAGATCTATGCATTGTCATATGTTTATGTACATATGAATTTCAAAAATGCAAATTGAAGGCAGTAATATCATGAAAACCATCCACAGGATGCTGACAGGTGTGACATTTTGACACCCAGAGGATGCCCTATAACCATCCATAAGGTGTTGTGTAATGACATCCATAGGGTATTGACAGGTGTGACATTTCGACACACAGGGGATATCCTATAACTGTCTACAGGATGATTTCATCCATCCACAGGATATCAGCTTATCCTAAATATGACATTATGTGGATGCTTTTAGGATATCAATAGGACCATCCAGAGGATGTAATGCAAGTGTCCTATAACCGTCCAAAATGTGTCATGAGATGACATCCATAGGACGTTGAAAGGTGTGACATTTCGAAACTTAGGTGATGTCCTGTAACTGTCGAGAGGACCGTTTCATCGGTCCACAGGATATCAGCTTGTCCTAAATATGACATCTTTTGGATGTTTTTAGGATGTGTTTGTGTTGTCTGGGGAATGATCTTTTTTTGTTTCTCTATTTTATTTGTATTTGTAATTTTTTTATGGTGTGCCTGGCGAAACCCGTTTTTCATGAGTCTCCTGATTAAAACAAAAACAACAAAAATTGCATGTAAATAAAAAATTACTTTTATTTTACAATGCATGTAAGCTTTTCAAAGTATGCGATTGCTCATTATTGAATATTTCTTGATATTTTGGGTTATTTTTTTGAAAGAATAGTCGAAAATTATTTTTAGTAGGAGAAAGTAGGTTCAATCCTTATAGTTGGTTGAAACTACGTATCTGAGTTTTGAACCTTTCTTAGCAGCGCGCTATCGGGTAATTGTTGATATATACTTAGCTATATATACTTGATATATAATAATACTTAGCTCTAGGAAAAAAGAAGGAGCGGCCATTACGATTTCTTTTTACTGCTCGGCTACACCTGCGGCTGAGAGGTTCTCCTCATGAAGACTGAATGACTCAGTTTAAATTCACTTAACCCTCGTCGGCTTAACCCTTCAGAGTTTTCGTGATTTCCTCCGAATCTGCGTAGTGCTGCGTAAAAACGGGGTATGTTCCCCTAGCAAGAGCCACACGGAAGGTAATCATACCTCGGCAAATATTCCATGGGCACATAATCGTCTGTAACAAACACCAACCAATTTTTTGTGTCGTATCTGTATTATTGTGTCGTATCTGTAAGTTTTTAGCTCACAGGCTATCAAAGCCTGAGAGCTATAATGTCCCCGCCGGTTCTCTATGTACGTACGTATGTATGTATGTACGTAACGCGATAACACTTGACAGAAATAACCGGTTTGCTTCAAATTTTGTTTATAGATTCATTGTGATAAGACGCTTCCCTGATTAGTTTTGGGGGTTCATTGGTTAAGTATAAAGGGGGGAACGGGGGGGGGGCTAACCACTCCTTAATTTATATAAATGGGTTTTTCATGCAGAATTATCCGATTTTTTTTCAAATTTTGTATATAGGTTCAGTGTGATAAGGCGCTTCCCTGATGAGATTTGAAGATTCATTGGTTAAGTATAAAAGGGGATATGGGGGGACTAATCCCCCTTAATTCGTATAAATGGGTTTTTAATGCAGAATTATCCGATTTTCTTTAAATTTTGTATATATGTTCATTGTAATAGAGCGCTTCTCTGATTAGCTATGGGAGTTCATTGGTTAATTATAAGGGGGGACGGGGGGATGAGCCCCTTAATATACTGTCGATTTGTTTATTTTTCGAAGGGCTTATTTGAAATTCTTTGAAATAAGTGTATAATATACAATTAGTGTGAATAGCCTGTGAGCTCAATGCCCTCAGTTTAACTGGGCAGTTTTCTTTTTTTTTATTTCTTTTTGTATTAGGTTTTCAGGATTTCAAGAATTTTATATATGAATACATTTGTAGTTACCGTAAGTTTTTATATTATTACAGTAGGATATTTAATAAGGTCCCCCCCCCCCACAATGAAACTATTGGTAGATTTTAAAGAGCATTTTTACAATTTTTTCCTGATACACATTATATTGGGATAAGATAGGAAAACGTGGTATAAAAACGAATATTGAAAAAATTCCTTAAATTCTTTTAATTTCCACGTAAAAAATATTTGAAGATAGATCTTCAAAACTACATGGACAAAATTGACTGTTAGAATATGGACTTATTTTCTACGTATTCTCTAATTTGAATGAAGATAATTAATTATTTGTCTTTAAAAAAATATATCATCGAAATTATAATCGAAATAGTTCCATATCTAAAATTTAAAATTAAAAAAATTTAATCACATAATAATACCACTAATTATAATTAAAATATAGATAAAACTTTAAGGATATAAAGAGAAACACAAAAGGCTAATAAAAACCTGTTAATAATCGACATATGTTTCAGCGCTCATACGGCGCTATTTTCAAGATATATAACGATAAACAAAAATATTCTCGCAATTTTTTGACAATAAACTTGAAAACATAAATCACGAGATAATATATGTAAAAAAGCAAGTTCAAGTTTACAGTTGACTAGTTCAAGCACTTGTTTATTTTCAAAAATTTGCAAGAATATTTTTGTTTATCCTTATATATCTTGAAAATGGCGCCGTATTAGCGCTGAGACATATGCCGATCATTAAAAGGTTTTTATTAGCCTTTTGTGTTTCTCTTTGTATCACTTAAGCATTTTATCTATATTTTAAAATATTTTGTTTCTTTGCACTCTTTGCACTTTCTTGCAAATCTATTAATTTTCAATTCCTTTAAGATTAACATATCGATTCGGCTTTACTTCATGGGCGGGGTAAAACAGGATGATTTGTGTTTTTTTGGAAAATCAATTATTGAAATAAATATGATAAACAAATCATATACTTACAATGACATAATTATACAATCATAAGGGAAGAGTATTTGTCCATTGTATTCATAAAATTCTGTTGGAAATTCTGGCTTCCGATTCCCTCTAGAAGAAAGTATTGTGAAACTATTACTGCCAGTTGAAAGTCTGATATGTCTAATAACTGCCGGTTGAAAGTCTGATATCTATCTCTAATAACTGCCGGTTGAAAGTCTGATATCTATCTCTAATAACTGCCGGTTGAAAGTCTGATATCTCAGTTTGTTTCAATCTCATTCAATTCTAGCGGGTAATGGATGGCTGAAATACTCCCATCTAGGCAAGAAAAGTATGTAGCAATTGTAGTGCATATATATCTTCACACTGACATTTATCTACTTTCTGTGTTAGAAAGTTTGTTTTACATTATTATACATTTTTTTTACATCTATTTACATTTTTTAAAGGCTCCTACGTTTCTAAAATATCGGTCACATTTAAAGTTATTGAACATTGTCAACTATTGCATGTAGCATATTTATTAAGGATATCTTTCTTACAGCAAAAATATTGATTGCATTTATAGGTGCAATTTTATGATTTGCTTTCCGAACCTCATTTTTTTGGGTAAAACAGGATTTCCTACGTGGGATTGAAAGAATAGTTGAAAACAAAATGTGAGGAATCCATAAATAACGTTTGAAAAAAATGCAGTCGAAACTACAAAGACGTGCGTGATTCTGATTTTTATAAAGCTGATTAGAATATGAATGTATTTTCTGATATTTCTCAAATTTTGATGATAATAAAAATCTTTCTTTTCTTTAAATGTTATATTATTAGGCACATAATTAAAATGTTATTTGTTTCGTTTTTTACTTAATGTTATACAATGAAATCATTTTTTTTTTTTTTTTTTTTTTTTTTAATACGACTGTACGACTGTTTTCTTTCCTGATAGATTAATCTCATCAAAAACTTCACATTCTGCGTCAATTTGTCGCGCACAATTCATGGCGGATCAATTCATCGCGCGCAATTCGCCGCGACGTCAATTCGTCGCAACGGAAATGTTTTTGAAGGCTATGATAATAAAATAAAGACAATTTAATAAAAATGTTTAATGATAATTAGATTTTTAGATATAGAGAATTATAACTAACAATTTACATGCGATTATATCTAAAAAACAAATTATCATTAAATAATTTTACTAAATGATCTTTATATTATCATCATAGCCTTCAAAAACATTTTCGTTGCGACGAATTGACACCACGACGAATCAACGCTGCGACGAATTGATGCTGCCACGAAATGACGCTTCGATGAGATGTGTGCGATGAATTGTTCCGCGATGAGTTCTGCGTGATGAATTGTTCCACGAGGAATTGTGCGCGACGAATTGACGCGACACCCATATAAAACATGCAACCAAGTCTCGTGACTCTTTTGCCGTAAAAAGTTCTTAGATCGTGTAAAACTAAGTTTAGCTATCTTATTAAATCTGAAATTTCCATTCAGAAATCATTCCTAGTCTCTACATCTTTAGTTAATGATTATTTTTTGATTTTGTAACTGCGCAGCACGAGAATGTGACAGCTGTATATAATTAGTCTTAATCAAATAATCCTGTCGCATTCCATAGCATAGCAATGTGTAACAACGTAAATGCAGATTTTTTTTTTTTTTTTTTTTTTTTTTTTTTTTTTTAATGGAAAAAGAAATAAATAACTATTTGACAATGGACAGAATTAATAAAGACATTTTTTTTAAATTTTCACTACTGTAAGATTTTTTTATTATTATTACTTTTTTCTTTAATAAGACTGTTTCTTTTCCTGAAAGATTAATATATCCATGCGGTTTTACCCTACGATGAGGGTAAAACCAGAATATTTGACTTTATATGTATAAATAATCCTTTATTATTCAAAATGTGTTGAACCAATCAAAAACTAAAATGATATTATAATACAAGGATAAGAACAGAATATTTATGCAAATTGCATTAAATTCTGTTAGAAATTCCGGCTCAAAGAAGCAACTAATAATGAGGTGTGCGATTTTACCCTTTTTTCAACCACTTCCTCCCTGCGTAGTGTGTTCCTTTAAATTATTTTAAAAACAGTCAACAAAGAAAAATCGTTTTCGCTTAAATATGTATTACTTATGAATGGTACCATTTAATCAGCTGCAATATTTTGTGAAAAGACATACAAACCCTTTCCGCACTATACTCCAAATAGTTATAAACTATTTTAACCTTTTAAGCTTTTCAAAAATTTTTAACATAATTTTGAATTTAGCTCTTTGTTCGCTAGAGTAAGAATACTCTTCTCAAAATCAACTGTGAATAAAACAGAAATCTATTCCCTCTTCAGAATGCTGAATTGGGATGTATTGTCTATTTAGTGTCTGAAGTGTACATACAAGAAAAGTCATTTGCATATTTTTCACATTGAGTACAATTTTCCCTAGCGCAGATACATACCACGTAAAACCTCATCGCGTATATCCAAGGATTGTTTTGCTATTTTCGAGTGCTATAGTCATTTTTACACACGACTGCTAAATAGACCGGTGCCTGCGATTAAAGTAGAATCCGACATACGAATTTATTTTCTGATATTTCTCAAATTTTAATGATAATAATAATATAATGATAATAATAATCTAATGATGATAATAATAATATTATTAGGCATATAATTAAAATGTTATTTGTTTAGTTTTTTAGTTAAAGTTGTACAATGATTTTTTTTTTTAAGTAAGACTATTTCCTTTCCTGAAAGATTAATCCCATCAAAAATGTCACATGTAAAAAATGCAGTCAAGTCTCGCGACACTTTTACCGTAAAATTCTCGAGACCTGTGTCGGGAATCGCGTTTGGCATCACTAGACAAGCAGGGAAGACCGTATTTCCAAGGGTTTTGCGTAACCTTGAAGTACTGATACATAAATTGTAATGCAAATCAAATGCTTAATTAACAGATGTATAGTAAATTTCCTATTCTTCTTATGCCATAAAAAATATATTTTTATGGTATATAAAAAATTCATTTTAATTCAATGCATTTCATAGACGAAAAGAAAAAAAGTAGCTACTCGGATGTTCTTTGAAAATTACATTTTTAATAACAAAATAAAGATTAAACTAATTGATTATTATAGTAAAAAAAATAATATACCACAAAATGTTTGGAATATAAGAAAAATATTTTAACTTAAAAATAAAATGCTTTAAAATGGAAAATAACCATTGCAGTTTTTAAAATGTGGCTGCAAATTTTTTGTTCAAATTGAAAACTTTATTCGTATTTTTGAAAAAATAAAATAAATCAGATATTATTTATTGTGTCATATTAACATTGATTCTAAAATAATGTATTCGATTTTGCTTTGTACATATGCATGTACATATGTACTTATTTTTGACATGTTTATTTATTTATTCTAAGGTTGCATTTCGCCTAGAAAATAAGACATCACACAACATAAAGATACAAAGATCTTTTGACTTCATTCATATATTAAATGCTAACTTTAATCAACACTGAATGTACAAGACAAAATAACATCCTAATGAAATTTGCTAAGTCAATAAGCATTTGTCAGAGAACTATGAACTACATAAATAATTAATTCTTATTAGATATTCTTAACAAAAGGCAACAAGAAAAGTGCTATTGAAGAGAATAACATTAATTCTAAATATAGCAAGCTTAGAAACTATTACTACAGAATTGTATCAGCACATAATTATTTAATTTCATTTAGCAGTGTTTTAAATATTTAATTTGAAAATATTGTCTTCACACAAATGCAATAAAATTAGTGCAACAAGCTGTAACTATTGTTACTTATGCAGTTGATAATTCTGTTAGCGTTTAATTAAATAAATAGAAAAATTGCTACAGTGTTCCGAAAATGTTAAGCACATTTACTGATAAATATGCTGAAATAAAATGAGACCAGTGGGACCCGTGCGAGAATTTCGCACTGCAATCAAAATTTTTCAGCATTGTATTAGTTTTTTTATAATAGAGATTTAAATTTCTAAAGAAAATAAAAAATACCTGTAAACTACATTGATACAGATGTCGCAAACGCACCGGGGTTTCTTTTTGGCGCCAGAATGGCGATTTTTTGCCAGGCGAGGAAACATGGTGACTTCTGCTTTGTATGGCAACTTGATATTTTATAATAAAATGAAATGTGTATGTAAATAAATTAAAAATAAAATATTTTAAAAATAATTAATACATAAAATTAAAATATGTGTAATAAAAATAATGTGTGTGTTAAATAAAACTGTGTGTAATAATAAAATTAAATGTGTGTATTTTAAAGTAAAATTATAATATAATTTTATTATAAAATAAAACTAACATGTTTTCACACGCTAGGCCTAAAAGGTATTCGAAAATGGGGTTTTCTCGCCAAAATAGCACCCCAAAAAATTGTGCCAACCCCGTTGCACCTGCTATATCTGTTCCCTAACATTAATTAGTCAAACCAGAATATCAGCTAATTAATTCCATCAAACTTACAAAAAGGCACGTGCAAGGAAAAAAATAATAACAATCGTATTTTAACTGCATTGAAAAAAAAAAAAAAAAAACCTGGGACAATCCATGGTGTCTTTTTTTTCCTAAACATTGTAATTTCAATTTTACTTTTTAATTATAAATATAGAATAAACACGTGCAGAGATGTCACACTTTATCTTTTTTGTGTTATTTATTTTTTTATAATCATTGTTGAGCATAATATAATTAGGAATTTTATTTTTGTGGCAACACTAATTTGAAGAAAACCTTTCATTTCATTTATGAAAACAATGCCGATTTAATTTGTAATTATCAGCAAATTTTAATCTAAAAACATGCTTTAGGAAAATGTAAGTGTACTATGTCAGAAGCCTGTTCAAAATCCTTTCATATGGTATCTCATCCGTCGTTCTGCGTTTCGTATTTTCTTAGAAAAAGGGATGTTGACAGAATGAATAATATATATGATGCATTATACTATCTTGATTTTCCTTTATAAGTAAACCGTAAATATTAAAAATTTAGTTAGCTTATTCAGAATGTCGCAGATAAATTACACTGTAAAACTACACGCATGTGCCGATCCCAAAACATTCTTCCATCTCACACAGGTTTCGCTTACACTAAAAACGAATCTCAGCCAAAATTTATATCAAGGTCTGCCTGAATATAATGTTTTATTAAATTCCATGCATTAGTTCTTGAATAAGACTATCTCTAAAATCGTGTAAATCCTGAAAAATGCAGCATAGAAGCGCCACCTGTTGGGAGATTTACACCAGCACCGAATCAACAACAACTTATGACAACGTCTAACTGAATCTGAAGTTGGATGAAAATCCGCGCAATAGTTCTTGAGACATAGTTATCGTGAAAATCATGAAAAAAGTAGCACAGCAGCGTTACCTGTTGGGCTATTTACATCAAACTGTAATCAGTGTCTATTTATGTCATGGTCTAACTAAATCTAAAGTTTGATAAAAATCAGTGCATTAGTTCTTGAGATATAGTTACCGTGAAAATCATGAAAAAAAGTAGCATAGCAGCGTCACCTGTTGGGCAAATTACACCAAAACGTAATCAGCGTCAATTTATATCATGGTCTAACTGAATCTAAAGTTTGATGAAAATGAGTACATTAGTTCTTGAGATATAGTTATCGTGAAAATCTTAAAACAAGCAGCATAGCAACGTCACCTGTTGGGCTATTTACACCAAAATGTAATCAGCGTCTATTTATGTCATGGTCTAACTAAATCTAAAGTTTGATGAAAATCAGTGCATTAGTTCTTGAGATATAGTTATCGTGAAAATAAGGAAAAATGTACCATAGCAGCGTAGCCTGTTGGGCGATTTCAACAAAAAACTAATAAACACCTATTTATATAACAGATTAACCGAATTCAAAGTTTCATTAAATTCCGTGCATTAGTTTTTGAGATAGAGCGCCCACAAAATGTTTGTCACAGACAGGCATTGTCTAAAAACAATCCAATCGTGTTCAGGGCCTTCTAAAACGTATAAATCCGTCAAAAATAAGACGTCTAAAATTTTCATGAATCCAATACTTTCCTCTTGTAAAGATAGAAGAAAAAAAATGTTCCTTAATTTACGAAAATATAATGTAACTACGAACGGAAATATACATTAACTCCTACCGAGTTGCCCGTGATTCCGAATAGCGGAATACATATTTAGAAACCTCAGAAACCGATATAGTGTCGAGATTTAAAGAAGCAATTATAAAAACAAAGTTTATTTTGCTTCCACTGATTTTCGGAAACCTTTCTGAGTACTTTTTATGATGTATTAATCAGTTTTCTCAAACTGGAATATGAGTTTTTAGGGTGCTTTCAAATCTCAATTTAACATTTTCAGCTGCGTAACTGAATTTATTATTGCAAACGTAACAAAATAATATAAATTTTAATGTTAATGTTAATGCTGCTAATTTGCCATGTTTGTCTGTAACACATGTTTGTTGAACATAAAAATGTTTACTTTAGAATCGATAGCATCCTACAAAACCTATATTTCGGTTTAAGAAAATTGATTCATACATTATAAAACCTTCTCGGAAACGTTTCCGAAAATCAGTAGCAGCAAAATAAACTTTGCTTTTATAAATACTTTTTAAATCTCGACAATATATGGATTTCTGAGGTTTCTAATTATAAAGAACGCTTTTCGAAATTGTTAATAACTTGAAAGAGGTATGTTTCAAAATAGTATAAATTACATGCCAGATAAATATAAATTGAAGATCAAATTAGAGTAATAGAATTATATATAGCGTTGGAAACTTCCAGTAATGTAAAATTGTATTTTTATTTTTTAAACGAAAAAAAAAATTAATATATTTTAAGGTTTTCTAAAACATGAAAATGCTTAGAAAAGAGTGTAGTCTCTACCTCATTCAAATAATCGTAAGGGTCATTCTATTTCAAACAGGCTGCGTAGAAACCCTCTGTGATCTTTCAAGCTTTTGTGAAAAAATACTTAGCAATCCAGGTTTTAAAATAAAATTATTTCATAAGCTAAAATTGCAATTACTATCATTTATAAATATTAACTAGACCTATCAATCGCAGTAAGGTTTGTTAAAATAGATCAATTAGCGCTTTTTTTTTTATCATTGAAAGATTGGTTGATTCTGTCAGTTTTTTACCGTTTCTCGAAAACTATTTTAACTATCGAAAAGCCACAAACTGTACATTACAGTTATAAATAATTTTTATTTAACCCTGTTAAGTCTAGTGTTTGCTATGCAATCATTTCTGAGCCTATTCCAAACAAAGAAAAAGACAGACTGAATATTTTTTACTATATTATTTTTAATTATTTTTTTACTGTACGCCATCTAAATAATCGAATGAATTTAAAAAAAAGGTGTTTTTTGAAAATTACAGAGAATCATTCTAATTTTTAGATGCGTTTGTAATCATATAAATATTTAGCACCTATAGTCGTCATCTGGTCCGTCCGTCCGTCCGCATATAACAGGTGCAAAACTAACGAATTGAATGGCTTGAAATTTAATATATATAATCGTTTAAGAATTTCATCTACTCCTTTCAAATTTTATGAAAATCGAATCAAAACTTAAAAAGATATTAATAAAACTTTTCTTCATTCTATTAAATCCTATCCTACGTCATTAAGTCAATGATATCCCATGATAGGTAATGATTCTAGGCTGCCATGGCGATGACGTCCTATTTAAGACGGAGTCCTATTATTTCCATATTACTGAAATTAAAAACCGAAGTTCTATGCTAAAATTGTTTAATTATAGCCATCCTATAATCTACCGACAGTTTTTGGATAGATGTTTCCGGAGAAATAGATATTAAATTAAAAAGAGTCTAAATATGGATTTGAAGTTCTGCAATTTTCAAGGCTAGGCTTACGTTTCCCATTGAAATTTTGAATAAATGTAAAAAAATATATAAAATTTTGCCAACTTAAAATGTATTTATTTTATTACAGAAATGAATTATATCATAATAAGAGACGATATAATTAATTCTACTGAAATATTAACAGTACGAATGCACCTCATTTGTCGCGTTTCACGTACAATTTTCAACTTCTATATATATTAGTATAGATTATATATTTTCTGTTTTCTTTAAAAAAGTGAATATGATATTATCAGTATATAATTTCGAAAAGCAATTTTATCAAGAAACATATGTACGTAGTACATATTATAACTTTACCTTACAAGAGACACAATTTAATCTAAACCTTAATTTCTTACATTTCTAATATTTCACTGCAAGCACAAAATACTACAGGATATTTCGTAATTACAGACATTTAAAGACAAAAGTAAAATATAATTATTTTTCCTCAAACATTGCTTCATAGCTGGCGCTATCGTAAATAAACTATATCATTATCTTAAAATAAAATAGAAACATTTTACAAAATCTCACTTTAAAAACCATTTTTAAAATATATACATTAGATTTATAGTATAATATGAAATATGTTTACGCAATATTCTAGGTAGAAAATAAAAAATAGTATGCACAATTTTTCCATTTGAATACATTAACTATTCAGTATGTAAACAGCCTTTATCTTTTTTTCTTTCCTTCATGTGATAAATTTTAATTTAAAGTAATGCATATTTTAATTTTGGTATTGAATTTAAAAATTAAGAAATTATTCTGAAAGATATTTCGTAAATATATCTCTCAGCTTAAAGCGTTGACTTTAAAACACATTTTTATCCGTTGCATCTGATAAACCAAAATAAATTTTCCTGTACTTTATGAATAAATTTAAACATATTGCGAGTCAAATGTAATATAAGATGTAATATAAGATAAAGTAAATATAAAACTTTTCAAAGAATATGTATAAAAAATTAGAAACATATTTAGATTTAAGCTAATTGATGGAAAGTTAATTATCAAAATATATTAGTTACAAAAATGTACATACACATTATATAGAATTTTTCTAAATAATATAATTATTATTCGCACATATAATGAAGTTGTTTCAATTTTTGTTGCTTTGAAAAGGATTGCAAATTGTTTTAAATTGTTTATTTCACATTTGCACATTTTACAAATATATTTGGGGATGCAATATTTTTTATTCTTCATAACATGAATAATCTGCACTTCTCATTTATTACATTCGTGACCAGTGTCTTAATAAATTCATGTTTTAATTTTAAACTTTAAATTCTGAATCATGTGTTTGGCCTATCAATTCCTCAAGTAAGAAATTGAACCACAATCCATCATCTTCCATCTATTCCGTTATGCAGATATATTGTTTTCTTTTATTCATATTTAAAAATTTATTAATTTAAAATTTTTGAACTGAAAACATTGGGAAAATGATAAAAAGGAAAATCAGCAGCAAATAACGATAGTAAAAACACTCTCGCACAAAATACAAATTACATATATTATGACGCTATGTTTAGGAATTTAAAATTTTAGGAGTATTCCAGATTAAAAATCTCCAAATAATAGATTTTGCAAGATAATTGAATTTTACTCATGTATTCAAAACCTAACAGTACAACAGTGAAATACATAGCAATGTGAAAATATTTCGGAATATTTTGGTGCTACAATGGACAACATGAAACTTTTGGGTTTACTGCGCCTATAAGCGGGTAATGAAGAGTTAAGTAAGTTATTTTGATGTAGCCATCAGTTGAAGTAGGATTTGTATGCTGATTCTGGAAATCATGCTTTGAATAATACTTTTTTTAATTTTCCAGTGAAAGCCTTTATTATTCACATTTTTGCATAATAGAAATCTAAAATCCCTTGGACAACTAAATGGCATGGATGCTCAGAGCCAAAAATATTATTTACAAAATTATGTACACATAACACTTTTTCAATTGCTAATGCATTCATATAGTATAATATACTTACTTTTGAATACACTTAGTTTAATATAAAGTTGTTAATATTAGTTTATGTTACAATGCCAACCTTCACCTCAGAAAAATGATTTTTCATACATTTTAAAATAATGATATAATAAATATGTTTTCTGAATATAAATGTAATATTGAACGGATAGATGTTTATTTTAGAAAATTACATATTTATTAATCGAACACGTTTATAGCGCCATTTTAAATATAGAACAAGAATTAAAAATCATGTGTTAAGCATAGATTATGAAACACTTTCCAAAGCATTCAGAATATTGTAACAAAACTTCATAGATAAATAAGGTGAAAGATGATGTATCTAAGTGAAATAGTTGGAAAACTCTTAACGTAATTGAAAACCCAATTTCAGTAATAATCGGAAAAATATCCGAATTTTTGTGTGCAGCACTGTATAAGATCAATAGATTTTTATATATACTGCATGGTATGTTAAAATTTAGCTTAGTTAGGAAACATATAAAAAAGTTGAAAATTCCTATTTGTTAATTTCCGTCCATGAGCAGCAGTATACTCGAGATTTTTTCTGCAGCCCCTTAAATGATCTATAGAATTTATATACAACAAGCTATATGCAAAAATTGTTAAATTAAAAAAAAAAAAAACATTTGCAACAACGGAAGACGCACGTCCAGCAGTTTTTTTTTTTTCATAGTCAATACGGTAACCGAATTCTTTTGTATGTCCCTGTAAATGAACGATGAATGCTATGTACTCCATAATCTATATTAAGCATCTTGTAATGCACCTGAGTGATACATATGAAATTCAATATGTTTGAAATAGAGTAACATTATTAATATAAACCGAAAATGATTTTTCCCCATAAGCCGATTTCCCCTATATGATTTCTATTGAGTAAATGAACTGTAATGAACCATAAGTGCTACACACTTCATTTTCGATATCAGAAATGTCATAATAAACCTAACTAACACTATCTATTGTATGACAATCCGAGTATATTTATGCGAATTAGAGCACGGATAGACAGACAGGCAGACAGACGGCAGACAGACAAATTCATAAACGCTTTTCATCTTTTCCGGAAACTCAAATACCTGAAGTTGTCATGTTTTATAGGATTCACCCTTTCACGATGCAGCAGTATTTTTAAAACTTGAATTGAATGCAACATCGTAAAAGCCTCGTTTTATCCTGTCACGTAAAAACGTTTCTAGGATCATTTTAAATTGTACAGTATTTATGATACGTTTTTAGAAAAGCTTTTAAGGTATGTGCTGGAAATGCATGGTATCATTTTAGCATGAATAATCGTTAAATTTTTAGAAAAAGAAAAGAATTTATTTTTTAAGCTACGTACAAAAATTATAATATTTAGCATTAGTGGAATTTAATGAATACGTATTATATAATTAATTACAAGAACGTATTTAAAATGTAATTTATTATATTGAAAGACTTTCAGTTTATTTTTTAAAGTTATTTCTGCTTTTTGAAAAATTCTTATACCATCTGATAATTGGAACTTACTTCATCATTGAGTGCATTATTACAGAATAAGTAAAAACTTCACACTTATAAAAATATATATTTCCCTTATTTCAAAATACAAGCTTGTGTATAGATATAAAGAATTATTTCATTTTCTGTGTACATAAAATTCCATGATCAAAAGCTGGTGTCATAACTAGATTATGTAAAGATAATATATGAAATACAATAACGTAGAATTTTCTAATTACGCGGTACCTTCACAAAATGTATGGTTTTTAGATATTATTTGTATTAAAGGGAAATATTTATCTCGATGCAAAATATCACAATGAAATCATAAAAAATTATAAATACCAATTATATATATATATATATATATATATATGGTAAAATGCTAAAATTTTACTGTCAAGCTAACATGTAAAATTTTCGGTATGTTCACGAATTTTTGTTACAGAGATTTTTACTAATTTCACTAATACAATCATGTAATCCCAATATAATCTCGAAATTTATATAAATTGTTCATTTACGTATATATTTATTGTATAAACATAATAATGTATCGCAAAGTAACTTTTTTATAAAATGTTTATCACAGTTTTCATTTACTGAAGTGTAATTTTAAAATGGCTTTTAAAAATACATTAGTGAGTTTTTGAAGGCGAAATACAAGAGGCAGTCAAAATTTCATAGACTTTCGTTGTAATTCTTTAAATCCACAATATAATTAATTTGTTTACACACAACGTCCTGTCTTCGATCAAAGAAATCACGTCACGTCAGATCCAAAACAAAAGTGTTGCTCATTGCGTTTTTCGACAACGAAGGTATAGTGCACCATCAATTTATACCAGTTGGACAAACTGTTAACGGCCCTTTGTACGTGTACGTTTTGAAAAGACTGAGCGAGACAATCCGAGGAAAACGTCCCGCCAAATGGCAAGGAGGATGGTAACTGCATCATGACAATGCTCCCTCCCACACATCGATTGTTGTGCAGACATGGATCGCAGAAAAAAAAACATTCCATTCCTCTACCAGCCTCCCTATTCACCGGATTTAGCACCATCGGGTTTCTGACTCTTTCCCAAGATCAAAATGGGCCTCATAAGTAACTGTTTTGACACGCTAGAAGACCTGAAAACCAACGCGACGGCTGAACTTGGGACGATACCAGTACAGAACTTTCATCGTTGTTTCCATCAATGGCAGAAGCGGTGAAGCAAGTATGCGTTTTCTTACGGATTCTATTTTGAAGGCGAATAAGTAAATGTGTACCTATATTGTGGTAATAAAGAGTTACAACGAAATTTCGGGATTTTTTTGACTGCCCCTCGTATATTAACTAACTTAATGTTCATTGTATCTCAAATAGAAAAAGTGAAGTGGGACAATGAGCTGACAAGTTGGACGTCTAATATGAAATCATTGCTAAAAATATCTTCTCAACAGTAAATATCATGATTTTTAAACATTTCAAAAAAATATATTCTTTTAAAAACTAAATTTTTAAACTGAATATACTACTAATAAGAAGTTTTTTCATGAAATTGATCGATAATATTTTCTATAGAGGCATGAAATAATAACCGAAAATATTTTTGTATGACAACGCTAAAAACACAAACTATGGGAAGTGACATTATTTTACTTGAAAGCATACGTAAATGGTCATAATATACAGGGTGTTTATAAAGTCCCGGACCCATTTTGATGTTTAATAACTCATAAAATATTAAAGATAGATTAAAATTAATAACATAAATGGTTAGATAGACTCAAAAAGTTTCATGACCCTTGTCAATGAACTTTCACGTGTGCCCCCTTCGTCGCACGGAGAACATCAAGTCGATAGTCAATTTCACGCCAGGTAGCGGCAAGCATGTCGGCATCCACAGAGGTTATTGCGGTTGTAATTCTGACTCTTAAGTCATCAATGTTCGACACTCTCCTCCTGTAAACATTGTCCTTTACAAATGCCCAAAGGAAAAAGTCCAGCGGCGTTATATCAGGTGATCTGGGTGGCCAAGGAATTGGACCTCATTCAAAGAAGTACGAACGATGGTACCCCAATGAGGTGGTGCACCATCTTGTTAGACATGTTGGAAAACTTCGTATTTCCACAACAAGAAGAGCTTCAGCTACATGTCTTTTTTGCAACAAGATGGTGCACCACCTCATTGGGGTACCATCGTTCGTACTTCTTTGAATGACCATTTTCCAGGCAGATGGATTGGGCGAGGAGGTCCAATTCCTTGGCCACCCAGATCACCTGATATAACGCCGCTGGACTTTTTCCTTTGGGGATTTGTAAAGTACAATGTTTACAGGAGGAGAGTGTCGAACATTGATTACTTAAAAGCCAGAATTACAACCGCAATAACCTCTGTGGATGCCGACATGCTTGTCGCTACCTGGCGTGAAATTGACTATCGACTTTATATTCTCCGTGCGACGAAGGGGGCACACGTGGAAGTTCATTGACAAGGGTCATGAAACTTTTTGAGTCTATCTAACCATTTATGTTATTAATTTTAATCTATCTTTATTATTTTATGAGTTATTAAACATCAAAATGGGTCCGGGACTTAAAAAACACCCTGTATATTTTTTCAGATTATGAGAAATTCTGTTAGAATAACAAAGACATATTAAACCAACGGGAACTCTGGCTTCACATGATACTCCATGTAAAATTAAAAGTTAATAAAGTATTTGTTGAAAGATTTCTTAAATCGATGAGCACTTCTGAATTATTGAACCTTCTGAAAAATTTAAACTGTGATTGTTAGACCAGAAATGAGTAGCAATAGCGGAGCGTTTAATATCACAAATTTTAACATAGTTTTTATGTTCCTCCAAGCGGACATTAAGGGGTCGCTTAGTTTGACCTTTGTACATTCTATCACACTCGCAAGATATCTTATAAATTCCGTAATGTGCAAATCTGTCAATTGGATGTTTGAGATCTGTAAATTTGATGTTGTTAAATGGTGCAGAAATGACTTTAAAATCGAATATTTTCAAATAGTTCAGTCACCTGAAAATTGGCGTAAATTGTAAAAGTATCACGAGCATAGAAAATAATCGTAGTTCTAAACATAGTCATGGATGTGTATTAAAAGCTTAACATGTTGTAAAAATAATTTCATATAATTTATTTTTTTGGGAGGGGGGGAGGTATAATTGTGATTCCAAGTTACATGAAATTTAAGAGAGAGAGCAAAGAAAGATAGAGCAGTAATTAGAGTGTCAATGAGATTTATTTTGCTAAATTCTGTTTTTGTCTGACATTAAATAATATGATCATGGTTAGAGTGTCAGTGTATTCATTGTTTTTTTAATAACTGTTTTGTAGTTACAAATATAGAATCATTGTTACCTTACTGTTATCTTACGAAGATTTCATATCACATACAAGTTTGGAAACCATTTTTATAATTGTCAACTGGGAACATTTGAACTCTTATCTGCATATTTTATTTATGTACACTGTTATTTATGTACACTGCAATTTTGCAGCATACTGTCCAGTCATTTGACCGTTTCTATAGAAAATGGTTACATAACCGTAATTTAACTCTAATCTGACTATATTATTGCCTATATTATGCTCAGGATAGAGTTAAATTACGGTTATGTAACCATTTTCTATAAAAACATAGTAAAATATGTACTTCAAATACAAATATGTGCATTAATCTTTATCTGTTTGTCTCATAAACCTTATATGTCATTAAGGCTGTTTCCCTTGTTATTATTATTATCATTTTCAAAATTTTTTTTATTATTATTTGATTTGTAGACTATTATAATAATAAGAAATAGATGGCAAAGCACGCTAACTAGCCTGCTAATTTACAATTATACTTATATAAAGATACAAATGCGTTAATTTCCGTTTACAAAAGTACTATCAGTATTTCTTTAAGAATTTGTTTTGTTTGTAAAATCTAAATACCAAACTCATTTACAAAACTGCACATTGCAACATTTGTATTTTCATGAATAGAAACTAATGATATAATGAGTTTAGTTAATAATGAAGACATTCTTTGTTAAAAACAGTTTTATCTTATTTAAATTCAATTCCTATTTGCTATATATTTATTTTAATAATTACATTAACTATACTTATTTTATCGTTCATTCTATTTTCACAAGAATTGAAACTCTTAATTCAGTAATATTTCTGAAGTAAAATATAAGAAAAACAAATATTATTTAAAGGATTTAAATATAAATTAAAATGCGCAGATAATGATTTTATTAAATCTTGTTTTTAAATAGATTTAAATATCATATGTATCTCACGATGTAGCATAAACAGCATATTTTTTGTTTATAGAGTATCAGAGTGTATTTGAATGTATTTACGATGTGTTTGTGTATGATTTTATTAATTTTCAGAAATGAATTTAATTATGCTGTGTTTGTACGTGATTCAGTTCCCCCTGTATTGAATTTAGTCATACTGCATATAATTGCTAACAATATTTCTCTTGTTTCTGATACGTCCATGTGACATCATTGAAAATGCAAATATTATAAATGAAAACAAAATAATAATTTCAAAATATTTATAAAATGTCTACATATAAACTTAAATATGCATAATTTTTCTTCATAAATACGAAAAAAAAATCTTGTGATTAGTAATGAAATATAAATGTTTAATATTTAATAACGATAAGAGTTTTTCTAATACAACTGATGTTAATAGCGATGGTGTATAATTAGATTTTTAGAGAATATGTGCGAATACGAATATGTATTTAAAAATTTTCTTAAAATTATATTATAATATGTATGCTACGCATTTTAATTCATGTTTATTAAATTGTCAAGTTCATTTGAAATGGCCAAATTTTCGATTTTTTTAATTATTTTACATTGAAATGTAATCATTTAGGTGCATATTAAAACAAATCCCATAAAATAATTCGAATTAGAAACGAATTTATGGTGCAAATTGTCAGAGCTCTTATCATGAAACAGCACCATTTAAAGTTCCAGGCGGTTTGTTTACATTTTGAATCAGTAGGCGCCGGCTGCAGTTCACAAGATTACAGCATTTCTACTCCGAGATTTATTTACTTTGTGGTTTTTTATTTTCCATTGCCTCTTAGGGAAACCAGCAGAAAATAGTAACTTCTACTTCTACTACAATTAGCTTGTTAGCTAGATGTTTATCTTTTTAATCTGGTATCCACGTTGTTTTCATGTGGTGTTTCTGAATAACAATTGTTTTTGTACTTATTTATTTTTGTGGATAAGTATTATTTTAGCTTGTAATTAATATTATTTGTCGTGTTTCATCTTCAAATATAATGAGTGAAGTTAAAAGTAAAATAAAACCAAAAAGAACTTCTGGAACACGCCGAAAGAAAAGAAAGTTTACCGGCAATGTGCACGCCAGAGACCAGAGTAAATGTGAAACTAATTCAACCAAGTGCTTCAAGTAGAAAACTTTCTGTGAGTAAAGATGATGAAAGTAATTCTGACTTTCAAGGATATAGAATACTTGATATTAATCGCATGATTTCTATTCTGCAAAAGTTTTCACACTGTAGAACTTGCCATGGTGCAGTTGCACTAAAAGAACAAATTGAATGTGGCTGATCATCTAAAATTACGGTATTATGTGTATAGTGTAAAAAATTGATTGCATATAAAAATTATAAGAAGATAGGGCCATCTAATAAGATATCAGAAATTAACTATAGATATGTTTATGCTATCATATCAGTAGGGATGGTATATGATGCTATTAAACTCTTTTGCAGCATTATGGATCTGCCTGAAAAATATTTTTCTACTACTGTGCATTTTTCTAATGAAATTTAATTTTTCATGTTGATATGGCAGCAGACGATATAACGATATATTTGGAATAAAGGAATAAATATAATAAAAAGTTTTGTTGATGTTTGTATTGACTTCTAATTATATTTATCGAGGTGCCTGTGGCCTCTGCCACACATCTCCGAAGCATAATATCATTTGGATACTAAATGGTCAGTATACTTTGCTAGTGGCCCAAAAACAATAAATATAGTAAAATAAATGCTGTACAAAGATGAACTCTTGATGAAATAAAAGTGATGACTGGGGTTGCACCATATGGTCCCTAACGCTCAGCGGGTACCCGAAGCAGCTCAGACTCTCGCATTGAAAAATGCACTTCGCTACTTCGAGTCTCCTGACGCAAGCGTGTATGTTTGTATTAAAATATTTTTCTCTATTTTTTAAAAAAGGTAATAATTAAGCGCAATTCAATAATCTCTAATTATTTGCATGCGAAGTAAAAGAATTATCGTAATACCCACTCCAGCTTCTTAGTATGGCAGCGTGGCGTACGTAATATGTATATCTCACATTGCAGTAAACATTTAGAACTAGTTAAAACTCGCACGATTACGGGTTGAACATAAAAAAGGCAAAAATTCGTCAAAAACATAAAATTAAAAAAATCTATTTAAAAATTACGAATTTTTTACCCCAATCGTTCATAGGCCCCCTACCAGCAACCCGTGCGCCAAATGTCGAAGCCCTGAGCCCTGTGGTTTACGAGTTTTTGAGGTTACATGATAGATACGCGCATGGATTTCAATAGGGTAGATTCTTATTCCTGTTAAACACTACTGTGATCAAAAAGTCCCCTTAATGGTGGCATAAAACAAAATATATCAATTGATTGGTCAAACTTTATTGCATCACCTTCAACGTAATCACCTCCGATTGCAATGCACTTCTGCCAACGTTTTTCTCAACCGTCCTAACATGCCTTAAACTGGTTTGGAGCGTATTCGTTGAATGTTTGGTTAAAAACTCACGAATAATAACTGCGCAATGGGAAGGCGCATTATCATGGTGCAAAATCCATGAGTTTTCTCGCCACATTTCAGACCGTCTTCGACGATTTTGACGATATTTCTTCACGTAAACGGCACAAAACAACCCCATAAATTTTAGTTTAGTCAGTTAGTAGAAATCCATAATGCACAACTCCACAACCATCAAAGAAAACAATTGACAATACTTTGATTTTAACGACGGATTCACTACCATCTTTAAACTTTTTATACCAATCAAATACTGTTGTTTTTGATAAACAGTCATCTTTAAAAGCTTTTTGGAACATTTCAAATGCTTTTGTAGCAGAAATTTCAATGCGAAAATAAAATTCAATGCAAGTTTTTTATTCAGTAACATTCGCCATTTCGGAAAATCAACAGAGTGAAAATTGTTATCTCATTAAAATAAAATTTATTTTTTGACGATAAAATGAAATAAATTCCTGACTATTGGCAGATGTTTATGGAAGTCGTTAAAATCTTCGATAAATTTTACAGACGATATCTACAATTGAAGTATTTTTAATGAAGTATTGCGGATACTTTTTGATCCAGTTACACTTTATTTTAGTTAATATTTATATTGTAATACAAAGTAAATATTTTATAATATGTATGTGTTTAGGAAATGACTGGATGTTTCAGCATTTTTAAGCTTAGATCTTTGCAGTATACATTGTTTAATTTAGCCTAATTTTAACTCAATTATTGTTCACAAATTGATAATTGAAGCAATTCAGAAAAAAATATTTATTATGAATTAATGAATGGAATAGGAATGGAAATTCTAAGACAAAACCAACCGAAAATTAAATAAATATAACACATGACAAAAGATCAAATTTTCAATTTTCTACGGATGAAACTGTATTTTTTCATTAAAATATTGACAAACCAATATAAATATATTACTCACTTAATAGTATTTTAGTTCTTAATCCTCAATTGTGGTAGAGATTAACAAATCAAAATTGTGAATATATCTTTACCTCAATGTGTATTTTTTCAGTCGGAGTAAAATTAACTATTATTATGAGTCGATTAAGCAATAGAAAATCATAATTTATCATAAAATTATTTTTAATTACAGAAATAGATGAAATAACAAACATTCTTAAAATTTAATTTTTATTCGTTTAATTAGAATAAAATACTATTATAAAATATATACATAAATTTAAAAAATAATGATAAATTTCTTGTACACATAATGTTTGGTGTAAGGCAGATGTAACAATTCATTTCTTTAATAATGACCGTTTATCTAGATTTGAAAATATCCAAGTACATTTTATAAACATACATTCGTTTATACAAATATATACACAAACAAGGAGTTCATTCAAATTTTCATTTATTGATAGGTAAGTCTATATATATATGATAGCTTTATATTACTTATCTTTAAATAATAATCTTTCTTAAAATATAGACTTTTCTAAAACAATATATTAAAGTTTTTTATTTAACTTAATTCAACATATTTGAAGAAAATAAAACTTACAATACACATTATATAAACATTGAAATCCTACATTGATACACACAAGCATATATACAAACACATGTAATTATATTCAATGGATGTTTAATTTACTGATTGATAATTCCCTGTATATGCGAATTTTTCTGTTTATTTATTTATTTTCTTGCAAGTCACATTCTTTGAAAATAAAAAGATTGCTATTTAAAAATATATATTAAAGTAAAAGGAATATGTTTGGATGATATATTTAAATGTATGTCCTATTTTCATGTCAAAAAGCTGAAAGCATTTAAAATTAACTTCAAATCAAAGATTTCCATTTCTTTGTGAAAGGTCACCTTTTGTTTTATATTGCCTGACTCAATTTATTTTAAGAAAAAGAACTTTAGGACGTTTGCCAGGAGCGTCTACAACTTATCTCGCTATCACTTATGTTCTCCTTTTTAAAATACGTTCGTGAATATACTTATTCCAAACGACATGATTTATTTTCAACGGAACTGGAAAAAATGAAGATAATAAAGTAATTAGTATTTATTATCTGATACAAAAAGCTGATTTACTTCCCTTTCTAATACATTAAATGATATTTTAAGAGTACGATAGATTATATATTATTTTATTTTCTCTCTGAAAATTAGATTTAATTAATTAAGTTACAGCATGGATTTTGTAAATATTATGATATCGGCTAATGTAAATACAGAATGCCTATACAGAATATGGTATTGGTTCTTTCAGACAGATATTCTTTGTATGTTCCTACTTAAAATAGAAAAAAAAAACACACACATTAGTATTACTGAGTTTTATTTAAACACATTACTTTCAAACCTCGGAGTCTCTAAGTACTGTTTAGTTACCAAAATGTCTAAGACTGGATGTAAAATATTATTTTTAGCATCTTTATTGTAAAATAAAGGATATATATGTAAATATATATACTCATTCTATTAGCAAATACTGATACATAAATTTATATAATGTTTAGTATTTCTTTTATTGTCCTTAATATTCGTAATTTATATAATAGTCTTGCAAAAATAGAAAATTATTAGCAAAAAGTTCATTTTTCCAGTCATAAAAAATTGATAATTTGGACAGAATCAGTTTCGTAAAGTTTGAAATTCAGTATGGGTTTGAACAATTAAATTCTTATTTATTCAGATATTTTGTGCTATATTTTAAGGTGTTTTAACTCTTTAAATCCCAAGCTTTAAAAAACTGAATGACCTTGAAAATAGCCCAAAATACTCTGTTTTTTCGTTTCCTCTTTTTCACTAGGTAAGTAGTGGAAATGACCCACTGGTTTCTCGACATGTGTTACACCCCTTTGTTTATCATTGTGAATATTGCTCCAGTTACTGAAAAAAATCTCTGTTTCTCTTTCTGTACTGTCCACAAAAGCCACACACATTACACAATCCATCACTGAAAGAGACCATCCTTTGACAGCCCACCAACCCATTTAGGGGAAGGAAAATCCTTTCAGGTATCGAGGGCTATTACGGGTTTCAGAGCTTTCGGAGGATTTTAGCTATTGCGGGATTTAAAAGGTTAAATAGCTGCAGGAAAATTCTAAATGACCATTCCGTGAAATGCTGTAACAGAAAACTGTTAATCGACAGTTAAGATATTCGAAAATCTGAGTGATTTTATTTTACAAAAGTGCAAAGTAGTTTTGTAACTTTCCTAAGGAGGGAAATTTTCATAATGAAATTTTATGGGGAAATAATATTGAAGGATTAGGATATAACTGCAATCTATATAATGAAAGCGCAAAGCATCTGACTGTCATAAAAAATTCCGGGATTTCCGCTTCACCTTTTCATATGCTAGGCCTTTGTACTTTTTTGTACCATTGTTGAGATCATTGTGATTGTTAATTTTGTATTGTAGCACCTTACAGACGTATACTGTTACATCACCATTATGAACAATGTTATTACTTCTGAAGATTTTCTAAACACAAAAGATCCATTCATCATGAACGTTTAAAATATTAAACCATGCAGGTAATAGTTCACGATGTAGCCTAATATAAAAGAAATGCGAATGAAATCGGTAGAGAAGAGTGCCGTGCGTGACGTCAAACGAGGTAGACATATATCGTAAAAACATTTATTTTATGCATAATTTTATACTTATTTGAATTTGAAAAGGCGATTAATATACAGATTATATACAGAAAAGGTACTCTGTAGTGCTTTTTTAATGCTTGTGAGTTCTGTATATAAACGAAAACTATTTTTTTCTTTTAAAGTAGTTTGTAAATTTACTTTTTAGCGAATTAATTAAAATTTGTTTAAAGCATAGCTTGCGTGTTATAAAAATCTATTGTTTCTACATCTACAAATTAACTTAGTTTCTTATCAAATGACGTAATAAGATCACGCTTTTCGTTTTTTATAATGATACGATGAAACGCCGACTTTGTATTGTTTACGGCATTTAGAGAGTAATTCAAACGAAATCACGTGCGTTCATCTGTTTTCTGAGAGCCTCGAAAACGACCGGCTAGTTTATTAAAATAATTCAATGAATCTCTATGATATAAAAAGTCGTTTACTTATAGATGTTTTTGGTAGTAAACTAAAGTTATTTTTAGCATCGCTAGCGAGTTTAAAATGAGTATAATACTATGAATTCGTTATCTAACTCGTTAAATTATCTTCTCTGTTCATTTTAAAAAGTATTTCTTCAAGATATAAATAATTAATAAAAACTACAAAATCATTATTTCGCTTTATTTAAATATGCTAGTAAATATGTATGTAGCATTTTCCACACACTTTACCAATATTTGCCAAGCGAGGGAAGATATACGGTGGTTGGATCGTTGATGAGATATTGGAAACTGTATGAGTTCGGTGAAAAACAGCAGTTAAGATTTTAACGCGCCTCAACAATATCTATAACATTCATAGGGAACACAGTCTCAGAGCAATATATTTCAATATGCAGTCAACTGGAGTGGCATACTGGAATAGCGGATTCGGGTCTCCGAAAAGTGTTTCCTCGTGAAAAATAATCAGTCAAACATGGAGCGAATAAACTTTATTATCAAACTAAGTGGTGTAGTCGAGGGGGTAGGCAGGAGAACGGCGTCCCCCCACTTGTTTATTTTATCTCAAACGTCCATCTACTTTTTAGTTTCAGGGGAACGCTAGAAACAAAGGAGGCCGTAGACTTTTGAAAGTTATTAATTTTTTTAAAGGATAAGCAGCTACAATATAACAATTTCAAGAAATAAATCACTGATTTTTAATACTTTCCAGGAAAGTTGAAAAATGTTTATGATTTCGGATCATCTGTCTATCGCTTCTTACTCTAGTTTACGTAAATTCCAAAACAAATTTTAACAAAAATCTCGTTGCGTGAATTAGCGTTACTGAATTCCGAATTCTATTGTTCTGCCATTCAGACACTAAGTTAGGGACTGAGAACGTCCCACCACTTTTTTCCTTGCACTACACCACTGAAAGCTCGTTTTACAGCTGAGGGAGGTCGACATTTTATTCAAATTCTACAAAAAGTATGAATGAATAAAAAAACATTTCATGAAACTAGAGAAAGTTACATACGATATTGAAATTTATAGTGCAGTACGACATTCCGTAAATACTTTAACAAAATCTTTCAAAATACCCTTAGAATACTTAGAAATGCACCATGAGGAAAATACTTAAAAATATTATCATATTCCATAAAATTCTGAGTGACACTCTTCACTGATGTCGTGAGTGCTACCTGTCTAATCGGTTACTTTTCATTAATGAGAGATTACTTCAAAATTCGAGGCTTTGATTGGATAAAATTAATTTATGGTTCGCATTTGCAATATTAAACAAATGAGTTCATAACCATTTGCAGAACTTGGTAAAACAACTTTTTTAGCGATATCGTCTGTTAACTGGCATCAGAAAAATTACTCTTGATTTTTTTAGAATTTCGCCGCACACTGATAAAAATGACACTTTCAAATCTGAGTAAATCGATGTTGAACGTGATTTCATAAACACCTGATAATTGATATGACTCATAGTAAGCATCTTGTAGTACACCTCAGTGATATTAATGAATATCAATATGTTTGAATAGTGTAACATCATTAAAGTACACCGCAAATGATTTTTCCACTTAGACCGTAATGCAACGGAATTCTTTTGACTGTTCTTGTAAATGAATTATAAATGCTAGACATTTCATTTTCAATACAGAGTAAGCCATATTAAACCAATAACATGTATCAATTGCATGGCAATCCGAGTATATTTATGTGAGTTACAGAACGGACAAATAACAGACACACAGATACACTGAAAAAAATTACACTTTCAAATCTTAGTAAATCGATGTTTTCTTTTTGTTATGAAACTTTTTGTTTCAAATAGGATGACCCAATACTTTCAATTCTGAAATACAAGAAATACTCAGAATATTGAAACATGGACATACTCGAAACAGAGCACGTAAAGGTTAATTCATACTCATTTTTGAAAAATGGACATACTCAAAAATGATTAGAATCAGATCAAACTCATTTTTGAAACATGGAAATAAACAAAAATGAGCTTTTAGAAGTCAGTTCATACGCCTTTTTGAAACATGGACATACTCAAATAGGAGCACATGTTTTATTCTTGAGTGTGTGCATGCTTTCAGAAATGAGTATATACATTTTCAAACTTTCGTCATTTTGATTCGGAGCCATTTTGACTAAGGGATATACTCTGATTTGAGTATTTATTGCTCAGCTTTGAAAATGTCGTTTTTTAGAGTGTAAAGATGTATTTAATAAAACTCTGTGCTGACTAATTTGACATTACTCCTTATTGTGTAATGAGATGTTAATAAAGAAGTTGAAATTGAACTACTTGATTCTTTCTCTTGGAAAATACCGAAAACTTTTCGACAATATGCCGTTATTGTTTCTAATTTGCTCGGTACTGTGCTGACTTGTATGCATTGTTACTAATTATTGTCGTTCATTTAACTGACTGTACGCTACTAATTTTAGTTATGCAATCTACGATGTTATAACTGCAAATAAGTATATTTTTCCTCTGCACCGTCATTGAATATTGAATCGTTTGGAGAGTTCCATCCTTATTGAATGATTGTGTAATATTTATCATGGCTGCTCACCGAAATAAAACAAGTTCTACACTGAGAAAAATGACACTTTCAAGTCTGAGTAAATCGATGTTTTCATTTTGTAATGAAAATTTTTGTTTCAAATAGGACGACCCAATGCTTTCAATTCTGAAATACCAGAAATACTCAGAATGTTGAAACATGGGCATAACGGGACATGGTCATGTCAAATGGACGTACTCAAAACGGAGCACATAGAGGTCAGGTCATACACATTTTTGAAACATGGACATACTAAAAAATGAGTATGAACTGACTTCTATGTGCTCATTTTTGAAACATGGACGTACTCAAAAATGAGCACATAGAAGTCAATTCATACTCATTTTTGAAACATGGACGTACTCAAAAATGAGCACATAGAAGTCAATTCATACTCATTTTTGAAACATGGACATACTAAAATATTTACACATGATGTTTTATTCTTCAGTGTGTGCATGTTTTCAGAAATGAGTCTATACATGTTTCAAACTTGAGTCATTTTGATTCGTAGCCATTTTGACTATGCGACATACTCAGATTTGAGTATTTTTTGCTCAGTTTTGAAAATGTCATTTTTAGAGTGAACAATCAAGAAAGTACAGTACTCTGCTTAAATGAAATCCCCTCGTATAGATTTTATATATATGTATGATTTTATATATGTATATATATATGAAGATTTTTTTTAGATATTTTTTTTTACACTGCCACGGATGCTGTTTAATGAAGATAACAGACACATCTGCTTTCAAATTTCGCTCTAGTGGAAATTAGAATTCACTCCTGACATTTGGACAGCTCGTAATATAAATAGTACGCCCAATGTTCGTATTTTTCTTTATTACCTCTTAAGTTTTTCCGAAGAGATAAAAACACTGCAAAAATCACTGCAAAAATCTGTTTGGCATTTCACAATTAAAAATCATCGCACAACTAGTAAGATAATAAATGTTCTATACCAAATACTTTTCTTTTGAAATGTATCGTTGTCTATAAAAGGATTTTCTTTAAATACGGTTTATTCCTTTCGCATATCAACTGTAATTGGATTAGGCGGAAGTGAAACTCGTAAGCCTGTTAATGTTGTTATACAAAAATAACGTAATTTCATTAACACCATTAATTTTAAGTTTTATTCCAGACAAATAAATTGGATTCGGTTGAAAGATGGAGAAGACGTGTAATAACTAAAAAATGCATTTACTGTTACACACTGCTAATTTAATATTTATTTTTATTTACAAGTATGTGTAACTTGAAAAATAGTTTCAATCTCCGAGAAATATGTTACATTGTGATGTATAATCTTTTCTTGTGAAAAGATATATAATAGCAAAAATTATAATCTCCCGTAAAGTAAGGTTTACAGGTTATTGGTCGAAAATATAATGTGTGAAATATTAAAATGGGAGTACATCTTCGTACTAATTAACCATTGCAATAAGTATGTATAAATTACCTACGACGAAAATATGTTTTTCTAACCTTTTGATTGCGGGTTTTAACTGGCGACAATTTTTATATCCAATCGTACCTCAATTTACATTTTTTTCTGGTAGATTTCTCTTGAAAATATTCTAGTATATGTCACAGATTATTTTTCGAAAAGTGGTAAGAATAGAATAAAATCAGCACACTGGAACGTATATCACAAACCCTTGAAAAAATGTTAAAACTAGAACACAAAAAGGCTTATAAAAACCTTTTGATATAATGATCGACATGTTTCGAACGCACAAACTCCGCCATTATCAAGATCTACATGATAAAATAAATGTCTCGCAAAACCTTTTGAAAATTAACTTGGAAAACATAAATCACGAGATCATATGTGTAATAACAGCAGGTGCTTAAAAATAATCAATTGAAAAGTGAAAATTAATATTTGCTTATTGTTTTTTTTAAATATTAAACAACACCTCGTGCCAAATTTTAGGTATTTCAAAAGAGACTGATTCATTGCATATGTTCATGTTACGCATATAGATTTTTTATTGATTCAGAGATAATAGATAGGGAATAATGTCTTTGGTGGATAAATTATTTTAATATTCTTAAAAGAATTTTTTAAAGTTTCGGTCCTATGTCATTTTGCTAAAGCTGTATTTCTTCTATCATATTTGATATCTGCCATACGCTCTTTTGATTTAAACTTTCTATTTGTCATTCCTAGATAATATTCTAATATTCCATCTGCTCTGGTGAACGTGATTTCATAAACACCTGATAATTGATATGACTCATAGTAAGCATCTTGTAGTACACCTCAGTCATATAAATGAATATCAATATGTTTGAATAGTGTAACATCATTAAAGTACACCGCAAACGATTTTTCCACTTAGACCGTAATGCAACGGAATTCTTTTGACTGTTCTTGTAAATGAATTATAAATGTTACGGAATTCTTTTGACTGTTCTTGTAAATGAATTATAAATGTTACGGAATTCTTTTGACTGTTCTTGTAAATGAATTATAAATGCTAGACACTTAATTTTCAATACAGAGCAAGCCATAGTAAACCAATAACATGTATCAATTGCATGGCAATCCGAGTATATTTATGTGAGTTATAGAATGAAAAAATAACAGACACACAGATACACTGAGAAAAATTACACATTCAAATTTGAGTAAATCGATGTTTTTATTTTGTTATGAAACTTTTTGTTTCAAATAGGACGACCCAATGCTTTCAATTCTGAAATACCACTAATAATCCGAACATTGAAATATGGACAGGACATACTCAAAATTGAGAACATGGAGCTCAGTTCAAACTCATTTTTGAAACATGGACATACTCAAAAATGATTAGAATTAGTTTAAACTCATTTTTGAAACATGGACATACTAAAAAATGAGCACATAGAAGTCAGTTCATACTCATTTTTGAAACATGGACATACTCAAATAGGAGCACATCATGTTTTATTCTTGAGTGTGTACATGTTTTCAGAAATGTGTATACACATAAATTCATAAAAATACAACTGAATGCAAATATATTGCTTGAAGGTGCGTAAAAACATACATAAAACATTTAAAAGCACATTAAAGTCCTTTTAAAAAATTCAAAACGTTTTCAACCGAACTACTCGGTCATCAACAGTGTAAAACTAATTGTTGAGTTGAGTTGTTGTCTCTTCGCGTTTTTTTGCTTGCCCGGAATAAACCATTCTACTTCAAGGGTTTGGAATATCAGGTGGGATGGGAATGGTCATCCAACATTTCAAGAATAAGTACAGGTTAATCAATCATGTATTAATTCATTCCAGACTGCGTGGATATCATATGATAATACATCGTTACAGACTATTTCTTTTTAGATATTATTTCTAGAGACTCTCTTATGATAGCTTCCTGGTGATTATTTGTGTGGAATATAATTTTGGATCCATAGAAATCTACTTTTATAGGTTCAGTTTGTGCTTATCTTGCTAACGCAGTGTGGGGTCTATTTAATCTCAGATCTGCTGCATGTTCTTTTATTCTGTCCCGAAATTTCATCAGTGTCATACCTATGGACATAAAATGTTTGTTATCTTTCTTAAATGGTATAATATATACCCCTGATCTGTTGATAGCATGGATTGGGTCATTTTTCCTGTTTAAGAAAACCCGCAACTTTGGGGGAGGGACTGTGCGATTTGCTGTGCGGAAGATTTGAATTGGCACTCAAATTATAACTTTTTCTTGTGTATATACATGTTTCATACTTGAATCCTTTTGATTCGAAGCCATTTTGACTATGCGACATACTCAGATTTGAGTATTTTTTGCTCAGTTTTGAAAATGTCATTTTTAGAGTGTAGAAATAAGGCAGACAAACAAAGCGGAACTCATAACAACGTTTCAACTATGTTGGAAAGTGGTTAAAATTTTTTTCGCATTTTAAAATAACAATTTTTAAGAAACATTCTGGTACTTAAAGCTGAAATTTATCTCTTATAATCCTGTATTTTCTATTTTAATTGTAAATGTGTTATTAAAAGTACAAATACATAACGTGGAGTAAAATAAATTAAATGTATTTTTTTTAAATAAATGCTTTCACTAAAATTCACGAAAAAGTCAACTTGTATTATAAAGAACAAATGTGTGCTTTGTTCAATGTTGACGTCATAAGGATGCGGGAACAATTTGGTTAAAATGATGAATGCTGCAACAATGGAGCTATTTTTTTTCAATTAATATAAATTCAATTAATCGTAACGTTATATCTATAGGGAAAATGCAAGTTTTTTTTCGAAGTTGCCCCCCCCCCCTTACGGATCGTATTAAAAAAAATCAATGTCTAATTCATGTATTTCTCTCAAGAATGCATGTGTATTCCAAATTGCAAAGCGCTTTATCAGCAAGAAGTGGGAAGAAAGTAAGTAACAAGAATTGAATGTCACATACATGCAGAAATGCAAGTTAAAAAAAAAGCACGTAAAAAATAGATTACAATTTCAAGTTCTTCTTAAAATATGATACTCATAGTTTTAAATAAAAACAACTTTTTCTCTTTTTATATCTCTTGCATATTACACTTTATTTTTGAATTTGAACTAAAGAACATGCTCGAGAATTTATAATGCTTCGTAATCTAACCATGACGCCCGCTTTTGTTTGGCATTTCTTGATAATGCATTTGTATGTTTTTTTCTCTCTAATTAAAGCTCAATTAAATATATTCGATACATGTTAAAAAACATATTTAATATTCAGAAGCAGGCAGAACCCCCCCATCCAGATTGCAGATTTTAATACTTTTATTTCTATTCTACTGTTTTTGGATTTAAAATTTTCCATTTTGCTACACTTTTCTGACGATATCTGGATGGGAACCCCATCCAGATTGCTTTTCCTATTGTTCTTAAATTATTCTTGTCTCACTTTTTCTTGTTTTTAGTCTTTGTTTTGGCGCAGCATGTCCCTTAAGGGACTTTGCGCCATAAAAACTCACACAACCAACCAACCAACCTTCGGGGGATAGGGAATCAGGGGATTCGGGAAACAGGAGGAACTTTCGTTCATATAAGCGTAGTGCATGATATTATCGAAAAAGAATCCAGAACCTGCTACAATAAGATATATTTCTTATTAATAAATTACTTAATGTTATCTTACCGATGTATTTTAACAAATGCGTGTTATATATTGCGTATTCTATAAATGAAATTCGAAGAAAATAAACTATTGACAAATAATTCTGTTACAATTAATTTTTTTTGTACCATAAATGACAAGTAAAATATATTTCAATATTTATTGCTATTAAAAATGAAATAACTCTTTATACTTTTACTAAATATATGACATAAATGCTTTAAATAATACGAGTAGTAATTTTCCAACTGGATGAAAAATGTCCGGGCCAGGATTCGAATCTGGGATCGCTTGGCTGAAGCCGCCACGCTCTACCACTGAGCTATACCGGTCGAATCTGGAGGACATAATTCATCCAGTTTAACCCATCCAGATTGCAGATTTTAATACTTTTATTTCTATTCTACTATTTTTGGATTTAAAATTTTTCATTTTGTTAAATCGAATCCTGGCTCGAATTTTGCTCGACGAATCCTGGCCCGGACATTTTTCATCCAGTTGGAAAATTACTACTCGTATGATTTATTTACCAATTTGAAATAATTGTGTTAAAAAATAATCTAGTGCTTTAAATAAGTCTAGAATATCAAACATTGTATTTACGATTCATTTACATCAACGACATATTTATTATATTTCTATTCTTTATGTCGTTTAGTACAAGTCTAAAAAAGAAATACCAAAAGTTACACGATATATGTAATTAATAAATGACGCAAAAACTTACTTTCATAAAATAACTTCTGTATCATATTAACTATTTAATGATATCATCCAGAGATTTGATCATTTCATTAAATAGTAACCGTAAGTAACATTTCATACGCAGTCATCCTGCATGCATTTCTTTTCTATATAATAATGTTGACTAATTTCGACTGATTAATTACCGTTATTTGTAGTAATAACACTATTAGTATAAGTAGCTTTTCAGCGATGCATATCTTAACATGCTTCGAATATTATTGCATTAGCAATCAATGTTGCATGGTGTAAATTATCACTGACTCGAAGTTATTTCAAAAAACACATTCCATGATAATTTGTAGCATTAGTCATAATATGCTGCAAAACAATTTCCACTTATTTACTTACTCGTTAATACAGATTGAAGTGGTAATGTGTTTTTTATGTTTCCTGTCAAAGAAATGTATGTACATGTGGGGAAGTGTGATCGAAGATCGCACAAAGGATTTCATTTAATATTAATAAATATATATTAAAAATAAATATATATTAAATTATATATATTTAAATATATATTAAATTATATATATTTAAATATATAATAAATATATATTAAAAATAAATATATATTAAATTATATATATTTAAATATATAATAAATATATATTAAAAATAAATATATATTAAATTATATATATTTAAATATATAATAAATATATATTAAATTATATATATTTAAATATATAATAAATATATATTAAAAATAAATAAATGAAAGAAAAATAAATAAATAAAGTCAATTTTTTATAAAATAAAAATTTACCGGTTTATTTTTCTTATTTTCTCGAATATCTGAACCGGCCCAACAGCGGACGAAGCCCGCTATTATACTCTGTCATAATAATACCTGTCATGTGGACTAAATGCGCTATTAACAAAAAACAATTTCAAAAGTAAGTAAGTATTAAGTAAACATTTGACCTTCAAAATGTTAAAATATATGCCACTATTTCCGTAATCGGGTTTTTATCATGATTCAATACGTTCCTCAAACTCATATGTTTACTATTCTATATTACTCATATTGATACTCGCTTTGTATTATTCTCAAACATTTGAAAAATCCATTAAACTTCCAATATGACGTCAGATTAATTTTATTTTTAATTCTCTAATGACGTCATATTAAGCTGCTTTCTGCATTTACACATACTCATACTCCTTGTATTATTGAGAAATGTTTGAAAATTTCCGTTTTATTACCAATAGGACGTCATATTAATCTTCTTTTCAATTGGTGAAACTTTTTATTTCATTTTCATTTTTCACGTGGAAATCTTTCAGTAGAAAATAAATTATTGTAGAAAGAATTTTATAGTGGATTTTTAATTGTTGGCAACTGCTATAACGAAAAATGTTTAAATTTAATAGGAAAAGGGTGTTAGAATTTTGGTTTTTTATCTCTATTTATTAAAATAATACGATTTTTTCAAATTTTATGATTTTGAGTTTCATAGTAGGTATTAAGCTATAAGTACACAGAATTTCATGCCTGTAAATTATATAGTTTCTAAGAGCGGCTGTGTGACAGACAGACAAGGAAGCGGGACTAATAGGGTTTCGTGAGATGAACGAAACCCTAAAAATTAAAGTATATAAAGTATACATTAATATTTTCTATGATTTTTCTCGAAGTATGTAAAATGATAATCCTTTAGTTTTGTTTTAATTGTCAAACTTGTTTTTGTTCAGTGGATGGGTGCCATATAAGTAAAAACGCACAAAAAATATTTTTTCTCTAAACTTCATAAGTAGATACAATAAAAAGTATTTCGCAACATATTGAAATGCACAGGGTGCAAAATGTTATTTATCGCCGACCTTTAATTTCTCAACCGTTGATTGTAGACATATAGTTCAAATTACAAAAGCGTTTAAAATGAGGTAAATGTTCCTGTTGTGGCGTTAATTAAAGTAAAAAATCAATTTTATAAAAATTACGAAATCTAACTTTTTATTCGGTCCCCCGGTCACCTATAGATATATTTAGTAAATGTTTGCACATATCATAACAAATACAACACAAAAAGTTTGACTTCTGTACGACAAAAATTGACACAGTTATTAAATTTCAAACTTTGATATATTTTCACATGATTTTGTCTTTCATTCAGGTATGAGATAAAAAATGAATTAGAGTAAATCGAAATCGAAATCAGCGTGCAATATCTTTTTTACTGCAAAACTACCTTTAGCCGGTATCGCTAAATCGGTGTATTACCAAAGAGAGTTATTTCATCTAAATATTTGAGCTGACTTTAAGGAGTCGTAAACAAAGCGAAGAATGAAATATTGAAATTAAACAGAAAAATAAATATCAATTTATTATCATATTAATTATCACTATAAAAAATGAATACATCAAATACCGGAATCTACTAGAGATACTGCTCAAAGTGTTCTCCATTGGTGGCAATGCACAATTGAATGCGTGACAGTACTGATTCCTGAACACGTTGGAGCAAAGCAGGTGTAAATGTGCGACAAGCAAGTATGATGCGCTGCTTCAGATCAACCAGAGAAGTAGGTTCAGTCACATACACCTGTGCCTTGATGTATCCCCAGAAGTAGAAGTCCACGGGAGTCAAGTCCGGTGAACGCGGTGGCCACTCTACTGGACCACCATATCCAATGATCTGTTGACCTTTACTTTAAACGAACGTACTATGGATTCTAAATATGTTATTAATTAAGATATTGATTTTAAATATAAATTGTAACTGAAAGAAACAATACTGAAGAGAACTAGCTGAATCAACAATATTTTTTGTTTTGTTCTTTTACTCGTTTTAATTGAGATAGTTGAAAAAAAAGATTTCTCAATTTTAATATTTTTGAAAAAAAGAAGAATTAAAAATATTATTCTTGAAATATATATATATATTGTATTAAATGCTCTTTGTTTCTGAATAAAAAGTTTTGCTTAAAAAATGCTTTAAAATTGTTTGAGGAAATAATCGAAAGTGTATGTTCCCCGAATGGAAGCTTTAGCGCTTAATGGCAGAGTGAAAGGAATTATTTTCATTCTTTTTATACTATGGATTTATTTATGACCTGCAATACCTTTCTTGCGAATTGGTTGACTAGAATTTTAACAACTGTGTCTAAGGTCTTTCGTGTGCCTCCAAACAAAAATCACATGACAAAATGTTTAATTTGATTCATTTATTCATTTCTATTGAATGTTAAACTGGATGGCAGTTGAATGGAAGTTTTTTCTCTACGATCGTCCATATTTTCATTTATTAACATAATAATTATCAGAACTAATCTATTACAACATACATTAGTTTATTTTAAAAACATATCAAATAACAGTACACATGTCTAAAAGATCATAAAAGAACTTTCAAACTAGACTAAATCTAGTCAATATATATAAAAGTCTTAAAAAATATTTTCACCTCTTGGTCTGAGTCATCCTCAGTTACTGATGTTCTGTTTCTTCCTCACTAATCACTCTGTTGAAAAATTCCCTACTTGACCTATTCTTAATAATATATGACGCCATCTATCTCCAGTCTCTAATGTTCTAATTTTCTAAATCTATTCAATATGTATAAAAGTCTTAAAAAATATTTTCACCTCTTGGTCTGAGTCATCCTCAGTTACTGATGTTCTGTTTCTTCCTCACTAATCACTCTGTTGAAAAATTCCCTACTTGACCTATTCTTAATAATATATGACGCCATCTATCTTCAGTCTCTAATGCTATGTTTTTTGATTCGTCAGTCAATCTGTTGAAAACGCCCATTTTGCTTTTTATAATAACATATGGCACCATCTGTTTTCTATTTTTCCGTGCATCATATCATTGCATATTTCCGATTATGCTGTAATTTTCTATGTGACTTCTCTCTGGAATGCGTAGTTTAAATTATCATAAATTGGAAACTTTTCGGCTTTATTGAAGTCTATTGTGATTGGAGATTTATTATTTAATCTGAATATTGCAGCGGTAGATTTATTTTAGTTTATATCTCGTCTGTGTTCTTTCACTCTGTATTGAATTTTTGTTTTTGAATTAAATACTTTATTAATTACTTTAATAAAACAGCTTTTCACTCGTTATCATTGAAATTAATTTTGTATATTTCTGATTTCTGTTGATAATTATGTTTCTCTGCGTCTGATCTGATTAATTTGAGAATCGAAGGATCTGGAGTGACGGGAGTACTTATTCGAAGTTTTTTTTAATTCTCTTTTTAATGTTACGGAAATACCCATTATAAATGGGATTGAATTTGTAAATTTTTCTTCTTTTTGAGCTAGTTATATCCTATAATATCTTGATTTTGCTTTGGCGATTAACTTTTGTATAGTTTTGGTGGAGTATCCTGCATCCTTAGCTATCGTTTTAATTGTGCATATTTCTGTGCGTAAAATGTCTTCCGTTTTACATACCTTAAGGACTTTATGAATATATGTATTTATTGAAGCTATTTTGTATGGGAAAGAAGTGCTTGAGTATTTTGAAATTATGTAAACGTTTGCATTTGGTTTTCTGAATACTGTTGTTAGTAATTTATCATCTGATAGAATTCGTTGTACATCCAGGAATGCTAGTGTTTTGCCTTTTTCTTCTGCTTCTATGGTAAATTGTATATTATGATCGTATGAACTAAGTTCCCCCCCCCCCCTCACCCCTTACTGAAAAAACGTAATTCATGTGTCCAAAAAATAAAATTTTCCATAAAAACAGAAAAAATATATATGTATACATATCAAAAATAATGCGAATGAAATTTCTATTTTTAGAACGATAGCAAAGAGTGTATAAATGAACTAGTCGGATATGTCAATCCCAAAACTTTATTCTATCTCATAAATGTTAATACCTCAAAATTTGCTGTCACGCCGCCAAAAAAAAATCAATATTTTTCGTCATTCTGTTTTACATTAGCTACTTGGAAATCGTCGGGTTACCTAGATGCGATCAGCCAGTGTATTATATTAAACTACAAAAAGTCCTTCTGGCTTGTACCGGCAGGAAAAGATGGTCTCCCTATTGCTTGATTTTAAGATTTTAGCTAATTTTACTGAAAAACATGAAGTTAAAATGCGTGGAAACAGATGACAGAAGAGTCATTCCCAGTTCTTGTCAATATTAAATTTGAATGAGAATATCACCAAATTAGACAGACATATCCCAGTTAGCTTCATATATGGCAACGTATTTTTATCGCCAAATTTGGCGATCTTCCGCAAATTATCGCCGAGCTTGGCGAATATAAATATATAGTGTTAAGCATGTAAGAGTTGAAGCTATGGTTACAACAATGAAAGATAAATTGCCGAAACCATGTTCATTAAAACTCATAAATCAGACCCGTTTATGGAGGAATCGTGCTGTATTGCTTCAAAACGTTAGCTACCGTAAAATTACAAACTGCTATATCTCAGCCTTTTTTTAAGATGAAGGCAAAACAAAAAATACCCTGGAAACCTTGGATCAAGGCAAAATATTTAACGCAAAAACAATTTTAGGATTTCTAATTTTTTGTACATCTTTTTGAATTTGAAATATTTAAATGGCTATCAGAGCGCTCCCTAATATAGGCGCAATACCCCCAAATTCAACTGGGTTCTGCAGTCCATATATAAAAATATATACAAAGAATTTGGTTCAATTATCTGCATAAATCCATACACTTTTCAACGATACAATAGTGAAAATGGAACAAAAATCGCTATCGCAGCGCCCCTTTCTTCGGAATATCCTCAAATACAAGTGGGACCTGCTTGCCATATACAAAAAATATAGAAATAAAAGTTGGTTCAATTTGAAGCATAACTTTCTATAATTTTCGATGGTACAATGAGGACAGACAGACATTTTGTAAATTCATGTTTTTCGGAATCTCTGACATCTAAAACGTGTAAATCCGTCGAAAACCGGAAGTCGAAAAAAATTTCGATTACAATACTTTTTTCTATTATAGATAGAAGAAAGTAAAAATGTATTTTCAGAGGAATTCTGTATGTAGGAAATTATGAAAGGTAAAGCCCAATTTATTTAATGTTGTAAAATTTTAACGGCACTCAAGCAAAAATAAAAAAATCAATTTGATATTCCTTTCCTACATTTTTGTTTTTATATATTTTTAAAGAACATGGAACGGATACCTGAAATTCCTGTTAAATTGTTTAAGCAGAAGGAAAACGTAATCTGTGGTTACTTACATTTTCTAATTGTAAACAACATTACTATTTCTGAAATCGCCTTCATTTGCTTATCCATTCCATTTACAAGAAAGTTTTCCAAAACTAAGCACGAATTCCAATCTGGCTTAAACTAAAAGAACTCATAATGGCAAGAAAGAATTTAATCACTTCTGGGTTATCTGAAGTACAAAATATTTCCATTTTAATTTAAATGTTTCCACAAGCCAATAATTTCCTTAAATAAACATCAAAATAGTATCGTGCAATTTTCACTTAAATTATATACTATACTTTTTTTAATCATAAAAAAACTGGAATTGAAAAATTAATTAATTTAAAAAAAATGAAGGTTGGAAGTATGTTCTCAAAAATTTAAATAGTCATATTTGAAAAAAAAAATGTTTCATTTAGGAGAAAGTGTTTTTTTCAAATTAGAATTACGTTTACACATAAAAACATAAATCTATCATTAATTATATGTGTACTATGTATTTTTGATAGATAATTTTTAAATACATAGACATATAAATAAATAAATTAATTAACATGTGATTAGCTTGAATGGACAATTACCGTTGTAATCAAGTGATTTTGTTTTTTGCAAAATAAATTGAAACTTCAAAATAAAAGATATTGCTTTAATGTTTCAATCTAACATGTCATGCTACTGATTTATTTCATATAACATTTTTTGTGAAGCATTTTTTCTTTATGACGATTTTTTTCCCTAAAACTTCCAATCAATATTGATGATTAATGCAGCATGCTGTTATTTGACAGAGCCCTGTTACTTTTAAGGCAGGAAATGTTGTTAAGTAAACTTTGAAATAATTAAATCAATAATTAAAATAATCGAAATAAATATACTTTTATTTCATTTGAAAATATATTTTAGAGGAATCTTCAGAATTGTTTTTGTCAATGAATTGATAAATCATTCTGATAATATAATGTACAAAAGATTATTGGTCTGCAGAACAGAAAAGAGCTAGAACATATCATATATTCCCAGATGGAGAGGCAGAAAAATATGATATAAGCTATGTTTTGTGAAATAGCGAAATTTTATTTACCGTCAGTATAATAATAAAGAATAATAAAATAATTTTTCCATCAAGAGTTTATTTTCCATCTATTATCCGTGAATCAATGGAAATATATTTGTGAAACGAGAGCATATGCAACGAATCAGCTTCTTTGAATTACATAAAATTTGGCACGCAATGATTTACAGATTAAAAAAGCAATAATTAATAATTTTCACTTTTTTCAGTTTGACCTATTTAAACACCAGTTTACATTAGACATGTGATCTCGTTATTTGTGTTTATCATTTTCAGAAGCTTTGCGAAAATATTTTATTTATCAATTTGATCTTGAAGAAGTCACCGTTAGAGCGCATGAAACATATGTCATCTATACATTAAAAGGTATTTTTAAGTATTTTGTTTTATGTTTTTATCATTTTAAACAGTAATTACACTTTAATTTAAATATATGATCTGTTGTAGTGAGTTGTTTTCCGTATCTGCATTAGCTTTAATAATATCTTTTAAGCATTTATTTCATAGCAAACATAAATTTCTATACAATAAGACTAAAAAAATTGACATCAACTTTTAAAAATTACAATCTGTATTATATTCTATGTTATAATGTGTTATTTTTTAAAGTGAACTTGTGACAGTTTTTTGAAATTTCATCACTTTATTTGGTTTTTCCTTTATAAGTTGTGTGAATAAAATATAGACAACAGTGTCAGACAGAACTTCCAGCTATACTTTTACGTTAATATATTTATTATTCTTTATTTTTAGGGGAAAAAAGCCTAGTAAACGCTATCCCAACTGATCTAATATTAATTTCAAAGAAACTTCTTGAAAGTTTCAGTTGGTTTGCTTCAATGTCATGCTTCATTAACGCTTACGAATCAGTCCATGAACGTGCCAGAAAGTTTCGCGTTGTCGAGTGGGATAAAATATTTGTTGGGGTGGAAGCAGCATTAAAGTGATTCTAAAAAAAAAATTCCCCGTTCAACAACACCAAACTTTCTTGCACATTCACGGACTAAGCAGTTTTCTTTTTCATTCTTCGATAAATTCATTTCACCTTGAGCTATTTTCGATTGTTTTCTCAGGACGACAGCTTTTTCTCTTTCTTGTGCTGTTGAGTTCGGAAAATCGGTTCAAAACGCCAACTTTGACAGCATTTTCTGAAAATTCTTCTGCCGTTACTGAAAAACGTAAAAACATTTCACATACGCTCTTTATTAATACGAGTACATCTAATATTTAATTCAAAGAAACTTCTTGAAAGTTTCAGATGGCTTGCTTCAGCTTCATGCTTCATATGCATTATAACGGTGGTACCTGAGATAACGAAGGAATAAACTGTATTCTAAACCATCGAGGCTTAGTAAAGCAATCTCCAAGATCTTTCTGTTAACATTTAAATTCACGGTACTAAGCTTAAAAAATTATTCTAAATTTCGAATTATGAGATATGTAGTGGAAAACAATAGTCCATAAAATACTTTCTTATACAAGATTAATTTTACCACAATTATTCTAATTGGTAAAGAAATCATATGAGATGTAACCATGAAATACTTTCTTATACAAGAATTATTTTACCACAATTATTCTAATCAGTAAAGAAATCATAAAATACTTTCTTATACAAAATTAATTTTACCACAATTATTCTAATTGGTAAAGAAATCATATGAGATGTAATCATAAAATACTTTCTTATACAAGAATTATTTTACCACAATTATTCTAATTGGTAAAGAAATCATAAAATACTTTCTTATACAAAATTAATTCTACCACAATTATTCTAATTGGTAAAGAAATCATATGATATCTAATCTTCCCAACTGGGCGAAAAAGTCCGGACCAGGATTCGAAACCGGGATCTCTTGCCACAAGCTACCAATGTTCTACCAACTGAGCAGTCTCGGGCGAATATAGCTGAACTAATTCACCAAGTTAATCTGAATTATCATAGCATCTGGTCTGATATCTGAATCAGCACAACAGAATAAATCACAGCTAATGGGACCTCCAGTAAACGCTGGAAACGTGATTACACTATTTTAATTTTACCACAGTTATTCTAATTTGTAAAGCAATGGCCTGGGTTTTCACCAAGTTGGGAATATTACGTCTCATATAACAATGTACAAGTTATTTTTTCTATAAATGTATTAATAATGTATAAATGCATTAATATGATTTATTTACCAATTAGAAAAATTGTGGCAAAATTAATCTTGTGCAATCATGTTTCCAGCGTTTACTGGAGATCCCATACATGTGACTTATTCTGTCGTGCTGATTAAGATATCAGACCTGATGCAATGATCATTAAAGTTAACTGGGTGAATTAATTCAGTCATTCCTCAGTTGGTAGAGCATTGGCAGCTTCAGCGAAGAGATCCCTGGTTCGAATCCTATACCGGAATTTTTCGCCCAGTTGGGAAGATTACGTCTCATACTTTGTAATGTTCATCCAGACTGTGGAATAATATATATAGATGCATTATAAATTTAATTGATAAATTAGTACGAACAATTTTTTCCGTCATTATATTCTTAAATTTGTACTTTTGTGTGCAAAAAATGTTTTAATTAATAAGCTGATTTGAAAACAAAAATCTCTGCGCTTGAAGTAATTCTTCTAAAGCATATATTATATTTAGTGTACTTTAAACCATCATTCAATATAAAAGCAGTAATATTAAGTGATTATGAATTCTTTTTGCGAGCATTATTTTTTCTAAATGTAAATTTTAAATGTATTCCATTTAAATAATAAAATATTTCAATTAAAATTCTTGTTATATAATGACTATAAAACATGATTATATTAAATAAAATATTTATTTTTGGTACTGTAAAATTATCTACTGAATATTATCTAATAGAATATTATCTAATATAAAAATCATAATATAAAGAATACTAATTTCATGATTTCTTACAATACATGTAAGAAATCTATAAAAAATAGTAGCATTACATATTATTACTAACTTTATCGATATCAGTAGTAAACACATATTTGTTATGATTAAATATACAAATGTTATTATTTACAAGCGTAGATTTATAGTTTTTAAAAAGAAATTTCATGAAAATAAATTTGTTTCAGCTTGATACAAAAGACCTTCTTAAAAAACCTTCTTAAAAGACCTTCTTTAAAAGACCTTCTTAAATATCATTTTTAAATCATTAAAATGGCTGAAAAAATCCGTTTATTTCTTTTGTGTTTAAAAAGTTTATACGAAATTTTTATACAGGCAGCATTTTGTGATTACATGCATTACTTAAGTAGAAATAGCTTTGTTAATGTGTTTCTCTTATTGCATATTTGATATTAAAAAAAAAAAAAAAAGAAACCTTTGTCGCAGGTTTTAAATGAACGTTTTAAGCATGTATAGATAAGGAAGAAAGTTTAAAATTCAGATAAAAGTTGACATTTTAAAATAACCTGTCGTGTATAAATAGAAGTATAAAAACCATATACAAAATTCCGTCTTGCATAAAAATAGTAATGTGTCCACATACAACAACATAAAAAAAATATGTTAAAAGTTTTTCATTTATAATATTAGCAAATAAATCTAGCGTTGCATTCAAGAAAAATGTTATTATATTAAATAAAATCTTCCTTTTAGATACTGTAAGCTGATGTGTTAAAAATATATTATAAATTAAAAAAAGACATAATTATATTTTTTATTTAATCTAATAAAACACCGAAATCTAATTTATCTGAACCACGTATGGGATATTTTCTAATTGATTACTAGTGATAAAATCAATTCTTATTAAAGTATTGTGTTTAAATACATTTTTGTAAATATACTAGTCCCTTGTTTCATCGTGCTTTTTTGGAGACAACAAAGTGGTCGGTGTACACAGATTCGCAAAATTGTCGATGTCATTGACAAAAATTAGAAAATTGATAACTTACATTTAAATGTTTGATATTTGTTTCCATATGTTAGTTTATACAAGTTTTACAGTTTTATTTATATTATTGGTAACAAAAAATTATATTTATCACTATACCCATATTTACGTGAAAATCCACTGAAAATGTATTTGAAATTTTTGTGCACTTATTTTATGCATATTACAAATATGGTTCGTATATTTTCGAAAATATTTCAAATGCCTTAAAGGTGTAGAAAAAGAAGTAACCTCAAAAATGGATACTTTTGAGTAAATGCTGAAAACATTTCATATTTATGGAAATTGGAGAGAAAATATATTTAAATTGACGACACGAACTTACATAAAGGGGACTAGTTACATTAAGCAAGCTGTCAAAAAAGGGGATATGTTCAAGAATTTTCCTTCTTTGATGGCTGATTCCGTGAAGGTCTTTGAAATATTTTGCTTTAATTTATTATACATTTTCTTCAGATTGTGAAATGTAACATGACAAATTATAAACGGAAATATAAAAATAAAACTCTCTTGACAAGATATAAATAAATGTTTAGCTATATATCTTCAGAAATACTTACTTAATTGAGGAAAACTCAAAATAGCTGGATAGAAAAGTATTTAATACTTTAGAAAATAAATCAGAAGCGCCAAATATGTAGAAAGAAATAATTTCAAAAGAGGATATTTTTAAGTAAATGCTGAAAACATTTCATGTTTATGGAAATTGAAGAGAATATATATTTAAATTGACAACACGACATCATCTTACTTAAAGGCGACTGGTGACATTAAGCAAGATGTCAAAAAAGGAGATATGTTCAAAATTTTTCCTTCTTTGATGGCTAATTTCATGAAGGCCTTTGAAATATTTTGCTTTTATGTATTATACATTTTTTTTTTCAAATTGTGAAATTTCACATGAAAAATTTGTGAACGGAAAAATAAAAATCAAACTCTCGTGACAAGAGATAAATAAATATTTAGCTACATATTTTCAAAAATACTTTTTTAAATGAGCAAAACTCAAAATAGCTCGATAGAAAAGAATTTAATACTTTAGAAAATAAATCAGAAGCGCCAAATATGTAGAAAGAAATAATCTCAAAAGAGGATATTTTTGGACAAATTCTGAATACATTTAATGTCACTGGAATCCAAAAGGAAAATATATTTAAATTGGCAACACGAGATCATCTTACTTAAAGGGGACAGTTTCAGTTAGCAAAATATCAAATAACGGGATATGTTAAAAAATTTACCATCTTTGAAGGCGGAATTTGTGAAGAGCTTTGACATATTTTGCTTTTATTTTCGCTCTCTATATATATTTTTTGAAATTGCAAAATACATCATGACAACTTTGTAAACAGAAGCATAAGATTCAATCTTTCGTAAAAAGATATAAATAAAATTTTAGTATTTTCAGAAATACTTACTAAATTGAGAAAATCTCAAAATTTGCTTGGTAGAAAAACATTAAATTCTCTGAACATAATTCAAAAGCGTTAAAGTTATAGATAAAAATCTTCAAAAAAGGATACTTTTGGATCAAATATGTAGAGCTTTAACATATTTTTCTTTCATTTTCTCTCTACAGGGTGAAACACCCATTCACTGACACTTTAAGAATCCTTTCTTGACCAAATCACTATTATAAAAATTTAAATCTATTTTATACTTATCTTTGTTTTTGAACGGATAGTAGAGATATATTAAAAAATATTGTTGGCAAAAGTTTGAAAAATTATACATTTTCTTATTAAAACTAATTTTTTTTTTCATAAATATGGTCAAACACTCCATAAACTGACATCATTCCTATTTTAAAACAGCAATAACTGACACAAAGTGAACCAGTGACTGACACTTTATTTCAAAAGATTAAAATGCTTTATAGAAAATTATTCTTTATTATAAAAACAAAATACGTTTATATTTATTATAAAAAGTGGGATTTAAATTTTAAAAGAGACAAACAGTTATAATTTTTAAATATTTTCTTTAAATTTAAACAAAAAAGGAAATAAACATTTAACATAATTTAATATAGTTTTATTTTAACAACTGTAGCCTTACAAAATTAATATTTTTTTCTTTTAAGCAAGCACAATGCCTATATTGAAATGTTTTTAAAAAATGATATCAAACATTGTTTTTTTTTTTCCTTTTGCGATAGGCTTTTTTCATCTTCCTAATTATAGCGACAGAAAAAACCCTCAAAAAATCAAAAGCCTATTTTTTTTTTTTTTTACCACGGCATTGTTTGTTTTTTATGACCATGAATAGGAATTTTCTATTTTATTCGTAAAAATGTTACTTTACAATATTATTTTTTGACTTCAAGAATACGTCCAATGTTAAACTTCTCATCGTAATACACAGCATAACAGTATTTTTTCTTCAGCTGAATGTTATATTTTCTTTTAGTCCAAGATTTTTTTTGTGTCTTCATCCCGATCTTGATTTCAATCCGGTTCCAAAGAGTCTTAATACACAATGTTTTTTCAGACTGATTCTAACTAGATTTTGATAAAGGAGATTTATGTTTTCTCTGTTGTCTTGGAAATAAACCACGTTTTAATTTACATCAAGTGTCAGAAATACTAATTTTTACTGTTTATCTACTTTTTTTATTTTTTATCGACAGCTACTTTATCGAAAATGTTGTTAACTACACCTACAACTGCTTGTTTCAAGACGTAGAGACTACAAACTACTTTTTAAAAGTAGTTACTACTGCTATACTTTCAGATTTTGTCAAAGGGTTCAATTTATACTACAAATTGATCACATAGATTAAGTCATAAAGTAACCCTTCGTTGAACCTACCAGGATGCAATTAAATAAATGATACATAACTGAGGGAATTTAAAAAAAAATAAGAATGATAATATACTAGAAAATGTTTTATGTCTCCAAATTGTTAGTTTATACACGCATTGCAAATTCCACAGCAAAATTAAGCGATATATTATAAATTAGAAAATTAGACTATAACAACTCTAAATGTAAACAATAAATAATTCAGAATAGTAAGAAACCCAGCTTTAAAACATGAAGACCTAATAATGAGTAGACTCGTGTTGCCAGCAAGTAAGTTAATTTCTTTGGTAGGTTAATACGAGACTTTAGAAGCAAGTGTCAATATGAAGAATCTATGGACTTCATGCGATGCGTTATTATGCACTGGAATTTTGATTCACAAATTATTGAGCAGATCCAATTTTGCACAGAAGAAGAAAATTTCGGCGACGCGATTTGCAAAATGATACATTACTTTTACCTGAGATATCGTTAAAAGTAGCGCGGTTCTGACTACAAGCTACTTATTTTTATTATCGCTCTACTGGCTACACTACATTGTTCCAAACTCTAGCGTACTACACTACAAACTACTGTAAAAAGTTGTGATCACTGTTGTTTCGCTAGTTCTAGTGCGCTAATTCCGATCCTTGGGTTCAATTTTTTCTTGCTTTTTCTTTTCATGCTCAAGAGTTTGTTTCTACTTCTGTTCTTTCTTGTTCTTTTTGCCTTCTTCTTTCTGTTTATACTATTTTATGTATGATATTCTACAGATACATTTGTCTTTTTCAGGTTTTAAATTATAAGTAATTCAGATATCCATAACTGACATTTATGAACCAGTAACTGACATGTGGTGTCAGACACTGGTAAAAAAACTTAAATTTTAATGGTGTTTACTACAAGATACATTTAATTTATTATTATGCATTTTTAAACAGTTCAAATAATAGGTTTCAACTTTCTTTAATATATCCAATAACTCTCAATCAATAACTTTCAATCACCTCTGTCAGAGACGGGAAATTAAATTGCAAGAAACAACAACTGGAACTACCCATTAATCTCAATTAAATAACTATAAACCCTAAAGCATGGCTCTAACGTATCATATGCATCTTTAAACTAATTTCTACAAGTGTAACTTTAAGAAAAAGTTTAGGATGGTTGCATTATAAATAGATTAAAAAATCACTTCCGTATTTTTAGAAATAAGATGTTTGCTTCAAAATGGCAATTTTTGTATTCTCAAAATTCCTTCCTCATTGAATACGTTCTTGGCCCTCTAGTAGTGAATAAATTGACTCCAAAATAAAATAATTATCTGATTTACCACTATATGACATTAGTTTGTAGAATTTTACAAAAGAAAAATGCTTATTTGAATCAGATATTTGCTCAAGTGTTTGTTACTGGTTAGGTGTCAATAACTGGGGATAACTTCCTATATATTGTTTTTCAAATTGTGAAATATATCATGACAACTTTGTAAACATAAGCATACGATTCAAACTTTCGAGACAAGAGATAAATAAAATTTTAGCTATATATTTATTAAAATACTTAATAAAAGGAGAAAAAAACTCAAATTTTGCTTGGTAGAAAAATATTAAATTATTTCGAAAATAATTCAGAAGCGTTAAATTTATAGATAAAAATCCTCAGAAAAGGATACTTTTGGATAGATGCTTAATATGTTTTATATTCCATGAAAAATAAATGAAAATATATTTAAATTGACGACACGAGATCATTTGACTTTAAGGAGACAGGTGCAGTTGGCAAGATATCAAATGATGGGATATGTTCAAGAAATTTCCTTCTTTGAAGGCGGAATTCGCAAAGATGTTTGACATATTTTGCTTTGATTTTCTATACTTTTTTTTTTTCAAATTCTGCAATATATCCTGACAAATTTGTAAATAAAAACATAAAAATGAAACACTCGTCACAATATATAACTATATTTTTAACTATATATTTTCAGAAATATGTACTACAACGAGTAAAAAACTCAAAATCTGCTAGATAGAAAAATAAATATTATATTCAAAACTTTCGTAAATAATTTCAGAAGGGTTAAAGTTGTAGAACAAAATAACCTAAAAAAATTGACGGCACAAGATCATCTTATTTTAAGGGGACAACTGCAGTTGGCAAGATGTCAAATCCTTGGATATGTTAAAAAAGTTTTCTTCTTTGAAGGCGGTTTTCGTAAACAGGTTTCACTTATTTTGCTTTGATATTCTATGCATCTTTTTTGAAATTCCGAAATATATCATGACAAATTTGTAAACGAAAACATAAAAATCAAACTCTCTTGACAATAGATAAATATATTTTTAGCTATATATTTTCAGTCATATGTACTAGAATAAGTAAAAAAACTCAAAATCTGCTTCATAGAGAAAATATTCAAAACTTTCGTAAATAATTTCAGAAGTGCTGAAGTTGTAGAAAAAAAAAATAACTTCAAAAAAGTATACTTTTAAACACATGCTGAATAAATTTTATGTTCCATGAATATGAATTGAAAATATATTTAAATTGACGACACGAGGTCATCTTATTTTAAGGGGATAACTGCAGTAGCCAAGATGTCAAATCATGGGATATGCTAAAAAAGATTTCTTCTTTGTAGGCGGTTTTCATAAAGAGGTTTCACTTTTTTTGCTTTGATATTCTATATATCTTTTGTTTTTCAAATTTCTAAATATATCATGACAAATTTGTAAATGAATACATAAAAATCAAACTCTCGGGACAATAGATAAATATATTTTTATCTATATATTTTCAGAAATATGTGCTAGAATGAATAAAAAATCTCAAAATCTGTTCCCTAGAGAAAATATTGAAAACTTTCGTAAATAATTTCAGAAGGTCTAAAGTTGGAGAAAAAAATAACTTAAAATAAGAATACCTTTGGACACATGCTGCATACATTTTATGTTCCATGAAAATTAAGAGAAAATATATTTAAATTGATGACATGATAAGGGGACAGTTGCAGTAGGCAAGATGTCAAATCATGGGATATTTTTAAAAATCTTTTCTTCTTTTATGGCGGTTTTTGGAAAGAGGTTACACTTACTTTGCTTTGATATCCTATATATCTTTTTTCAAATTTCGAAATATAAATATATTTCAATATGACAAATTTGTAAACGAAAACATAAAAATCAAACTCTCGTGACAATAGATAAATATATTTTTAGCTATATATTTGCAGAAATATATACTAGAATGAGTAAAAAAACTCAAAATCTGCTCCATAGAAAAAATATTCAAAACTTTCGTAAATAACTTCAGAAAGGCTAAAGTTGTAGGAAAAAGAAAAACTTAAAAAAAGTATACTTTTAGACACATGCTGAATACATTTTATTTTCCATGAAAATGAAGAGAAAATATATTTAAATTGATGACACGATATCATCTTACAAATTGGGCACAATTTCAGTCAGTGAGATGTCAAATGATACTATATATTCAAGAAATTTCTTTGAAGGAGAATTTGTGAAGATCTTTGGCATATTTTGCTTTTACTTTCTCTCTCTCTCTATTTTTTTCACATATTTCAAAAATACTTACTATAGTGTAAAGAAAGACTCAAAACAGCTCGACAGAAAAATATGCAATTCGTTAGAAAATAATTCAGAAGCGCTAGCATTATAAATACATGGTGAATCTAAACTCTTGGGCAAAATTTTAAGGGGTGATAGTGCACAATATTAAATAGGAAACTAAAGGTCCCAAACGTCTTCCGAAGAAGATAGGCGCCATTAATGTTTAGGGTCCAAAATTTCAAATGATTATAAAAAACGGAAAAATTGGTTGATTCGTTTGCGGTTTTCGCTAAAACTGTTCTTTATTTCAGTATTTTCTTAAAAATAAATTTTAAAGATAAAGTTCAAAAACTGCCGATAGAGGGCGCTTTAGACTTTGGAGTAACGAAAAACTATTCTTACCGTTATTTTTTGTGTCTCATTAAATGCTTTCAAAAGCTTAAACTTAAATTTTGAGCTCAAAATCTGAATCGTTGGGAGTGATTAAGTAGCGCAAACTGAACTGCGTTCAGGAGTTGAAATTTGAAACACCTCCCTCCCCCCACTCACTCCTGAACACAGTTCAGTTATTCCCGATCTTGGTGTCGTAGACCAGGCAGAAACAATATCATATATTCTAAAACGAGCAAATCTTGTGTGTGGTTATATATATATATATATATGCAAAATTTATCTTAAAAACGGCTCTAACGATTTTGACAAAATTTTGTGTCCTACCGTTTTGGGGCACCAGAAAAACATTGGGCTAGGTCACGTGTTCGAGAAAATTCGATTAGTGGGTCTTTTTGGGTCATGGTCTAGCTAATTGTATCTAAAAAACGGTTCAAACGATTTTGACGAAATATTGTATCCGACAATTTTCGGGCACGAGAAGACTATTGGGCTGGGTCACATGTTCGAGAACTTTGGATTAGTGGGTCATTTTTGGGTCAACGCGGGTCAAATTAATTTTATCTAAAAACGGCTCTAACGATTTTGATTAAATTTTGTGTCCTACGAGTTTTGAGCACGATAAAATCATTGGTCTAGATCACATGTCCGAGAAAATTCGATTAGTGGGTCATTTCTGGTTCATTGTGGGTCAAGATCGAAAAAGCGGCTCAATTTACACTAAATTTTGCATCCAATGGTTTTCGGGCACGAGAAGACTGTTGGGCTAGGTCACATGTTCGAGAAAATTCAATTAGTGGGTCATTTTGGGTCATTTTGGGTCATGGTCAAGCTAATTGTATCTAAAAAACGGTTCAAACGATTTTGACGAAATTTTGTATCCGACAATTTTCGGGCACCGGAAGACTATTGGGCTGGGTCACATGTTCGAGAACTTTCGATTAGTGGGTCATTTTTGGGTCAAAGCGGGTCAAATTAATTTTAACTAAAAAACGGCTCTAACGATTTTGATTAAATTTTATGTCCTACGAGTTTTGAGCACGATAAAATCATTGGTCTAGGTCACATGTCCGAGAAAATTCGATTAGTGGGTCATTTCTGGGTCATTGTGGGTCAAGGTCTAAAAAGCGGCGCAATTTACACTGAATTTTGCATCCAATGGTTTTCGGGCACGAGAAGACTGTTGGGCTAGGTCACATGTTCGAGAAAATTCAATTAGTGGGTCATTTTGGGTCATGGTCAAGCTAATTGTATCTAAAAAACGGTTCAAACGATTTTGACGAAATTTTGTATCCGACTATTTTCGGGCACCGGAAGACTATTGGGCTGGGTCACATGTTCGAGAACTTTCGATTAGTGGGTCATTTTTGGGTCAAAGCGGGTCAAATTAATTTTATCTAAAAAACGGCTCTAACGATTTTGATTAAATTTTGTATCCTACGAGTTCCGGGCACGCGAAAATCGTTGGTCTAGGTCACATGTTCGAGAAAAGTCGATTAGTGGGTCATTTCTGGGTCATTGTGGGTCAAGATCTAAAAAGCGGCTCAATTTACACTAAATTTTGCATCGAGCACGAGAAGACTGTTGGGCTAGGTCACATGTTCGAGCAAATTGAATTAGTGGGTCATTTTGGTCATGGGTCAAGCTATTTTATCTTAAAAACGGTTCAGAGTATTTGAAATAAATTTAGCACCCTACAGGTTTAGGGAACAAGAAGACTATTGGGCTAGGTCACATGTTCGAGAAATTTCGATTAGTGGGTCAGTTTGGTCATGGGTCATTATGGGTCAAGCTATTTTATCTTAAAAACAGCTCAGACTATTTGCACTAAATTTTGCATTCTATGGTTTTCGGGCATGAGAAGACTGTTGGGCTAAGTCACATGTTCGAGAAAATTCAATTAGTGGGTCATTTTTGCCATGGGTCATGATATTTGAACTCAAATTTAATTTTGACCGAGCATAGCTCGGTCTTCCCTGCTCGTGAGTTGTAATTTTCCAACTGGACGAAAAAATTCAGGCCAGGATTCGAACCTGGGATCTCTTGGCTGAAGCTGCCACGCTCTACCAAGTGAGCTATCCCGGTTGAATCTGGAGGGCGTAATTCATCGAGGTTCATGCCCTCCAGCATGGCAGCTTCAGCCAAGAGATCCCAGGTTCAACAAATGAAACATGCTCTACTGATAAAGGAATGAAAAGCCGGAAATTTTTGGGAAGGAGGGTTACAAGAATTACTATATAAGAATAACGTACAAGTTGGAAATTGTACGTTAGACGGGACAAACGAAGTGCGTTCGTTTTATAACTAGTTTTACATGTAAAAAAATAATCCTTATTATTTCAGTGAAATGAATTATAAGTGAGACTGCAAAGTATTTACGTTATACACAGGTGTCAAATGTATTAAGCTGAAGAGTAACCAACACATCAAGAAAAGGTAATTTATTTTTCAACTTCAATTTCATATGTAAATTATTGTATAAGAGGGTCGATTGAGTTTAAAATAGTTAACACATTACCGGAGGAAGAAATAGATGGGTCTAAGAGCGCAAAGGAATCATCCACATATCTCCGACTATAATAAAGAAGTAAATTTGTGTGTGTGTGTGTGTGTCTGTCGGTTTCTCGGTTGTATTATGAAAAGACCGCTGCACGCAGAGCTACAAAATTTGGTGGGAATTTACCTCCATGCATGTAGTTTTGGACCTCGAAGCCCGATTTTGGAATTTTTAAAAATATTTTTTATTTAATTTTTAATGCGATTTTTAGTGTTTTTGTACGTTTTGCTGCGATTGTTCCACATTAGTAACGGGAATCCAGTTCCAATCTTTTAGCCCAATATAGTAAATTTTATCCTCTTTTCAATAAAGTTTATGAGAAATTCGTATAGCGATTTTTGAATTTGTGGCGAATTTTTTCCTTCGTCACTAAGAAATTTTGCCAGAATACTTGATTGGTTTGGTTCTTACGCTTCCATTTCAGCCTCAGATACGTTCAGAATCGTCATTTCTTTCTCTCGTTTTAGCTTGGAAAAAGTTGATAATTCTTTGCAGATAAAAAATCATGATTTTAAAAATGCGATTTTTAGGGGGTTTTTTCACGTTTTGCTGCGATTGTTCCACATTAGTAACGGGAATCCAGTTCCAATCTTTTAGCCCAATGTGGTAAATTTTATCCTCTTTTCAATAAAGTTTATGAGAAATTCGTATAGCGATTTTTGAATTTGTGGCGAATTTTTTTCCTTCGACACTAAGAAATTTTGCCAGAATACTTGATTGGTTCGGTGGTTTCGCTTCCATTTCAGCTTCAGATACGCTCAGAATCGTCATTTCTTTCTCTCTTTTTAGCTTGGAAAAAGTTGACAATTCTTTACAGATAAAAAATCATGATTTTAAAGATTCAATTCTTAGGGGGTTTTTTTTACGTTTCTCTGCGATTTACCTACATTAGTAACCGGAATCCGGTTCCAATCTTTTAGCCCAATATAGATAATTTTATTCTCTTTTCAATAAAGTGTATGCGAAATTCGTACAGCGATTTTTGATTTTGGCAAATTTTTTCCTTCGACACTAAGTAATTTTGCCCAGAATGCTTGATTGGTTCGGTAGTCGCTTCCATTTCAGCCTCAGATACGCTCAGAATCGTCATTTCTTTTTACTGTTTTTAGCTTGAAGAAAGTTGATAATTCTTTAAAGATAAAAAGTCATAATTTTAAAAGCAAAGGGCGGATTATTTATTATACCGATTTTTTAATTATATTTTTCTTTTAATTTCATTTTGTATGCGATTTAAAAAAAAAAATTCATGTTTTGCAGCGTTTTTTGTTTTAAACGACATCACAAATCGCCCACTACAAGTCAAACACCATTAGAGGGCAGTTGTGATTGGTAGCTGATATAATTGTAGGCACAGCTGGAAGTCAACCGGGCAGTTGTAATTGGCAGATGAAAAGTTCGTCAGCTGATTGCAATTCGAACAGCGAGTTATGAATTTTTGCGATTTGTTTTATGCGATTTTTAGTGTTTCTTCATGTACATGTCATGTATGTATTTGATTTCGAAAATTAACAACGGCAACTTACTGTTTTTGTATGTAAAAAAAAAAAAGTCATTTTGTTTCTGATTAGAAAGTTAATGATAATTCCTAATTTTTTAACGTCGTTGGTTAAATTCTGCGGAGGGGGGGGGGAGGTGAGTGTTTGGTTGTAGTTTAAATATCACGTTAATGCTCTGATCGAAACTCCCTCCTTCCCCATCCCCCTGCCTCCAAACTCAGAACTATTTAATTATTAGTCTGATTCAAACAAAACCTTTTCTCAGGTACCCAGATACTAGATAAACTTCAGTATCATTTTTTCAGCCCTTGGTTACAACTATTTCTGAACATTAATGACCAGGGATGGGTATTTTCTCGGGTTCTATAAGCCCAAGCCCAATTGCAAAGAGAATTTGTTCATTCAACCACGGCCTAACTCGATCTTTCTCCTTCCCCTTATACGGCCGTAACCAAAAGTGATTTTGCCTTTGTTCAAGAGGAATCAGATTTTCTGATAGGTGGCGCTATTACCCACCGTGACTAATGGAGAATTTCTTTACCTCCGTGTTTCACTCTTGTGTTTTCTTAGATATAACGTAAATGAAATTGCGAGTTCTTATTTTTTTAGTAGAAAATGGTTCATTGCTGTGTTCCATATTGTGTTTCAAATTCAGAGAAAAAAAATACTTGGAATTTCCAATCCTAAATTCCAATCCTAAATCCATTAAACCAATTCATCTGATTATAAGAACTCTTTATCAAGAAAATTTTTAATGTTTACTTAATTTTATTTTTATAATATTTACTGTATATTTAACTGTAAAAATTTTTAATGTTTAAAGTCTAATCAAGAAATGGAATCTGCATATACCTATAGATGCATTTATATATACAAGTATGGTGGATAGATTTATAAATTAATATTTTAAAATTCTGAAAAAATATTCTGTAATTTCTGTAACCAATATTCTAAAATTTCCACACAAACTATTCTCTCATAAATGGAGTACATAATGCTACAGCAAAACAACTTGTTCATTTTCTAAAATAATGAAACTTGTAAAAATTATTATTATTTTGTTAAAGAATTAGAGAAAAAAATCGATATGAGTTGATTGCCGGATATTGGCGAAATAGATTTTCTTATTCTGTTGATATTGTGAAAGTAAGTATCATTTTATTTTTTATCATACACATACTTTTATACCATGACTTTCCAGAATTAGAATATAATATTTAATTTTATATGTAATTCTATTATATCTCTATATGCTAATATATATCAGGTCAGCACCTACGATGGTTAAATTTATTGAAAATTGTTTTGAATGTACACATATATATATATTTTAAATAAGTAAGAATCGTGTAAAAATAATCTATGTTTTGAGAAAAAAAAATTCGATATGAGTTTATTGCCGGATATTGCCAAACTTGCTTAATTTTCTTACTTTGTGAAACTAGTAAAAATTTTTTACTGTGTATTTTACGCTCAGAATTATCAATGTTTCAAGCAATCCAGAATTTAAAAGTATATAAATATAGAAATTTACTTATAATGTTTGTTTTGCATTTTACAGTAGCGTGTTATTTAAACTATTTTTAATTGCTTAAGGCATTGTATATATTTATTTTATCTCTAAATCTTTTAGTTTTTTCGGTTTGTAGTAAAGAAAACGCCGAAACAAAAGATACATATCTTATACTACATTTTATAATGAATATATTGCAAAGATTTTTGTATGTTTATGTATAGAAGTAACCTTTACTAAGCATTATTTACGGAAGGTATTCGCGCCATTTACCGGCGAAAGTAGCCCGTTAACGATTCCGAAACTAAGGGGTGATTGTGAAGGCCGTATGAGTGGAGGGAGAAAGATCGAGTTTGGCCGTGATTCAACTTAACACGAACTAATTAAGATACAGATAACTAATTAAGATACAGATTTAGCGCCTCCTGGCGTTAGAAAATAGAACTAAAAGATTCGCAGGACGCGTGCTATACGGTATCATAGGCAGCAGGGACACGTGCCGGAGTTTCGATCGGAAAGAGTTTTATTAAAACTGAGTGTACTCCTAGCGGTTGAAAGTGAAACAAAATAATTTTGCATTTAAAATTTGTCCGATTTAAGCAAAGGGCCCAATTTCAACGACAATTGATTCATTCAACTTAACATGAACTAATTAAGATATAGATAACTAATTAAGACAAAGATTTCGCGCCCCTTAGCGGAGGTAAGCGAACTAAAAGATTTTCTGCGCGTGCACAGAACGCCTTTTATACAGTGTCATAAGCAGCGAGGTCACGTGCTGGAGTTTCTTTCGGAAAGATGTTTGTTTAGAACAGAGTGCACCCCCTGGTGGTGGACAATGTAACTAAAAGATTTTGCATTTAATCTTGGTCCGATTCAAAAGAAATCTATTCTAACATTCTTCCGAGGTCTCGCATGTACTAAATAAACTTCGGTATTTTTTTTTCAGCCCTTCGGTACCACGTTTTATGAATATTAATATCCAGGGGGTGATTTATTTTATCGGGTTCTGTGGGACCGATTTCAATGGGAATCGGTTCATTCAACTTAACATTAACTAATTAAGATATAGCTAATCATTTAAGATATAGATTTGGTACTCGCTGGCGCTGGAAAATGTAACTAACAGTTTTTTCGCGCGTGCACTTCACGCCTTTTACACGGCGTCGTAAGCAGCAGGAACGAGTTCCGGAGTTTATTTTGGAATCAGATTTATTCAGAACAGAATGCTCCACCTGGTGCGATAACCTAGAAGTAAAAGATTTTGCAGCTCGTGCCTAGCATGTCTGCTATACACGGTATCGTAGATAGCGGAAACACGTGTGGGATAATTTGTTTAGAACAAAATGCGTTCCCTTGCGGTGGAACTACCCATATAGCACACGTGCTTCCCTAGGACATCCCCAGGAAGATTGACATTCATCCTCCAGGCATCCCTGAGGATGCAAAAATTTGTCACCAGGAGGTCCTCAGGAACCGAAAATGTCCGCCTCATAGCATCCCGGGGAGCTCCCCAGGACCTCCTTCAGGTTCCTCCTCGGGTTGTTCTAGGGAAGATTTCAGGAAGTAATACCGGAGGAATTTGGGAGATTTCAGGGTCACTTAATGTGCATAAAAAACATCCGAAGTTATTATTATTCGACGTAATGTAAAAAGTATTTTTTCTTTTTTTATAAATACGGACATTATATTTTAAAAATTTACCTAACCAATATAACAGACATTACTTTTATTAATCACGCACACTGAATCACATGGAAGTTATGGTACAGATTTTAGGGAATATAAACTTTCTTACCGCCGACTGGATTTGAACCTGGGTACTTACGCATACGAGAAACACGCTCTGGTGATTACGCTACACGGCCGTTGTACCTGAATCGTTTGTAAGGTATTCATGTATTTCTCTCTCCTCTTATGAAAGTGAGTAAATAGAAAACATGCATATTTTTACGCTTCGTATAGGAGGAATTCTGTAACTTTTATTGCAAATAAAGATGCATACCCTTTGATATATATTCAATACAATTTTAAATTGATAACTAGAAAAAAAGCGTATTTAAGGCTGTTCTCAGACCCAAAAGAGCTGCTTTCTGACACATTTTTTAACTCTTTTTTGTTCGGAAATACATTAAATTGGCAGGTGGTCTTATTTAGAAAATATGTAATGCTAGAAAAACGTTTTCCTTTCCTTTTTTTTTTTTTTTTTTTTTTTTTTTTGTAAACGCAGATCTTTCAGAAAATACTGTGAAAGTCGTCGTTTTGAACCGAATTCCCCACGCGGCATCACAATAAAAGGGAAAAGGGAAAAGAGAAGGGGTGTTTTATCATGTCGTGATAATAATCTGCACGAATTTATATCTTTAACCCGATTTTGTAAGAATGTATATTTTTAAATAAAAATCTTTCAAGCAAAACTCTTATTCAGGGGGGGGGGGGGGGGGTATGTTTGTATTTTTTTAAAACCAAATGTGCCATTTCAATAGAGCATGTAATCTCTTTAAGTTGGTGTTATAATTTAGACTTAAAAGTAAATTATTGATTTGATAATGACGATAAATATAAAATTATTAATTAGTTGAAAATGTAATAATAAAATACATAAATATATATGTAATTTTTAGAAAGATCAGAAAAAAATAATTAATAGAAGAATAATAATAAAAGTAAATATGCTCGATATGACTTAAATATGATTCAATTTTGAAACTTACATGAAAATTAACTTTTACAATCGAAATAAGATTTTTTTAAATAGATTGTTTAATTTAAAAATGCTTATCTCTAATCAATTAACTAGCAAATTCTGAATATATACAAATATGTAACTATATGTTAAACTGTTGATAAAATACTTATTTGTAACAAATTTTTGATTGCATTTGATTTCTTACAGTTACGGAAAAAAAAAAACTCATTAATTAGGAAAATAAAAGAAATATATATGATAATTTAAAATGGGCAGCGAAAAAAAAATAATAAATCGAATTTATATTTTAAAATTAAATATTGATCCAAAAATTATTTATATATATAATTCAAATTAATATGAAATGATTAATTATTTAATAATAATTATTATTATTATTTAATATATAAGACTATATTTAAAGGATCAGAAGAAATAATTTTTACTAGGTATTTCTAATCTTTAATTTATAAAATATGGTTATATACAAATATATAAATATATATTAAACTTTTGATAAATTTCGTGTTTCGAAAAAAATAATTCTGATTTCTTATCATTGAAAATAAAAATAATTTATTAGGAGAAAGTAAATCAATTTTATATTTAAAATTAAATTATTTCTATAGAAACTAATAACATATATAAGTGAAATCAATGTAAAATTATTAGTTAGATGAAAAAGTAATAGTAAAAATATATAAATATATAAGTAATTATTGAAAGTTCAGAAAAAATAATTAATGAATGTAATAATAAAATGAATTAATATATAAGTTAATTTTTAAAAGATCAGAAATAAAATAAATAATAAATTTTCAATTTATATTTAAAGATTAATTTATTTTAATTATTAATATATGATGTGGAATATTAAATTTAATTTTCTATATTCAATTTATTTAACTACATTTTGATTGCATTTTATAAATTAAAAATATGTCTTAATAAGGATAATTAAATATTACAATAATAATTAAAAGTTTTAAAAGTTAAACAATAACCAGATGTGCTTAGGAAATAAAATAAATCAAATAATGATATAAACTTTATTAATTTAAAAATGGAACCACATCAAATCAAATATTTTTTTTTTTTTTTTTTTGAAATAAAAAGTTATAATAAGTTATTTTAGTACCAAAATCACCCATGAGATGGCACCAGTACTGTCTCTTCCTAGGTACTTCCTCAGGAATATCATCCCAGGGAGATTGCTCCCTGGGAAGAATCTGGGAGGTCAGTCCTGGGGAAGTGATTAAAGTATCTTCCCCAGGAACGCCTGATAGCGTCATTGCAGTTTCAGGAGGAATTTGGGATGAATGGGAGCGCCTGGGGAGGTTTTCAGGAGCTTTGGTGCTATATGGGTAAAGGATTTTCTTGCGCGTGCGCCAAAAATGACTATATTTATTGAAACAGCAAAAGAAAGTTACCGATTTTATAATTCCACAAAACGAAAAAGTATTGGATTATTTGAATCTAAACTCACAGTTTATGTGTCTGATTCCGAAAATGCAAATTTTGTGAAAATCCGACGGTAACGTTTTTTAAATTTTGACCAAAAACTGACCCATTTTGAATCAAATGATCCAGACATTTGACGTGGTGGCATTAAATTTACTTCCGCTTCGGGTAAATCTCTCTATTTAATTTCCGAAAGACAAAGAGTTACCAGAGGAAGGGTTTCATGCACCGATTTTTAAAGTGATTTCACGTTTCGTATTATTTTTTTATGAGACCGGGCAACGCCGGGCGGATCTTCTAGTCTAATATAAAATGGAAAATTAATAAGAACGCACGTTTGTTCATTGTGTGTTTAAACGTTGGTTTTTAGTGTATGTTTATCCACACAACATTTTATTCAGCAAGGATACTTTTAGCCACATGCTGAATATTTTCAGGTTACTTTAAAGATGTAGAGAAAATCTTTCTAATTTGACGACACGAGATCATCTTTCTTTAAGGAGACAGAGGCAGTAAGCAATATGACAACTATTGGGATATGTTCAAGAATTTTCTTTCTTTGAACGTAGAAAGAAGTTTGACATATTTTTCTTTGATTTTCTGCAATTTTTTTCAAATTGTGAAATATGTCACGGCAGTTTTGTTTAAGGAAGCATAAGTTTCAAACTCACGTGACAACAGATATATAAATTTTTGGATATACATATTAAGAAAACTCAAACTATGCTTGATAGAAAAATATCCAGTTCAAAATACAAACAAATTAATAAATTTCTCGATGATTAGTATTTTTTCTTTTGTTATGAAGTACACAAATATTTTTTGTTTTTACATGTAAATAAGTGTGATTTATGTATTATTACTTTTTAATAATTTGCGTACTATCTATTATATTAAAATTTGCCTGGGTGTTTCTATTCCACTACTCTCTTAGAATCCACTAATTCTCTTAGAATATCGAACGTTGTGCGCCGATATTAACACCAGTAATCCGCATGTATTCGAGGATGTCATAGACGGTTTCAAAATTTCAAAATTTCAATTACTTTAAGGCATGTTTTACTGTCATTTTTCTAGAGGTAGCAGCTAAATTATTCTGTTTCCGTGGATAAAATGCAAGAAAATGAGAAACAATAAAGATTATTAGATTTTTATGCCATCACTTTCTTATTAAAATTAAATAGATAGTATTTTGAATTAAAATAAAATGGTGACAAAAAGTCTTCAATAAAATAAAATTTCCGAGGAAATTCGAAGAAATAGAAATATATTTTCACATATTCAATCTTCATGAATCAACTTTTTCTATAGGAACAAAAATCGTTTGTCAAAATATGGACATTTTGAATTTATTCGTAGAATTTTTTCTGCTTTACATTCAATCGTGGAACAAAAGTTTGGCTCCTTGAATTTATGTGAATAATTATTGACTCCCGTTCACAAGAGCTGGATTTAAAGCGAAAACGTATACAATTTTCAATGAATTATTTTTGAAAGATGGCGTTTAAAAAGTCTGGCAATGTTTCAAAATTGACATAATTTTTATTGTGAAGTGTTTAATTTAATTCAGAAAGCTATTTTTCTAAGTTTATTCAATTCACATCATTTTTATTTCACCAACTCCGAAATTAGAAACTGAATCTTAAAAGACCAATTTACTCTTGACAATGTTTCCCAGTAAAAATTGCGTAATCTGCAAAATAGTAATTGTCGCTATTCCTGTTTAATCCACATTATAAATAAAAATTAGTAGTGAAAATTAGTATATAATCAGATTTGTCTTATAAGATTTTTCTAAATGTACAATAATATTAAAAATATTTTCCTTCAAAATACGGAAAGATCGGATGCAATGTAATGGAACACATTAGGCAGCCCCACAGTTAGTTTATATTATAAAAATGATTTCAACATTTTCAATATACTATTAAAAATATACCATTAAAAATTAAGCATTTTATGAAAAAAAAAACTGGCTTTTAAATAAATATATATATTTAAAAGTCAGTTATTTTTTTCATCAAATGCATAATTTTTAATAGTATCATTTCCTTTGTATATACATGGGAGAGCATTTTAAGTTTGAAATCAACTGATTATTTAAAATTCGAAATATATTCAATTAAAGTAAACAATATTTATGATTTTTCCCTTCATTTACCAATGATGAAATTTACATTTACTGCATATTAAACAATCGCATATACCATAACTAAAAAAAGTAACTGCAAGTTTTTATTGCATTTTTTCTCTAAATTGAAAAAGAATATATTCAATTCAAATAGATGGTATATAAAATCATCGGCTGCTTTCCGAAATGGTAAACAAAAAATAATTAGACTTTTTTTCTTTCCTTTATATACATCGATTTAATGATTTCTTTATTTAACTTCTATTTAAAAAATATACTAAAAAAATATTCATGTAGCTTACCTCTTTAGTTATTTAATTCTGTCTGCTTGCAATTTTATTTTTAGGGTTCCGTATTTAAAAAGAAAAAACGGAACCATTATGCGATCACTCTTGTGTCTCTCAGTCCGTCTGTCTGAGGTTTTTTTCTCGTAAACTGTGTGACGTGGAAAGGTCAAACCTGGGAAAAAAAAACAAAAAACACCATGGAATTGAACGTACGGTATATAGAAAACCAATAGCTAATCCATCCATTATTCCTAATAACGCTCAAGCACCTTTTTCCTATAAAGTTTCGGCCTTTCGACATTTTATTAGAAGAGCTTTTAATGTCTGTACCCCTAAACAATTAAATGATGAAATAAATAAAATACGTGACATCGCAAGAAATAATGGATACAAATACAGCACCATCAATAAATTAATAACAAGCATGGAGAATAATAAAAAGAAGGAAACCTTTAATGAACGAAACTCAAAAATATCAACTTTACAATATTTTCCAGGATTTTTTGAAAGATTAAAATATAAGCTTAGAAAATTTAATATCTGTCTTATTGCAAAACCTTCCACAAAATTAAAAAACATAGTATGTAGAAAAACAGACCCACTAGAACCTAACCAACTTTCCGGTGTTTATGAAATCACATTCACCAAGGCAGATGGAACAATACAGTACTATATAGGAATGACAAACAGAAAATTTAAAACAAGAATAAAAGAACATATGGCAGACATCAAACATGGCAGAAGAACCACCGCTTTATCCAGACAATATAGTAAGGAGCAGTTGCAGATAGATTTCAATAACAGTAAAATAATTTTTCAATCAAGAGCTTATTTCCCATCCATTATCCGTGAATCTATAGAAATATATTTGCGAAAAGATTGCATTTGTAACGAAACCGTTTTCCTTTGAATTTGCTAAAATTTGGCACGCGATGATCGATAAATGGAAAAGCAATAAAAATAAAAATAAATAATAATTTTTTTCACGTTTCCCAGTTTTAAACCAAATTAAGCATCTTTTGGACATGTGATCTCGTGGTATATGTTTTACTATTTTCAAATATGCGAGAATTTTGTATTTATCATTAAGATCTGAAAATGTCACCGGTAGTTGTGCATGAAACATATGTTATCTACATATCTACATTAAAACAGGTATTTTAAATATTCTGTGTTATGTTTTTAATCACTTTAAGCATTATGGGACATTAATTTAAAGTTAACAAGTGATTGTATTATATTATTTATATTATTTACAAAAAAAAAAAACCCTTTTTATCCACATATTTTCAGATTACTACCTATTCACAAATATGCTTAGAAAAAAATTAAAGAGCTAATTAAGTTACTTAAAAACAAAATTTTTCTTTTTGTATATCGTATGGAGTATCGTGTGAAAGATTTCGTAATACCGAACTCGGAAAAATATTTGTTTTTATTTTAGGTATTATATTTTCAGCGATATCGTCGAAAACGCACTGCAAAAAATTATCCCTCCCCCCCCCCTCTACTTCCAAATCTACTGAAGCTAAAAATTATGAAAAACTAGGGGTAGTAGAAGTTTATTTAAACCTTGCAGAAAAACTATAGCTATTTTCTTAGGTGACATAGTTTTAGAGAAAAACGCATTTTTTCGTTACACACAAACGTTACTTTTTGGGAGGTTAGCGGGGTGCTTGGCGGACGCTCGAGGTATCTATCGAGGCAGAATCATCCAAAAATATTTAATTATGGTTTTCAAAAATATTTGTCAGTAATTAGCCGAGATATTAATTAAGTTACTTGAAAATGTTTCTTTTATATATCGTGAAAGGTAGCGTTCGAACGATCTCGTAACATCGGATTCAAAAGTATATTTGTTTTAATTTTAGGTATTATATTTTCAGAGATATCGTCGAAAGTATACTAAAAAAAATATGTCCCCCCCCTCCTGTTTCCGAATCTATCGAAATTATAATTATTAAGAGAAATAGTAGTAGAAATTTGTTAATCAATAAATAGTACTTACTAAATTTAATGTATTTGAGCTGGAATTATAGTCGCACTTGATCGATTTATTTTCTATAAATTACAATTTGAAAAATAAAACTGGATAAATTGTCGTTGGTAGAAAATGGAGCTGTTGTAAATTATTTTCATTGCGGTACTGATACTGGTGATGACAAAAATGACGCTACATGAATCATCATAGTTTTGATAATTTACTCTTAATGAAAAAAATCACAATCTGCAATATTTGTGTAAATATTTAGCGGTCATGACGTCATATGCATATTAGTTATATATATTGTTGATGACTTTTCTTAAGGTTCCTTAAAATTGAAAGATTTAATGAAAGAAACATCATTTACAAAAAAAAAAATCCTAATTCTTAATATTGAAATAATTTTGCATAGATGCGTCAAAATGATGTCATTTTCATTCAATTAATTTTGAAGTTCTTGAAATGACAAAATGTTTTGATAATTTAAGTCACATTTCAAAAAGAAAAATCTTAAAACTTTTCTACCGAGAAAACTGTACCTTTTGCTACTCGTTTTGCCCCTTTTTCTAAAAGCATTCAGCAATTGCATCAAAATCACGTTATATGAAAAATGCAATTTTTATAATTTTCCGTTAATCTCAATTGTAAATAAAAGTTTTTTAATTGTTATAAGAAAATACATAAAATTGATATTCTAAGTCTATGAATCAATTGAATATAATTGCATTTTATTCCCTACATATGCAGTGCAGTTGCCCCCATCCAATTTCTGAGGAGCTAGTTAAAATTTAAAAAAAAATTAAATACTATAAATATTCAAAAATACAGCGATAAACAAAGAAATTTCTTTTAAATCACTTTTTATAAATTGTAATATAACCAATATGTAAGTTAATATTAATTTCTTTTTAATTTTAAAAAGATACATTATAGATGATTTATAATATATATATAAATATATATATATATATATATATATATATATATATATATATATATATATATATATATATATATATTGAGAGAGAGAGAGAGAAATTCTACCTTTATTTATTACAACAAATAAATGCCATGAGTGTGTAGTGTATTGAACAATCATGTATATAAGACAAGCTCAAATTGAAACAAAACTCATAATTTAACGTGATATTTAATGTTTTAAGAATGTGATTTTTCTTAAATCTTATAAAGTAAAAAAAGACTCATATTACGTACCTTGCAGCTAAAATTTTATCTCGTTTAAACTTGAAATATGACAGATTGAAAAATATGTGTAATCTGATAAAGTATTATCAAAGTTTAGAAGGAATGGTCTAAATTTTTTCTTCAAACGGTGATAAAATGTGATTCATGAATTTCGAACAAAAAATCAAACAAAATTTATAAAGTTTTCAAAGTAAGATATGTATTAAACGCTCTCGATAAGTCGATAGTAAAAAGATTCTTTTCTAAATTTTAAGAAAGTTGAATTGTAAGTAACATTCTTTTTAAATATATATAAATGTAACACTCCTCTAACACGAAAGTTTAATAATATATCAAAAACTAAATTATTTTATAAAAACGATATTAATAAATATCCCTGTTTTAAATACATTTAATATTTTTATATTAATATGTCCAAGTGGCAGAGATTTAATCAGATTTTCCAAAACTCGATAATAGTTTTAAGCATGATAATGTTATTTCCTTATTTCAGTTGTACAGAAAATGTTCTTAAATAAATGAAATGTTTTAAAAAGAAATATATCATTAGGGAATTTAAGAATACTAGGGTATCCAATCCAGGCATCTCGAGAAAGAGAACACATGTTTTTTTTTTGTTTTTTTTTTCAAACTGTGATAGCTTTTTTACATTTAATATGTTTTTTAGATTGCTCCCGAACAACACCAAAGAGTATCTCTCTATATATGGAATATGTCAATTATATATTAAAAAATGTGTTTGAAATTTATTAAAAGCGGTAATTCGCGTATTGGCCTCGTGCCAGAAATGAATAGCCGAAAAGGTATTTAATTTTAATTAGAGATAAATTTCGATGACTACAACAGTTTTTTTTTTTTTTTTTTTTTTTTTTTTTTTTTTACATTATCATTCTGATAATCATAGCGGTTTTAAGAGCTTATTTCAATTACATGTCTGTTAAATATGTGTTTTATTTATACTATTTTATTTATTGCTTAATGAAGTTTTAATTTCGTTGTGGAATATTAGCTGGAAACAAATGCTGCACTTCTTATATTGTTTAAAGTGCAAACGGATTAATATTTTGTAATTGTCTGCGATCGATAGAGATAGATTTTAAAACAGAATCATGCGTGAAATTTAATTTAAATGTTATAATAAATGAGTAAATTGCGATACAGTTTCCAAACAAATTGAATTTGAAAATAGATTTTTTTCCTATATATCGGTGTAAAATTAAAAAATATCCGATGTTTAGGAATTTAAAAAAAATGATATAGCAAATATCGCAAAACCGAAATTTCATCGTCAAGTATTGCCATTCACAAAATGACACCAGCGTTATGCATGGACACGTTTGTCCTTTATAATATAGATACTTTTCTTATATTTTTGAAATATTTTATCATAAAAACTACCAGTATCTTTCAAAAATATATATAACATTGTAATTTTCTCCAGAAATGTATTATTGTCCTGATAATTTCAATAGAATCACCCATCAATTTATAAGCATCTAGATTTTTGTTGCCAGCGAAATTTGGGATTTACCAGTTTTATTATATAAAAAAATGTATTTTCATCACATTTCAACGTTCCGAAAATTAATAATAATTAATAATGAACCCAAAATGAAACACACTTTTTCAATTCACATGATTTTTTTCCCAGAAAATAGAAAATTACGTATTATTACGTTTCTTTTATTTTTAAATTTCCATATCAAAATTACTCATTTACATTTCTAAAGGAATGTATTGATCTTAAACAAAAGTTATGCTTAATAGTTGACTAATACATTTAAAAATAATGATGATTATCTTTTATATAATATTTCTATATCTCAGATTTGTTTTGTTTCTTTATTTATTTTTTATTTAGATGAAGAAATTTTAGATAACAGGTTTTGAATATATCTATTTCTTTACATCTTTTTGTCTCGGAAAAATCGTGTAGTATCTAATGAATGGATTGCTTTTAAGATGCATGATAATAATTTATTAAATAAACAACAAAAATCGTAAAAATTTCGTATAAAGAGCTAAATTATGAGCTTGTAATTGTAGCATTTCGGGTGATATAGCGCAACCAACGTTTCAAATTTCCTAACAATTTAGAGCTGAAAGATATTTCCTAGATTTAAAACCATGAAATCCTTGCCGACTGTGATCTGTTTTGATTACTTCATATTTTATTTGCGTTACTATCAAATAAGTGCACAATTCACGCAAAATTAATTATTAGCGATAATATTACTATTATTTTTCATCAAACAAAATGTTAGAAATCGAAAACTGTTGTGAAAGTGTTATTTTTTGTTAGAATCATACATTTAAAGAACTAAAAAAAATAAGTTAAATCTTAAATTAGTGGAATTGATTAATTTTCAACAGAAATCTGTAACCTATAAAGCGTTTGATGTTGTGGTTTATTTCTTAGAAGACCATCTGTTCCTCTAAACCAGGTGAAAAGGAAAATAAAAAGGGAAACAAAAGTTTATTCAAACTATAAAATGAGTAATCACACTCTCAAAAATGAATCCTCAAATTTCAAGAAATTTTCTTCTTTTTTGAAGAAACGGTTTCCTGCGAAATGCTCCGAGTAAACATTTCGTCAAATCGAGTAAATTTGCATCCTCAAAATTACGAAGAAATCAGTTTCCTAAAATTGTTTCTTTGACGAAAGTTCCAAAAAAAGGTTGTTGCTGTCATCTATCGGAGTTTTTAGAAGCATCATTATTGACTAGGGCAAAAATGAGATCACTTGGGATTCGAACACGCGATGTTTAGCTTGGCAGCTAAGTGCTCTAACCACTTCGCTACCGGGACTTCGGAATTATTTGATTTTAAATGTATTTATGGGATGTTTATGTGTGTTTATATTTTTAGAAAGCAGATTGTATTTTTATCGGTGCTGTTATACTTTCTGCATGTTTTAATTAATAAGGCTAGATTATTATTATGGTTTTTCTATGGTTAATAAATAATTAGAAAATGGCTTGATTAATATAATTTATTAGAGAAATTTCCTTTGTTCAATGAATGATTAAAATGTCCTTTGGAAGCGAGTTCATCAATTTTAGCGGATAAGATTACTGTTTATAGAGGGGGGGTCAGTTATACATATTTTAAATTTGATTGTTATATGAATATATTTCTTAAATAAAAAGAGCTCCTAAAATTGTGATTTTTTTTTTTAACCATTGGGAAAATATTGATGTTTTCGATCGAAAATGGACCAAATGATGTTCGCATTTTACTATTTTAACCGTTTTTAACGAAATCCTGTAACTTTACAAGAATTGTTTAAGCGTTTTTAACGAAATTTTGCAACTTCAGAAAAATTTATCTTTGAATAGGCAATAGAAATGCATAAAATCGTACAAAAAGGACAGACGCAAATTATCAGATATAAAAAATAAAGTAGAAATTTGGTACATTCCTGTTATAGCGGCCCCCAAGGATGAAATATTTTTGTTTCTGTTTTCATTAATATATTGTAAATTTAATACTTTCGTGTAATTTTTTTTTTTTTAACGATTTTGTAACAAAAATTATCTGGCCGGGAATGGGGAAACATTTTTGTCAAATATTTGAGATTTTCCATTTCATTAAAAATCACTTAATTTTGAGACGAAATAATTGTCAAAAATGACGAACTATAGTTCAAGAATTGCGGAATCGTCAAAAGTAAGAGTTTTATTTTTGACAGCGAGGAAACAGTTTCGTCAAGATATTTGAGGATTCGCGTTTCGTCAAAAACCACGTGACTCTGTGACGAAATGATTGTCAAAAATAACGAAATTAGGCCTGAGGATTGCGGAATCGTCAAAATTGAGTGTTTTATTTCTGAGAGTGCAGAGAACATATATGAATAAATAAATATGGGATCCCATTTCATTAAATTAACTGATCGCGTATTTTTCATGCAAAAATTAAGCGATTTTTTAAAATATTTTCTAAATAATTCTTTAACGAATATCTTTTTTTAAAAAATAATTTCAAATTATGTGCGAGAAAAATACGATATAATGCTTCAACTGTCTTCTTTTTCTCATTACATGCTTTTATTTAATGTGCATATTCTAGGATTTATATAAAAACCGTTTAACTCAACTATGACGGTACCATTTATATATATTATAACGCATATAAATTTTACATGCATAGAGGAAAGGTGCCTATTATAAAACTAGCCGCCACTGGCGACCAGTTTGGTCTCCCTTAAATGTATGTTAAGCACTGTAACACGTTACTTTTATTCATAATTTATTTTTTTTCCGTAATCCTTCGCCAAACCGGAAGATTCTAATATACAAAACTTCAAAAACATTTTCGATCATGGTAGCATTTCGCATATTTTTTGTTGTTATGTATTTCATCTTTCTTGACAAAAACCGCTTAACCAACTTAAGCATTTATGCTTCATATCCGTTTGCTTATGAGTTGCAATATGCTTGCTAATGAGGAGATTCTTAAACATATTAAGTAGTTTTCAGTAATTGGATCCATTGCCAAATGGCGTATTTCAGTTAATACGATTTGGTGCAATGAAGTCTATTTTGTGAAAGTCTTTAATGATATCCACCATTTACACTGGACCATATTGTTGCCAATATTTTGTTTGTTTGTTTGTTTGTTTCTCGCTAACTTTGGCTGTAGACTTGATTACGGGAGAATCAAGAAGAAAATCTATCATTATTCTCATTTAAAACGTCTTGAATAATGTGACATAATCGGAGTGCATATTATAACACGTAATTTTCGAGTATGGTTTGGTGAAACATTGAACTTTTGGAAGCCAGTTTTGATAATCACGTAAATATGTCACACCAACATTACCGCCTATAATTCTAATTACAGCAACCCGTTTTTTCTCTCTATATTGCAACTCTATAGTTAATATAGTGCCCCGGTGCGTCTACGACGGCTGTTCCATCAGAACATTTCATTTCAAAATAAAAGTATCGTTTCTAATTTGCACACGCGAAAAAAAAAAGCTGGTATTGGCGATTTTAAAAATTCTATTGGCGAAATTTGCGCCCAAATAACACAAAAGTACTTAATGATGTTATGTATTTTGTAAATGTATATTAAATTACTGTTTTGAAAGCGATTGGTCATTAATAATGGTAAATATGACTGGTGATTAACAATCATTTTCGGTGGTCTCTCTTCCTTTCACGTATAATACATAAATACCAAATTAACTGACAATTTGTTTCGAAATTTGATTCATTAAATATCATTACATGAGTTGCATTTGTTTACATTCAGCTTACATCAAGAAAAGATAAAGAATGAAGTTGTGTTGTATAGCACGTATAATTATGGTAAACTTTGATTGTGTCACTGGTACGAATTATTTTTTTTGACACCAGGCAGCGCTCCAAAAAATCTTTCATGGAAAACTAACTTTACGAACGATTTTCTCCATGGTTTAATGGTTTAATATTTTAAACCTTCACGACGAATGAATCTTTTTTTTGTTTTGTTTTGTTTACTTTCATGGATAGAGAATTTGAACTCCGAAGCTAATTTCAACTGAATTTATTGGAGAATATATACATAATTGAACGTAAGTCATCTCTCAAATATTAATTTATTTTGAACGATCTTTCTAAAAATGTCACATTTATGAAGTTTTATTCGAAAAAATAATTTTTAATAAAAATGGCCGCCTGGCATATGAAAAGTGAAACGGACATTCCGGAACTGTTGATGACAGTCACATGACTTACGGTTTTATTATAGAGATTACACTTTTTGTTATTAATATTTAACTGGTACGATTTGAAATAAGTGCATTTTTTTAATGTTGGGTGTGAGCGGCATCATTACGTAATACAACAGATTCATTTATTTTTATTTATTATAAAGAATTAAAACATAACTTTGAAGGAAATAAAAAAACACCATTTTTAAGCTGTTTGAAAAAAGTTGCCGTAGTGTGAGACTGTCTAAAATCTGACTATTTTAAGAACTGTTTGAATTTTTATAAGTCAATAATGCTTCTTTTATGATTCGCACTTCAATATGCAACACTGAGGCCACAAAAAATGTCCTTATGTTTTGCAACACAATCCTCGTGAGCCCAGCGGTAGCATTTTGTGTACTGTTCTCACATTTCACCATGTCAGTCGGTAGAAAACCGTCCTGTACAGAATAGACATTCTGCGCCTTCATCCTCAATGTTTGAGTCTGATGTGTCACATCGTATCATATCCCATAGTGACACAGCCTATAGTATCTCATATTATAAGCTCATAGTAGTCAACAAAAACCTTAACCTCGTGGCTTCCTGGTTCAATTTAACATAAAACTATTTATCCTAATTTTTAGCTCATTTAATAACAAATATAATCATATCTATATAGAATTCAAACACACAGACTTTTACAGAAATGAGACCGCTCAAAGCAAACACGGCAGAATACTAAAAATCGTAAAAAGTTTCTAATCATTCTCCCACCACGTCGGACAGCAGAAAACTGTACTTTATGTTTTCACAGTAGTAGTCTATACAACGGCTCGTGAAGTAATTCACGTGGTTACTGAAAGAGACAAACACTTACTGTGGCTAAAATCGACATGTCTCATATAACTATCCCATATTATGCACCTTTTTCTCTACTTCATTTCAATGCAGAACATGCTATGGTAAATGTCATTAACATATATTTGCATGGTCATCCCAGTATATTTACCCATATTAGAGCACAGACAGACGGCTAGACAAACCGAAATCATAAAAACTCTTCATCTATGTTGAAAAGTGTTATCTATACTAATATTATAAAAGAGTAAAGATTGTTTTTTTGTTTGTTTGTTTGTTTGTTTGTTTGTTTGTAGGGGGTAATCTCTGGAACTACTGAACCGATTTCAAAAGTGATGGTGGCAAATTGATGGTTACAACCCCTGCTCCAACATAGGCTATATTTTATATCGGTGCCACTACCCCAGGGGGGGTGCAGGAGCGAAAAACGTTCTAAAATTGCGATCTTTTCTATACTGAAGGAGCTAGAAATTTGAAATTTGGCGTTGTAGTTACTTATAAGATGTAAATGCTCTCTAAGAACAAAATTTAAAAAAGTCGAAATTTAAAAGGGTGAAATGAGCGAAAAGCGTCCTAAAAACATTCTAAATTACAATTTCTATGGAATCTCTAGAACTACCGAACCGACTTCAAAAGTGATGGTGGCAAATTGATGGTGACAATCCCTGCTCCAACATAGGCTATATTTTATGTCGGTGTCACTAACCCCAGGGGGGTGCAGGAGCGAAAAACGTTCTATAATTGCGATCTTTTTTATACTGAAGGAGCTAGAAATTTGAAATTTGGCGTTGTAGTTACTTATAACATGTAAATGCTCTCTAAGAAAAATTCGAAATTTAAAAGGGTGAAATGAGCGAAAAGCGTTCTAAAGACATACTAAATTACAATTTTTATGGAATCTCTGGAACTACCGAAGTGATTTCAAAAGTGATGGTGGCAAATTGATGGTGACAACCTCTGCTCCAATATAGGATATATTTTTTGTGGGTGCCACTATCCCCAGGGGGGGGTGCAGGAGCGAAAAACTTTCTAAAATTGCGATTTTGTTTATACTGAAGGAGCTAGAAATTTGAAATTTGGCATTGTAGTTACTTATAAGATGTAAATGCTCTCTAGGAATAAAATTTTTAAAAAAATTGAAATTTAAAAGGGTGAAATGAGCGAAAAGCGCTCTAAAAACATTCTAAATTACAATTTCTATGGAATCTCTGGAACTACCGAACCGATTTCAAAAGTGGTGGTGGCAAATTGATGGTGACAACCCCTGCTCCAACATAGGCTATATTTTATGTCGGTGTCACTAATCCCAGGGGGGTGCAGGAGCGAAAAACGTTCTAAAATTTCGATTTTTTTTATACTGAGGGAGCTAGAAATTTGAAATTTGGCATTGTAGTTACTTATAACATGTAAATGCTCTCTAAAAACAAAATAAAAAAAATTCGAAATTTAAAAGGGTGAAATGAGCGAAAAGCGTTTTAAAAACATTCTAAACTACAATTTCTATGGAATCTCTAGAACTACCGAACCGATTTCAAAAGTGATGGTGGCAAATTGGTGGTGACAATCCCTGCTCCAACAGCCTCTTTAATAAAAAACTATGCGTTTCTGACGACTGGGTTTTTCGCTAATTGTTGCCACAGATTAATCTCGGAAAATGAAACATTTGAAGTTACTGAAACAAAATAGTAGCTCGAAAAGTATTTGTCAGAAAATTGTTAGGCAAACTGCGTTTGAAAGGTAAAAAATTGTATTTTTCTTGAATAAATTTCAAAACTAATGATTATGCCATTTTTCAAATATTGAATTGGAAAAATTACCAAATTTCACAAATGAGTACCATAGCAAAATCTTCATGCGTAAAAAGATAATGATAAGGGCGACGTGTCCTGGCGTGTATATTGGCTATAGCACGAGTCACAAATTATAGTAGCCTTATTACACTGTTAAAATATAAAAGTGAATTTTGAAATGTCAATATTTTGTTGGATTAAAAGTTCGTTATAAGAAATTGACCAGCGTAGCGGGCGTAGCTTGCTAGTAAATAATAAAAGAAATCCCCAAACATTTTTAATCTATACTAATATTATAAAGTAGTAAAGATTGTTTTTTTGTTTATTTGTTTGTTTGTAGGGGGTAATCTCTGGAACTACTGAAGCGATTTCAAAAGTGATGGTGGCAAATTGATGGTGACAATCCCTGCGCCACTACCCACATTGTTTTTTTTTATACTGAAGGAGCTAGAAACATGAAATTTGGCATGGTAGTTACTTATAAGATGTAAATGCTCTCTAAAATCAAATTCAAAAAACATTTCAAAATTTAAAAGGTGTGAGATGAGCGAAAAGTGTTCTAAAAACATTCTGAATTACAATTTCTATGGAATCTTTGGAACTACCGAACCCTTTTCAAAAGTGATGGTGGCAAATTGATGGTGACAGTCCCTGCTCCAACATAGGCTATATTTTATGTCAGCGCCACTAACCCAGGATATGCAGAAGCGAAAAACGTTCTAAAATTTCGATTTTTTTTATAATGAAGGAGCTGAAACATGAAATTTGGCATGGTAGTTACTTATAAGATGTAAATGCTGTCTAAGAACAAATTCTAATAAAATTCGAAATTTAAAAGGGTGAGATGAGCAAAAAGCGTTCTAAAAACATTCTAAATTACAATTTCTATGGAATATCTGGAACTACAGAACCGTTTTCAAAAGTGATGGTGGCAAATTGATGGTGACAGTCCCTGCTCCAACATAGGCTATATTTTATGTCGATGCCACTACACCCAGGTTGTGCAGGAGCGAAAAACTTTCTAAAATTTAGATTTTTTTTTTACACTGCAGGTGCTAGAAACATGAAATTTAGCATGGTAGTTACTTATAAGATGTAATTGCTCTCTAAGAACAAATTCTAAAAAAAATCGAAATTTAAAAGGTGTGAGATAAGCAAAAAGCGTTCTAAAAACATTCTAAATTACAATTTCAATGGAATCTCTAGATCTACAGGACCATTTTCAAAAGTAATGGTGGCAAATTGATGATAACAGTCTCTGCTGTAACATAGGCTATATTTTATGTCGGTGCCACTGCTACAGAGGGGTGCAAGAGAGAAAAACGTTCTAAAATTTTGATTTTTTTTATACTGAAGGAGCTAGAAATTTGAAATTTGGCATGGTAGTTATTTATAAGATGGAAATGCTCTCTAAGAACAAATTCTAAAAAAGTTCAAAATTTAAAAGCGTGAGATGAGCAAAACGCGTTCTAAACACATTCTAAATTACAATTTGTATGGAATCTTTGGAACTACCGAACCCTTTTCAAAAGTGATGGTGGCAAATTGATGGTTACAGTCCCTGCTCCAACATAGTCTATATTTTATGTCGGTGCCACTAACCCAGGGTGGTGCAGGAACGAAAAACGTTCTAAAATTTCGATTTTTTTTATACTAAACGAGCTAGAAACATGAAATTTGGCATGGTAGTTAATTCTAAGTTGTAAATGCTCTCTAACAGAAAATTAAAAAAAAAATCGAAATTTAAAAGGGTGAGATGAGCGAATCGCGTTCTAAAAGCATTCTAAATTACAACTTCTATGGAATTTCTAGAACTACAGAACTGTTTTCAAAAGTGATGGTGGCAAATTGATGGTCACAGTTCCTGCTGTAACATAGGCTATATTTCATGCCGGTTCCACTGCCCCCAGAGGAGTACATGAGTGAAAAACATTCTAAAATTTCGATTTTTTTATACTGAAGGTGTTAGAAACGTGAAATTTGGCATGGTAGTTACTTATAAGATGTAAATACTCTCTAAGAACAAATTCTAAAAAAATCCGAAATTTAAAACTGTGAGTTGAGCGAAAAGCGTTCTTAAAACATTCTAAATTACAATTTCTATGGAATCTTTGGAACTACCGAACCCTTTTCAAAAGTGATGGTGGCAAATTTTTCATGGCAATCCCTGCTCCATCATAGGCTATATTTTACGTCGGTGCCACTAATTCAAGGGTGGTGCAGGAGCGAAAAACGTTCTAAAATGGCATTTTTTTTTATACTAAAGGACCTTGAAATTTGAAATTTGGCATTGTAGTTACTTATAAGATGTAAATGCTCTCTAAGAACAAAATAAAAAAAAATCGAAATTTAAAAGGGTGAAATGAGCGAAAAGCGTTCTAATAATATTCTAAATTACAATTTCTATGGAATCTTTGGAACTACAGAACCGATTTCAAAAGTGATGGTGGCAAATTAATGGTGACACTTCCTGTTCCAACATAGGCTATCTTTTATGTCACTGCCACTAATCCCAGGGGGGTGTAGGAGTGAATATTTTTGTAAATTGCGACTTTTTTTATATTGAAGGTGCTAGAAACTTGAAATTTGGCGTGGTAGTTACTTATAAGATGTAAATGCTCTCTAAGAATATTTTTTTTAAAATCGAAATTTTAAAGCGTGAATTGAGCGAAAAGCGTTCTAAAATCATTCTAAATTACAATTTCTATGGAATCTTTGAAACTACAGTACCGATTTCAAAAGTGATGGTGACAATCCCTTCTCCAACATCCTCTTTAATATAAAGCTAAGCGTTGCTGACGACTGGGTTTTTCGCTAATCTTTGCCACAGATTAATCTCGGAAAATGAAATATTTGAAGTTACTGAAAAAAATAATAGCTCGAAAAGTATTTGTCAGAAAATTGTTAAACGATTTGCGTTTGAAAGGTAAAAAAATGTATATTTCTTAATATAAATTTCAAATCTAATTATTATGCCATTTTTCAAATATTGAATTTCAAAAATTACCAAATTTCACAATGGAGTACCATAGCGAAAAAATAATGATAAGGGCGACGTGTCCTGACGTTTATATTTACTATAGCACGAGTCACAAATTATAGTAGCCTTATTATCTGTTAAATTATAAAAGTGAACTATGAAATGTCAATATTTTGTTTGATTAAAGGTTCGTTAAGAGAAACTGACCAGCGTAGCGGGCGTAGCTTGTTAGTGTATCATAAGCGCCTTTCCTCTATCTATATATATTTAATTTTTACTTTATTTTATCTTTACAAGAAGAAAGTATTGCATTCATGAAAATTTTCGACTTCCGGTTTTCGACGGATTTATACGTTTCAGAAGGTCCTGAACACTATTTGATTGTTTTTAGAAAATATCTGTCTGTGTTTGTGAGTATGTGACTCTGTCTGTCTGTATGTATGTGAAAAAAAATTTTTGGGCGCTCTATCTAAAGAACTAATGCACGAAATTCAATAAAACTTTATGTTCGGTTAGTCCCTGATATAAATAGATGTTGATTATTTTTTGGTTAAATTCACCCAACAGGTTGCGCTACTATGCTTCATTTTTCTCGATTTCTGCAATAGCTAAATGTCGAGAAACAATGCACTTATTTTCATCAAACTTCAGATTCAGTTAGACCTTGACATATGTAGACGGTGATTACGTTTTGCTGTAGATATCCCAACAGGTGATGCTGCTATATCACTTTTAGATTACAAAAAGCTACCTATTGCAGCCGTTCGGAGGACAACAATTCCAAAAAAATTTGGCATATTTTCGCCGATCATGAAAACCAGACCCCAAAACCACCCTCCGTTCAAATGTTGATGTATATATATATATCTGACATTTGTCATGCTGTAACTCTCTTATTTATAAACCGATTTGTATGTGATTGAGTATGTGTATAGGACATACCAAGGTCTAGACCAAGTTTGTTGGACAGCTTCATCCGCCACGGACAATTAAAAATTTTTACATTTATAAAAATTCAAAAAGATGTACAAAAAAATTATAAATTGAAAAACTTGTTTCCGTTAAGTGTTAGAACGTGATACAAGGATTCTGGAACATTTTTGTTTTGGCTATTTCTTAAAACATGGCTGAGATATGACAGTTTGAAATTCTAGGGTCGCTGAGATTTTGAAACAATCTGATATTTGTTATGCCGTAACTCTCGTATTTATGAACCGATATGATAAGACTGATCATGTGTACAGAACAGAACATACCTAGGTCTCGATTGAGTTCGTTGGCCAGCTGCATGCGCCACCTTGTTTAAAAATAGCAGACAGTTAAATATTTTTTTTAATTCAAAACGATGTATAAAAAATTATAAATTGAATAAGATGTTTCTGTTACGTGTTAGATCTTGATACATGGATTCCGGAACATTTTTTGTTTTGGCTTTATCTTAAAAAAAATGGCTCAGATATGGCAGTTTGAAGTTCTAGGGTGGTTGACATTTTGAAACAATCTGATTTTTGTCATACTGTAACTCTCATGATGAAATTCGCATTCAAATTCAGTATTAACGAAAACCGGGATTGAATCTTCTATAAGCGGGTTGCATGCATTTTAGCCTCGGGTGTTTGAGTAAAATGAGTTGAATTTTTTATAAACATGGACTATGAAAGCTACTTTTTCCTCCCGATACAGGTCGGATGTTTTTGTTTATGATTTTTACGATAGCTATATTTCAAGAAAGAATGCACGGAATTTCATCAAACTTCAGATTCAGTTAGACGTTAACATAAGTTGTTGTTGATTAGGTTTTGGTCTAAATATCCCAACAAGTGGTGCTGCTATGCTGCATTTTGCAGGATTTACACTGTTTTAGCAATAATCATATCTCCAGAACTAATGCACGGAATTTAATAAATCTTTAGATTCAGTAAGACCTTGATAAAAATTGGTGCTGATTCTTTTTAGTGTATACGAAACATGTGTGAGATAGATAAAAGTTTTTGGATTAGCACTTCCAACTAGTTTCTATTTGTATTTTTTGCTTTTCAGTGCGTAATTGAGAAATATAGTTCAGAGGTTTAAAAAGTCCATTGTTACTTATTATTTCAGTTTTCTACGTCTTTGTTCATTATTCTGGTGATAAAAAAAGTAATGTCTCGTATTTGAAACGTTTAACTGATTGAACATTAATTCAAATATGGCTAAATAACCAATGGACGGTTTACGTTATGCATAATATATACAGGGTGTTCCAAAAGACCATGGCACATGTTAATAATCAATAAAAGATTAAACAATTGGCATTAGAGTGTGCGGTTTGGACGAAAATGCTTTTTATGAACTGAAATTCTATTTAAGCAAATAAAAAAAATAATTTCAAACTTTTTTCATAGGTGGCGCTGCTTCTGGAAAGTTACAGAATAGGTAGAATGCCTTTATATATAACAATGGAAAAAAACGACAATGCGTATGCAAAGTTTTTGTCCAAACTATGGCAAACCACATTCCAGAACTTGAAAATACTCGCCCTCCTGAATTCGATTCAACGAGTGAGAATGGATTGACCAGTACTGTTAAGTTCTAGAATCTGTGTTGCCATAGTTTGGTCAAAAACTGTGCGTACAATATAGTATCAGCTATTCTTTTTGGTTGACAATTCATTGGCACAAGTCATATAAATTTGGTTTGCCCTAATCAAACAAAAACTAAAGCACGCGAAAAATTTATAATGGAATGAAGGGGCTATTTCAGATGATAGCAAATTTGAACAATAATAAAAATAGCTCAAAACTTACAAAAATTAAATTAATATTTAAAATGATGAACAAAAATCTTCAAGAATGGTACTTCATAATGGTGATTGGAGTGGGTACATAAATAAATAATGTCGCACAAAAGCATTCATTGTTCGTATACTATTTATTCAAAAGGAGAACGTATTAGTTATGCATAAAAGAAATTTTTCTACTGAATTGATTTCTATTATGACTGTCGTTAAAAACACTTTTAAAATTCGTAGACACCCTGCTGTTTCATGCAATCTGTGAGAGAGTTAACTTATTTCATAAAAATAAACTTTTTGATGTAAACGAGAGAATGGAATCTAAATTACAGTTTCAAGGAGAGAACTTTGACATGATTAAAAGAAGAGGTTGAAATGTATTAAATAGAGAGGTGAAAAAACTCATATGGTTGTCCGAATGAATTTTCTTGATATAAACATAAAACATTTTACATAATAAAACGTTCTTTATCCAGTGTACTAAAGCGGAACATATGCTGCAATTATATACTCTATAAAACAAGACATGTTACTTCTCATGTATTATAATAAACAAAATTGTTACTTCATGTATTGTTTTATTATTTTTTGTGAATCTTAATGTAAATTGAATAAATTGGATTGCTTATTTTAAATTTATTTTGAAATAAAGGATTTTATCAATTAGAATACAGACAAAGAGACTATTGCTAATTGTGGATGACGTACACACATATACAAACACATTCATTTGATTATGTGTATGTGCACAGACTTGCACGTGCGTCTGTGCTATTAAATAAACACTTATTTAAATCTAAAACGTGCTTTTTTTGCTTTACAAACAATCCTGATTTAATTCAGAACACAACATTTCCGTATTAACATTGGTAAAAAATACATTTTGAAATACCTGGTATATTCCGTTTATATAAACACACCGATGTTCTTTTGTTAATGTTTTATTTTTTGTTTAGAAATCTCATCACTAATTCTTAGTCATGTTTGGAGAAACTAATTTGAAAATTGATAATATTTATATCTCAAAGTACACTGGGTTATACGCAATGACGTCACACACGGATTTTTTTAATTTCAATAACTAATTAATTTAAATAACTTCTTTCAAATTAATAAAGCAATTAGCCTCTACTAGACTACTAGACTACTGAATTTAACAATAAATTCTATATAATTTCATAAAAAAATAATTCTGTGCTTGTGATTTATATGCAGGGATATGAAACACTTATAATTTCCAATTCATGTAATATATTAAATACATTCTTTCTAATTAAAACATTAATAACATTTCATTAATTTATTATAATTCTTCTTCTTCTATGCATTTTCATAAACAAATTATTATTTAGTTGAGAACTTATAGCTATGATTATATAAGCAAACTTTTAATTATCAGTCTTTAAAATATATTACAACATATAGCAAAACTAATGTGACAAAACACAAAGTACGTGTCTTTTACATCTAACGATAGCCATTGTAATTTCAGTTATTAAATACTCCTCATACAAAGTGTCCCAAATCCCAGAAAAGATTGTAACGCTCTTTAATGTTTTACCTGCTGTGTGCCCGACGGGCCACTCCGGGTGATTTCGACTTGGCGCCTTAAGAGGGAAAGATGATCAGAAGCCCTGCATTGTGAGATGTTCTTCGACACGACGGGGTCAGAAAAACGGATGAATCGACACCTCAACGTGGTGCGCCAGTGGTAGATGGGCGCCCGAAAAAGCCCGTGGTGCACCAAAGATTCGGTGACGCGGGCCACCGGATCTGGGAACTGCATGATCCGAATCCACCATATCACCCACTGCAGCTGGAGTAGTTGTGTGTCGACCAAAAGGTCGGCCAGAGATGAAACTGCCCGTTCGTACCAAGTATGATTCGTGTCCTCAGGAGACTACTCCCACAGGAGCTCAGATCACTGCGGCTAGTATCACCTCTTTGGGAGAAGACCACTTGCTTTCCCTGAACTGTCCAACCACGAGGCACCGGACCAGTGGCTCGCGGGCTAATGCTGTGGCGATCAATCCAAAACTCGAACCCCGAGTCAAAAACCAATTTAGCGTGTATTTGCGTAGTCGGAACTTTCTGCGCCCGACGACGGTTGGATCAGCAGGAATCTTAGAACTAACTGTCAAGCTACTAAACTCGATCGGGACCGCCTCTCCGGCGCTTTTGAAAAATCTTTCCACGCCCTTCAGAGTCCGATAGTGGTGTCTAATCTAACTTTCCGTTTTTGTCTAACATTTGTTGTGTTTTAGTTTTTATTTTTGTTTTTGTGTGTTTGTTTTATATGTCATATGTTTCCGAATGACCCCCTATTGAGTCGACCGTGCTATGCCGGAGTTCTGCCGTCGGGGTTTGCCGGAGGGTCACACGGAGACAAACTAAGCCAGGACGTGTCTATGCGTTCATGGACTCCTTTCTCGACGTCTCGGGGTGGTGAGGGACTCCTCCTACTCGCCGCAGCCGAAGAGGCAAGTTGATTCCTCCTACCATAGTACTCGATGTTCGGAAGCTGCGGTATAGCAAGAGTCTTTGGGAAAGCCTGGCATACGGCCTAGGGCCCGGTTCCTTCTTTTGAGTTCCGGCTCAAAAGCTGTCGGGGGACTCAAGCGTCTTCCCAAGTGTTTTGTGGTGGTGTCATCTAAGTTTGAACTCCACCGCATGTTGCAGCGACATTTGTCGTCAAGTCATTTGGGAGAATGGGAGTGGTGAGCAGGTGGCGGCCCTCCCGTAGCGCATACAGAAGGACCCTATTTGTCGTGCGCGCTAAAAGTCCTTCGGGATTTGGGTACGGTGGTTGAAGTGCCTGACAGCCGCATGAGGCGCAGCTCAGTTTTACCTGTTGTGGTACGTAGGCATTGAAAATAACCAAGGCGTTTCAAATAAGCTAGGAATTAAAATTATCTTAATGAAGTACTACAGCCATTATTTTTCAAAAAGTTACACTTTTTGTTCATGTACGGAACCTGCGCTCTATTAGTTTATATACAGGGTGTGCGAAAAGTCTGAAACTGCCGAATAACTCCAGAAATATACATCGGATTTAAAAATGAAAAATATATGTTCAACATTTTAGAAAAATCTATATAGGGATATCAAAGTTATCCCCCCAACTCTGCCTTTTGGGGGGAAAGAGGGGGAAACTAATCTTAAATGATCCCACTTTTTCACTGCAGATTCGGATTCTACGGAAAAAAATGCATAACTTTTGTGTTTAACATTTTCTTCAGAAAATCGTAGAGGACACTGTAATTGAGTAAAATGCAGTGTGAATTGTTTCCATTAGGAAGTCTGGGAATGGTAGAATAACTCGAAAAATATACATCGGATTGTAAAACGGAAAAATGCACTCCAATATTTAAAAAAATATATATATAGGTAAATTCATATTTAATACTTTGGAAAAATTTCCATAGCAAATTTCACACGCCTTGCATTCATAATAATCAAATTTTAATTGCTTAATAGGCGTATAGCCAACATAGTGAAAAAGTACTCATGCCGGGACTCGAACCCGAGTCATCTGTATAGCGCACTGACGTTCTATCACCTGAACCACTTGGGAATGATACTCAGCCTGAAACTTTCTCACTATAACTATAACATATTGGCAGGGCTACAAACGCAGCACAATATGGAATATTTTCCGTGAGCCACCAACCCTGGTGCAAACACGAAATCAAAAAAAATCCAGCATCGATAATTGAATAAATTCATATTTAATATTTTGCAAGTTATTCCATAGAAAATTTGACACGCCTTGCATTCATAATAAACAAATTTTAATTGCTTAATAGGCGTATAGCCAACATAGTGAAAAAGTACTCATGCCGGGACTCGAACCCGAGTCATCTGTATAGCGCACTGACGTTCTATCACCTGAACCACTTGGGAATGATACTCAGCCTGGAACTTTCTCACTATAACTATAACATGTTGGAAGGGCTACAAACGCAGCACAAGATGGAATATTTTCCGTGAGCCACCAACCCTGGGGCAAACCCGAAATCAAAGAAAATCCAGCATCGATAATTGAATAAATTAATTAGTACTTTGGAAAAAATTTTAAAATAGAAAATTTCATACGCCTTGCATTCATAATAATCAAATTTCATTTGCTTAATAGGCGTATAGCCAACATAGTGAAAAAGCACCCAAACCGGGACTCGCATTCGGGTCATCAGTATAGCGCACTGGCGTTCTACCAACTTAACCATTTGGGAGCATTACTTAGCCTGGAACTTTCGCACTATAACATGTTGGCAGGGCTACAAACGCAGCACAATATGGAATATTTTCCGTGAGCCACCATCCCTGGGGCAAACACGAAATCAAAGAAAATCCAGCATCGATAATTGAATAAATTCATATTTAATACTTTGCAAGTTATTCCATAGAAAATTTGACACGCCTTGCATTCATAATAATCAAATTTTAATTGCTTAATAGGCGTATAGCTAACATAATGAAAAAGTACTCAAGCCGGGACTCGAACCCGAGTCATCTGTATAGCGCACTGACGTTCTATCACCTCAACCACTTGGGAACGATACTCAACCTGGAACTTTCTCACTATAACATGTTGGCAGGACTACAAACGCAGCACATGATGGAATATTTTCCGTGAGCCACCAACCCTGGGACAAACAAGAAATCAAAGGAAATCCAGCATCGATAATTGAATAAATTAATTAGTACTTTGGAAATTTTTTAAAATAGAAAATTTCACACGCCTTGCATTCATAATAATCAAATTTTAATTGCTTAACAGGCGTATAGCCAACATAGTGAAAAAGCACTCAAGTCGGGACTCGAACCCGTGTCATCAGTACACCGCACTGACGTTCTACTAACTGAACCACTTCGGAACGATACTCAGCCTAGAACTTTCACACTGTAACATGTTGGCAGGGCTACAAACGCAGCACAAGATGGAATATTTTCCGTAAACCACAAACCCTGGGGCAAACGCGAAATAAAAAAAAATCCAAGATCGATAATTGAATAAATTAATATTTAATACTTTGGAAATTTACGATTCTCACTAAATTTTACTCGATTACAGCGCATACAAAAGTTACGTATTTTTTTCCGTAGAATACAAATCTGCAATAAAAAAGCGGTGGATTTATCATTTAAGATTTCAAACTTGCCCCCATTTCCTAACAGGGATATAGTTGGGGGGGGGGGGAAACTTTGATATTCCTAAATGGGTTTTTCAAAAATATTGAACATGCATTTTTCCATTTTTCAGGAAATAGTCTCTTAATTGGTTATATCATGTTCTAGAAGCATTCTATTCTGAATTTGCCCGTGACTGTCACATTTAATACGTTGTGTTTTTTTCTTTTAAATATACCGATGCGTTAAAATATAGAATAGAATTTTTGAAATATTTGATGCTTTACTAGTTAAATTTTAAATATGATTTTTATTTAGACTTACTATTATAAATATTTTATATTTTCATCAGTTTTATTCTTAATAAATGTGAGCTTCTCTGATTACTTTATGTAGTCCAGTTTCCTACAGCTATGCTTACAGGTTAATGGATTATCATTATCTTGATTTAAAATTATTGAATATTTGTTGCTTTCATTTAACATGTCTTCTCTAAAAATAGGAAAATCGGTTCCTTGACAGATTTTAATTAAAAATTCTGTAAATTAATACTTAAAGACTTAATATGAATCTATATTAACTAATAAAATGCATATTACAAGATTTTTAGAAATTATTAGCTTGAAGTAAGGAAAATGTCATTCCCAGATTCAAAATTTTAAAATAAATGAAGCGCAGTGCGTTTAAAATGGTAAAACTTCGCAAATGTATGCAAAAGCTGGAGGCAAATGTATAATTATATGATATAAAGTGTCGTGTTCTTAAATATTTTGATACTAAATTTATAATTACATTAAGGATTAATGACTATGTTAAGGGAATTCATTAACTTATCGCTATAAGTATAGATAATTTTGTTACTAGATTGTTTTCGTAAAGTTAATAGAAAAGTACGAAAGGAATGCATCAGGAACCTAAGTTTTAAATTGTGTTTGTTTAAAAACCTAAACCGAATTTTTATTAAACCGCAATTTTTAATTAAAAAAAATAATAATAAATGATAAATAAAAGTTTTTCAGAAAACGACAAAATATTATTTTGTATAAAAGACTTATTTATTTTAAAGAATTGAGAATTTAAATATAGATAAAATGTTTAAGCGATACAAAGAGGAACACAAAAGGCTTATAAAAACCTTTTAATGATTGATACATATTTCAGTGCTCATATACGGCGCCATTTTCGAGATATATAATGATAAACAAAAATATTCTCGCAAATTTAAAAAAATAAACATAAATCACGAGACCATATATGTAAAAAAGCAGGTGCATGAAATAGTCAACTGTAAACGTGAAAATTAATATTTCCTTACTGCTTTTTTTAAACTGAAATTTACCTCGTGCCATATTTTAGGTTACCTGCTTTTCCACGTATATGATCTCGTGATTTATGTTTTCAAGTTTATTTTCAAAAATTTGAAAGAATATTTTTGTTTATCGTTATATATTCTGAAATTGACGCTGTATATGAAACATATGTTCATCATTAAAAGGTTTTTATAAGCATTTTGTGTTCCTCTTTTTATCACTTAAGCATTTTATCTATATTTTAATTATAATTAGTGATCTTATTATGTGATTATGAATTAAGAATTAATTAATATGTTTTTAAGATATACATACATTTTAACGTGTGAATTAAATCTATATATAAAATTAACAATGATACATTAGACAGACTTTACTACATATACAACATTTAAATTAAAATAAATACATAAAAGCATTTTAAAAATTACATAAACTAGACGTTTCGCCATGACATCGCATGGCCACGCGAGCCAGTTTCAAGTAGATTATCGAATGTCGAAATTAGTGTGCATAAAACCGAATGTAAAATTTAAAAAATCTCTAAAGTTCAGATTTTAATGTACCTAACATAATTAAAGTTTTAATTTCTTAGTTATTTTAATATATTTATTCATTATACATTTGTTTACAAATTTTATTTTGTAAAAACATGTTATTTTACCTCGAGATATGCAACTGTAATTTAATATTTTTTTTCTGCTTGCAAATACGTATCAAATATACCAAAATACCAATGTATACCAAATCTATTTTCTTTCATTTCTAGATAATTTTTTCTTGCGATATTTCTTAAAAATTAATATTCTTTCAGTTTTTCATATTTTAAAGATATGAGATTTTAATATATTGCAAAAAATTTAACCAATTATAAAGTTGAAATGGTCAAAAGTACTCGAGATTATAAAAAAGACTCATAGAATTTTTTCTGAATTGTAGATTTACATTATTATTTCCTTTCGGATTTATTCTGGTATCATCGAATTTCAGTTTAATATTTAAAATATAAGTAACACTATAATTTGTGTTCAGTATTTTCAGCGGCACTTTTGAATAGGTACTTTTCTAAATTAATAACTAACCCTTTCGTGTTCGTTTTTTTTATTATTAAAAAAATACTTTTATGTTAATAATAAAAAAAGTATCCATCTAAATTACATAAGTTCAGGTTCACCTAAAATTCTGAATTCATATGGAAATAGGCATTAAAAAATTTTCCTATTACAACAGATTTAAATTGACATAACAATTGTGTAGATTTTTTACGTTTTATGACAAATTATTTCTTCAGAAAATTGTAAGAGTAAAATATATGTTTGAAATAAAGGAATCACCAACGGTGTAAAGAAAATAACCATATTTTTATAACTAAATATTGAAATATAACGGAAATCATAATAATAAATGTAATAGACTAATATTACTAAATGTAAATAATAATATAACATTAATTGTAAGACATAATAATACGGAATGAAAAGAATCGTTCTATTAATAGGAGACAAACCTGGGTCGGTTAAATGCGTTATACGTTTTATTGCACAGCCAAATAAATAAAGAAAAAAAAAATAATAAAATAATAATATCAAATTAAAAATGTATTTTGATAAAGAGAAATCTGTCAAAAAATATTTTTCTTAAGATATAAAACGTTTCCTATGTTGTAAAAGTAGTAAATATATTTTAGCTTTATACAAATTTTACGGATCAATATCAATTATCACAAAATTTATAGCAACTCTATTGCAATATCTGTTTATTAAGCTACTAAATCTAGCAAATTTAAAGAAACACTTAAATGAAATCCCCTCACAATAATTGGAAATGTCTGTAAGGGGAAAATATATTCAACGTTTTCTTTCCAAATTAAAGTAGAAAGACATAATAGCACTTTTGCTAAAAATCAAGCTAAAATTCAAGCAACATTCTTTTAAATGTGTCATCACTGTCAATGCATTTCCCTTTTATATTAAATCTTGACATAAGGAATTACATTTCATTTCACAATTTGACAATTTTCTAACACTTCCATTCGAAAATAAATTGGTTTCATTATGAATTCCGAGAACGTATGACATCAATGCATGTTTTTCTACGTAGAATGTAAAACATATTTCCCTTTCAGAAATCTTCGTGTTTCCTGAGTGTTTGGTATTTGTGGACGTGAAAGATAATTTACTTTTGCGTATAAAGTGTGTTAATATGCAAGGAAAGTTTCCATACTACATTCTTAAAAAGGTTTATTTTTTTTCAATTTTAGTATGATTTTTATTTTCTTTTAATTACTAATACATTTAAAAACACATAGAAAATGTAATTGCACATGGACATCACAAATAGTGTTTTTTTTTTTTTTTAAATTGCAATAATTGTTAACTTTATTATAAAAAACAGAAATTTCTGTTTAAAAAATACATTTAAAACGCTTCAGTTTTCAAAGGTTTATAAAAATTACTCATTTCAAGACCAAATCTTTTACTATCATTTTGAAAAGTTTTATAACATGTTTGTCAGATAAGTAAACTGGAATTTAGAAACCATTGTTGTTCTATAAACTATCATATATTTACTTGTATTTATATGTTGTTTTATACAGGGTGGTCCTAAAATATATGTCAAAAATGTAAAGGTAGGTAGAGGGGACCCAAATAAGCATATTTCGTATAGGAATATGGGTTCGGAAATGCCGCGTTAAGGCAGTAGAGGGCGCTGTTGAGTTTGGCGAATGAAAACGTTTCACTGTGTTTAATCGTCTTTCCTCGCACGGTTTTTGAGCAACAGGTATCGTTAAGCCAATGCGGAACTTGCCGACATGCATTTCATGTATGGGGCTGCGCCAGAAGATGCTCAAAGGATGTACATGGAACGATTCCTGGGTAGGAATCTGCCGGATCGCCGAACGATTGAGCGTCTTCATCGGGAGTTGTGCGCGAGTGGATCGTTTTATGCTTCTAGGCGTGATACGGGCACTGGAAGATACCGCAGAATTCCAGCAGTAAAAGAAGAAGTATTATGCGCAGTAGAGTATAGTCCTTCGACAAGCTTGAGACCCGTTGAACGTGCGCATCCTTTGAGCAGCCGCTCCATTTCCTTGCGCAGCCCCACACATAAAATGCATGTCGACAACCCCCGCATTGGTGTAACGATGCATGTTGCTGGAATCGTGCGGTGAATGACGATTCAAGCCAGCGAAACACTTTCATCCGCCGACATCAACAGCGCCCTCTACTGCCTGAACGCTGGATTTCCGCACCCACATTCCTATCCGAAATATGCTTATTTAGGTCACCTCTAACTACCTTCACATTTTTGACATATATTTTAGGACCACCCTGTATATTGTTGTTTTTCTTAACAATGACATACTTCCTCAGAAATTGCCAAAAGACATTTCAGTAATATTAAATAATGTTATGCGTTAGTGAATTTTCAAAAAAAGTAGTTATATATATTTTTTAAGATTTTCCTCATAACTAATATTTTTAGATTTTATGTATTATTTTTTATTATTTTAGATTTTATATATTATTTTTTATTATTTTAGATTTTATATATTATTTATTTAGAATTTAAGATTTTAAGGTACAGACTTTGATATTATCATTATTTTTAATATTAAGAATTAATATACCGGATGACCAAAATTAAAACACCCCTACTCTGACCTCTCTCTATAACAAACTACTCAGTGAAAGTCTTCAAAATTTGTGCTCATACTATTCGAGACATGGGAAATCGTATTATGCGAAAAAAAAAAAGTAGAGTTTCAGAAACACTGATAGATGGTGCTGCACAACAGAAAATATGAAACAAGGGAAAAAAAAATAAAATACACTTGTGAAATGAAAATTTTCCGTTTTAATTTCTAATATATTTATTGAAGAGAAGAAGATAAAAAAAGTATAGAAGCTGAAACTGTCATTATAACTGCAATTTCACACGATAAGCATAAAACATTGCATAACCCCATTGTTTGCAGCCATGTTCTGGCTATAAAAGAGGGTAAAACTGCGGAATGTCATTCTTATAAATGATGGCTGTCACGCTGCCAGAACGCGATTTTCTTGTGAAGTTCTTTTATGAAAACAAAAAAATGCTCCAGCTGCATTTCGAGAGTTTTTCCGACTTAAAACTTTGCGCAAAGCACCAATTCTTCTTCAGCCAAGTCGATGACGCAAACGGTTCGTTCAGATGTCGTTAAGCTGTTATCATACGGAAGACCATACGATATGAAGTATACGCTATTGCCTCTCGAGCTACACTTTCACGCTGCAACTAGGGTTGTTTTCCCTACTGAAAGTTATCTGCTAATGTAAGAAGAGGGCGTACCATTTGGCGAGTAATTGCGGCAGGTGTTTTAATATTTAGTGTAGAGTTCGATTGATACACAGGAAGCATTATCGCGTACTCACATTTTGTATATTGCAGTTTCTTTTCGTGTCTGTTCTATATATATAATATTGTGATCATTTTACTTAAAATTCTAAGATTATAAAAACAATACTCTCACTAATATAACATTGAAATTCTAAACTAGGACTTCCCTCAAAGGGATTAGTCTGAGTGATATTGCTGAGAACATAAAGTTAACAATTACGATATAAAGAAGATACAACATATGAAAAATAGCAAATTAAATGATATAATTACAAAATATCATATATAAATTCATATACTGTTGTGTTTTCATATGCATTTTTTTATAACATTTGGCAAATAATCTCATATTCTTAAGCGGGAATTGCCCAAAACATTAAAAAAAAAAAAAAACGCCGGATCTTTTAAAACTATATTTTTAAAGTCATATAATCAGATTTGCAGCCAATAGCATATTTTAGCAAGCGTAGTTTAACGCAAATTTAATTTCATTTTTGCAACATTTTCTTTGTGACAAATATCTAAATAAAATATTAAAAAATAAAATATTAAATATTAAAATATTAAATCAAATATTTAAAATTTGAATTAAAAAAATTTCCTCCTTGTTTATTTGTATAACTATTTATAGAAACTCGTATACTTCAAACCACATTGATAATATGCTTTGCTATAAACGTGTCTACCCGTCTAAATACGCGTATGTCTTAGCTGTGTCTCTCTCCGAACTCTTCTGTATACCCGTCTCAGTATCCGTCTGTCTTTCTACCCGACTCCGTAATCGTCTCTCTACCTGTCCCGTTTCCCGTTACACTACCCATCTATCAACACGTCTGTCTGTCTATATACCAATCTTTCTACCCGTCTGTCAAGTCGTCTCTGTACTCGTCTCCCTATCCACCACGCTACCCGTCTCCCTACCCATCTCACTACCCCTCTGTCAACCCTTTTTTTCACCTGCCTCGCTACCCGTCTGTCTATTCGTTTCGCTACCCGTTAGCTTATCTCTGTCGCTATCCGTCTCCCTACCCGTCTGTCTACCCGTTTGTTTACACGTCTATCTACCTCTCGCCAACTCTTCCCAATATTTAAACAATTTAGTAAACAGAAGCCGTTTATCTGTTATTAAATGCAAACAGGAGTAATTTATCTAAAGAGTGTAATCAGATGCAATTTTTTTAAATACATACATAAACCAGCATAATAATTCACCAGTTTTATTTTCATAGTAGTTTATGTCATTTGACAGTAAATCTCAACTTCTTCAACCCGAATTGCGTCAAGCTTTTTAAAAAAGCCCCAAGGTCCGTATAACTGGGAAGGGGATTTGCCCTCAGGGCTATTAGATACATGTTATTAAGTTAAGTGAAAGTTTCGTAATCGGGTTCGCAGCCAATTTCTTATGTCAGAAAGCGTGGCTTCACGCCATTTTAAATTCATTTCTGTAACTTTCTTTTTCTTTTTTTGGTGGGTGGTTGGGGGGGGGGGGGAAGAGGGTGCCAAATATATACACTTAAATTCAAACTTTTGCCCCCATGTTAATATTAGTGTTGTTTGTATTATTAATTAATACTTTGTTGATCGAGCTTCATTCGAAACAAATGTAAAAGACTTCTACAGTTTTTTTTTCTAGGAGAAAGTTCCGTAATCGGGCCCTAAGCTAATCGGGGAATTTAATATCATTATTGTTTCTAACTCTTATAGAGTTAAAACAATATTGTTGCTAGCATTACTCTTGTTTGTGACCAACCTCTTCTGTGTATCTGAATGGGGAAAAGTTCCGTATGATGTACTGGTTGGTGCCAAAGGCAGTTTTAGAATCTTACCAAATTTTTCTAGAGAGCGGAAAAACATGTTTTTAAAATATTTACAAATATACGTTTATTAAACCATGTTTTTGAGCCATTTTAAAAAATTAAGTACGATGCTAAAATAAAATTTTATTGCCATTTTCGATATTTTAATAAGAAATGAAAATACATAACAAACAAACTTAACAAAACTAAGCCATTTTTGGGTACTTCTCTATTATCTCGTCGACCACTTTTCATAGCAAAAAACTATCGCCAAACTGTAAGATTAAACGCCAAAAATACAGTCCCATTTACTTAATGCCAAAAGCATTATACGTGTTTGGTATGCCATCAAGTGGTTTTTAATTCGACATTTGCGTGTATTTTTCATTATGTTTTACTGATTTATTAGTTATTTCATTGATTAAAATAACAATTGTGTCCTTACATTCTTATATTTTATTTATTTTAATATTTCAATGGAACCGTTCTCCCGTTTATTTAGCGTTACAGTTTGGCGATAGTTTTTTGTTATGGAAAGTGGTCGACGGGATAATAGAGAAGTACCCATTTTTGTGATAAATAATTGTTATTGCCAGAGGGGCAAATTGTGAACAATTAATAAGCGAACTAAAAAATTACCGGAAATAACTTGTGGGAATCTCAGGAAAGAAATATCTGATATAAATAGCATTTAAAATCTGAAAATGGAGAAGTAGTCCGTATAAAAATACAAAACATTATAAACCTGATATAAGAATTTTTTTATTTTTTTATATTTCCGAAAGCACAGATAAAAGGGTAAAAATCCCGGCACAGATGCCATATACTCACCACGTTGGCGCGATTTTCTCCCCACCCCTTTGGCGAAAACTGTTTGTTGTGTTTGTTTACTTTTATTTTTTATTTTAATTCTATAGATTATTTTTATATGTATATCAATATTAATTTAGGCACAGATGTCATATACGCACCAGATTGGCGCGATTTTTTCCCCCGCCAATTTGGCGAAAACTTTGTTTTTGAATATTAGTTACAAATACCATACAATAATAGCACGTAATTTTTTATTTCACTATAAAAATAAAATAACGTAATAAATGAAATAGCTCCTATTATTTAAAAAAGAGAAATAAAAATAAATAAATGATAGTTTGATATAAATAAATATTGATATATATATAAAAAACAATTTATAGAATTAAAATAAAAAATAAAAGTTAATAAACAACAATTGAAACAAATTAACCGGGTTACCATGTGAAGCATAAAATTGCCATTTTGTTGCAATCGCGCCAATGTGGTGCGTATATAACATCCGCACCTTTATTTATATCAAGCTATTATTTATTTATTTTTATTTCCTTTTTAACACTTTCCAACCTAGTTGAAAAGTGTTTATGACTTCGGTTTGTCTGGCCGTCTGTCCGTGCTCTAACTCCCGTAAATAGGCTCGGATTGCCTTGCAATTTTTATATGTTATTGTCGTTATCCATAGCACGTTCCCTATTTCAACTGAAGTATGTAGCACGTATAGTTTTTTTACAGGGACACTAGAATTCCGTTACATGACGGTCTATGGGGAAAAATAATTTGCGGTTTATTTTAATGATGTTACACAATTGCAAACACATTGTAATTGATATATATCACTAAGGTGTATTACAAGAAGCTTAATATGGAATAGGGTGTGGATAGCACTTATATTTAATTTACAGGGATAGTCAAAAGAATTCCGTTACATTACGTCTATGGAGAAAAATCGTCTGCGGTTTATTTAAATAATGTTTCACTATTTTAAACGCATTGAAATTTATATATATCACTAAGGTGCATTACAACAGGCTTACTACAGAATATGGTGTGTATAGCAGTCATCGTTCATTTACAGGGACACACAAAAGAATTCTCTACTATCTGTTAACAATAATTTCTGGAAGTGCGTTTTCAGTTACTGAACGCGATTTTAAATTGAACTCACTTTTTGTTTATTACGTGGTGTGTATAAATTCTGTAGATCCTATACAGGGCAGCACAAAACTTTGCGAACACATTTCCGTTTATTGACAGAAACTCCAGAAGGAGAATTTTAAACTGTGCTACGCGTTTTTTAACTGAACTAAAATTTAGCATCCTATGTAGTATATATACAAATCTATAGATCCTATACAGGGCTGAATAAAAGTATTCGGATATTTTTCCGAATATTGTATACGTTGGAAATTCCTGAAATTATGTTTTTAAATATGTTATGCGTTTTTCAAATTGCTTACTTAAATGTTATCTTTCAGCTTATTAAATGGTATGATTTGTAAAATTATTTTGGAAGCGTTGGAAAGTGTTACATAGTCTATGCTTGACGCATGATTTTTCGTTCTTGTTTCAAATAATAGAAGCTGTTTCATTTATTACGTTATTTTATTTTTATATTGAAATAAAAAATCACGTGTACTATTTTTAACTAATATTCAAAAACAAAGTTTTCCCCAAGCTGGTGGGGAGGGGGGGTAAAATCGCGCCAACGTGGCGCGTATATGACATCTGTGCCTTGTTTCATTTAACATATGTATTGGTACTTTTACGTTAACTTGGCGCAGTTGATAAATCTTCAAATATTTTTCTCATAACATCTTCATATTGCATTCATTTCATTTAAATATAAATCTTTCACTCATTTCATTTGAAATACATACATTAAAAATACACGTCTTTCACTCATTTAATTTAAAATACACGCCTTTCACCAATTCCATTTAAAATAGTAAAAAGGAATAGAAAATAAGAAATAATGCCACAAATCGAAACCTATTATTTAAACATCAAAGAATTGTTCCTAATATACACACGCGAAATAAAAAAGCTGCTAATGGTGTGATTTACGCCAAATCTCTAATACTAAGTTTTTGCGGGTTTTGTTTTTTCAAACAGAAAAAAATCCAGATTAACTTTCCATTTTTATTAAATTGAAATATATTTTATTGTGCTGAATATTAGTGCTTGCATATTTTTTTGCTCTATGTACTCCATGAACTTTTCAATTCCGATTGTCTACAAAAATCTCCCGCCGGTGAAAATGACGTACGCACAAAATTCAGTGACGTATCTGGAGGCACGGCAGTGCCTCCGCCAAGTCGAGAGAGGACAGCCGTAAGCATACTTTTCTGGAAGCAACTCAGGGCACTTTTGACCCCCCCATATCTCCGCGCTGGAGTATCCCAAACATTTTAAACTTCAATTATAGAGAGTATTTGGCCCACAGGACCAAAATTTAAAATTACAACTTTCTGTCTTTTCTAGTTCAGGCGATATATGAACTCAAACATTCGATTTTTTGTCACTTCTTACTCACTCGTTCACGCGTCATCAAAAAGATTGGGTAGATCCCGTAGCCCCAGAAACTTGACATTTGGAAAAAAGATAGTGTTTAGGATACAAAGAAAGGAAAAATTATAAAATCCAGAAAATTCGAAAAAAAAAACATTCGAAAATTCAACAAATTCCATCAAAATTGAAAATTGAAAATAATACGATCTTGTAGTCTTGGAAACTTAAGATTTGGTGTGAAGGTAGTGTTTAACATCCAGAAAAAGAAAACATCAAAAACACCAAAAAAATCGAAAGCAAAATTGAAAAAATCGAAGAAATTGAAAAAAAAACCGAAAATTTGAAGACAATCCGATTTTGTTGCGCTAGAAAATTCAAATTAGGAATAAAGGTAGTATTTAGGATACAGAAAAAGGAAAATTAAAAAAATCCAGAAAATTCGAAAAAAAAATAAAAAAATTCGTAAAAAATTGAAAAAATGAAAATAATTTGATACGATAACGCTCGTATTTATAAATTAATTTGGATGAAACTAATTGTGTGTATTAAGCTCACCAATGACTCGACCGAGTTCGTTGGCCAACTTGGTCCGCCATCTTGTTTCAAGATGGCGGCCACGGAAAATTTTAAAACTAAAATAAATATACAAAAAAGTTAAAAAATCAAGTTTATTTTTTAATTGGGTGTTAGGACTTGATACAAGGATTCCAGATCATTTTTTGTTTTACCTCTATCTTAAAAATTGGCTGAGATAGAGCAGTTTGAAATTCTAGGGTGGCTGACATTTTGAAACAAAACAGCACATTACAAAAAACCAACGATAAATTTATGGTCAATAATGGTCAAGCAGGTGCAATCCCGAATGAATACTCCATGTTATTATAACTGTAACTTTGACTTCGAAATTTTGATACGTTGCATTTTCTATTTATTGATATTTTTGAACTATGATTTGCGCTAAGTGAAATGTTGTTGTTGAAGAGGGATTTTCCATGTAAATCCGAAACGTCCAATTTTAATATGTTTTTAATGTTTTATGAAAGTGTATTGTAATGTCTGTAATTTTAATGATTTTAATATAAATTTATAATTTTTAGTGAGCGCGATTTCTCGCAAATTATTTTCTTTCATTGTTGTAATCATTTTCCCAATCATACGCATAAAACTATATATTCATATCCATTAGCGCCAAATTCTCGCCAAACTTGGCGACAATTGGCGAAATCTCGCCAAATTTGGCGACAAAAATAAGTCTTCATAAATGAAGCCAACTTGGCTATAGCTCAATAATTTGGCGAATTTCTTATTCAAATTCAGTGTAAACGAATCTTTTGTAAACAGTTTCTTTGCATTTTAACTTGCTGTTTTCGAGTAACATTAGCTAAAATTTTAAAACGAAGATATAGGAAAGCTACCTTTTCCTGCCGGTACAGGCCGGAGGACTTTTTTATGAGTTGTCGGATGCAATCTATGTTTTGCATTAAATAAAGTAAAACATTGAAAAACAAATCCCACAGGATGGGGATAGTTTGTTTTAGATCTGGAGGCACGGCAGTGCCTCCGCCAAGTCGAGAGAGGACAGCCGTAAGCATACTTTTCTGGAAGCAACTCAGGGCACTTTTGACCCCCTCATATCTCCGCGCTGGAGTATCCCAAAAATTTGAAACTTCGTTTTTCTAGAGTATTTGGCACACAGGACCAAAATTTGAAATTAAAACTTTCTATCTTTTCTAGTTCAGACGATATATGAACTCAAACATTCGATTTTTTGTCACTCACTCACTCGTTCACGCGTCATCAAAAATATTAGGTAGATCCCGCAGCCCTAGAAACTTGACATTTGGAAAAAAGGTAGTGTCTAGGATACAAAGAAAGGAAAAATTATAAAATCCGGAAAATTCGAAAAAAAAAAAAACATTCGAAAATTCAACAAATTCCATCAAAATTGAAAATTGAAAATAATACGATCTTGTAGTCTTAGGAACTTAAGATTCGGTGTGAAGGTAGTGTTTATCATCCAGAAAAAGAAAACATCAAAAACACCAAAAAAATCGAAAGCAAAATTGAAAAAATCGAAAATCGAAAAAAATCGAAAATTTTCAAATAATCCGATTTTGTTGCGCTAGAAACTTGGAATTCGGAATAAAGGAAGTATTTAGGATGCAAAATAAGGAAAAATTAAAAATTCCGGAAAATTCGAAAAAAAAATTCAAAAATTCGAAAAATTCGAAAAAAATTGAAAAAATTAAAATAATTTGACCTTTTAGCCTTAGAAACTTAAAATTCGCAGTAAAGATAGTGTTTAGGATTCAGAATAAGTTAAAATAAAAAACCAAATAAAATTCGAAAATAAAACAAAAAAATCGAAAAAATCGGAAAAATCGAAAAATAAGGAAAATTTGAAAATAATTCGATTTCATAGCGCTAGAAACTTGAAATTTGGAATAAAGGTAATATTTAAGATACTAAATAAGGAAAAATTAAAAAATATGGATAATTCAAAAATACCCATAAATTAGTGCAGACGATATATGAACTCAAAGTTTCGATTTTTTGTCACTCACACACTCACTCACTCTCGCGTCATCAAAAAGATTGGGTATATTCCACAGCCACAGAAACTGAAAATTTGGAATAAAGCTAGCATTTCGGATACAAAGAAAGGATAAAATATAAAATCCGGAAAATTAAAAAAAAAACATTCGAAAATTAAAAAAAAAATCGAACAAAATTGAAATTTGAAAATAACACGATCTTGTAGTCTTAAAAACTTAAAATTTGGTGTGAAGGTAGTGTTTAGAATTCAGAAAAAGAAAACGCAAAAACACACGAAAAAAAATTGAAAATAAAATCGAAAAATCGAAAAAAATCGAAAATTTTCAAATAATCCAATTTTGTTGCGCTAGAAACTTGGAATTCGGAATAAAGGTAGTATTTAGGATGCAAAATAAGGAAAAATTAAAAATTCCGGAAAATTCGAAAAAAAAAAATTCAAAAACTCGAAAAATTCGAAAAAAATTGAAAAAATTAAAATAATTTGATCTTTTAGCCTTAGAAACTTAAAATTCGCAGTAAAGATTGTGTTTAGGATTCAGAATAAGTTAAAATAAAAAACCAAATAAAATTCGAAAATAAAACAAAAAAATCGAAAAAATCGGAAAAATCGAAAAATAAGGAAAATTTGAAAATAATTCGATTTCATAGCACTAGAAACTTGAAATTTGGAATAAAGGTAATATTTAAGATACTAAATAAGAAAAAATTCAAAAATATGGATAATTCAAAAATACCCTTAAATTAGTGCAGACGATATATGAACTCAAAGTTTCGATTTTTTGTCACTCACACACTCACTCACTCTCGCGTCATCAAAAAGATTGGGTATATCCCACAGCCACAGAAACTGAAAATTTGGAATAAAACTAGCATTTCGGATACAAAGAAAGGAAAAAATATAAAATCCGGAAAATTAAGAAAAAAAAAACATTCGAAAATTCAAAAAAATCGAACAAAATTGAAATTTGAAAATAACACGATCTTGTAGTCTTAAAAATTTAAAATTTGGTGTGAAGGTAGTGTTTAGAATTCAGAAAAAGAAATCATCAAAAACACACACAAAAAAAAAAAATGAAAATAAAATCGAAAAATCGAAAAAAATCGAAAAATTTCAAATAATCCAATTTTGTTGCGCTAGAAACTTGGAATTCGGAATAAAGGTAGTATTTAGGATGCAAAATAAGGAAAAATTAAAAAATCCAGAAAACTCGAAAAAAAAATCAAAAATTCGAAAAATTTGAAAATTTTTTAAATAATTTGATCTTTTGGCCTTAGAAACTTAAAATTCGCGGTAAAGATAGTGTTTGGGATTCAGAATAAGTTAAAATAAAAACGCAATAAAATTCGAAAATAAAATAAAAAAATCGAAAAAGATCGGAAATTTTAAAATAATTCGATTTTGTAGGTCTAGAAACTTAAAATTTGTAATAAAGGATACAAAATAAGAAAAATTATAAAATCCAGAAAATTATAAACAAAAAAAAATGCGAAAAAATCAAAAATTGAAAATATTTTTATCTTGTAGTCTTAGAAACTTAAAACTTGGTGTAAAGGTAGTATTTACTATTCAATAAAAGGAACAATTAAAAAATTCGAAAATAAAATCGAAAAATTGAAATATGTTTAAGAAATCGAAAATTCGAAAACAATTTGATTTTGTACTGCTAGAAACATTAGTTATAAGATAATTGTCCTATTAGCTAGTACAACGCCCCTAATTGTTTTATGTTATTTACCCCGGATTATGGTTTTCTTTTCTTTCGTTTACGAATTTCGTTATAGAAAAGTTCCGCTATAGACTGTCTACAATATAGGCGATTTCTTTATAGACAGGTTTGTTTTCTTTCACATGTTGTACTCTATTTACTTCACATATGAAATATGGATTGTTAAATGATGTTAGCCCCACAAAAATTTTCAAAGCTCCCCCTACCCTCCCGACATTACTGGCTGGTTATGGCTTGATAGTCCTTTCTAAATAAAATCATGGTGACTCGAAGATTCACTTGATTTATCTCTAAATTGAACCTAAATGATCCTAAGAAGACGGATCAAATAATTACTATATTAGCATGACAATCAGGTAACTTAGAATTAAAATCGAAAAATCAATAAATTCATAAAAAGTCGAAAATTTGAAAATAATTCGATTTTGTAGTCCTAGAAGATTGACATTTGGCAGAAAGGCAGGGTTTTGTACACAAAGTAAGGAAAAATTAAAAAATCCGTAAATAATAAAAAAAAGTCTAAAAAAAAAACGAAAAAAAAAATCATCGAAAAAAGGAATATAGTTTGATTTATTGGAAATTTCCGGAAATTTTAATTTTGGCTTTCTTTTTATACTAAAAAGTTCTTTAAATATCAAGTATCTAGGGCTGCGAGTTATATCTGAGATGCATAGCGCCTATCCTGGAAGCAATTGAGAGTACTTTTGACACTCCCCCTCCCATAATTTAGTGCTTGCCTAGGAACCTGAAATCTCTTTTTATCTACAGTACTTTGCAAACGAAACTAAAGCTTCAATTTTTTGATACCTGTAAATAATAGGGACAGAGTGTGGGCTTAGCGAAAATCAGTGGATGATCTCCAAAAAGAACCCAAAATCAAGAAAAGGAGGGTTACTTACAAAAAGAAGTGAAATCTCATCAAAAAGTCACCTGTAAAAAATGCAGCCAAGTCTCGTAACTCATTTACCGTAAAAAGTACTGAGATCGTATAAAGCCAAGTTTAACTATCTTATTAACTCTGAAATTTTCATTCACAAAATCACTCCTAGTCTCTACATCTTTAGTTAATTATTATTTTGTGACTTGGCAATTACGCAGCACAGGGAAGTTATTACACCTTACTATGTTATGGGATGGGATGGGATAATTTAACTAAAGCAAATTATATACGCACAGGGAAGTTATTACACCTTAATATGTTATAGTATTATTTGATTAAGACTAACTATATACATCACATTCTCGTGCTAAGTAATTGCCAAGTCACAAAATAATAATTAACTAAAGATGTAGAGACTAGGAGTGATTTTGTGAATGAAAATTTCAGAGTTAATAAGATAGTTAAACTTGGCTTTATACGATCTCAGTACTTTTTACGGTAAATGAGTTACGAGACTTGGCTGCATTTTTTACAGGTGACTTTTTGATGAGATGTACTTTAATTGTGATTTTTTATCTATTTTTTTAATATAATTTCTAAACGGTTTGACATTTATTCTTGGTAATAAATAGACGTCGTTGTCACCTTTATAGGTACCTGCTGTAAAAATTTGAACGAAACCCGTTAAATATTTTTTGAGTTATGCTTGACGAAAGGTTTTAATATCCATCGTAGCTATATATGGGGCAAAGTAATACTGCGCTGTGTATGAGTCTTCGTTGCACTCAGACAATTATAGAGTCCATATCTTAACTTTACGTCTTTCATTACCTGTAAATGTTAAGAATTCTGAACTATTAGTATTAAGTGATTTAGAAAAAAATAGTATATTAAAACTAGTTTTTTGTCACGTGTATTGGAACCGCATTTTATCGCTAAGCCGAAATCTGTAACGCAAAGAAAGATGTTAAATTAAGTTTTAGTTATTTTGCCAAAATCGCTATTGTGACATTTTTAGTTAATATATTTTACATATTTTAAATGTAATTCATGTTACATATTGAATGAAATATAAAAATGAAATTTGTTTTTAAGGGAAGCAAAATATTTTAACTGGAGGGTTTTTTTTTTTTTTTTTTTTTTTTTTTGGTGGGGGGGTTATATGCGTTATTTATTATTAAAACAAAATAAAAAAAGGGTACATTTTACTTAACAAATTGAAACACATATAAATGTTTAAATTTATACACCGCTAGGAGGGGGGAAACAAAACTTTAGGGTGGTTGAAATTCAATAATTAAAAAGGAAAAATAGGCTGAAAAGGACATTATCACCCACATACATTAAATACAATAATCCAACATGAAGTGAAAAATTAGCCCGATCCAGGAATCGAACCTGGGTCCACAGCGTTCCAGGTTATTGCTTTGACCACTGAGATACTCCGGCTGGTACGGAACTTGCAATTTTTCACTAATAAACCATGTTGGAGAAAAAGTCGCCAACCATATGTAATTCCTTAATTACAAAATGACTGCAGATTTTTAAAGTTCTTTTCGTGTATAATTGGTCCCTGTGTTACTAAAGATTTGCTTTTTTTCTTAATTCTTCTGTATTTTTGGTTTCAATATTTGCGACGACCTAAACGTAAGATGATGGCTTACTGACGGTGGCCATCTTGGAATTTTAGAGAGCTCTGATTGGTAGATTTCGAGCTGATACCTATCGTAGAGGATACAAAATACTGTAAGTTAGATTTGGAAGAAATTACGAGAGGCAATCTATCAAACGGGAGGATTTCGAGCTTTTTCCTCTTGAAAAACGTGTTTAGGATGAAATATCTGATATTGACTATGATATGAGATTACGTGTGATAGCGCCATTAAAATGACTCTCACCTCTATTGTCTAACAGTCAATGGATAACGTTGTAGGCTGTAGTATGCGAGTGCAGTGTCACGACACAAGGGTGTTCTCTATAGCACAAGGTGGAACTTACTGATGAAAATAAATCATTGTTTCCCGCATTTTAATCAGTCATAATAACTAGTTTCTGGCCATCGACAGGTGGCAGATAACATGGAGATATTAGGCCCATTTCCTCCTTAGTGGAACAGTGAATTTTATAAATGTCGTACTTTAGACATTGAAAACCCCAGTGATTCCGAGTCACATTCATTGTTGGACCTTTCTTTTTCAAAAAGGCTACTCGCAACGGCCCTGTAACATACACCCTGACGGCTAATAGCAAATGATGCTCCAATTTTTTTCTGCACTCCATTTGCAATACGGCAATGTCTTGACTCAAGTACCTTTATGCAAGATGGAGCGCCTTCATACATTGGACTCTGCGCACAACAGTTTCTTAAGCACGTTTCACTAATGGCAGAGTAATCAGTCATGCATTTCCGACTTGTTCTCCGCAGCTTAATCCGTGTCATTTTTGGCTGTGGGGACACTTAAAAATCTTGTTTATAGAGGGCGTCAGGTTGCCTTGGCATACTTCAAAAAAGGTATCACTCTGCCCGTGAGCAGCAATTTTTTTTTAATTTTTTAATTAAAAGTTAACTGAAAAAGAGGAAAAGAATTTTACAATAAAGAATCATTTAAATGTTGTTGTTAAGATACTAGCAAAATTGAAAGATTTTTAATTTTAGGATTTCAATAGTATGCTGTTATTTCGGGTTAAAGAAATAGTATTTAAATACTCTATTGTTAGCTATTTTGAAATCCCTAGACATTTTCAAAATTTAGTGACATTTTAACGCAAAAATTGCTATGTTTCTTAATTTTTATTCAGTAATATCTATCGAAAAAGTTGAAATTTAAAAGGTGGCATCAAATTAACAAAATTGAAGTTGAATGAGAAGTGGGAAGTATTTACTTTAAAAAAGTATATTTATCCAGCAAAAAGATACATTTAATTTAAACGTTATGTAGAAATTATTATAAAAAATATCTTGGCACAAAATATCACTGATATTTCTATTCAGATATTTCGCTTCAGCCATTTCTATTCAGAAATGCACTACCATCCATGAAGTAACTTTACCACCAAGCATAAACTGTCTTCTCTGCAATTTCTGTAATCCTGTCAACTCTCTTTTCTACCACACAGAAAACCTTTCCTGCATAGCTAGCGACATGGAAAAACAAATAAATGACAGAAATACATCGGTCTATAACTCTTCACCAGTTTCATTCGGACGGATAGCTGTATACATTTCCTTGATCTCCATGGTAAGAGCTTTCCAACGACACCACTGTCGACAAAATCCCGATCTGGCAGTTGGGGACCTTCCCTAGTAAGAGAAGGGAATCAGTGTGGGAATATGTTTACAGATGCAGTATGTTCCAAAGATTTTATTATAAAAATATAAGCCCAACTAGTATATGTATATCTATTAAGATAACATACTTTCTGGAATGCTTTGGACTGGGTCTAATTGATCAGTGCCTCCTTTCTAATCATGTTGCATTTCGATATGTTTGAGTTATTGTAGATTATTTCAGTAAATGGGTAGAATTTGTTACTCTCGGGAATTCATTTGCAAAGGCAATCGCGGATAAATTTTTCAATCATTTTGTTTCTAAATATGGTGCACCAGGGAAAGTAATCAGTGATAATGGCATTAATTCAGATAATATATTCTGAAATTGGTTCGCATTATGCGAATTGCGACAATTTCTTCTAACACTTTGCGTTTGTTTTACGTACGGCAGTTGAAGAGTCGTCAGGGAAAACCCGTCAAAGGTTGGTTTTGGAAAGGAAAAGTATTTCCATTTTCTGATGTTTGTTATGGTTTCTGGTATGGAGAATAATTTTATGTCTCAGGATGTGAATAGGCTGGTAAAGGACTCGCAAATTCAGATTAATAAGGCGCAGAAGTGATAAGGTCTGTATTATAATATGCGAAGGAGGGAGTTAGAAATAAAAGTCTGTCATTTTGTTTTATTGGAGAAACACTGGCTTAATTCTCGTTGGCAAAAGAAAGTTGCGAAGTTTTGAACAAAATTTGTTGGTCCGTTTGACGTATTAGAAGTGGTAAATAATAATTTGATTATAGATGTTGAGATGTTAAGAACAGCTGTGATTTTGTATAAGGTAAGTTTTTATAAGTTTATAGAGTGAGTTTTGCTTGCGATAGCATAGTTTTGTCTTGTAGCATAGTTTAGCATAGTTTAGTGATGTTTTCTAGTAATTCTTGAAAATTAGTTCAGACAGAAATCGAGGGTAGACGATGGTTATCCCACAACTTCTTTCTTTATGATTCTAACTTTCTCTACAACGGCTCACGAAGTAATCCACGAGGTCACCTCAGAAACCAAGACTGTAAAATCTATTAATATGTTCTTTTACGTTGTTGATTTGTCCATATATCAAATTATTGAATATATTGAATCCATATTCGGTAATGTGTGTGAATTCTCTCTTGCAGCCTTATATAAAAGCTATTGAAATTATACCCACCATCTGTGCTAGGAAGGGTATGCTAGAGAAAAGAGGATATCGGTCTACGAGATCTAAAAGTAGAAGAAATTATGAAAGCTGACTTGTGTTAAGTAAAGTAGTGTTGTGTAAAGTTGTGTAAAGTACTGAGTTGTGTTAATTCGACACGCACCGCGATTAGGCAGACACATGTGTAAAGTATGTTTCTTTGACATGTGTTTTCTGTTTGTTCTTAATAACACTAATTAACCTAACATTCTTCCAGTAATTAACTTTAATGTTAGTTTCTACACTGGTAAAAATTTGCAGCAAACTGTCCAGTCCTTTGACCGTTTTTATAGAAAACGGTTACATAACCATAATTTAACTCTATTCTGACCATATTATTGCCCATATTATAGTCATAATAGAGTTAAATTACGGTTATGCAACCGATTTCTATAAAAACGGTCAAAGGACTGGACAGTTTGCTGCAAAATTTTAAAAGGTGTAGAGATTTTCACATGATATGTTGTACCACTTGCATGTCAAGATGTTTTTGGTAAAAATATTTTCCATTTGTAATGAGATTTATTTCTGGGGAAGTTACCCTTCTGAGGTTGTCTGCTTACTTTTTCTTTTAGAAAAAAATTAGAAGAGGAATTGTTCTGTCAGATTTATTGTTGAAATGTTTGATTTTTTTCATATTTCTGCATGTAAAAATTGCACTTCAAGGAATTCTATGTTTCCCTTTGTACTAGCAGTGGAGACCTTTTAATTTATGAAAATTTTCAGGTATATTTCAGGGGGTACAAAATTAACTTGCTCATGCAATAAATATTTCTACGTAGGAAATTAAGGTCTTCAATTGTGGAAGTGAGAATATTTGCCATATTAAGAGTTTTTTAGAAAAGTTTTGCGCTTTCTTGCCGTTTAGCTATAACAACATTTTGTTTGCATATTTTCAGTTGCTTTTGAAAAGTTTTGAAGCTTAGCAGTCGTTAATAGTTTTAGATGCGAAACGTTTTAACGTGTGCGCTTCTCAGAAGAGTGAGAAATTTTTGCACATGTTTCTCTGATTCTTGAAATTTTTGAAAACTAACTTTGAGTTTTGAAAAGAAAGCTGATTTTCTACGTTATAGTTGCAGGTTGAACACAATTATGGAGATTTAAGAGTGATAAAAGCAAAATTGATTTTCTAACGAAGAAAAATTTAAAGTTATTATTTATCATTTGCTGCATTTATGGTTTTGGTTCTAAATTGATTTGTAATAGAAAATTATCTTGGGCATAAATTTAGATCATTCTTTTTTTTCTGATTCCGTGGAGGATAATTTCAGAGCCTAACTACTCTTTTATGATGTCTGTTTATTTTTTGTTGAAAACCTGTTGCCTGATTTTTAACACATGTTTAGAAAAGTGCTACTTCTCTGTCGTTTTATGATTGGTTTAAAAAATGTGAAACTACAGACTGTTTGGGGAAAGTGGACAGAAATTAATTAACAGTTTGATGTGTGTCGTGTGAGTTTCAAATTTTTTTAAACCAATCATAAATGGATTATCTGTTTAGAGGTTCTTTCCCAAATCGTGTTCGAAGTTGCACAATGAGGACAGATTCTATTTTGCTCAATACAAGGATAGAAAAAAATGCCTTCTTCACTGCAGACGCAGCCATTTTTACTGATATTGACGTGGCGCGTTAGCTATCGCTTATGTCACTTCTCACGGCAGCGAGAAAATTTTTATGAGTACACCAACCTAACGGCTTGTATTTGGGGAAAGTGCCTTAAACTGTTCCTGATTTAACGCCTCTGGAATTTGCATACTTACTTAGGAATTACACTGTATATATATCACATCATATTCAAAATAATATTCGTCTTAAAATAGATATAGTTCGGAAAGGTCGTCTATAATTTAGTTTCATGATTTCAAAAAGTATTGCTTCAAACGTCCATTTCAAGTATTCTATTTCATATTAAATTAATTTCTTGTGGACATTTATCCCTCAAATATAAAATATTTATGCCATTTTAGTAGCATTTTGATTCATAAATATTTAAAAGCTTTCAATGTATAATACAGCATCGCAGTCAGTTGAAGTTAAGAATTAATTTTCTTTGATAATATCATTCTACATATATGCATAGGTGCCAGATTTTACACTTTATTCTTACTCGTGAAATTTAATAGAAGCATTTGATTTATTTAATCGTCGATATCTACGATTAATAACGCATTCTATTTTGTTAAATTTTACTGGTATAAGAAATGTGTAAGTGTAGGCAGCTATGTATACGGGAATTTTTTCCATATAAAACTTACATGGCTATTACCCAGTTAAAACATGACATTTTTATTTTTTAATTGAAATAAATTTAAAACGTAGTCAAAATAGGTAGAACATGGCAAATTGATACTTTAAATATTTTACATTGAAGAGAGAAAAATACATGTGATAATTTCGAATATTATGAAAAATATAACGAGTTGAACGTGACAAGGAAAATAAATTTTTCATTTATTCTGAATATATTTTACAATTAGATATATTCATTTTTTAAACCATTTCCTTATTACATCTTATTTAATATTCATTAAGTTAATGTTATTTGTTAATTTCTCCAAAGAATAGTGAATTAAAAAAATACGTGTTATACTTTTCATTTACCTTGTATACCTTATTCAATCATTAAATATAAGCTAGCTTAATTTTAAGTATTAAGTTGAGAAATGTTTTAAATGTAATACAAACTGATATGTAATTGCTTTTGTGTTTGGTGACAGATAATTGTTTTTAACAGTATTAAACCTTAGCAACCCTTTTTATTAATAAAATTATTAATTTGCATATTAAAATTGTTTTGTGTGTGTGAGATAAGAATAATAAAATGTTCTCTTGGAAATTGGAATTCCTTTTTCCGCAAAAATTATTTTTCTAATGATAAAAAGTTTAATTTCTTCATTAAAGTTATTAGTTGCAAAGGATGATAATATTTACCTTAATACAGAAGTAAAATTTAATTTGCAAGTATAGAAATTAATATTAAAGTAAAACAATAAATAAAAAAATCTTTTTAAATTAACTATAAACATTTTAACCTTAAATTTATTTTTGTGAGTTGCGATCGTTCTAATATCGTTTTGTTGTTAACTTGGAGTGTCAAATTTCCAAACAGTTTATCGCAATGAAAAGGTAGTTGTCCTAATTTGTAGAAAAACACTAAAATCATTTTAACTAGGAAAACACAATAAAACGTTTGAGTCACTTAAACTAAACTCTGATGTCATGAAATCAATAACTTATAAGTGAATTCATTCTTTTCTGCAACTTTAATTTTACCGTACCACTTTATACAAAATACAAACATTCGATTGAATATAACTAAAATTAAACAACCTGGAAGTATTAATGCATCTTAACACAACATATCACTTCAAAATACAATTTATTGTTCAATCCATGATTTAAAAAGTAGTTTTTATTCGAGATTAATCTAATTGGTTCTTCAATTGACACACCAGGCTGCACAGCGCTTGAACACCAGGCAAAGTGCACTGTACGTTGGCATTCGCGTGTCTTAATGCTGAAATCAAGCTGAGAAACTAAGTAACATTTGTACAGTTACAGACAATTATAAATTACTATCCCGGAATTACTCTAGATCCGACCTGAACTGAAGGTTGGTTATAGACCGGGAGGCGACAGCACAGACAATCACCTCATCGAGTTCACGGCTAAAATTCCAGAATTAGTTAAAACTCGATTCGCATATTAAAACGCAATTGGTCTGCCAAGTCATATCTTGGTGGAAAACACGTTAAAATCCGATTTTAGCGGTTGACTCGTAGGTTTACCATTGTGTTTTCCTGCACCCAGTTCTCCATGTTTTCATACTTTTGGGTGCAGGAAAGCACAATAGTAAACCTACGAGTCAACCTCTAAAATCGGGTTTTCACGTGTTTTCCACCAAGATATGACTTGGCAGACCAATTGTGTTTTAATTTGCGAATCGAGTTTTAACTAATTCTGGAATTTCAGCCGTGAACTCGATGAGGTGATTGTCTGTGCTGCCGCCTCCCGGTCTATTAGGTTCTGGTAAAATCATAATATCCGACCCCATCTGTGATTTTAAACACTACCTTATAGTATTAATTATAACAATTACAGTATTTATGATAATAATTATTAATTGTCATTTAATAGTAGAAATAAACAGAAGCAATTTTAAACTTATTAAATCGCAGAAATTTGACGAATTAATAAAGCGAAGATTAGTCTCAGAAAATAGTGGCAACAAAAAAACGTAAAAATTATATCAGCTATGAAATTGATCTTTTGAAAATATTCTATGTGTTAAAAATGAAACGATTTACTTACAATATTATAAAATGAATAAAATATTTTACACTTCTTAAAATCTTTATGGGTTGCATAATGCATTTCAAATTGTCTTCTAATACATTCTGAATATTTAAATGATACCAAACTTTTTTAGTAGTTTCTTTAAATATAAAAATAAGAATATTAGGCAATTAAGCAATCTTATATAGTTAATAAGAAAACGAATAAAGCATGAATGACCATTTCATATTTTCACTTTAATTTAATTCCGTACTTAATTACACAAGCTGAGCGACGTCAGCGCTTTGTCAGCAGAGAATGTGTCAGTAAACTCAGCATAACAACACGTCTAGTCTAAGCTGGAAATTTATCTTTGTGTTTGCACTTCAGCTAACGTATGATGTGCAGTTTGAGCTGGGATTTCTTCGCGTTTTGTAGATTTTAATTAAATAGCTTTTTCATAAATGTTGCTACGATTAAGTATATAAGGAAACATATTTAGATAAGCTGGGAAATTTTAAACATATATTAACATAAAGTACATTTATTTCTAAAACGTTTCCAAAATGAGTCGAGAAATAAACGCGACATACAAAACAACAATTTTTTTTTACAACATTTTCAGAAAATTATTCATTTTGATTTATTAAGTTAAGCATTTTATCAAAATGTATATTATATTATTTTTATTAGAAAATTTTAAAATATTTTTTAATGAAAAGGAAATACACTGTAAAAAAATTTGCAGCAAAGTAACCGTTTATTCGATCGTTTTTATAGAAAACGGTCAAATGACCGTACTTAACCATAAATAACCGTAATTTAACGCTATTTTTGGCCGTAATATTGCTCATATTAGGGTCAGAATACTGTTAAATTACGGTTATGTAACTGTTTTTTATAAAAACGGTCGAATGACCGGTTACTTTGCTGCAAATTTTTTTACAGTTTACATTTATGAATTATTTTGTAGATAAATAAGTGCAGATTGACATAAATATGATTCAAATTTATTAAAAACGTACATTGATGTTTGAAATTAAAGAAGCATGGAGTACCGTCATATTTGAAGGGGTTAGAATGACAGTGGAGTAAGTCAAAAATTTGAAAAATCTAGATAGCCATATTTTCACTGAACGTATTTTAATTTCTGTTCAGTGAGACAATCGAATACGTCATAATTCACTTAGGGAGTCTCTAGAGGTCAAAAGAAATTGGACCACTTAATGCAACGGCAATATGACAAGTTTCACAAAACCCTTCATTTCTCAAATTACTAAATATTGAATTACTCCACTGTCATTCTAACCCCATCATTTTGCGAAATATACGGTGTATCAGATAAAATATATTTGGCAATTGCGCAATTATTGAAACAAACACTTACAAATTAAATAAATATGATGCCCTTAGTATCATGATAAATATATAATCATTATACTTCATATAGATAAACATTAATAATAATTTAATAACGATGGCTAAAGAGGAATTAACAACTAACTGTTTTGCCAGAACAGGTTTTAAAATTCAGCATCATGAAGGTAGTGCTACCACTTCTGCAGTAATATATGATATGTCTATCCAAACAAATCTAACATTGGAAAGAAATATGAGTAATGAAGATTTTGAATTTTTTCAATCAATGGAAGCATATTTAAAAACTAAAGAGCGACAACATGTCAGATTATATTTAATAACAATCTGGAGTGCAAACAGAATCGCACTTAAAATTATGTCTTCTTGAAGCTAATCCATTTCATGCTTTTAAAAGTTTTTTGTTAAAAACCGTTTCGCCAACGAATCAAAATGCATGTAAAAAGCAAAAATCAATAGGATAAACAGTGTAGAATACTTGACAGCTGAAGTAGTATATATGAAAAATGTAGCAGAGGACAATGGAGTGAAATAGCAAAAACAGATACACAAATTAAAAAAGAGAGACAAATTAAGATTTAAGCAAAAGAAAACAAGTGTTAAAAAACAGTACCTGGAAACCGATGAACCGCCAACTTCGAAACCTAACTTGTTTGCAGGCGGAGCCGGCAGGGATTTGTTTTATTTTATTTTATTTTTATTTTTTTTGCTATAAGGGTTGGTCCTATAAAAGACTTGTCAATGCAAAAGTTTTAGATAATATTAAGAGGATTTATAATAAATTTAAGCGGATTGGATATCTTGTGAATGGACGAAGTTATGAATTTTTTTCTTCTAAAACCCCCCTTTCCCCCCCCCTTGGGACCATTTTTAATCTTATATACCTGATACCCCCAAATTCCAACTTAGGGGAGAATGCAATAGGTAGTATTTCTTACGAAATCTACCTAAAAGAACATATCAGCAAGTTGAAATTCAGAGTGATTTGGAAATCAATGCAACCTGTGACAGAAAGAGGGAGAACTGTGCACAATTTTATGATATCTATGTTAAAATTTAGTACTCACGATTACTTAGAACGACTGATCTACTCGCAGGGTTATTTCACCACCTATATTGCATGCAACCATCTCAGAGAGAATTTTCTCTCGCACTGATTCAAAAGCTCTGTCAGAATTGTAACTAAAAACCATAAAGGCGTTTCCGTGTCACACACAAGCTGTTGCACGATGTATGTTACTTTTGACAAAAAATTATGTCGCAATATCAATAACAAAGACGGCTCTGTTAGATCAACTTTTCTTTCGCAATCAGTAATGCCAAAGTTTGATAGCAATTCGCAGTAGAAGTTCTTATATGTACTCCAAAACTAAAGCAAGCGAGAACACTAAGAAATTCATAAAATTTCTTCAATGCCCATTGTTTACAATTGCTTCAACCAATATTGTTGAAAAATGATGTAATAAGCAGTGTTTTAAAAATTTTCAACATGCTTTTTTAAATTTAAATAATTAAATAATTAAAAAAATATTTTTTGTACAATTTTTACAATTTAAAAACAATACATAACCGAAAAATATTCACCTATTTTAAAATTGGTTTTACGTTACGTTTTTATGCACATAAAGCAATATGTTCACATTATTATCAGTTGATGTGGAAAAAAAATAATTTTCATCATTTATGTGACACTTTCTCAAATTTGATAATATTTTCCTAAATTCAATGACGATGCGCACGTTAAAAATGTTAAACATTTTTTCTTTTTGCGTTATTTTGCAATTTCTGAAATTCAACTTTTACTTTCTATTAGAAGTTAGTCTATTTTTTTTTTTAATTGTCATCATTAATTTCAAAATTTTTCATTTTTGATCATATTTTCTAAAATTCAAGTGCGATGCGATACCTAAAGATATTAACTGATTTAAAAAAAATTGCTTTATTCCTCTAATTACAAAAATAGAGTTTTGCGCACTATTAGAAGTTAATGTGAAAATTTTCGATTTTTTTTTACCCAACCTAATAATCACCCACTTCAAGAAAAAACATGCTCTAGGTGACTGTAACGACATATTACAATTACATTACCGTTAGTGTTCTACAAATCCCGCATTTAACATATAATCAGTCATATCGTAAAATCGTTTCTGAAATTCGTTTTATTGGGATTATATATACCGGGTGAACGGCTCGAAACACAATGAACAGGATACGCTCCATCCATTTATTCTTGCGATAACAATTGGTCAACATGACCTCCAGAACACATTGTACTACACAACTAAGTCAACTCACAATGCACGTTACAGCTGAATTGCAGAAACCTCACGACAGATAGGTTCTCGATAGAACGCTCGATCGGGTAATGATAACATTCTGAAAGCGAATGAGAAATCCTCGTCTATCCCGGACGTTTATTGTAGAATTAATTTGCATAATTCTGCTGAATCTCTCGCATGTTAGCGTTTTAACTGAAAAAAGTTTTTTGCTGCTAAGAAAAAATCAGACTACCTTGTGAACCCTTTTTGTAAACCGCACTTCTTTATCATAATTTATTCCTTTTTTATGAATGTTTAAAATTTTAACGAACATTTGATTCACCCGGTATATGTACCACTTTTAAGGTAAAAAGCTTAAAACATTTAAAATTAACTACCAATCAAAGTTTTCCATTTCTTTGTGAAAGGTCATCTTTAATCTTATATAACCTGACTAAATTTATTTAAAGAAAAAAGAACTTCAGGACGTTTGCCAGAAGTGACTGCAACTTATCTCTTTATGATTTATGTTCGCATATTAAAAAAATTTTTATGAATGTGGTTATTCGAAAAATCACGATTTGACTCTAATGGAATGGAAAAAAATGAAGATAATAATGCAATTAATATTTATTATTCTGATATATAGAGCCGATTCGATACTATTTTTGAATAGTATAAAGAAATATTATACTAGTCTGATAAATTTATAAAAATGTATTCTTTTTTTAGTTTGTGCTACAATTTTTTTCTTTTTACGTTATTCTTCAATTTCTGAAAAGCAACGATTTACAGTTAGCTTTTAAGATTTTAATACACGTTATTTTATTGATTGTACATCCATATTTACAGAACATTATTTTGAGAAATTTGAAAAGGTATTATTGTTATGTTATATATATATATAAATAATACACTATTTTTAATAATCAGAAGTTCATCTTGAAGAATCATCTTGCGTAATAATGGCAGTAGGTGAGTCAAAATGAATATAGCGATTACAACCGGCTATTTAATGCGTACTTTGACACCCTGCGATTTTTTTTCTATGGGGTTATGTGAAAGTGCATGTGGGTATAAGTGCAAGTGGGGTATGTGCCTCCCATGCCCAAAACAATTGAAGAACTCAAAGTACGCATTAGTAATGCGCTTGCGTCGGTGACTGAACAAATGCCTCAGAATGTATGGCGTGAAATGGACTACCGCCTAGATGTTGTCCGTGTGACCAAGGGAAGTCACATCGAACATCTATGACGTATGTATACAAAATTTTGAAGTTCCGTCTACATTCTGTGTTAATCTTACGACAAATTCTTTTCCTTTAAATAGTTATAGCCGTTTGTAATCGCTATATTCATTTTCACTTACCCTGTATTTTTCTCTTGTATTTGTCGACAGCTATTGGAAAGTGATTGAACACGTACACGCGTTTGCTATATAAAACAGGACTGTTTACTTTTAATACTCGGAAGGTTGAGCTGTACACTCTGAAAACGACACTTTCAAAACTGAGCAAAAAATACTCAAATCGGAGTATGTAGCATAGTCAAAATGGTTCCGAATCAAAATGACTCAAGTTTGAAACATGTATAGATTCATTTCTGAAAACATGCACACACTCAAGAATAAAACATCATGTGCTCCTATTTGAGCATGTCCATATTTCAAAAATGAGTATGAACTGACTTCTGTGTGCTCATTTTTGAGTATTTCCATGTTTCAGAAATGAGTTTGAACTGCTTCTAATCGTTTTTGAGTATGTCCATGTTTCAAAAATGAGTATGAGCTGACCTCAATATGCTCAGTTTTGAGTGTCCGTGTTTCAGTATTCTGAATATTTCTGGTATTTCAGAATTGAAAGAATTGGATCGGTATATTTGAAACAAAAAGTTTCATAACAAAATAGAAACATCGATTTACTCAGATTTGAAAGTGTCAGTTTTCTCAGTGTATGTGTGAGATACATGATCTGTGTACTTTTCTATTGTAATTGTCGAGAACTTTTGCAAAGTGAGTGTCCTGTTTCTATATCTTTTTAAGACGAGGATTGTCTCGTGCAGTAGTATGGTGACCTCGAACACATACACATGCTTCCAGTGTAAAACAGAACTATATAGGTGTTATATAGCTAATGAACTATTTTGTCGGTATTTTCGATTTTTTTCCCAATTTTTGGCGTAGTATTTTTGTACGATAGTTTTTAATTTTGTATTGTTTATGTACAAAATACAAGAACGAGAACTAGCAGACTCAATAACACTTTTTGGAGAAATCCGAAAGACAAAAAAAAATTCTGTTTTCGAATGAAAAAGAATGAATTTGTGTCATCTAAATGTACACAAATTTATTATTTATATTCATAAACAAAAATTTATTTTCTCCGCCAATGAGATTTATAGGATGTAATTTATGAATTTTAGTCGAATTTTTAAACAATACAACGAATACGTGAATTATAAATGTTTTTGCACTAATTAAATTTCTGCAGGAATTTTATACAATAAAGAACTAGAAAAAAATATTTTTAAAGTTTTGCATTTCTGTTTGTTTTTATTTGTATTATAGTATAATGTAAATTTCCCATCTCCCCTCTCCAAAAAAGAATAAATAAATAAATAAATAAAATATGGGTTCACATGTTTATTAACTTATGTGGAAATTTGTAATTATTTTATTCAGAAACGTTTTCCCTACATTAGTTAATAAATCAATATTTGAAAACTGTAAACACATTAAGTCTGAGTACATGAATACTAAACACTTAGTGCATAAAATTGGTGGCACTGCCTGCTATTTGTCTGTACTTATGATGAATAAATCGATGTGGTGGGGTGCTCCTCACAGATACATAGAGACCTTCTGTGTGATTCTAAAGTTAGCGACATTCACAGTGTTGAGGTTTTGAGTAATAATGGCAAAATTCTTAATCTTTAATACTGAAAAAAAAAAACACATTTTACGACGTTTTTTAATAAATTGACAGGAGAAATTTGAGGAGATTTTCTGGTTTTGTGTCAAATAAAAATGTTCTTCTCTTACTGAGAATAAGATTCACTATTGAGACAAAAAATTGCATTAATTATTATTGTAAGATTATTGTATGATTGATGTATGATTACTGCTTTATATATTGTTTTCATTTTTATTATATGTTTAATATTTGATGTAAAATTTTTAAGTCATTAAAATGTCATAAATTATGTTTTATTGTGCTATATTTAACAATGATTTAAGTTTCTGTAGGAAGATACTTAAAACACATTCAGTGAAGTTATACAGTAATATCAGTTAATCGATATTTAATGTTAAAATTTTCAAAGCTTCTTGCATAAAAAAATATTGCTAAAGTGCAAAATAATTTTGAAATTTTCTACAACGAAATGTTTTATGAAAAAATAGTGAAGCTTTAGAATGTAACTGCAATGTATATATTTAAAAAAGTGTACTGGATCACTATGATTCAGAAACCTCCCATGTACTAGAGTATTTTGGTTGAAAGCTACAGTAATTTATAGCGTGGCTTTTAAAATAGAAAAAATGTGATAAAAAATTATATAGACACTAATCTTTAAATCATGTTAGGGACAATTTATTTGAAAGTGATTTATCAAAAGTTAACTAAACAATAAGAATAGAACAAAAATATATTTCTTAAATTATCGCTGTTAGCAATTACATATTTTTTTCATATTTTACATTTTGAAATTTAAATAAATACATAATTTTATGAGTCTTTTTTTAGGTGCGTTCGTAATTATACAAATACGTAGCACCTATTGTCGTCGCTTGGTCCGTCCGTCTGTCCGTCCGTCCGTCCGTCCGTCTGTCTGTCCGTCCGTCTGTCCGTCCGCCCGCATATAACAACGTAAAAACTACCCAACCGAATGGTTTGAAATTTTAGATATATTATCTTTGCAGAAATTTGTCGAGACATTTCAAATTTTATGAAAATCGAATCAAAACTTTAGGAATATTAATAAAAATATTTATTAAGAAATGTGAATTATTTTTAAAAAAATCGGTGCTTTTTGTTATAGGAGCTTCCGAGGTTGAATCGTCAAGCGACCGAGATACTTATTTTATGACAGAAATTAATCTTCAGACGATATAATTCATTTCACAGAATTAAAAATCAAGAAGATCTGAATATTTATATAACTAGCTATAGCACGAACGCACCTCATTTGTCACGTTTGACGTACAATTTTCAACTTGTTTTTCCTTTATAAGTTGGTATTCAGCACCCTCCCCCCCCCAAAAAAAAAAATCGGTCAAGTACGAGTATAACTCGCGCTCAAAGGTACATTTAATTTATTAATTAATAAACCCTTACTACCCCTATAGATAGATAGATAGATAACGTTTTGAACTGGGGGTGGTTTGGGGTTCTAGGAGTCATGATCGGTGTAGATCTGCAATTTTTTTCAGGAATTCCAACTTAGGGGAGAATGTAATAGGTAGTATTTCTTACGAAATCAACCTAAAACAGATATAATTGTAGACTACTTTCCCATCTACTATATATATAAAACACAAAGAGAAATTTCGTTCCGTTCCTTTATATCTGAATGGATTTTGATGGAACTTGCACTGTTCGATAGATATTTTTTCAGGGAAGGTTTTAGTATATAACACAACGTTCTACGTAGATTAGTTATAGAATTATGATGGAAAGTTCTGTTATTTTTACGATAAGGTTACCGTACGTCATTTTTTTGGCGACTGATATCGTTGGTGAAAGAATTGAAACGGCTATATCAGAAAATAATTCAAACACATAGAAAGCTAAAAGAAAATTTCTCTTATTAATTTTATTTAAAATCCCCCCCTCCCCCGCAAAAAAAGAAAAAGAAAAAAAACTGTTTTAATGAAGGATAATATTATAAAGCGAAAATATTTAATTTAAACCCAAAGGAATGTTTGTAATGCTTAAAAATATTCAATATATCGCGATTTATCGTTTGCGTCAGGTTAACAAAATCTGATCATTTGATTAGATATTATATGAGTGGCAATTTTTTTTTTTTTCATTTTTACTTACCCATCATACGTAGTATAGGGTAAGTCTTGTAATCGTTTTGAAAATCGAAAATTTTTTTTTGACGGATTTACACGTTTCAGACACTGGAGATTCCGAAAAACATGTTTTTAGAAAAAAAAATTGCCGTCCGTATGTGTGTCTGTGTGTGTGTCTGTGTGTCTGTAAACGCTCTATCTCCCGAAACAATTGAGATAGAGACTTGCAATTTGGTATGTACTTAGTATGTAATAATGGGAAGAAGCCTATTTCATTTCAATAACCTCGATTAACCGGAGCTATTTTTTTCGGACTCTCGAAATATTCGTTCTGATAACAGGTATATAAAAATTTTCGAAATTGGTTATTTTAAGAAATAAATATAAAAGACAATAAAAAAACATAAATTTTGCATAAAGCATGAAATCGATCGGATAATTAGTTGCCTAGATATTTGGAATCCTATTTTCCACACTCTTCGATTTTTCATGGCCCTGTATTACATCCAAATTTCAATTCAAAGATATATTTTAATTGAAAATTTGACGCTTAATCAGATGCAATAAACCGCTAGTTAATAGGATTATTATTTTTGGAGTTATAAGGATGTTTCTTTCAAGCAATTCAGTAATCGAGCCTTTAAAGTTTGTGACGTCATCAAGCCTCGATTTTATTCGAATTGCAATGCATTTTATAAGTAGTTTACACATTTTTTATTTTAATATTTTACATTATGCATATCCATGATGGGTAAGTATTACGGTGGCCCCCAACGACTAGTTTTATCTTTCTGTTAATTTTTTTACATATATAACTCCCCTATCATGTGACTTACAGGAGGAACTAGCACATGTAATTGTAAAAATGACTGCATTTATGAGTTACATGTTATTTGTTTATTTACGATTTTGATTTTACCTTTGGCGCCAAACAATGTGATTTTAAGCCAAAAATGCATAAGCGTGACATCATCTTGAGCTTTATTAGCAATAATAGTGTTTTTTCGGGTATAGAAGATCCTTTTTGAAGTAAATTTTTATATTCAAAGGCAAATTATATAAATAGAAGTTATTGTTATACATATGCGATAAAATATTTAAATTTTAGTGAATGTCTGCCACCCAAACACATATTGTAAATTAGTTAAATTTTAGACATTCAAAAATTTACTACGGAAACATGCCGATTTGTTTTCACCAAACATATTATTTTTATAGTTTCGAATTCGGATCAGCGAATATTGTCTATTCTTTTATTTTTGTTTTTTTTAATATATCGCCAATTTCACTTATAGAAATATTCACTGCGTCAAAAGTTAAGAACTAAAGAATATTCTTAAGGAGATGTGTGCAATTAAGCGTTATTACTATCACAAAAGGCCACATTTTGTAATAAAAATTGCGTGCTGAAATAAATTTTTGATGCTCTTTTTGATTCGTCATTGTTTTTAAAAGATATTGGACTAATCGTCCGTATTCCGGTCACCTGCAAGTTGGCATTTTTACTATATTGTTGGAAGTTTCGTTTATGTTTCAAAGTTACTCTGGACGACGATTCAGATTACAGAAGATTAGACGAAATTTGAAATTAGCGATTGCTAAATTTATGGGTTTTTTTCATTATGAAGCAAAGTTTTACCAAAAAAGCAATTCTTCCAATCAATGTACGGAAAAACTTTGTAATGTCAATGGTGGCGAATGGAATAAATAATATTTGTCGATTTATCATTTCAGCCTGGATAAGAAAAACGAGTACCTGAAATTCTGATTAGATAATTTTTCGATCATTATAAAGCATTTTCGACTTACACAACCCTAGCAGCTAAACATAGTGGGAAATGAATTTATTTCTGCGTGTTATTATGCTCTTTAGTGAAATGCAAAGGAAGTATTCGGTTTAAGTATTCACCAAAAAGATTATTACTAAACATTTTGCATAACTAACTTTATCATTGTCAGTTTTGTATAAGGTATGGAATTTTGCTAATAAAAGATCTATAATTGAATTAACAGTAATTTGACATTATTTAATGGGACATAGTTTGCCTTGTCAATAACTTCGTTTTGTAAGTAACTCTGGTACATTAGTAACCATATCGTTTCAAGCACTTCTAATGTTTGACTTCAAACTTGGATATCGACAAGATTATCGAAGATTAGGAAGATTTTATTGAATGCAAACTAGAGGTTTATTCTTCTACCAGAGTTAATCATCGAGTTTTTTTTCAAGGTTAATGGTTACACGAATGCAACTGTTCTAAAAAAAATAAAGACAGTGAAAAGGACGTCATTTTAATTTTATTTAAACTATTCAGCTTTAAAAATGCGCTTTTTATGTTTCACCATTTTGTTTTAAATATGAAAGTTAAACTCTGTTTTTTAAGTGCAAACAATTTATTACATTTTTGAATGTATTTACTCTGCCGGAATCGAAAGATGAAAAATCGTAGTAGACTTGCCTGAAGGGGACGTATATTACGAAATATAACGTAACATAGAGTGAGATTGTACTTACGTTACCAGAACCTCACATAGAGACAAGAAAGAGGAACGGAGTTCAAGAACTTACAGACAAAAATGAATCACTCTAACATTATTTAATTTCAATGGTCAATCTATGCAATCATGGTAATGCTCTCTTTTTAGTAGTATGTTGACTAGAGAACATTTTAGTTCCTGTTGCCATAATGGTCTTATGGTTATAATGATCTCATTTCCCTACCAAACTCTACGCAATCAAGGTAATGCTCTCTTTTTAGTAGTATGTTGATTAGAGAACATTTTAGTTACTGTTGCCATAATGGTCTTATGGTTATAATGATCTCATTTCCCTACCAAACTCTAGTACGAATGATCAACTAAATGAGTTGCTTCTTATTAGCCCAAATTTTGTCCAATGTATGCTATAATATAACGCAATGTCGTTCGCATCGTTTACAGCAATATTGAAGAAAAAACCAGGTGAACGTCCCTATTGCTTTAAAATACATGCCCAAATCCATTGATATAATTCGTTTGAAAATTTTAACTAGGATAGCATCCGTAGGCGAAGATCCATATTCCTTTAAAATAAAAAGCCATTTCGTATGATTTAAGGTACATTTAGAAAAATGGCCCAGCGCAGCGGGCGTAGCATGCTAGTAATTATATAAAATATACATTAATTTTTTTTCACTTTGGCTTCGAATTAAACTTTTTCGCGTTCGAGTCTGTTTTTGATCGGGGATCGGGTAGAGGATATTTTTGTCGGGTTGGCGTTGGGTATCTGGTTTATAAGCAGAATTTTCCGGTTCGCCCCTACCCGAACCTTGCAGGACTTTAACCCAGATATTGCTTGTTCACTGTAGAACTATCGGAATACAAATGTCTAATTTTCGTAGAACAAAGCAAATATAAAATATATTGGCAGAAATATATTATAATATAAAATATATTAGCAGATAGCCATGTTAGCTATTAATATATATTTTTGGGATTAATAAAAATATTCCTTAGTTATTACTATGTTATTACATGTTATTACTAGTTTTAATAATAAAAAAAACTTTTAAAAAATGAAATTTGTAATAAATGTGTATGTATTTAATTTTAATAAATGTTCACAGATGTTGAACATTTAGACAGAACAGTTTCTTTCTTCAAAAAATTAACAAAAATAAAGGTGAATCACAAACATACTTTCAATTCGAGGTTATCTAATATTTATTTTTATTTGCTCGCATTGTGATGATTATTCAAACACGACTTCTTAGCTCAATAAATTTATAGTTTTATGAAATAAATGTATGTATACAAAAAAAAATTATACATATTCTATTTCGCATGTTTTTAAACATTAAAGAAAATTACTACAATTCATAGTCCTTTTATTAAAACCTTATTAACAAGCATTTTTAAAATCATATTTTATATAAGGTAAAGGCAGGAGAGATGGCGCGGTCGGAGAGATTGCGCACATAGACGTTCAGGGGGAAGGAGTAGAGTGAACGCGCGCGACTCCAGGTAGTTGTACAACAGCAGTAGTGGAGTGTCTACTTGAAAGTGCACGTTGATTGTTTTGAGCGTCTAAGATAAAGCATTGCTATTTTGTTTTGTTTTCCTAAAGTAAGTGCTTGAATTTTCATAGCTATTCATCAGAATTTCAATACAATTTACCTAATACAAAATATTTTAAACTTTAACGATTTCTCATAAGCTACTAATCTGGACTAACAATGTGAACATCAACGGTTCGTTTTAGTAGCGGCCATGTTTAAATAAAAGACCGCGCAATCTCTCCTACCAAAATCGAAGAGTTTGCGCATCTGCTGCTTAGGAGAGATGGCACATTGTTCCCATTAGTTTCCATGCTAGGAGAGATTACGCAGCTTATTGGTAAATTCGTATAAAAATGAAAAATTAAAAAGGACTAATTTTAAGTTAAACGTGTTGTCAAGTAACTTAATGTTATTTTGTAATCTTATCTGGACTTGCTTTTTCGGATTCTTTAATTTTTTCCCCTTAAATTACAATTTTTTAATCGTTTTTAAAATTATTTCCTTTTTCTGATTTTTTAATCATTAGGTTGAAATACTCACTCCTAATACAATAATATTTGTTGATAAAAACCTTACAACAATGTCGTTTAAGTGTAATTATTTTTATTAACTGTAGTTATTGTTAGTAACAATCTCTCCTACCCATGTGCGCAATCACACCAACCCTGTAAGGACAGATTACGCAAAATAATTTTATTGGTTTTATTACAGCTGTTCTATTAAATTACAACATAACAACAAAATAGCAATGAAAATGCATAAAAAACAAATGAAGTAAAAATTATCCATGGATAGTTTAGCAAAAAAATAATATTTAGATTTTTTATTGTTATTCTTTTGAATTGTGCGCAGACTCTCCTAGCTTTACGTTTATCTCGTGTTAAATCGAGACAAAATAAAAAATATACTAAACAAATCTTTTTGGCAATTCGAAAATAAATTCTTCGCACAGAAAAAACGAAAAATAGCATTTATATTCTATTGAGACGTTTCATTTTCTGTAAATAAATATCTCATCAAAAAGTCACCTGTAAAAAATGCAGCCAAGTCTCGTAACTCATTTACCGTAAAAAGTACTGAGATCGTATAAAGCCAAGTTTAACTATCTTATTAACTCTGAAATTTTCATTCACAAATCACTCCTAGTCTCTACATCTTTAGTTAATTATTATTTTGTGACTTGGCAATTACGTAGCACGAGAATGTGATGTATAGTTAGTTAGTTAATCAAATAATACTATAACATATTAAAGTGTAATAACTTCCCTGTGCGTATATAATTTGCCTTAATTAAATTATCCCATCCCATCCCATAACATAGTAAGGTGTAATAACTACCCTGTGCTGCGTAATTGCCAAGTCACAAAATAATAATTAACTAAAGATGTAGAGACTAGGAGTGATTTGTGAATGAAAATTTCAGAGTTAATAAGATAGTTAAACTTGGCTTTATACGATCTCAGTACTTTTTACGGTAAATGAGTTACGAGACTTGGCTGCATTTTTTACAGGTGACTTTTTGATGAGATTTCACTTCTTTTTGTAAGTAACCCTCCTTTTCTTGATTTTGGGTTCTTTTTGGAGATCATCCACTGATTTTCGCTAAGCCCACACTCTGTCCCTATTATTTACAGGTATCAAAAAATTGAAGCTTTAGTTTCGTTTGCAAAGTACTGTAGATAAAAAGAGATTTCAGGTTCCTAGGCAAGCACTAAATTATGGGAGGGGGAGTGTCAAAAGTACTCTCAATTGCTTCCAGGATAGGCGCTATGCATCTGAGATATAACTCGCAGCCCTAGATACTTGATATTTAACATAAAAGAACTTTTTAGTATAAAAAGAAAGCCAATATTAAAATTTCCGGAAATTTCCAATAAATCAAACTATATTCCTTTTTTCGATGTTTTTTTTTTCGTTTTTTTTTTAGACTTTTTTTTATTATTTACGGATTTTTTAATTTTTCCTTACTTTGTGTACAAAACCCTGCCTTTCTGCCAAATGTCAATCTTCTAGGACTACAAAATCGAATTATTTTCAAATTTTCGACTTTTTATGAATTTATTGATTTTTCGATTTTAATTCTAAGTTACCTGATTGTCATGCCAATATAGTAATTATTTGATCCGTCTTCTTAGGATCATTTAGGTTCAATTTAGAGATAAATCAAGTGAATCTTAGAGTCACCATGATTTTATTTAGAAAGGATTATCAAGCCATTACCAGCCAGTAATGTCGGGAGGGTAGGGGGAGCTGTGAAAATTTGTGTGGGGCCAACATCATTTAACAATCCATATTTCATATGTGAAGTAAATAGAGTACAACATGTGAAAGAAAACAAACCTGTCTATAAAGAAATCGCCTATATCGTAGCCAGTCTATAGCGGAACTTTTCTATAACGAAATTCGTAAACGAAAGAAAAGAAAATCATAATCCGGGGGAATTAACATAAAACAGATAGGGGCGTTGTACTAGCTAATAGGACAATTATCTTATAACTAATGTTTCTAGCAGTACAAAATCAAATTGTTTTCGAATTTTCGATTTCTTAAACATATTTCGATTTTTCGATTTTATTTTCGAATTTTTTAACTGTTCCTTTTATTGAATAGTAAATACTACCTTTACACCAAGTTTTAAGTTTCTAAGACTAAGATAAAAATATTTTCAATTTTTGATTGTTTCGCATTTTTTTTTTTTTTTATAATTTTCTGGATTTTATAATTTTTTCTTATTTTGTATCCTTTATTACAAATTTTAAGTTTCTAGAGCTACAAAATCGAATTATTTTAAAATTTCCGATCTTTTTCGAGTTTTTTATTCTATTTTCGAATTTATTGTGTTTTAATTTTTCCTTTTTCTGTATCTTAAACAATAAGTTTACGCCGAATTTTAAGTTCTAAAGCTACAAAATCGAATTTTTTTCCATTTTCGAATTTTTTTTCGAATTTTACAGATTTTTTATTTATTTCTTTTTTTGTATCCTAAATACTAACTTTATTCCAAAATTTTAAGTTTCTAGCTTTACAAAATCGAATTATTTTCAAATTTTCGTTTTTTTTTCGATTTTTTTATTTTATTTTCAATTTTTGTTGTGTTTTTAATTTTTCTTTTTCTGAATCCTAAACACTACCTTTACACCAAATATTCAGTTTCTAAGACTACGAGATCGTATTATTTTCAATTTCTCTCTTTTTCTTTCTTTCTTTCTGTTTTGTTTTTTTAAATTTTCGATTTTTTTTTTTTAATTATCCATATTTTTTAATGTTTCCTTATTTAGTATCTTAAATATTACCTTTATTCCAAATTTCAAGTTTCTAGCGCTATGAAATCAAATTATTTTCAAAATTTCCTTGTTTTTCGATTTCTTTAAATTTTTTTATTTTATTTTCGAATTTTATTGCGTTTTTATTTTAACTTATTCTGAATCCTAAACACTATCTTTACCGCGAATTTTAAGTTTCTAAGGCCAAAAGATCAAATTATTTTAATTTTTTTCAAATTTTTTCGAATTTTTCGAATTTTTGATTTTTTTTCGAGTTTTCTGGATTTTTTAATTTTTCCTTATTTTGCATCCTAAATACTACCTTTATTCCGAATTCCAAGTTTCTAGCGCAACAAAATTGGATTATTTGAAATTTTTCGATTTTTTTCGATTTTTCGATTTTATTTTCAATTTTTTTTGTGTGTGTTTTTGATGTTTTCTTTTTCTGAATTCTAAACACTACCTTCACACCAAATTTTAAGTTTTTAAGACTACACGCTCGTGTTATTTTCAAATTTCAATTTTGTTCGATTTTTTTGAATTTTCGAATGTTTTTTTTTTTAATTTTCCGGATTTTATATTTTTTCCTTTCTTTGTATCCGAAATGCTAGCTTTATTCCAAATTTTCAGTTTCTGTGGCTGTGGGATATACCCAATCTTTTTGATGACGCGAGAGTGAGTGTGTGAGTGACAAAAAATCGAAACTTTGAGTTCATATATCGTCTGCACTAATTTATGGGTATTTTTGAATTATCCATATTTTTTTAATTTTTCCTTATTTAGTATCTTAAATATTACCTTTATTCCAAATTTCAAGTTTCTAGCGCTATAAAATCGAATTATTTTCAAATTTTCCTTATTTTTCGATTTTTCCGATTTTTTCGATTTTTTTGTTTTACTTTCGAATTTTATTTGGTTTTTTATTTTAACTTATTCTGAATCCTAAACACTATCTTTACTGCGAATTTTAAGTTTCTAAGGCTAAAAGATCAAATTATTTTAATTTTTTCAATTTTTTTCGAATTTTTCGAATTTTTGAATTTTTTTTTTCGAATTTTCCGGAATTTTTAATTTTTTCTTATTTTGCATCCTAAATACTACCTTTATTCCGAATTCCAAGTTTCTAGCGCAACAAAATCTGATTATTTGAAAATTTTCGATTTTCGATTTTTTCAATTTTGCTTTCGATTTTTTTGGTGTTTTTGATGTTTTCTTTTTCTGGATGATAAACACTACCTTCACACCGAATCTTAAGTTTCTAAGACTACAAGATCGTATTATTTTCAATTTTCAATTTTGATGGAATTTGTTGAATTTTCGAATGTTTTTTTTTCGAATTTTCCAGATTTTATAATTTTTCCTTTCTTTGTATCCTAGACACTACCTTTTTTCCAAATGTCAAGTTTCTAGGGCTACGGGATCTACCTAATCTTTTTGATGACGCGTGAACGAGTGAGTGAGTGAGTGACAAAAAATCGAATGTTTGAGTTCATATATCGCCTGAACTAGAAAAGACAGAAAGTTTTAATTTTAAATTTTGGTCCTGTGTGCCAAATACTCTAGAAAAACGAAGTTTCAAATTTTTGGGATACTCCAGCGCGGAGATATGAGGGGGTCAAAAGTGCCCTGAGTTGCTTCCAGAAAAATATGCTTACGGCTGTCCTCTCTCGACTTGGCGGAGGCACTGACGTGCTTCTAGATCTAAAACAAACTATCCCCATCCTGTGGGATTTGTTTTTCAATGTTTTACTTTATTTAATGCAAAACATAGATTGCATCCGACAACTCATAAAAAAGTTCTCCGGCCTGTACCGGCAGGAAAAGGTAGCTTTCCTATATCTTCGTTTTAAAATTTTAGCTAATGTTACTCGAAAACAGCAACTTAAAATGCAAAGAAACCGTTTACAAAAGATTCGTTTACACTGAATTTGAATAAGAAATTCGCCAAATTATTGAGCTATAGCCAAGTTGGCTTCATTTATGAAGACTTATTTTTGTCGCCAAATTTGGCGAGATTTCGCCAATTGTCGCCAACTTTGGCGAGAATTTGGCGCTAACGGATATGAATATATAGTTTTATGCGTATGATTGGGAAAATGATTACAACAATGAAAGAAAATAATTTGCGAGAAATCGCGTTCACTAAAACTTATAAATTTATATTAAAATCATTAAAATTACAGACATTACAATACACTTTCATAAAACATTAAAAACATATTAAAATTGGACGTTTCGGATTTACATGGAAAATCCCTCTTCAACAACAACATTTCACTTAGCGTAAACCATAGTTCAAAAATATCAACAAATAGAAAATGCAACGTATCAAAATTTCGAAGTCAAAGTTACAGTTATAATAACACGGAGTATTCATTCGGGATTGCACCTGCTTGACCATTATTGACCATAAATTTATCGTTGGTTTTTTGTAATGTGCTGTTTTGTTTCAAAATGTCAGCCACCCTAGAATTTCAAACTGCTCTATCTCAGCCAATTTTTAAGATAGAGGTAAAACAAAAAATGCTCTGGAATCCTTGTATCAAGTCCTAACACCTAATTAAAAAATAAACTTGATTTTTTAATTTTTTGTATATTTATTTTAGTTTTAAAATTTTCCGTGGCCGCCATCTTGAAACAAGATGGCGGACCAAGCTGGCCAACGAACTCGGTCGAGGCATTGATGAGCTTAATACACACAATTAGTTTCATCCAAATTAATTTATAAATACGAGCGTTATCGTATCAAATTATTTTCATTTTTTCAATTTTTTTCGAATTGTTTTTTTTTTTTTTCGAATTTTCTGGATTTTTTTAATTCTCCTTTTTCTGTATCCTAAATACTACCTTTATTCCTAATTTGAATTTTCTAGCGCAACAAAATCGGATTGTCTTCAAATTTTCGGTTTTTTTCAATTTCTTCGATTTTTTCAATTTTGCTTTCGATTTTTTTGGTGTTTTTGATGTTTTCTTTTTCTGGATGTTAAACACTACCTTTACACCAAATCTTAAGTTTCCAAGACTACAAGATCGTATTATTTTCAATTTTCAATTTTGATGGAATTTGTTGAATTTTCGAATGTTTTTTTTTCGAATTTTCTGGATTTTATAATTTTTCCTTTCTTTGTATCCTAAACACTACCTTTTTTCCAAATGTCAAGTTTCTGGAGCTACGGGATCTACCCAATCTTTTTGATGACGCGTGAACGAGTGAGTAAGAAGTGACAAAAAATCGAATGTTTGAGTTCATATATCGCCTGAACTAGAAAAGACAGAAAGTTGTAATTTTAAATTTTGGTCCTGTGGGCCAAATACTCTCTATAATTGAAGTTTAAAATGTTTGGGATACTCCAGCGCGGAGATATGGGGGGGTCAAAAGTGTCCTGAGTTGCTTCCAGAAAAGTATGCTTACGGCTGTCCTCTCTCGACTTGGCGGAGGCACTGCCGTGCCTCCAGAACTCGAGATACTAAGCAATTTTTCTATATATCATCTCTAAATGCATAAAGAAAAAGGTGAAACTAGTAATTCAGTTATTGTTGTTAGAGCAGGAAAATGTAACGTCATTTACAACATTAATTTCAATTCTTAACCTAGCCAAACAAAATCAACTTGTGAAATATATATATATATATATGTGTGTGTGATAAGATAATCACACAAATCGTTGTTTTCCGAATTTATGTTTTAAATAGAAAAAAAATATTGTTAACATTGAATTTAAGAATTTACAATATTTAATATGCGACTTAAAGTATAAAAAAATTACACTTTTTTGTAGAGTGTTCAACATTTAAGTAGATATTGTAAAGAATTTAGTATAAGGAGTGTCCAAATGAAGAGTGGACACAGACTGTAGAAGTAAGTATTTTATTACAACTCTAAAAATAATCATCGTATTTTCTGCATTTGTTCCATCGTGTCATCAGTAAGTCGAAACCTTGGAGTAGAGCTCTTGGGACTAATCTCGGAAGAATGTTAGTATCCTATCCTTTACTTCTTCGTCCGAAGTTGTCCGTTGAACTTTTAGTGATTTCGTAGGTAGTCCGAAGATGTGAAAATCACAAGACGACAGGTCTGGACTTGTACCATCTCATCGACAGCGGCGACTGAGGCAAAATTTAGTCTAAATAGTCTGAGACGTTTTTTAGATAAAATTAGCTTGACCCACAGTGACCCAAAAATGACCCACTAACCGAATGTTCTCGGACATGTGATCTAACCGAATGATTTTCTCGTGCCTGAAACTCGTAGGATACAAAATTTAATCAAAATCGTTAGAGGCGTTTTCTAGATAAAATTAACTTGACCCGCGTTGACCCAAAAATGACCCACTAATCAAAAGTTCTCGAACACGTGACCCTGCTCAATAGTCTCCTCGTGCCCGAAAATGGTAGGATACAAAATTTAGTCAAAATCGTTTTTACCGTTTTTTAGATACAATTATCTTGACTTTGACACATGGTGACCCAAAATGACCCACTATCGAATTTTCTAGAACATGTGACCTAGCCCAATGATTTTCTGGTGTCCCAACACGGTGCGATACAAAATTTCGTCAAAATCGTTAGCGCCGTTTTTAAAATAAAATTTGCATATATATATAACCACACACAAGATTTGCTAGGTTTTAGAATATATGATATTTAGTGCCATCTAAATGGAAAATATCATAAATAAACACTGAATTTCATGCTACAAGTAATGATTCATTGTACTATTTTTATCTTTTATATTCTGCATTTTAGATAAAACAGTTAAGAAATTCTTTTTTTCTATTTCACACTTTCTAAAATAGTATAATTATTTTGCAGCTAAGAACACTACGTATACTGGTTTATAGCTAAATGATACTTTAAAAAGTTGTTTTTGTGTATGTGCGTTAAATAATAGATCAATTGTTAAAGCATCTCAAATACTATTCTTTTATACATAAAAACTTATATGAAAATCGAAATGAAACACTCAGTTGCATAGAATAAATATAACTTGTATCTAATAGAATGATGTATATATTACACTCACATAAAGTTAGCATGTAACAGCAGAAAATGATAAAATTGTAATTCTTTATAAAATAAAAGGGGATATCTTAAAAGAATTATTTAATGCGCAAATGTTTTACAAAGCTTATCCGTAATATATGTAATCAACTAATGCATATTCAACACTAAATTAACATGTATTTTTCTTGCTTGACAATATAACTGGATGATAAACCAATCAAGTTCGCTTCTGATATATGCAAACGTGTACATATCATATAGTAAGGCTTAAAATCTGTTCTAGAATCCAAAAAATCATTTCGTAGAACTATATAGTAGAACAATCGTTTAACTAACATTCTTATTATGGAAATAAGTTAAAAATTTAAAAAAAATGTATTTAAATATCAGGAAAATTCTTACTCAATTTAAGTATTTTTCTAAACCAAAACGCACGTTATATAAATGCACGTACGAAATTGAATAAGTTGAATAAATATACGCTTAAGCACGGCAGGTCATTCTGAAATGACTCCAATGCCTTCTACCATATATTTTTTGTAAAATTACAGTAAAAGTACATCTAATTAACTCTAAACAATTTTTGTCATTAAGATACTTTAAGGTGTAAACACCAGATTTCTAATGTAGACCAATCTCAGAATGTGAGTGTAAGTGACACTCTATATCTATACATATACATAGTATATAAATATACGTGTGTGTCTGCATATTTCACTTTGCAGCAAAAACTGCTCAGTGCAGACCACTGGTGTTTGTGTGCAATAGTATCTCCGAGTCTCTTATCGTGTGCTGTGGTGGGTGCATGTTGGTATCTTCGGGGATGTGGGAGATATAAAATGAGCTCTCGCCGCCAGCCGCCCACGGGGGTTGCCGGCTCGCGTTCCGACCATCGCTCCCAAGTCTCTAAAGGACTTATATCGCACCAGCAGATTTGTCTCCCCACGGCGCTGCGATCGAATTTGGGAGATATAGTGGTTGAAAGTGTTCGAACTAGGGCATTTTCATTATGAAAATAAACGTTTGTTTACTTAACTTTGCAGCCGTAACTACCCAGCGCTGACCACTGATGTTTGCGTGTGGTAGTACCATGGAGTCTCTGATCGTGTACTATGGTGGTTGCACTTTGGTATCTGTGGGGGTGTGGAAGATATGGTGGTTGAAAGTGGTCGACTTAGAGCATTTTCAATATTAAAAAAAAAAAAAAAAAAACGTGTGTGTCACTTAATTTCACATTTTAGCCACAACTACCCAACGCAAACCAATGGTGTTTGTGTGTGTATTAGCCCTAAGCAGTATGGTGGTTGCATGTCGGTAGCTGTGGGAGTGTAGGATATATGGTGGTTGAAAGTGGGCGACCTAGGGCATTTTCATATTTCGACCAAAGTGTTATAAAAAGTAAAAGAATAAATAAAAACAGAAATGTCTTTTAATGCAAGTCTTTAAATATAGAAAGAAACAAACTGCATAGATGTACCAAACATAAAAAGAAAACAGCGAAGCGGGTTCTCCTCAGCTAGTTTAATTATAACTAAAAATATACAGTAAAATAACGTTCTTACATAAATATATCGCTCTTATACCACTATATTACTGAAACGCATCAGGGATGAAATAGGAAACGTCGTTCGAAATTTACATAATAACTAAGAAAGAAAGAATCTCATTTCACAAAACCCAGTCTTTTAGGGAATCAAATTGTGGTATTCTTGGTAAGTTATTTAAATACAATCTTATGAATTATTCAACTAAAAATAACACATGGAACATTTACTGAAGTATATAAGGTAAAGAGTAAATGAGATGACTGTTTTACTGTGTATATCAAATACCACAATCAGAATAAATTTATCCATTTCTTTAAAAAACAAGTAGGAAAATGTACGTTAAACGTGATAAATGAGGTGCGTTAGTACTATAACTAGTTTTACAATGTAAAAAAATCATCCTTATTTTTTCAGTGAAATTAATTATACGTCTGTTATGAGCGAAATGAGCATGCCTTTTTTTTCTTATTACGTTTACAGATGAGGATTTTTTTCCGACACCAGGCAGCGCTGTAAAATTCATCACGGAGATATTGCTTTGTGAATGATTACCTCCATGGTTTAATATTTATGTGATTCACGATGAACGGATATCTTGTATTTATTTACATTAATGAATTCAGATATTCGGCTGTTAACCTAATTTCCACTGAAGTTATCTCAGAATCTATACATTTTTTAATGTAACTCATCTCTCAAGCAAACAATTTTTTTTAAAATGATCTTTCTAAAAATGTAACGTTTACGCAATTTTATTCGAAAAAATAATTTTTAATAAAAATGACCTCTTGGCATGTGAAAAACAAAGTGGTCAACCCGTATTTGTTTTCCTCAGTCACATGACTTGCGCATTTATTATATAGATTACGTATGTTAGGATTTAATAGAATGACGAAAACTTTTATTAATATATTTTAAGTTTTGATTCGATTTTCATAAAATGTGAAATGACTCGACAACATTCTGAAATGATTTTATATATTAAATTTCAAACTATTCGGTTGGGTAGTTTTTGCGCTGTTATATACGGACAGACGGATACAGGGACGGATCAGACGACAACTATGAGTGCTACGTATTTATATAATTACAAATGCACTTAAAAATTTTAAAGCCCCTTGATATGATAATATTGCAAACACTGGTTAAAAAAATGTATCTGTAAATTGTATTATCTCTAATACCAATCTCCCTAATGCCATTCTAAAAATCTTCTATTATCCTAAACCAGGGAAAACGTCTGTTATCTTACCTATTCCTAAACCTAAAACTAATCTTCTGGATTCTACTAATTTCCCATCTTCCTTATCTCTGTACAGTCGTTCAACGTGTCATAAGGTTCCAGCTACACGACATTTTAGATAATAATGGCATCCTTTTTTCCTGATCAATTTTACTTCAGAGCTAAACGCACTTCCAAACATCAGCTGCTTCGTGTTGTTGAATTCCTAAGTGAAAACCTCAACACGAACATCCATTAGCTGCTATTTTCTTAGCTGTCATTAAGGCCTTTTATAAAGTCTGGTACGATAGAATTATCTACAAAATAATTCATGACGGAATTACATACCTTATACATGCTTACCTTGGCGACTGCAATATTTGTGTTTGCATCAATATCATCCTCTCTACCCTGTATTAAACTCTCAGGGAATCTTTCAAGGTTCTGTGTTGGGTCCAACCCTATTCAACATATTCTTTAAAGATATATCACACTCACTGGATACTTTTATTGTTATGCATGTGGACGACATAACAATCTTCTGCTCTACATATCACCTATACAACTTAAACAAAAATTTCCAAAATCACATTGGCATTTTCATAAGCTGGTGTATCAAACAGCGTGTTAAACTTAATTGGAGTAAAACTGCTGCTGTTTATTTCTCTACAATATTTACGTGTCCTAACAATCTGGATGTTACCCTCGATAGAAAACTTACATTTAATAAAGATATAATTTTACGTAAGGGGTAAAGTCGCCGGCATTTCTACATCTCTTTAACCTGTCTTGAGGATCAATACTTTCTTGATTAAAAATAAACTAATTGTCTATAATTCTTGCCTTTGTTCCATTCTTACCCATGTTTGTCCGATCTGGGGTTTTGCTGGTAAAACTTATCTCAGTTATAGGTATAATACCCATAGTAAAAATTTATGTATTATAGGAAATGGTCATAGATATTTAAAAGCATTATTAATATTTGTAGATATATTTGTAATACCTCCCTTAAAAAGAGAATAAACCAACTTACTAAAAATTTCTATAAAAATGTATATAACATTCAAAATGATATCATTGCTGAGTTACTAGACTACGAAAACTTCAAACCTGCCAACCGAAAACGCCATTGACAGTTGAAGATGAAACCTGTGGTTTTTGTTTGTCTTTCACATTATAATTTCTTTTAGTCTTTGTCTATTATCTAATGTTAATTGTTAAAAAAATTGTAAATAAAATAAAAATAAAAGTTATCCTATTAGTCTGTTACTTTTGTAACATTTTATATTTTATATTAAAATGTATGTTCACTAAAAAGTGTTTATTTGTATGGATAGGTTTAGCCTTCAGCTGCTTTTTGTCTATTCTAGCTTAGGAACAAAAGGAATTTTCACTTTTTCATTTTTAGAAACTTAAACTTAACTTAACTAGTTTTCTTCTGTATTTTTTATTTCATTTTAAAATTTAAGTTTTTTAGTATATTTTTCAAGCTAACTAAGCATCAATAATTCATGTAATTCTTTACTAGAGTTAAACTTAATTTTTTGAATGGCTTCCTCTAAAAGTGGCTTACATATCGCCTGGATTTTAAGTTTTTCCGCAACTAGGAAGTCCATTAAGAAATCTTCATTGTTCCATTGTTGTTCCATTTTAAATTGATTTCAGGGTGATTAGTTGTTTAATAAATATGTAAGTCGCCGTGTTCGTAAAGTAAATTAAATAAATTTATCAGTACATTTAGAAATAGAATTTACTGTTTATAATATAGTTAAAATAGTAAAATCTTCAGTATTTGTCATTGTATTTACAGATTATAAAATAAATGTGAAATACATTGCACTATAAATGAATATCTTTATTTCATCTCCAATTATTTGTATATTAAATCTGTCACATTATTTGATATGTAAATTTCATTTAACCGAATTATACAAATAGAAAAATAATTTAGTAATTTTATTTATTATAAACGCTTTTCTATCTGTTTGTGGATTGTAATTCACTAAACATTTCCAAAGTACTAGTTTTATTTTCTGTACCAAGCATTTATCTAAAAAAAATATGAAGTACGTTACACTGTAAATTAATATCTTTATTTCATTTCCAATTATTTGTATATTGAATTTGTCACATTACTTTATATGCAAATTTCATTAAACTGAATTATATTAATAGAAAAATAGTTTATTATTTTGATTTATTAAAAACGCTTTTCTATCTGTTTGTGGTTTGAAATTCACTAAACATTTCCAAAGTACTAGTTTTATTTTCTGGACCAAGCATTTATCTAACAAACAAAGCTTTTTCGCAGATATAAAACACTTACTTTGCTGGAAAATAAAAAAATCTTTGTCGCATTCTTCTATCTCTTGAGACTTTTTAGAATCAAATATCGCACAGGAAAAGATACGATCTAAGAAAGAACCATGTATATTTAAAGTGTAATATACGAAGAAAAGAAACTTAACTGCTAACGTGGGAATATAAGGTTTGGTTGTTTTCGTTATTTATATTAGAAAAGAAAGTTGAAATTTAATTTAAAGTTGTTATGGATATTTTTTAAGTAAATATGTAGGACTGATAAAACATTTATGGTTCAGTTTTAAGGATCTTATAAACACTTGAACCAAGATATTTGTATTAAACTAATATTCGTAAAATAAATTATTTATAATGTCAGAAAACGTAATTAAATATAGACGTTTTATATGATTATAGTAAAATAATGCGCTGTATTTTCGTCCACTTACAAGAAAAGTCTCTATAATCGCATACTCAGAAAATTGTGAATAAATTACAGAAAACTCTCCTCGTGAGGATACATACTTTTATAAAAAAAATTGCTGCGGAACCTCTATATAACGGTCGTAAACAAAATATAAAAAGTTCGTATTTTTGGCGATTTATCGCTAGTTGGCGGCACAATGAAATAAAAAAAATTACAACGTTATGATAAAAATTCTTTTAGAAAAAACTTTTTTTTTACTCTCTATACTGAACTAGCTTAAGTAAGTTTGACTTAAATAAATACACTTTTATAACTACGGTTTTGCCATACATATTTATATGTATATATAAAGACAATTAACTATCGTATTCTACGGTTTACAACGAAATTTAAATTGATAAAAAATCTTCAAACTAAAAATAATTTTCCAATTTTGAGCACTGTCAATTTGACTTAAATAAATACACTTTTATAACTACGGTTTTGCCATGCATATTTATATGTATATATAAAGACAATTAACGATCGTATTCTACGGTTTACAATGAAATTTAAATTGATAAAAAATCTTCAAACTAAAAATAAATTTCCAATTTTGAGCACTGTCAATTTGACTTTCGGAGACCACAAGAGAAAAGTATTGTTGCCCTGGAAACAACGACTTATTCAATATTGAAATGTATTAATGAAAGCGTTCTTAATCGGGCAGTTACTTTTAAAATATACTTAAAACATATCTTATCATCTTGCAGATGAAATCGTGTAAATCAGAAATACACAACTTGTATACATATTTAATCGTTAATAATAAACTATTTAATAATTTAAGTTTAAAATCATAAAGTACTAGGCATTTAAACACTCATTTAACGAATAATTTTCAAATACACTAAAATCGATTGTATTTGGCGAGGAAAAACTGTTACTCTTTTTGCGCCAAATACTCGAATTTTTTTTTTTTTTTTTTTTTTCTTTGCAGCTTTTCTAGAGGGATTCCGCAATTAAATTTGTCTGATTCTTTGTTTACGTACATGAGTACATTATCATTCTTTTCAAATTATTGAGTATGCGCTTTAAGGAGACCTTCCTTGCTAGTTATATTAATTTTCAACATTTTGTGAATATTTAAGTGACAGAAAATAATTTGTATTATTTCCAAATCTAAATTAATTGAGGATACAGTGTAGACAAATAACATTTTATAAAGTAAATGAAAATATTAGGGCATAAAGTATAACTTTTTTAAACGCTAACTGGTTTTATATTCTTATATTTTGCGGTTTTTTCCTAGTAAATGTCTATTTTTAAAGGTTTAAACTGTAATTAGTCACTTTAAACTTATTTAATTAATATAAGAATTTTTGAAAAAATTAATTAAAAAAAATATATAAAAAAATTGCTTTTTAATTTTTTTGAAAATTACATTTTGAATATAATAATAATAATATTTTAAAAGTAGTGTTGCTTGTCTGTATGCACATTTGTGTTTGTCTGCTACTTTTAAATTTTTCTTAAAACTTTAGAGGTGCCTAGTGCCTTTGCCAAAAGCGTTGATAATAATATCTATTAATTGCGGACCCCATCAACTTTTTAAAACTGATCAACCAAAGAAAGAATTAAGACTAAATCAAATTAAAATTTACAAAATATTATCTTAAAGCGTACATATGTTTCTACAGTTTTAATAGTAATTTTGTAACATAACTATTTTAAGTATGTACAATTAAGAAATTATAACAATATACGTGTATCGTTGTATATAACCGCTAAAGTTTATTTAAATCCAAAAGAAATTCTTTTTTATAATGAAAAATATAAATTCATGTTAAATAATAATTAATTGAGACAGCATAAAAAGCTATTTTACTTCTAATTTTACGTGTGTTTTAAAAGTAAACTAGTTGATCCGCCCGGAGTTGCTCTGGCCCATGATAATACTTTAAATGAACACCAAATAAAAATACTGATAATTAGTGATCAAAGTGCTCGTGAGAAAACATAAAAAACGCTTTTGTTGTCCAAACCCTTTGAAAATTTTAATGGTTATAAATATAAAGGTTTTACAGACCGTGTAAAAATTACGTAGGAAATATTGCTGCCTGGTTGTAAAATAAATAAGTTTTTATCTCCAGAGAACTACCCAATTTCAAATTCTACAGAAGGGGAGAACTTTCCCTTCCCATTTCTCTTTCCAGCCTCAAAAAAGTGCAAGTGCATCCCTTCCTTTCCCTTTTCTTCACCCATCTCTTAAACAATACAGGTGGAAGAATGGATAACGCCTCCAGGAAAGGGGAATAAAATAGAATGAAGAAGAATTTTGAAGGAGTAATTCCTAGGGGTAGGATTGTGAGCAGTTAAGGCCAATAGGCATGCTATTCTTTCCCAACCCTCTTGATTATTCTTAATTCTAATTCCTGCTGTATTCACCCTTCAAAAGAAGTTGAGTAAGGTCGAATTTGCACTGAAAAATTCAGAGTTTTTGCTTATCGCTTTAAAATATTAGATATTGAGAAATTAACTCTTAAATAATTTGCTGTGTTCCTGAAACTCTCTTTTATGAAAAAATAAATTAACATATATCATAAGCAAAGAAAAAAATGTCATCGCAATACGAATTAAAAAGGCGAAATTACTTTTCGAATTGAACACACACACAAACTTACTTCTTTATTATAGTTGGAGATTCCTTTAAAAAAGCAGGATTTAGTATTTTAATGTTATTTTAAAGGCATATTAGAAGATTAATCTACGCATGTTACCAAATGTCAACTCAGGGAGTTTAAATATTATAATTGTTTTGTATAGAAATATTCTTCTAGAGAGCGACTAAGGAGTAGTCACTTGTTTCACATGTTCCTTCTTATTTCTTTAGAATTCTTAATAAAAATAACGTCGTTTTTAAAGTTTAAATGCTTGGAAACGATTTATACAAATATTTTGTTTGTAACGCACAATTATACACACATGCAGATAGTTGAGTACACACTTATCAGTAAAAAAATTTTAAATGTACATATCATTTCATTCAAAATAGATACATAAGAAGTACCTTTTCAGGTTTAACTTAACAGAAAATCATTTATCAAAGATTCAAAAGCTTCTGTTGATATTATGAGATATTTAATAAATGCAGACATTAGTAAGATAAGTCATATAAAATATTTGTTATGCTTGATATTCTTTTTATCAAGGGTATTTTAGACTTCAATCACCCGAAATCATTCTAGCAAAAAGAAGGGATATTTTAAAAACCGAAAAAAAATATTTTCAACTTCTAAGAAAATATTTATTACAAATATAAGGGCTATCTTATCATAATATTGGCAAAATTATGCAGTATAAAATTATTCAAAAGTTTTCAGTTTCTCTTTCATGACAAAAAAAGAAAAAAATATGTTGTATGAGTTGTTTGCATATGAATAAGCCGAAAATATGGATTAATATAAATATTTTGTTAAGATTCAATATGATACTAAATATTTGTTTTGAATGTTGTGTTATTAAATTAGCTTATTTTGTCTTTGACGAAATGTCTAGAGTAAACAAAAATAAAAATTAATCCATAACAAATATTCCGAGAAAAGTTTACTTTGATGTTTTACTTCTTTCGTCATACCATTAAAAAACGAGTGTTACAAGTTAGAAGGTAAACATCATTTTGCTTAGGAAACGCATGAATTGTCAAAGAACTTTTCTAAATATTAAATCTTTTCACTTTTTTTAAATTAAAAATGCCGATTCTGTTAAACTCATATTTTATCATATACTATAAAACATATTTTTGAGAATTATAATTTATGCTGTGCATTCGACAATTGCGTAGCATTTAAAAATTTGAAAGGATTTCAGACTTGTACAGTATATTCTTAATAAATGTATGATAGAAGGTTCATGTAGGGGAGGTAGGGATAATTAGGATCACTTTTTGACAAGTTAACCTTAGACAATTAATTGCCAGAGAATGAAGTAGACTACATACTAATGTTATGTATCATTTTACTCTGTAGGTACTTATCTCTTGAAATGTGAAAAGAATTATTTCTAATGTACCATGTTACCAAGTACAAGTGTCTTTTTAAAAAAAATACTTCTTTGATCACAATTACCCCCATGAAATGGGGTAATTGGGAAATTGGGATCGGTGGTATTTTCTCTCATGCCTTACAAGATACACAGTCATGGGTAAACGGGATTAAAAGAAATCGGTGTGGGCATCAAGATATTTATGGTCATCAAGATATTTATGGTCATCAAGATATTTATGGTCATCAAGATATTTATGGTTTTACAACTACAATTTTTTTTCAGAGATACAGTACTGGAAATGTAAGTACACTGGAAAAAACGTTTTTTAAAGAATTTTCAATATTCATATATTTTACACTCTGCCTACGAAACAAAATCAAATGCAAAATTTTCTATTGGAAATTAATAGCCTTGTTATATTATTAAAGAACTAATTTTTAAAATTAAAACGAAAACCATTTTTTTTTTCAAAATATCATGAAATGCAAGCAACATGGAAGCAGGATCAATCAGAGCTCATGTGTTGTAAAGTAGGAAATTTTCATTTACATTGAAAGTGTTGAATTCCAGATGCCGCTCACTTTATTTTTTTTCTAACCATGTAATTTTGACATGGCTAAAATTTGGAATAAATGCTAAATAAAATTATAAAACAAATGTTTTTCTAACACAAAATGTGCAATAAAGTAAACCAAACAAGAGATATTTCACAGGATCTGAAAACTGAAAGAATGAAAAATGCATTCTAAACCACAATTTGATTTAAATAGAAAATAAAATAATGCGATCCCATTTACCCTTAACCCAAACACTCTATGAACCTATTTACCCCGAAGATGATATTTCTGGGGTAATTAGAATCATACGGATTATTAACATTATGCTTCGTCTGTTGCAAAATGCAACCTTAAAACTAACCTTTTTCTACATTTAAATCCATGGTTATATTTCAATATTCCTACAATTTCATACACAGGACATTTTTAACTAAAACATTCCCACTTGGACGGACAACGTTTTTCTTTGTGTTCTAGGAAAACAGTGATTACTTCTACAGGGACATAAATTTTCACTCCAAACAAATTACACATGTAGAATATTAGTCGGACTTCATATTAGCATGATCAATTTTTTTTTATCTGTTACAGATTGATTCAAGCATGATTACAATGCATTGCAGTTCAACGTCAGAAAGGAGACAACGGCACATTTTTATAGAAATTGTTTGAAGTTGCGACCACGAAGGTCATTGCACAGACGACACCGACGGACGAAGGATCGCTGGACGCGAGAAGATATTTATTTTTTAGAGAACATTTAGAGGAACGTATTCCTCTAAAATTTTGTCATTTTTGACGTTGAACTGTAATGCATTGTAATCAGGCTTTACGTCAAATAAATGTTTTTTATATTTATTATTGGCCCTTTTTGTTGCACTCAACGTCACACCCTTCATAAATATTTTTTTCGATTTTCTCCCACTGAACGTGGTTTCCGACCACATGTTCTATGGTAGGTTTTCATTCTCTTGATGCCTTCTATCACCCCTATTAATTTGTCAGTCGAATTTTGGAACACCCTGTATATATACATACATAAATTGAAGCTTTTGCAGTCATAATACTAGGTGAAAGTGTGGTATATATTATTGAAAATAAATTTCTCATAAAGAAACTCAACGTAAGAAAACCTGTGCATTTTTCATATGAACAACTGTGTTGTTAAAGTTAAAATTTAATTCTGATAAATATCCTGAATATAATAATAAACGAAAAAAACAATATTAAAAATCCTAATTTGTGACTATCAATTTAAACAACGTGTAAACTTAATACAAGTTGTCCCAAAAGTCCTTGACTCATTTTAAAATTCAATAAAAGGTCAAGCAATTGGCGTATGAAAGTGCGGTTCGGACGAAAATGCTTCTTATGATGTGGAATTTTGTTTAGGCAACTAAAAAAATAGTTCCAAAATTTCTCATAGATGGCGCTGTTTCTGGAAAATTATTCAATAAGTAGAATGTCTTTATACATAACAAAGGTGAAACTATGCCAACATACATTCATAGCTATACATAACTATGGCAACCCACATCCCAGAACTTAACAATACTAGCCCTCCTTAGTTCGATTAAACGAGTGAGGATGGATAGACGAGTATTTTTAACTTCTGGAATGTGGGTTGCCATAGTTTGAACAAAAACCGTGCGTACGCATTGTGCGTCTTTCGCCATTGTTATGCATAAAGGCATTCTACCTATTAGATAACTTTACAAAAACAGCGCCATCTATGAGAAAATTTTGGAACTATTTTTTTATTTGCTTAAAAAGTTTGTTAATCATAAGAGTAATTTTCTTCCAGACAACCTCGCGTATGCTAATTGCTTGATTTTTTATTGAATTTTAAAATGTGTCAAGGACTTTTGGGACACCTTGTATTATTTTTGTAAATTTTCCAATTATAAAACTTGTTTAAGTGTAATTATAATATATAATATTATATACATGGCATCATCCATATTAAAACAAGGACATTTCAGAATTATATAATCAACACTCATGAGTGTGTATTCAGCAATCAATGTTATAAGAAACGGACATATAGGAACAAAGAATTTTTACAATTTTATAATCATAGTTAAATTTACAAACATTCCAAAAGAATCTCCAGAAATAAAACAAGGCTGATATTACTTTTCCTTGCAGCTAAATCTTTTTTATCTTGCTTTAAAATAAAATTGGACAGATTGAAAAATATATGTAATCTGATAAACTCTTACGAAAGTTTCAAAGAAATAGTCTAAAGATTTTCGCCAAAAGATGATAAGATACGATTCGGGAATTTCAATCAAAAAATAAAAAAATCACCTAAAAGAGATAAAGATTTTTAGCTGAGACTTTTATTAAACTCCACAGATAGATAAAAATATCTTTGGTTATTTTAAAACAAAAAAAAACATCAAAAGTAATATATTTTTAATTTTTTTTAAAAAAACGATGAAAGAAGAAAATGTTTTATAAAAAGTATAAACAAATGCAAGTTTTTTAAGTGCATTTAAAAATTTTTAAAATACATGGTATCTTTGTCACAGACACAATATAATTTTTAAAAACTGCGAATAGTTGTGATCATAAAAATTCCAGTTTCATTTGGTTTGTAGGTAAAATATGCTTTTGTTTTATTATAAATTAATTGTTTTGGGAATACAAAATAAAGTTTTTGATAATCTACAAATATGAAACTTGAAAATCTACGATTTCCTTTAAAAACCGAGTCAAATGTAAACGAGTAGGTTACTCGATTAATAATCTCTTAAAAGGTATCTAAGAGTAGACTGAACATGCTAAAAATGCAATAACAAGTAATACTCCGAGAGGTAGTGTCACATTTTGGCATCTAATTTTAGTGTCGATGATTTTGGTATATATGGTAGATTAGATGGTACAGATAATGAAGCCACCAGTGACCTGGCGTACCAGCTGCTAGGGAGTGATGTGGCCATAGGAACAACACACACATGGTTGTAATGTGAAATGAGTGGCACCCCGATTACTGATGATATTGAAGCGTCCGGATAACATAAGTAATCGTTTTGAAATTCATTTTACATTGTAGCAAGCTGTGCGACGTTGCTATGGAAACATAGCCGCCGGACAGACAGCTGAATTTCATTTCCGTTATGTGTACCATCTTAGCTATCATATATGGGAAAAATTATCGACGCTAAATTTGGTTGCCAAAATGTGACGCTGCTTCCCGGACCATAAGCTGTGACAGATACTGAAGTTATTATTGCAGAGTAACAATGTGTAAAGTCGGGAATTCATTTACTACATTTCCTTGTTTTAATTGAAATATCAAATATAGATGGCGCTACTTTATATGGAATTATTGGAACCCTTCATCTAACATGCAAAACATAAAAGGGCAATTCCACGGTGTCGGACATAAAATGTGCACAAAATTATAAACAAAAACTTAAATTTCTCAGAGATAAAATATTTATACTGATCCAAATATTCTTTTTAAATATTTACCCCTGTATGTAGGACTATAAAACATAAAAATAATTTTTAGCAAAAATTAAACTTAATTCAAAAAAATAATAAAAACTCATGGTGTCGTACGTAAGAGAAAAGGACATAAGAATGCGACATGCCAAACTAAAATGTAATATTCAGTTGAATGGTTTATTGTGTAATGTTGTAATTATTTTCATGTTAAAGAGCATTCATGAAAGATAAGTAACTCACACAATTTCACCAAATTACTATCGTATTAAGTTCCAAAATATTGATTTTAATCTTCGTGTTGGACGTAAAATTTTGGTGTTGGACGTAAAATGTGCAAAATTAGCTTGATGCAGAACTTATAAAGCTTTTTAAAGCCAACTTAATTAACACATTACCTTTATTTTTACACTGAATCTTGAGTGGCATGTTAGATACAATTATATTTGACACGTGTATTTATATCTGTAATAGGGTGGAGCGTAAAATAAAAAGTTTTGAATTCAAAATCGGCCCTGTGTGCGAAAGTTGCGTATTGTATTGCTTATTATGTAAAAAAAAAATTCAGCCTCTTCAGTTGATATCTTCATGCGCCCCAAGGGGCTTGAAATTTCCGAATTTTTGCTAAATTACGCTAATTTTCCTGAATTTTTATAGCAATTAAATTTTTTTAATTCAAAATCGGCCTAGTGTGCTAAAGTTGCGTATTGTATTGCTTATTATGTAAAAAAAAAAATCAGCCTCCTCAATTGATATCTGCATGCACCCAAGGGGCTTGAAATTTTCGAATTTTTGCTAAATTACGCTAATTTTCCTGAATTTTTATAGCAATTAATTTTTTAAATTCAAAATCGGCCTGGTGTGCTAAAGTTGCGTATTGTATTGCTTATTATGTAAAAAAAAATCAGCCCTCTCAGTTGATATCTTCATGCGTCCCAATGCGCAGATTAGATGACTTGCAGATGTGACAAGAACAAAAAAGTACCCATTGAAGAAAGGGATTTCTTAACTGACCAAAGGAATAAAAAGCGAATGGTCATTGGTGGAGTAGACTACAAGACAATAAAAAAATCCAGAATCGTAAGATACGCAAAGAAATTGAAGCAAAAAAATTACGAAATCAACCAAAGGTAACTTCAAATAACGATTGAAGTAAGAATTTGAATGAAGAGAGCAATACTGAAGAAAATTATTCTAACACAGAAGAAATACAGACTACCAGCACTTCTCAGATGCATTTACCTCTCCCAAATTTGGCTATGACATGTGATAGGTATGGAATATTGGATTGCGAAGCTGCAGCAGTTGCCACTGCAGTGTTGACTGACTTTGACATCATTCACGACTCTGATACTTCTAGGGTTGTCGACAGAAATAAAGTAAGACGGGAACATAAGAAGTTAAGGCAGGATATGTCATCATCACATCAGAATTTTTGCTTCACTGCATTGTTTTTTGATGGCCGTAAGGATAATACATTGGTTCAAGAAAAAATAGGAAATAAGTTCCGAAACATCTTAAGAAAAGAAGAACATGTATCACTGTTACAAGAGCCGGTTCTAATTATATTGGTCATGTTACACCTGCTAATGGTACGGCTTTTAGTACCAAAGAGAAAATTATAGAACATTTGAACAGAAAAGAAATAGCGATTGATGATTAGCTATAGGATGTGATTGCACTAATGTCAATACCGGTGTAGATAATGGAGTTATAAGATTGATTGAAGTTAGATTAGAACGCCCTCTTCAGTGGCTTATTTGTATGTTGCATATAAATGAGCTACCACTCCGTTATTTATTTCAACATCTGGATGGAGAGACGTCTGGCCCAAGTTCATATGCAGGACCAATTGAGAAATCCCTTAAAACGCGTGAAAGTTTACCAGTAGTTAAATGTATCCCTATAAGAGGCAATTAAATTCCAGCTGTTGACTTTTCAGAACTGAGTAGTGACCAAAGAATTCTTCACGAAGCATGGTGCATTGTTTCATCAGGTGAAAGTACTCCTGAATTCCCATTTAAGAAACTCGGACCACTAAATCACTCAAGATGGTTAACCACAGCTATAATACTTCTGCGTCTCTACATTGCAAGTGAGAATCCCTCAACGAATCTTTATGTCCTGTGTGAGTATGTGATGAAAGTCTATGCACCTATTTGGTTTCTGATAAAGACGAAACAATACTGTTCAGATGGAAGTAGGCATTTATGGGCTTTAATAAATAATTCGAGGTATTTAGAGCCAGATTTAAGGAATATTATTGACGTTGTGATCCAGAGAAACAGCTATTTTGCTCATGAAGAAAATTTACTCCTAGCTATGCTAACGGATGATAGAAAGCACATTAGAGAACTCGCATTTAGACGCATAAAAGCAGCAAGAGACTACAGCCAGCAGAAAAAACAGCTACAGAACAGAAATGTAAGGAAGTTTAGTGTTCCAGTCATAAATTTTGAAGCAAAAGACTATGTCGATTTAATTGATAGAAATCAGAGGTTAGAGAGAGATGTAAAAGAACGATTGGAAACTCCAATTACGAGGAATTTAAAGATAGAAGAAATTGAAAGGTTCAAAAATGGCACACTAGGTGCAGGTTCTGAAACTCTTTCAAACCGAATGAAAATACCATGTCACACACAAGCAACTGAGAGAATTGTTAAATTAGTAACAGAAGCCTCAGAATCTGTATGTGGATATGAAAGAAGGGACGGATTGATTCGGACTAAAATTGAGTGACGTTCCAGAATGAAAACTTTTTATACAAAAAGCGATTACAAAGTACAAACTGAAAGTGCTTAAAAACTCGCACTACTCTTACATATTATAATTATTTGGTGCTTATTAAAACTCAGGAGTGAAATGTAAACGTGACAAAAGAACATATATTATATCTTATTGTAGTCAAAATTAATAAAAAAATAAAAGTTTTGTGTAAATATTCATTTGTATTATCTCACAGTATCTTCAAGTAAACCTGAAATAAGTCAAAATTTTTCAGATTTAATACTGTTTAAACCCTATTGGGGCGCATTTAGATGATGTTCAAGTAATTTTAAACTTTTTATATATGATAAGGAGACCTAATAGTATTGTGTCTACAATGGGCCAATAACAAATTAAAATTTTTAATTGCTATTAAAATTCGTGAAAATTAGCTTAATTTAGCTAAAATTTGGAAATTTTGCGCCCCTTGGGGCGCATGAAGATATAAACTGAGAAGGCCTAATTTTTTTTTACATAATAAGCAATGCAATATGCAACTTTCGAACACCGGGCCGATTTGAAATTTAAAAAATTTAATTGTTCTTAAAATTCGGGAAAATTAGCGTAATTTAGCTAAAATTCGGAAATTTCGAGCCCCTTGGGGCGCATGAAGATATCAACTGAAGGGGCTGAAATTTTTTTTTTACATAATAAGCAATACAATACGCAACTTTCATATACCGGGCCGATTTTGAATTCAAAAATTTTTATTTTTCGCTCCACCCTAATCTGTAAAGTTGAAATATTTTGATTAAATGTAAATTGACCCCTTCTCCCAATTGGGACAGGCAGGGGAATTTTCTTAACAATCTTTTCCTGTATATATAAAAAAAATTCCTCAACTTTTGGCCATTTAAAATGGCCTTCAGTCTTGTGCATCACAGAAACTTCAATTTCTTTTCCATTTACCAGAGTGATGCACCCTGAGTAAAGTGTAGATTCATATTTAACAAATACATAGTCGTGTAATTCTAAATGCATGGGACCCGCCATATTTTCAGAGTAAGCAGACATTTTGCTGTCAGGAACTCCTCAGTAAATAAAATTACAATCTTCTTTTCTGACAGAGATGTGTCAGAAACAATCATTTTATTTGATGCAATTGCTTTGACATGATGCACAGAATAGATACAAGGAATTGGAAGGATTTTTTCCCAATATTCATGCAAAAATGCTAAATGATCTCATCTGATGATACATAAGTCACATGCGCATTTCAGATCAATTCTGAAGCCATTGAAGCGTACTCTTTTGATGTATTTACACGCACCTTCCATGTTTTTATATGTTGCCATACAGTTCTTTTTATCATACCACCGATGCCATCTACTACCCCTTTCCCATTGGACATAGCGAAGAAAAATCTACGTTAACTTTACATCATGCGGTCTTGCTCGAACAAATATAAGTTTGAGAACAGATATTGTTTATTAAATTGTGATATTGACCCATCTGAAAATAGTTTAATGTTTTTAATGCTTGGGTATTCTTGTTTTAAATATTCAAGAAGGTAACTAACAAACTTATATACAGTGAGTTTTGTATGCTCCAAAATATCAGAAATTGTTGCAAAATTTTTAGATATTTCATCGGAAATCTATACATGTGCTGGAAAAATTGTGGCTTGGGGGTTACCCAATGTGCTGATTGGATTTCATTTTGTTATAAAATTGCTGTATTTTCCTAGAAATCCACCTGTATTATAATACTTTCTGTATTAACTTGGGATTTTAACTGCGCAAATGCAATGGCCTGCTCTTTTTTGACGTATGTGTGAAGAAGACAATATTTAACTTGCTTCAATAGTTCCCCAAATATATCTTTAATTGTATACTTAATATTTCCTCCTTTGACATTTTATCACTTTTTTGCCCTGAAAGTACCTTGTTGTAGTAAATTCAATATCAGTTTGTGGCTTGAAAGAAAGAATTTTATTCATGCATTTAGAATACATGCAGCTTTTACAGAGGGATTGAAAACAATCTGCCTTGTGAATCTAGTGCTGACTCGTCTAAAAATTGCTCATTCGACAATTACTAATAATTTTTTTTTACTTCAAGAGGACGCACCCATGTGTCCTCACTGTCTTACTCTGATCTCCTGCCTATAAATCACATTTTAATTGAGTGTACAGGCCTCCGGCACTTGTATAGATTGTATTTTAATTCATCCTCACCCACTTTGACTAACCCCATTGGAGAAACACCTCATGGACAGGGATTGTTGATTTAAATCAGCTTGATTTTGGTCAAGATTTAACACTAGCATTACGGCGTTTTCCGTATACCTATAACTACGATCACCGGTCATTTTGACCGCTTGTCTCGAATAAACGAAAAAGAGCATTTTTGCTAATATTATGTAAGTTAAATCTTGTAAATATACAACATACTTTTTTAATAAGTAAACTATATGGTTAATAAGATAAACAAATGCAAACAAATGCTAATTTAGCATAACAAAGAGTTAAAAAATAAAAAACATTCAAGATTTTAAAAACTTGTTATAGTTTAACAAATTTAAATACAAATTGATTTTGTTTAAAATTAAATAAATATATTACTTACATTATTCGGTTTGACAGCATACACAGATTACTGATTTCTTAATTTCCACAAACATATTTTCTACAGTTTTCACAAATATTCTGAGTTTTGTTGCCTTTACCAGCATTTATTTGGCATTGTTTACGTTTACGGGATGGAGTGTGACAAGCATCAATTTGCAACTGGTTAGAAGAAGAAAGCGTTGGTGTTTTTGATGAAACGTACATCTTTCTGAGCTCCTCAGCTGTATATAAAATGTTGTTATATCCAGTCGTCTCTCTATAAATAATCCATGCATTTATCGCTGCAAAATCAAGAATGTTAAAAAAAATTGAACTGACCAACGTCTGAATGAGGACTTCACAGAATATTTTCTGGCCATCTGGTCTAAAACATCAACTCCATATTTTGTCGTATTGTAAAAATTTACAACTTCAGGTTTTTGTTTTTCATTAGATGAAATTTTCAATGTTGGGTGTAAACTACTCAGGTGCAAGACGTTTTTGTTCTTCTTTCCTTGATAAGGGGTAAGCGTTATATTTTCATGCTTAGCAATCTTACTAGAATACAGCACATCTCTTGTTTTCTTGAAAAAGTTAGGTACTTCTCTTTTTGAACGATTTATTGTACCAACACAGCTTATTCCTGCGTTTCTCATTCCTGCGTTCACTTAAATTTTACTAAATTGAGTGATGTAAAGAAATTGTCCGTTGTCAGGTTTCTTCCAGTGTTGTAGTAAGGTTGAATCAAGCGAAAAGCTGCATGTTCGCCAACCGTTCTACCATAGGGCCTGGTTTCATCCTTACCTAAATACGGAAATCCGTTCAGTAAATATTTTGAATGCACATCAGTCGCCAGCCAAAACTTAATGCCGAATTCTTCCGGCTTTTTAGGCATATACTGAATAAATCGACATCGTGTCTTCATGGGAAACAATTGTTCATCCACAACAATATTTTCCCCCGGTTTATAATTCATCAAGCAATTTTTGATAAATGTATTCCATATACATGAAATAAGGGCAAATGGCTCAGTTTGCAACCTAGTTGACTTCATGTCAAAGCGCAAATACTTCATAATTTCCAAGAACCTATCCCTGGACATTGTCTCAGCGAAGAATTTCGGACCCCAGGACTTTGACCATAAACTTAAAATAGAAAGACCTTTTGCAGCCAAAGCTCTTCGAGCCTACAGCAGTGATATGAAAGCGTCTAACTCATTGAATGACAAAGACCAATTTGGATTTTGGGATTTCTTCCGAGCCTCTTCTTCACTGCACTGTTGAATATGACGCAATATTTTTTCGTTGATAAACAATCTCCATGCACTACTTGCACTGCCATCAACTATTTTTTTTTTTGCTTGCGACGTTGGCCCAGACCCTTCTCGTAAGACATTCTGATGGGGACGTCTCCATGTAACATTTGCCGAAATATTTCCTATTTTCCAAATTGAACCATCATTTGCTGTTTCTTCATCTTTTTTGTTTTCCTCGCACTGGGTACGTCTTAGTTGTTTTCTAGTTCTGTTTGGAAGTTCTTGACTACTTTCTTGATCTTGACTGTTGCCACTGATTTCATTTCTAGAAACTGTACTAGCAGCAGGCAAAGGAATATTTTCTGGATCTAAAATATCATTTTCATTTGGTGTTTCGTGAAAAGACTGAACACTGACATTCACTGAAACAAAATGCAACTCAATATATTTGTATCCGTTGAAAAATAACATTTCTAACACAAAAGAAATGCGCAGTCAGAAGGCGCGCTGCAATTCTAAACAGGTGTCAAACAGGTGTTTTTCCTCTCCTTCCCACCTAAGAAATAATGCTTTGAAATACACAAAGCAATATTTCCCTCACCACAGATGCACCTGCTTATCCATTAGAATAGCGGAGATATCTTTGAAAGTGAAGAAAATAACTTGAATATGTAATTTTCTAGATACGGTCAAAATGACCGGTAGCCGTAATTCTAGGTATACATACTAATACTTTAAAAAATAATTACTTAAATTGAACAAAAAAGATTTTATGTAATATTCTTAGGTTTTTAGGAAAAGTAAAAAAATATTCAGACTATAAACAAAAAATTTACAAAGTTATGATATGTTAAATTGGATTTACGGTCAAAATGACCGCTGCCGTAATTCTAGTGTTAATTCGAGTTAAAGAAGATCTGATATTATATAATTATCAATATCTTCGAACAGAATTCTGGTGCACGGCAGGAAATTCGTTTACTTATAAATCAGCGCATTTTCTTATGTAGGAAGTAAAAAAAATTCGGTTTTGAAGTTGTTCGCTTTTGTAAAATATTTAAAACATAAAAGACAGTGAAACGATCTACTCTGTTTCAACAATGAAACCTTTGTTATAAATACGAGGTAAAGTGAATGTGATATTATAAAATTATCAATACCTTCGAATAGAATTTTTGTGCATGGCTGGAAATTCGTTTACTTATAAATCAGCACATTTTCTTATGTAGGAAGTAAAAAAAAAAAATCGATTTTGAAGTTGTTCGCCATTGTAAAATATTTAAAATATAAAATTCGGTTTTGAAGTTGTTCGTTTTTGTAAAATATTTAAAACATAAAAGACAGTGAAAAGATCTAGTCTGTTTCAACAATGAAACCTTTGTTATAAATACGAGGAAAAGTGGATGTGATATTACAAAATTATCAATATCTTCGAATAGAATTCTGGTGCACGGCTGGAATTTCGTTTACTTATAAATCAGCACATTGTCTAATGTAGGAAGTAAAAAAAATCGATTTTGAAGTTGTTTGGCATTGTAAAATATTTAAAATATAAAATTCGGTTTTGAAGTTGTTCGCTTTTGTAAAATATTTAAAACATAAGAGACAGTGAAACGATCTACTCTGTTTCAACAATGAAACCTTTGTTATAAATACGAAGTAAAGTGGATGTGATATTATAAAATTATCAATATCTTCGAATAGAATTCTGGTGCACGGCTGGAAATTTGTTTACTTATAAATCAACACATTTTCTTATGTAGGAAGTAAAAAAAAATCGGTTTTGAAGTTGTTCGCCATTGTAAAATATTTAAAACATAAAATACAGTGAAACGATGTGCATTTTTCAACAATGAAACCTTTGTTATTAATACGAGTTATAGAAAATCTGATATTATATAATTATCAATATATTCGAATAGAATTCTGGTACACGGCTGGAAATTCGTTTACTTATACATCAGCACATTTTCTTATGTATGAAGTAAAAAAAATCGGTTTTGAAGTTGTCCGCCATTGTAAAATATTTAAAATATAAAATAATGTGAAACGATCTACTCTGTTTCAACAATGAAACCTTTGTTATTAATACGAGTTAAAGAAGATCTGATATTATATAATTATCAATATCTTCGAATAGAATTGTGGTGCACGGCTGGAAATTCGTTTACTTATAAATCAGCACATTTTCTTATGTAGGAAGTAAAAAAAAATCGGTTTTCAAGCTGTTCGCTTTTGTAAAATATTTAAAACATAAAAGACAGTGAAACGATCTACTCTGTTTCAACAATGAAACCTTTATTATAAATACCAGGTAAAGTGGATGTGTTATTATAAAATTATCAACATCTTCGAATAGAATTTTGGTGCACGGCTGGAAATTCGTTTACTTATAAATCAGCACATTTTCTTATGTACGAAGTAAAAAAAATTCGGTTTTGAAGTTGTTCAACTTTGTAAAATATTTAAAATATAAAATAATGTGAAAAGATCTACTCTGTTTCAACAATGAAACCTTTGTTATTAATACGAGTTAAAGAAGATCTGATATTATATAATTATCAATATCTTCGAATAGAATTGTGGTGCACGGCTGGAAATTCGTTTTCTTATAAATCAGCACATTTTCTTATGTAGGAAGTAAAAAAAATTCGGTTTTGAAGTTGTTCGCCATTGTAAAATATTTAAAACATAAAATACAGTGAAAGATATACTCTTTTTCAACAATGAAACCTTTGTTATAAATAAAAGATAAAGGAGATGTGATATTATAAAATTTGCAATATCTTCGAATAGAATTCTGGTGCACGGCTGGAAATTCGTTTACTTATAAATCAGCGCATTTTCTTATGTATGAAATAAAAAAAAATCGGTTCTGAAGTTGTCCGCCATTGTAAAATATTTAAAATATAAAATAATGTGAAACGATATGCATTTTTCAACAATGAAACCTTTGTTATTAATATGAGTTAAAGAAGATCTCATATTATAAATTTTCTGATATCTTCGAATAGAATTCTGGTGCACGGCTGGAAATTCGTTTACTTATAAATCAACACATTTTCTTATGTAGGAAGTAAAAAAAATTCGTTTTTGCAGTTGTTCGCCATTTTAAAATATTTAAAATATAAAATACAGTGAAACGATATACATATTTCAACAATGACAGCTTTCTCATAAAAACGAGGTAAAGTGGATGTGATATTATAAAAGTAGCAATATCTTCGAATAGAATTCTGGTGCATGGCTGGAAATTCGTTTACTTATAAATCAGCACATTTTCTTATGTACGAAGTAAAAAAAATTCGGTTTTGAAGTTGTTCAACTTTGTAAAATATTTCAAACATAAAATACAGTGAAAGATCTACTCTTTTTCAACAATGAAACCTTTGTTATACATAAGAGATAAAGGAGATGTGATATTATAAAATTTGCAATATCTTCGAATAGAATTCTGGTGCACGGCTGGAAAATCGTTTACTTATAAATCAGCGCATTTTCTGATGTATGAAGTAAAAAAAATTCGGTTTGGAAGTTGTCCGCCATTGTAAAATATTTAAAATATAAAATAATGTGAAACGATATGCATTTTTCAACAATGAAACCTTTGTCATAAAAACGAGGTAAAGTGGATGTGATATTATAAAAGTAGCAATATCTTCGAATAGAATTCTGGTTCACGGCTGGAAATTCGTTTACTTATAATTCAGCGCATTTTCTTATGTATGAAGTAAAAAAAAATCGGTTTTGAAGTTGTTCGCCATTGTAAAATATTTAAAACATAAAATACAGTGAAACGATCTACTCTGTTTCAACAATGAAACCTTTGTTATAAAAACGAGGTAAAGTGGATGTGATATTATATAATTATCAGTATCTTCGAATATAATTCTGGTGCACGGCTGGAAATTCGTTTACTTATAAATCAGCGCATTTTCTTATGTATGAAATAAAAAAAAATCGGTTCTGAAGTTGTCCGCCATTGTAAAATATTTAAAATATAAAATAATGTGAAACGATATGCATTTTTCAACAATGAAACCTTTGTTATTAATATGAGTTAAAGAAGATCTCATATTATAAATTTTCTGATATCTTCGAATAGAATTCTGGTGCACGGCTGGAAATTCGTTTACTTATAAATCAACACATTTTCTTATGTAGGAAGTAAAAAAAATTCGTTTTTGCAGTTGTTCGCCATTTTAAAATATTTAAAATATAAAATACAGTGAAACGATATACATATTTCAACAATGACAGCTTTCTCATAAAAACGAGGTAAAGTGGATGTGATATTATAAAAGTAGCAATATCTTCGAATAGAATTCTGGTGCATGGCTGGAAATTCGTTTACTTATAAATCAGCACATTTTCTTATGTACGAAGTAAAAAAAATTCGGTTTTGAAGTTGTTCAACTTTGTAAAATATTTCAAACATAAAATACAGTGAAAGATCTACTCTTTTTCAACAATGAAACCTTTGTTATACATAAGAGATAAAGGAGATGTGATATTATAAAATTTGCAATATCTTCGAATAGAATTCTGGTGCACGGCTGGAAAATCGTTTACTTATAAATCAGCGCATTTTCTGATGTATGAAGTAAAAAAAATTCGGTTTGGAAGTTGTCCGCCATTGTAAAATATTTAAAATATAAAATAATGTGAAACGATATGCATTTTTCAACAATGAAACCTTTGTCATAAAAACGAGGTAAAGTGGATGTGATATTATAAAAGTAGCAATATCTTCGAATAGAATTCTCGTTCACGGCTGGAAATTCGTTTACTTATAATTCAGCGCATTTTCTTATGTATGAAGTAAAAAAAAATCGGTTTTGAAGTTGTTCGCCATTGTAAAATATTTAAAACATAAAATACAGTGAAACGATCTACTCTGTTTCAACAATGAAACCTTTGTTATAAAAACGAGGTAAAGTGGATGTGATATTATATAATTATCAGTATCTTCGAATATAATTCTGGTGCACGGCTGGAAATTCGTTTACTTATAAATCAGCACATTTTCTTATGTAGGAAGTAAAAAAAAAATCGATTTTGAAGTTGTTCGCCATTGTAAAATATTTAAAATATAAAATTCGGTTTTGAAGTTGTTCGCTTTTGTAAAATATTTAAAACATAAAAGACAGTGAAACGATCTACTCTGTTTCAGCAATGAAAACTTTGTTATATATACGAGGTAAAGTGGATCTGATATTATAAATTTTCCAATATCTTCGAATAGAATTCTGGTGCACGGCTGGAAATTCGTTTACTTATAAATCAGCACATTTTCTTATGTAGGAAGTAAAAAAAATTCGGTTTTGGAGTTGTTCGCCATTGTAAAATATTTAAAACATAAAATACAGTGAAAGATCTACTCTTTTTCAACAATGAAACCTTTGTTATAAATAAGAGATCAAGGAGATGTGATATTATAAAATTTGCAATATCTTCGAATAGAATTCTGGTGCACGGCTGGAAATTCGTTTACTTATAAATCAGCGCATTTTCTTATGTATGAAGTAAAAAAAAATCGGTTTGAAGTTGTCCGCCATTGTAAAATATTTAAAATATAAAATAATGTGAAACGATATGCATTTTTCAACAATGAAACCTTTGTTATTAATACGAGTTAAAGAAGATCTGATATTATAAATTTTCCAATATCTTCGAATAGAATTCTGGTGCATGGCTGGAAATTCGTTTACTTATAAATCAGCACATATTCTTATGTAGGAATTAAAAAAAAATCGGTTTTGAAGTTGTTCGCCATTGTAAAATATTTAAAACATAAAATACAGTGAAACGATGTGCATTTTTCAACTATGAAACCTTTGTTATTAATACGAGTTATAGAAAATCTGATATTATATAATTATCAATATCTTCGAATAGAATTCTGGTGCACGGCTGGAAATTCGTTTACTTATAAATCAACACATTTTCTTATGTAGGAAGTAAAAAAAAATTCGGTTTTGAAGTTGTTCGCCATTGTAAAATATTTAAAACATAAAATACAGTGAAAGATCTACTCTTTTTCAACAATGAAACCTTTGTTATAAATAAGAGATAAAGGAGATGTGATATTATAAAATTTGCAATATCTTCGAATAGAATTCTGGTGCACGGCTGGAAATTCGTTTACTTATAAATCAGCGCATTTTCTTATGTATGAAGTAAAAAAAAATCGGTTTTGAAGTTGTCCGCCATTGTAAATATTTAAAATATAAAATAATGTGAAACGATATGCATTTTTCAACAATGAAACCTTTGTTATTTATATGAGTTAAAGAAGATCTCATATTATAAATTTTTCAATATCTTCGAATAGAATTCTGGTGCACGGCTGGAAATTCGTTTACTTATAAATCAGCACATTTTCTTATGTAGGAATTTAAAAAAATTCGGTTTTGAAGTTGTTCGCCATTGTAAAATATTTAAAACTTAAAATACAGTGAAACGATCTACTCTGTTTCAACAATGAAACCTTTGTTATAAATACGAGGTAAAGTGGATGTGATATTATAAAATTATCAGTATCTTCGAATAGAATTCTGGTGCACGGCTGGAAATTCGTTTACTTATAAATCAGCACATTTTCTTATGTAGGAAGTAAAAAAAATTCGGTTTTGAAGTTGTTCAACATTGTAAAATATTTAAAACATAAAATACAGTGAAAGATCTACTCTTTTTCAACAATGAAACCTTTGTTCTAAATAAGAGATCAAGGAGATATGATATTATAAAATTTGCAATATCTTCGAATAGAATTCTGGTGCACGGCTGGAAATTCGTTTACTTATAAATCAACACATTTTCTTATGTAGGAAGTAAAAAAAATTCGGTTTTGAAGTTGTTCAACTTTGTAAAATATTTAAAACATAAAATACAGTGAAAGATCTACTCTTTTTCAACAATGAAACCTTTGTTCTAAATAAGAGATCAAGGAGATGTGATATTATAAAATTTGCAATATCTTCGAATAGAATTCTGGTGCACGGCTGGAAATTCGTTTACTTATAAATCAGCGCATTTTCTTATGTATGAAGAAATAAAAATCGGTTTTGAAGTTGTCCGCCATTGTAAAATATTTAAAATATAAAATAATATGAAACGATATGCATTTTTCAACAATGAAACCTTTGTTATTAATACGAGTTAAAGAAGATCTGATATTATATAATTATCAATATCTTCGAATAGAATTTTGGTGCACGGCTGGAAATTCGTTTACTTATAAATCAGCACATTTTCTTATGTAGGAAGTAAAAAAAAATCGATTTTGAAGTTGTTCGCCATTGTAAAATATTTAAAATATAAAATTCGGTTTTGAAGTTGTTCGCCATTGTAAAATATTTAAAACATAAAATACAGTGAAAGATCTACTCTTTTTCAACAATGAAACCTTTGTTATAAATAAGAGATAAAGGAGATGTGATATTATGAAATTTGCAATATCTTCGAATAGAATTCTGGTGCACGGCTGGAAATTCGTTTACTTATAAATCAGCGCATTTTCTTATGTATGAAGTTAAAAAAAATCGGTTTTGAAGTTGTCCGCCATTGTGAAATATTTAAAATATAAAATAATGTGAAACGATATGCATTTTTCAACAATGAAACCTTTGTTATTAATACGAGTTAAAGAAGATCTGATATTATATAATTATCAATATCTTCGAATAGAATTCTGGTGCACGGCTGGAAATTCGTTTACTTATAAATCAGCACATTTTCTTATGTAGGAATTAAAAAAAATTCGGTTTTGAAGTTGTTCGCCATTGTAAAATATTTAAAATATAAAATACAGTGAAACGATGTGCATTTTTCAACAATGAAACCTTTGTTATTAATACGAGTTATAGAAAATCTGATATTATATAATTATCAATATCTTCGAATAGAATTCTGGTGCACGGCTGGAAATTCGTTTACTTATAAATCAACACATTTTCTTATGTAGGAAGTAAAAAAAATTCGGTTTTGGAGTTGTTCGCCATTGTAAAATATTTAAAACATAAAATACAGTGAAAGATCTACTCTTTTTCAACAATGAAAACTTTGTTATAAATAAGAGATAAAGGAGATGTGATATTATAAAATTTGCAATATCTTCGAATAGAATTCTGGTGCACGGCTGGAAATTCGTTTACTTATAAATCAGCGCATTTTCTTATGTATGAAGTTAAAAAAAATCGGTTTTGAAGTTGTTCGCCATTGTAAAATATTTAAAATATAAAATTCGGTTTTGAAGTTGTTCGTTTTTGTAAAATATTTAAAACATAAAAGACATTGAAAAGATCTAGTCTGTTTCAACAATGAAACCTTTGTTATAAATACGAGGAAAAGTGGATGTGATATTACAAAATTATCAATATCTTCGAATAGAATTCTGGTGCACGGCTGGAATTTCGTTTACTTATAAATCAGCACATTGTCTAATGTAGGAAGTAAAAAAAATCGATTTTGAAGTTGTTTGGCATTGTAAAATATTTAAAATATAAAATTCGGTTTTGAAGTTGTTCGCCATTGTAAAATATTTAAAACATAAAATACAGTGAAAGATCTACTCTTTTTCAACAATGAAACCTTTGTTATAAATAAGAGATAAAGGAGATGTGATATTATAAAATTTGCAATATCTTCGAATAGAATTCTGGTGCACGGCTGGAAATTCGTTTACTTATAAATCAGCGCATTTTCTTATGTATGAAGAAAAAAAAATTCGGTTTTGAAGTTGTCCGCCATTGTAAAATATTTAAAATATAAAATAATATGAAACGATATGCATTTTTCAACAATGAAACCTTTGTTATTAATACGAGTTAAAGAAGATCTGATATTATATAATTATCAATATCTTCGAATAGAATTTTGGTGCACGGCTGGAAATTCGTTTACTTATAAATCAGCACATTTTCTTATGTAGGAAGTAAAAAAAAAATCGATTTTGAAGTTGTTCGCCATTGTAAAATATTTAAAATATAAAATTCGGTTTTGAAGTTGTTCGCTTTTGTAAAATATTTAAAACATAAAAGACAGTGAAACGATCTACTCTGTTTCAGCAATGAAAACTTTGTTATATATACGAGGTAAAGTGGATCTGATATTATAAATTTTCCAATATCTTCGAATAGAATTCTGGTGCACGGCTGGAAATTCGTTTACTTATAAATCAGCACATTTTCTTATGTAGGAATTAAAAAAAATTCGGTTTTGAAGTTGTTCGCCATTGTAAAATATTTAAAATATAAAATACAGTGAAACGATGTGCCTTTTTCAACAATGAAACCTTTGTTATTAATACGAGTTATAGAAAATCTGATATTATATAATTATCAATATCTTCGAATAGAATTCTGGTGCACGGCTGGAAATTCGTTTACTTATAAATCAACACATTTTCTTACGTAGGAAGTAAAAAAAATTCGGTTTTGGAGTTGTTCGCCATTGTAAAATATTTAAAACATAAAATACAGTGAAAGATCTACTCTTTTTCAACAATGAAACCTTTGTTATAAATAAGAGATCAAGGAGATGTGATATTATAAAATTTGCAATATCTTCGAATAGAATTCTGGTGCACGGCTGGAAATTCGTTTACTTATAAATCAGCGCATTTTCTTATGTATGAAGTAAAAAAAAAACGGTTTGAAGTTGTCCGCCATTGTAAAATATTTAAAATATAAAATAATGTGAAACGATATGCATTTTTCAACAATGAAACCTTTGTTATTAATACGAGTTAAAGAAGATCTGATATTATAAATTTTCCAATATCTTCGAATAGAATTCTGGTGCACGGCTGGAAATTCGTTTACTTATAAATCAGCACATATTCTTATGTAGGAATTAAAAAAAAATCGGTTTTGAAGTTGTTCGCCATTGTAAATTATTTAAAACATAAAATACAGTGAAACGATGTGCATTTTTCAACTATGAAACCTTTGTTATTAATACGAGTTATAGAAAATCTGATTTTATATAATTATCAATATCTTCGAATAGAATTCTGGTGCACGGCTGGAAATTCGTTTACTTATAAATCAACACATTTTCTTATGTAGGAAGTAAAAAAAAATTCGGTTTTGAAGTTGTTCGCCATTGTAAAATATTTAAAACATAAAATACAGTGAAAGATCTACTCTTTTTCAACAATGAAACATTTGTTATAAATAAGAGATAAAGGAGATGTGATATTATAAAATTTGCAATATCTTCGAATAGAATTCTGGTGCACGGCTGGAAATTCGTTTACTTATAAATCAGCGCATTTTCTTATGTATGAAGTAAATAAAAATCGGTTTTGAAGTTGTCCGCCATTGTAAAATATTTAAAATATAAAATAATGTGAAACGATATGCATTTTTCAACAATGAAACCTTTGTTATTTATATGAGTTAAAGAAGATCTCATATTATAAATTTTTCAGTATCTTCGAATAGAATTCTGGTGCTCGGCTGGAAATTCGTTTACTTATAAATCAGCACATTTTCTTATGTAGGAATTTAAAAAAATTCGGTTTTGAAGTTGTTCGCCATTGTAAAATATTTAAAACTTAAAATACAGTGAAACGATCTACTCTGTTTCAACAATGAAACCTTTGTTATAAATACGAGGTAAAGTGGATGTGATATTATAAAATTATCAGTATCTTCGAATAGAATTCTGGTGCACGGCTGGAAATTCGTTTACTTATAAATCAGCACATTTTCTTATGTAGGAAGTAAAAAAAATTCGGTTTTGAAGTTGTTCAACTTTGTAAAATATTTAAAACATAAAATACAGTGAAAGATCTACTCTTTTTCAACAATGAAACCTTTGTTCTAAATAAGAGATCAAGGAGATATGATATTATAAAATTTGCAATATCTTCGAATAGAATTCTGGTGCACGGCTGGAAATTCGTTTACTTATAAATCAACACATTTTCTTATGTAGGAAGTAAAAAAAATTCGGTTTTGAAGTTGTTCAACTTTGTAAAATATTTAAAACATAAAATACAGTGAAAGATCTACTCTTTTTCAACAATGAAACCTTTGTTCTAAATAAGAGATCAAGGAGATGTGATATTATAAAATTTGCAATATCTTCGAATAGAATTCTGGTGCACGGCTGGAAATTCGTTTACTTATAAATCAGCGCATTTTCTTATGTATGAAGAAAAAAAAAATCGGTTTTGAAGTTGTCCGCCATTGTAAAATATTTAAAATATAAAATAATATGAAACGATATGCATTTTTCAACAATGAAACCTTTGTTATTAATACGAGTTAAAGAAGATCTGATATTATATAATTATCAATATCTTCGAATAGAATTTTGGTGCACGGCTGGAAATTCGTTTACTTATAAATCAGCACATTTTCTTATGTAGGAAGTAAAAAAAAAATCGATTTTGAAGTTGTTCGCCATTGTAAAATATTTAAAATATAAAATTCGGTTTTGAAGTTGTTCGCCATTGTAAAATATTTAAAACATAAAATACAGTGAAAGATCTACTCTTTTTCAACAATGAAACCTTTGTTATAAATAAGAGATAAAGGAGATGTGATATTATAAAATTTGCAATATCTTCGAATAGAATTCTGGTGCACGGCTGGAAATTCATTTACTTATAAATCAGCGCATTTTCTTATGTATGAAGTTAAAAAAAATCGGTTTTGAAGTTGTCCGCCATTGTGAAATATTTAAAATATAAAATAATGTGAAACGATATGCATTTTTCAACAATGAAACCTTTGTTATTAATACGAGTTAAAGAAGATCTGATATTATATAATTATCAATATCTTCGAATAGAATTCTGGTGCACGGCTGGAAATTCGTTTACTTATAAATCAGCACATTTTCTTATGTAGGAATTAAAAAAAATTCGGTTTTGAAGTTGTTCGCCATTGTAAAATATTTAAAATATAAAATACAGTGAAACGATGTGCATTTTTCAACAATGAAACCTTTGTTATTAATACGAGTTATAGAAAATCTGATATTATATAATTATCAATATCTTCGAATAGAATTCTGGTGCATGACTGGAAATTCGTTTACTTATAAATCAGCGCATTTTCTTATGTCTGAAGTAAAAAAAATTCGATTTTGAAGTTGTCCGCCATTGTAAAATATTTAAAATATAAAATAATGTGAAACGATCTACTCTGTTTCAACAATGAAACCTTTGTTATTAATACGAGTTAAAGAAGATCTGATATTATATAATTATCAATATCTTCGAATAGAATTTTGGTGCACGGCTGGAAATTCGTTTACTTATAAATCAGCGCATTTTCTTATGTATGAAGTAAAAAAAAATCGGTTTGAAGTTGTCCGCCATTGTAAAATATTTAAAATATAAAATAATGTGAAACGATATGCATTTTTCAACAATGAAACCTTTGTTATTAATACGAGTTAAAGAAGATCTGATATTATAAATTTTCCAATATCTTCGAATAGAATTCTGGTGCATGGCTGGAAATTCGTTTACTTATAAATCAGCACATATTCTTATGTAGGAATTAAAAAAAAATCGGTTTTGAAGTTGTTCGCCATTGTAAAATATTTAAAACATAAAATACAGTGAAACGATGTGCATTTTTCAACTATGAAACCTTTGTTATTAATACGAGTTATAGAAAATCTGATATTATATAATTATCAATATCTTCGAATAGAATTCTGGTGCACGGCTGGAAATTCGTTTACTTATAAATCAACACATTTTCTTATGTAGGAAGTAAAAAAAAATTCGGTTTTGAAGTTGTTCGCCATTGTAAAATATTTAAAACATAAAATACAGTGAAAGATCTACTCTTTTTCAACAATGAAACCTTTGTTATAAATAAGAGATAAAGGAGATGTGATATTATAAAATTTGCAATATCTTCGAATAGAATTCTGGTGCACGGCTGGAAATTCGTTTACTTATAAATCAGCGCATTTTCTTATGTATGAAGTAAAAAAAAATCGGTTTTGAAGTTGTCCGCCATTGTAAATATTTAAAATATAAAATAATGTGAAACGATATGCATTTTTCAACAATGAAACCTTTGTTATTTATATGAGTTAAAGAAGATCTCATATTATAAATTTTTCAATATCTTCGAATAGAATTCTGGTGCACGGCTGGAAATTCGTTTACTTATAAATCAGCACATTTTCTTATGTAGGAATTTAAAAAAATTCGGTTTTGAAGTTGTTCGCCATTGTAAAATATTTAAAACTTAAAATACAGTGAAACGATCTACTCTGTTTCAACAATGAAACCTTTGTTATAAATACGAGGTAAAGTGGATGTGATATTATAAAATTATCAGTATCTTCGAATAGAATTCTGGTGCACGGCTGGAAATTCGTTTACTTATAAATCAGCACATTTTCTTATGTAGGAAGTAAAAAAAATTCGGTTTTGAAGTTGTTCAACATTGTAAAATATTTAAAACATAAAATACAGTGAAAGATCTACTCTTTTTCAACAATGAAACCTTTGTTCTAAATAAGAGATCAAGGAGATATGATATTATAAAATTTGCAATATCTTCGAATAGAATTCTGGTGCACGGCTGGAAATTCGTTTACTTATAAATCAACACATTTTCTTATGTAGGAAGTAAAAAAAATTCGGTTTTGAAGTTGTTCAACTTTGTAAAATATTTAAAACATAAAATACAGTGAAAGATCTACTCTTTTTCAACAATGAAACCTTTGTTCTAAATAAGAGATCAAGGAGATGTGATATTATAAAATTTGCAATATCTTCGAATAGAATTCTGGTGCACGGCTGGAAATTCGTTTACTTATAAATCAGCGCATTTTCTTATGTATGAAGAAATAAAAATCGGTTTTGAAGTTGTCCGCCATTGTAAAATATTTAAAATATAAAATAATATGAAACGATATGCATTTTTCAACAATGAAACCTTTGTTATTAATACGAGTTAAAGAAGATCTGATATTATATAATTATCAATATCTTCGAATAGAATTTTGGTGCACGGCTGGAAATTCGTTTACTTATAAATCAGCACATTTTCTTATGTATGAAGTAAAAAAAAATCGGTTTGAAGTTGTCCGCCATTGTAAAATATTTAAAATATAAAATAATGTGAAACGATATGCATTTTTCAACAATGAAACCTTTGTTATTAATACGAGTTAAAGAAGATCTGATATTATAAATTTTCCAATATCTTCGAATAGAATTCTGGTGCATGGCTGGAAATTCGTTTACTTATAAATCAGCACATATTCTTATGTAGGAATTAAAAAAAAATCGGTTTTGAAGTTGTTCGCCATTGTAAAATATTTAAAACATAAAATACAGTGAAACGATGTGCATTTTTCAACTATGAAACCTTTGTTATTAATACGAGTTATAGAAAATCTGATATTATATAATTATCAATATCTTCGAATAGAATTCTGGTGCACGGCTGGAAATTCGTTTACTTATAAATCAACACATTTTCTTATGTAGGAAGTAAAAAAAAATTCGGTTTTGAAGTTGTTCGCCATTGTAAAATATTTAAAACATAAAATACAGTGAAAGATCTACTCTTTTTCAACAATGAAACCTTTGTTATAAATAAGAGATAAAGGAGATGTGATATTATAAAATTTGCAATATCTTCGAATAGAATTCTGGTGCACGGCTGGAAATTCGTTTACTTATAAATCAGCGCATTTTCTTATGTATGAAGTAAAAAAAAATCGGTTTTGAAGTTGTCCGCCATTGTAAATATTTAAAATATAAAATAATGTGAAACGATATGCATTTTTCAACAATGAAACCTTTGTTATTTATATGAGTTAAAGAAGATCTCATATTATAAATTTTTCAATATCTTCGAATAGAATTCTGGTGCACGGCTGGAAATTCGTTTACTTATAAATCAGCACATTTTCTTATGTAGGAATTTAAAAAAATTCGGTTTTGAAGTTGTTCGCCATTGTAAAATATTTAAAACTTAAAATACAGTGAAACGATCTACTCTGTTTCAACAATGAAACCTTTGTTATAAATACGAGGTAAAGTGGATGTGATATTATAAAATTATCAGTATCTTCGAATAGAATTCTGGTGCACGGCTGGAAATTCGTTTACTTATAAATCAGCACATTTTCTTATGTAGGAAGTAAAAAAAATTCGGTTTTGAAGTTGTTCAACATTGTAAAATATTTAAAACATAAAATACAGTGAAAGATCTACTCTTTTTCAACAATGAAACCTTTGTTCTAAATAAGAGATCAAGGAGATATGATATTATAAAATTTGCAATATCTTCGAATAGAATTCTGGTGCACGGCTGGAAATTCGTTTACTTATAAATCAACACATTTTCTTATGTAGGAAGTAAAAAAAATTCGGTTTTGAAGTTGTTCAACTTTGTAAAATATTTAAAACATAAAATACAGTGAAAGATCTACTCTTTTTCAACAATGAAACCTTTGTTCTAAATAAGAGATCAAGGAGATGTGATATTATAAAATTTGCAATATCTTCGAATAGAATTCTGGTGCACGGCTGGAAATTCGTTTACTTATAAATCAGCGCATTTTCTTATGTATGAAGAAATAAAAATCGGTTTTGAAGTTGTCCGCCATTGTAAAATATTTAAAATATAAAATAATATGAAACGATATGCATTTTTCAACAATGAAACCTTTGTTATTAATACGAGTTAAAGAAGATCTGATATTATATAATTATCAATATCTTCGAATAGAATTTTGGTGCACGGCTGGAAATTCGTTTACTTATAAATCAGCACATTTTCTTATGTAGGAAGTAAAAAAAAATCGATTTTGAAGTTGTTCGCCATTGTAAAATATTTAAAATATAAAATTCGGTTTTGAAGTTGTTCGCCATTGTAAAATATTTAAAACATAAAATACAGTGAAAGATCTACTCTTTTTCAACAATGAAACCTTTGTTATAAATAAGAGATAAAGGAGATGTGATATTATGAAATTTGCAATATCTTCGAATAGAATTCTGGTGCACGGCTGGAAATTCGTTTACTTATAAATCAGCGCATTTTCTTATGTATGAAGTTAAAAAAAATCGGTTTTGAAGTTGTCCGCCATTGTGAAATATTTAAAATATAAAATAATGTGAAACGATATGCATTTTTCAACAATGAAACCTTTGTTATTAATACGAGTTAAAGAAGATCTGATATTATATAATTATCAATATCTTCGAATAGAATTCTGGTGCACGGCTGGAAATTCGTTTACTTATAAATCAGCACATTTTCTTATGTAGGAATTAAAAAAAATTCGGTTTTGAAGTTGTTCGCCATTGTAAAATATTTAAAATATAAAATACAGTGAAACGATGTGCATTTTTCAACAATGAAACCTTTGTTATTAATACGAGTTATAGAAAATCTGATATTATATAATTATCAATATCTTCGAATAGAATTCTGGTGCACGGCTGGAAATTCGTTTACTTATAAATCAACACATTTTCTTATGTAGGAAGTAAAAAAAATTCGGTTTTGGAGTTGTTCGCCATTGTAAAATATTTAAAACATAAAATACAGTGAAAGATCTACTCTTTTTCAACAATGAAAACTTTGTTATAAATAAGAGATAAAGGAGATGTGATATTATAAAATTTGCAATATCTTCGAATAGAATTCTGGTGCACGGCTGGAAATTCGTTTACTTATAAATCAGCGCATTTTCTTATGTATGAAGTTAAAAAAAATCGGTTTTGAAGTTGTTCGCCATTGTAAAATATTTAAAATATAAAATTCGGTTTTGAAGTTGTTCGTTTTTGTAAAATATTTAAAACATAAAAGACATTGAAAAGATCTAGTCTGTTTCAACAATGAAACCTTTGTTATAAATACGAGGAAAAGTGGATGTGATATTACAAAATTATCAATATCTTCGAATAGAATTCTGGTGCACGGCTGGAATTTCGTTTACTTATAAATCAGCACATTGTCTAATGTAGGAAGTAAAAAAAATCGATTTTGAAGTTGTTTGGCATTGTAAAATATTTAAAATATAAAATTCGGTTTTGAAGTTGTTCGCCATTGTAAAATATTTAAAACATAAAATACAGTGAAAGATCTACTCTTTTTCAACAATGAAACCTTTGTTATAAATAAGAGATAAAGGAGATGTGATATTATAAAATTTGCAATATCTTCGAATAGAATTCTGGTGCACGGCTGGAAATTCGTTTACTTATAAATCAGCGCATTTTCTTATGTATGAAGAAAAAAAAATTCGGTTTTGAAGTTGTCCGCCATTGTAAAATATTTAAAATATAAAATAATATGAAACGATATGCATTTTTCAACAATGAAACCTTTGTTATTAATACGAGTTAAAGAAGATCTGATATTATATAATTATCAATATCTTCGAATAGAATTTTGGTGCACGGCTGGAAATTCGTTTACTTATAAATCAGCACATTTTCTTATGTAGGAAGTAAAAAAAAAATCGATTTTGAAGTTGTTCGCCATTGTAAAATATTTAAAATATAAAATTCGGTTTTGAAGTTGTTCGCTTTTGTAAAATATTTAAAACATAAAAGACAGTGAAACGATCTACTCTGTTTCAGCAATGAAAACTTTGTTATATATACGAGGTAAAGTGGATCTGATATTATAAATTTTCCAATATCTTCGAATAGAATTCTGGTGCACGGCTGGAAATTCGTTTACTTATAAATCAGCACATTTTCTTATGTAGGAATTAAAAAAAATTCGGTTTTGAAGTTGTTCGCCATTGTAAAATATTTAAAATATAAAATACAGTGAAACGATGTGCCTTTTTCAACAATGAAACCTTTGTTATTAATACGAGTTATAGAAAATCTGATATTATATAATTATCAATATCTTCGAATAGAATTCTGGTGCACGGCTGGAAATTCGTTTACTTATAAATCAACACATTTTCTTACGTAGGAAGTAAAAAAAATTCGGTTTTGGAGTTGTTCGCCATTGTAAAATATTTAAAACATAAAATACAGTGAAAGATCTACTCTTTTTCAACAATGAAACCTTTGTTATAAATAAGAGATCAAGGAGATGTGATATTATAAAATTTGCAATATCTTCGAATAGAATTCTGGTGCACGGCTGGAAATTCGTTTACTTATAAATCAGCGCATTTTCTTATGTATGAAGTAAAAAAAAAACGGTTTGAAGTTGTCCGCCATTGTAAAATATTTAAAATATAAAATAATGTGAAACGATATGCATTTTTCAACAATGAAACCTTTGTTATTAATACGAGTTAAAGAAGATCTGATATTATAAATTTTCCAATATCTTCGAATAGAATTCTGGTGCACGGCTGGAAATTCGTTTACTTATAAATCAGCACATATTCTTATGTAGGAATTAAAAAAAAATCGGTTTTGAAGTTGTTCGCCATTGTAAATTATTTAAAACATAAAATACAGTGAAACGATGTGCATTTTTCAACTATGAAACCTTTGTTATTAATACGAGTTATAGAAAATCTGATTTTATATAATTATCAATATCTTCGAATAGAATTCTGGTGCACGGCTGGAAATTCGTTTACTTATAAATCAACACATTTTCTTATGTAGGAAGTAAAAAAAAATTCGGTTTTGAAGTTGTTCGCCATTGTAAAATATTTAAAACATAAAATACAGTGAAAGATCTACTCTTTTTCAACAATGAAACATTTGTTATAAATAAGAGATAAAGGAGATGTGATATTATAAAATTTGCAATATCTTCGAATAGAATTCTGGTGCACGGCTGGAAATTCGTTTACTTATAAATCAGCGCATTTTCTTATGTATGAAGTAAATAAAAATCGGTTTTGAAGTTGTCCGCCATTGTAAAATATTTAAAATATAAAATAATGTGAAACGATATGCATTTTTCAACAATGAAACCTTTGTTATTTATATGAGTTAAAGAAGATCTCATATTATAAATTTTTCAGTATCTTCGAATAGAATTCTGGTGCTCGGCTGGAAATTCGTTTACTTATAAATCAGCACATTTTCTTATGTAGGAATTTAAAAAAATTCGGTTTTGAAGTTGTTCGCCATTGTAAAATATTTAAAACTTAAAATACAGTGAAACGATCTACTCTGTTTCAACAATGAAACCTTTGTTATAAATACGAGGTAAAGTGGATGTGATATTATAAAATTATCAGTATCTTCGAATAGAATTCTGGTGCACGGCTGGAAATTCGTTTACTTATAAATCAGCACATTTTCTTATGTAGGAAGTAAAAAAAATTCGGTTTTGAAGTTGTTCAACTTTGTAAAATATTTAAAACATAAAATACAGTGAAAGATCTACTCTTTTTCAACAATGAAACCTTTGTTCTAAATAAGAGATCAAGGAGATATGATATTATAAAATTTGCAATATCTTCGAATAGAATTCTGGTGCACGGCTGGAAATTCGTTTACTTATAAATCAACACATTTTCTTATGTAGGAAGTAAAAAAAATTCGGTTTTGAAGTTGTTCAACTTTGTAAAATATTTAAAACATAAAATACAGTGAAAGATCTACTCTTTTTCAACAATGAAACCTTTGTTCTAAATAAGAGATCAAGGAGATGTGATATTATAAAATTTGCAATATCTTCGAATAGAATTCTGGTGCACGGCTGGAAATTCGTTTACTTATAAATCAGCGCATTTTCTTATGTATGAAGAAAAAAAAAATCGGTTTTGAAGTTGTCCGCCATTGTAAAATATTTAAAATATAAAATAATATGAAACGATATGCATTTTTCAACAATGAAACCTTTGTTATTAATACGAGTTAAAGAAGATCTGATATTATATAATTATCAATATCTTCGAATAGAATTTTGGTGCACGGCTGGAAATTCGTTTACTTATAAATCAGCACATTTTCTTATGTAGGAAGTAAAAAAAAAATCGATTTTGAAGTTGTTCGCCATTGTAAAATATTTAAAATATAAAATTCGGTTTTGAAGTTGTTCGCCATTGTAAAATATTTAAAACATAAAATACAGTGAAAGATCTACTCTTTTTCAACAATGAAACCTTTGTTATAAATAAGAGATAAAGGAGATGTGATATTATAAAATTTGCAATATCTTCGAATAGAATTCTGGTGCACGGCTGGAAATTCATTTACTTATAAATCAGCGCATTTTCTTATGTATGAAGTTAAAAAAAATCGGTTTTGAAGTTGTCCGCCATTGTGAAATATTTAAAATATAAAATAATGTGAAACGATATGCATTTTTCAACAATGAAACCTTTGTTATTAATACGAGTTAAAGAAGATCTGATATTATATAATTATCAATATCTTCGAATAGAATTCTGGTGCACGGCTGGAAATTCGTTTACTTATAAATCAGCACATTTTCTTATGTAGGAATTAAAAAAAATTCGGTTTTGAAGTTGTTCGCCATTGTAAAATATTTAAAATATAAAATACAGTGAAACGATGTGCATTTTTCAACAATGAAACCTTTGTTATTAATACGAGTTATAGAAAATCTGATATTATATAATTATCAATATCTTCGAATAGAATTCTGGTGCATGACTGGAAATTCGTTTACTTATAAATCAGCGCATTTTCTTATGTCTGAAGTAAAAAAAATTCGATTTTGAAGTTGTCCGCCATTGTAAAATATTTAAAATATAAAATAATGTGAAACGATCTACTCTGTTTCAACAATGAAACCTTTGTTATTAATACGAGTTAAAGAAGATCTGATATTATATAATTATCAATATCTTCGAATAGAATTTTGGTGCACGGCTGGAAATTCGTTTACTTATAAATCAGCACATTTTCTTATGTAGAAAGTAAAAAAAATTCGGTTTTGAAGTTGTTCGCTTTTGTAAAATATTTAAAACATAAAAGACAGTGAAACGATCTACTCTGTTTCAACAATGAAACCTTTGTTATAAATACGAGGTAAAGTGGATGTGATATTATAAAATTATCAACATCTTCGAATAGAATTTTGGTGCACGGCTGGAAATTCGTTTACTTATAAATCAGCACATTTTCTTATGTAGGAAGTAAAAAAAAATCGATTTTGAAGTTGTTGCCATTGTAAAATATTTAAAATATAAAATTCGGTTTTGAAGTTGCTCGCTTTTGTAAAATATTTAAAACATAAAAGACAGTGAAACGATCTACTCTGTTTCAACAATGAAACCTTTGTTATAAATACGAGGTAAAGTGGATGTGATATTATAAAATTATCAACATCTTCGAATAGAATTTTGGTGCACGGCTGGAAATTCGTTTACTTATAAATCAGCACATTTTCTTATGTATGAAGTAAAAAAAATTCGGTTTTGAAGTTGTTCGCCATTGTAAAATATTTAACATATAAAATAATGTAAAACGATATGCATTTTTCAACAATGAAACCTTTGTCAGTAATACGAGTTAAAGTGGATGTGATATTATAAAATTATAAAGATCTTCGAATAGAATTCTGGTGCACGGCTGGAAATTCGTTTACTTATAAATCAGCACATTTTCTTATGTACGAAGTAAAAAAAATTCGGTTTTGAAGTTGTTCAACTTTGTAAAATATTTAAAACATAAAATACAGTGAAAGATCTACTCTTTTTCAACAATGAAACCTTTGTTATAAATACGAGGTAAAGTGGATGTGATATTATAAAATTATCAGTATCTTCGAATAGAATTCTGGTGCACGGCTGGAAATTCGTTTACATATAAATCAGCACATTTTCTTATGTAGGAAGTAAAAAAAAATCGATTTTGAAGTTGTTCGCCATTGTAAAATATTTAAAATATAAAATACAGTGAAAGATCTACTCTTTTTCAACAATGAAACCTTTGTTATTAAAACGAGTTAAAGAAGATCTGATATTATATAATTATCAATATCTTCGAATGGAATTCTGGTGCACGGCTGGAAATTCGTTTACTTATAAAGCAGAACATTTTCTTATGTAGGAAGTAAAAAAAATTGGGTTTTGAAGTTGTTCGCCTTCGTAAAATATTTAATATATAAAATACAGTGAAAGATCTACTCTTTTTCAACAATGAAACCTTTGTTATTAATACGAGTTAAAGAAGATCTGATATTATATAACTATCGATATCTTCGAATAGAATTCTGGTGCACGGCTGGAAATTCGTTTACTTATAAATCAGCACATTTTCTTATGTATGAAGTAAAAAAAATTCGGTTTTAAAGTTGTCCGAGATTGTAAAATATTTAAAATATAAAATAATGTGAAACGATCTACTCTGTTTCAACAATGAAACCTTTGTTATAAATACGAGGAAAAGTGGATGTGATATTATAAAATTATCAGTACCTTCGAATAGAATTCTGGTGCACGGCTGGAAATTCGTTTACTTATAAATCAGCACATTTTCTTATGTAGGAAGTAAAAAAAATTGGGTTTTGAAGTTGTTCGCCTTCGTAAAATATTTAATATATAAAATACAGTGAAAGATCTACTCTTTTTCAACAATGAAACCTTTGTTATTAATACGAGTTAAAGAAGATCTGATATTATATAACTATCGATATCTTCGAATAGAATTGTGGTGCACGGCTGGAAATTCGTTTACTTATAAATCAGCACATTTTCTTATGTATGAAGTAAAAAAAATTCGGTTTTAAAGTTGTCCGAGATTGTAAAATATTTAAAATATAAAATAATGTGAAACGATCTACTCTGTTTCAACAATGAAACCTTTGTTATTAATACGAGTTAAAGAAGATCTCATATTATAAATTTTCCAATATATTCGAATAGAATTCTGGTGCAGGGCTGGAAATTCGTTTACTTATAAATCAGCACATTTTCTTATGTAGGAAGTAAAAAAAAATCGATTTTGAAGTTGTTCGCCATTGTAAAATATTTAAAATATAAAATACAGTGAAACGATGTGCATTTTTCAACAATGAAACCTTTGTTATTAATACGAGTTATAGAAAATCTGATATTATATAATTATCAATATCTTCGAATAGAATTCTGGTGCAGGGCTGGAAATTCGTTTACTTATAAATCAACACATTTTCTTATGTAGGAAGTGAAAAAAATTCGGTTTTGAAGTTGTTCGCCATTGTAAAATATTTAAAACATAAAATACAGTGAAACGATCTACTCTGTTTCAACAATGAAACCTTTGTTATAAATACGAGGTAAAGTGGATTTGATATTATAAAATTATCAATATCTTCGAATAGAATTCTGGTGCACGGCTGGAAATTCGTTTACTTATAAATCAGCACATTTTCTTATGTATGAAGTAAAGAAAATTCGGTTTTAAAGTTGTCCGAGATTGTAAAATATTTAAAATATAAAATAATGTGAAACGATCTACTCTGTTTCAACAATGAAACCTTTGTTATAAATACGAGGAAAAGTGGATGTGATATTATAAAATTATCAGTACCTTCGAATAGAATTCTGGTGCACGGCTGGAAATTCGTTTACTTATAAATCAGCACATTTTCTTATGTAGGAAGTAAAAAAAATTGGGTTTTGAAGTTGTTCGCCTTCGTAAAATATTTAATATATAAAATACAGTGAAAGATCTACTCTTTTTCAACAATGAAACCTTTGTTATTAATACGAGTTAAAGAAGATCTGATATTATATAACTATCGATATCTTCGAATAGAATTGTGGTGCACGGCTGGAAATTCGTTTACTTATAAATCAGCACATTTTCTTATGTATGAAGTAAAAAAAATTCGGTTTTAAAGTTGTCCGAGATTGTAAAATATTTAAAATATAAAATAATGTGAAACGATCTACTCTGTTTCAACAATGAAACCTTTGTTATTAATACGAGTTAAAGAAGATCTCATATTATAAATTTTCCAATATATTCGAATAGAATTCTGGTGCAGGGCTGGAAATTCGTTTACTTATAAATCAGCACATTTTCTTATGTAGGAAGTAAAAAAAAATCGATTTTGAAGTTGTTCGCCATTGTAAAATATTTAAAATATAAAATACAGTGAAACGATGTGCATTTTTCAACAATGAAACCTTTGTTATTAATACGAGTTATAGAAAATCTGATATTATATAATTATCAATATCTTCGAATAGAATTCTGGTGCAGGGCAGGAAATTCGTTTACTTATAAATCAACACATTTTCTTATGTAGGAAGTGAAAAAAATTCGGTTTTGAAGTTGTTCGCCATTGTAAAATATTTAAAACATAAAATACAGTGAAACGATCTACTCTGTTTCAACAATGAAACCTTTGTTATAAATACGAGGTAAAGTGGATTTGATATTATAAAATTATCAATATCTTCGAATAGAATTCTGGTGCACGGCTGGAAATTCGTTTACTTATAAATCAGCACATTTTCTTATGTAGGAAGTAAAAAAAATCGATTTTGAAGTTGTTTGCCATTGTAAAATATTTAAAATATAAAATACAGTGAAACGATGTGCATTTTCAACAATGAAACCTTTGTTATTAATACGAGTTAAAGAAGATCTGATATTATATAATTATCGATATCTTCGAATAGAATTCTGGTGCACGGCTGGAAATTCTTTTGCTTATAAATCAGCACATTTTCTTATGTAGGAAGTAAAAAAAATTGGATTTTGAAGTTGTTCGCCATTGTAAAATATTTAAATTATAAAATACAGTGAAACGATATTCATTTTTCAACAATGAAACTTTTGTTATAAAAACGAGGTAAAGTGGATGTGATATTATAAAAGTTGCAATATCTTCGAATAGAATTCTGGTGCACGGCAGGAAATTCGTTTACTTATAAATCAGCACATTTTCTTATGCAAGAAGTAAAAGAAAAATCGGTTTTGAAGTTGTTCGCCTTTGTAATATATTTAATATATAAAATACAGTGAAAGATCTACTCTTTTTCAACAATGAAACCTTTGTTATTAATACGAGTTAAAGAAGATCTGATATTATATAATTATCAATATCTTCGAATAGAATTCTGGTGCACGGCTGGAAATTCGTTTACTTATAAAGCAGCACATTTTCTTATGTAGGAAGTAAAAAAAATTCGGTTTTGAAATTGTTCGCCTTTGTAAAATATTTAAAATATAAAATACAGTGAAACGTTATACATTTTTCAACAATGGAACCTTTGTTATAAAAACGAGGTAAAGTGGATGTGATATTATAAAATTTGCAATATCTTCGAATAGAATTCTGGTGCACGGCTGGAAATTTGTTTACTTATAAATCAGCACATTTTCTTATGTATGAAGTAAAAAAAATTCGGTTTTGAAGTTGTTCGCCATTGTAAAATATTTAACATATAAAATAATGTAAAACGATATGCATTTTTCAACAATGAAACCTTTGTCAGTAATACGAGGTAAAGTGGATGTGATATTATAAAATTATAAAGATCTTCGAATAGAATTCTGGTGCACGGCTGGAAATTCGTTTACTTATAAATCAGCACATTTTCTTATGTACGAAGTAAAAAAAATTCGGTTTTGAAGTTGTTCAACTTTGTAAAATATTTAAAACATAAAATACAGTGAAAGATCTACTCTTTTTCAACAATGAAACCTTTGTTATAAATACGAGGTAAAGTGGATGTGATATTATAAAATTATCAGTATCTTCGAATAGAATTCTGGTGCACGGCTGGAAATTCGTTTACTTATAAATCAGCACATTATCTTATGTACGAAGTAAAAAAATTCGGTTTTGAAGTTGTTCGCCTTTGTAAAATATTTAAAATATAAAATACAGTGAAACGTTATACATTTTTCATCAATGGAACCTTTGTTATAAAAACGAGGTAAAGTGGATGTGATATTATAAAATTTGCAATATCTTCGAATAGAATTCTGGTGCACGGCTGGAAATTCGTTTACTTATAAATCAGCACATTTTCTTATGTATGAAGTAAAAAAAATTCGGTTTTGAAGTTGTTCGCCATTGTAAAATATTTAACATATAAAATAATGTAAAACGATATGCATTTTTCAACAATGAAACCTTTGTCAGTAATACGAGTTAAAGTGGATGTGATATTATAAAATTATAAAGATCTTCGAATAGAATTCTGGTGCAAGGCTGGAAATTCGTTTACTTATAAATCAGCACATTTTCTTATGTACGAAGTAAAAAAAAAATCGGTTTTGAAGTTGTTCAACTTTGTAAAATATTTAAAACATAAAATACAGTGAAAGATCTACTCTTTTTCAACAATGAAACCTTTGTTATAAATACGAGGTAAAGTGGATGTGATATTATAAAATTATCAGTATCTTCGAATAGAATTCTGGTGCACGGCTGGAAATTCGTTTACATATAAATCAGCACATTTTCTTATGTAGGAAGTAAAAAAAAATCGGTTTTGAAGTTGTTCGCCATTGTAAAATATTTAAAATATAAAATACAGTGAAAGATCTACTCTTTTTCAACAATGAAACCTTTGTTATTAATACGAGTTAAAGAAGGTCTGATATTATATAATTATCAATATCTTCGAATGGAATTCTGGTGCACGGCTGGAAATTCGTTTACTTATAAAGCAGAACATTTTCTTATGTAGGAAGTAAAAAAAATTGGGTTTTGAAGTTGTTCGCCTTCGTAAAATATTTAATATATAAAATACAGTGAAAGATCTACTCTTTTTCAACAATGAAACCTTTGTTATTAATACGAGTTAAAGAAGATCTGATATTATATAACTATCGATATCTTCGAATAGAATTCTGGTTTACGGCTGGAAATTCGTTTACTTATAAATCAGCACATTTTCTTATGTATGAAGTAAAAAAAATTCGGTTTTAAAGTTGTCCGAGATTGTAAAATATTTAAAATATAAAATAATGTGAAACGATCTACTCTGTTTCAACAATGAAACCTTTGTTATAAATACGAGTTAAAGTGGATGTGATATTATAAAATTTGCAATATCTTCGAATAGAATTCTGGTGCACGGCTGGAAATTCGTTTACTTATAAATTAGCGCATTTTCTTATGTATAAAGTAAAAAAAAAATTGGTTTTGAAGTTGTTCGCCATTGTAAAATTTTTAACATATAAAATAATGTAAAACGATATGCATTTTTCAACAATGAAACCTTTGTCAGTAATACGAGGTAAAGTGGATGTGATATTATAAAATTATCAATATCTTCGAATAGAATTCTGGTGCACGGCTGGAAATTCGTTTACTTATAAATCAGCACATTTTCTTATGTATGAAGTAAAAAAAAAAATCGGTTTTGAAGTTGTCCGCCATTATAAAATATTTAAAATATAAAATAATGTGAAACGATCTACTCTGTTTCAACAATGAAACCTTTGTTATAAATACGAGGTAAAGTGGATGTGATATTATAAAATTATCAACATCTTCGAGTAGAATTCTGGTGCACGGCTGGAAATTCGTTTACTTATAAATCAGCATATTTTCTAATGTACGAAGTAAAAAAAAAAATGGGTTTTGAAGTTGTCCGCCATTGTAAAATATTTAAATTATAAAATACAGTGAAACGATGTGCATTTTTCAACAATGAAACCTTTGTATTAATACGAGTTAAAGAAGATCTCATATTATAAATTTTCCAATATCTTCGAATAGAATTCTGGTGCACGGCTGGAAATTCGTTTACTTATAAATCAGCACATTTTCTTATGTAGGAATTTAAAAAAAATCGGTTTTGAAGTTGTTCGCCATTGTAAAATATTTAAAACATAAAATACAGTGAAACGATCTACTCTGTTTCAACAATGAAACCTTTGTTATAAATACGAGGTAAAGTGGATGTGATATTATAAAATTATCAATATCTTCGAATAGAATTCTGGTGCACGGCTGGAAATTCGTTTACTTATAAATCAGCACATTTTCTTATGTAGGAACTAAAAAAAAATCGATTTTGAAGTTGTTCGCAATTGTAAAATATTTAAAATATAAAATACAGTGAAACGATTTGCATTTTTCAACAATGAAACCTTTGTTATTAATACGAGTTAAAGAAGATCTGATATTATATAATTATCAATATCTTCGAATAGAATTCTGGTGCACGGCTGGAAATTCGTTTACTTATAAAGCAGAACATTTTCTTATGTAGGAAGAAAAAGAAATTCGGTTTTGAAATTGTTCGCCTTTGTAAAATATTTAAAATATAAAATACAGTGAAACGTTATACATTTTTCAACAATGGAACCTTTGTTATAAAAACGAGGTAAAGTGGATGTGATATTATAAAATTTGCAATATCTTCGAATAGAATTCTGGTGCACGGCTGGAAATTCGGTTACTTATAAATCAGCACATTTTCTTATGTATGAAGTAAAAAAAATTCGGTTTTGAAGTTGTTCGCCATTGTAAAATATTTAACATATAAAATAATGTAAAACGATATGCATTTTTCAACAATGAAACCTTTGTCAGTAATACGAGGTAAAGTGGATGTGATATTATAAAATTATAAAGATCTTCGAATAGAATTCTGGTGCACGGCTGGAAATTCGTTTACTTATAAATCAGCACATTTTCTTCTGTACGAAGTAAAAAAAATTCGGTTTTGAAGTATTTCAACTTTGTAAAATATTTAAAACATAAAATACAGTGAAAGATCTACTCTTTTTCAACAATGAAACCTTTGTTATAAATACGAGGTAAAGTGGATGTGATATTATAAAATTATCAGTATCTTCGAATAGAATTCTGGTGCACGGCTGGAAATTCGTTTACTTATAAATCAGCACATTTTCTTATGTAGGAAGTAAAAAAAAAAATCGATTTTGAAGTTGTTCGCCATTGTAAAATATTTAAAATATAAAATACAGTGAAAGATCTACTCTTTTTCAACAATGAAACCTTTGTTATTAATACGAGTTAAAGAAGATCTGATATTATATAATTATCAATATCTTCGAATGGAATTCTGGTGCACGGCTGGAAATTCGTTTACTTATAAAGCAGAACATTTTCTTATGTAGGAAGTAAAAAAAATTGGGTTTTGAAGTTGTTCGCCTTCGTAAAATATTTAATATATAAAATACAGTGAAACGATATACATTTTTCAACAATGAAACTTTTGTTATAAAAACGAGGTAAAGTGGATGTGATATTGTAAAAGTTGCAATATCTTCGAATAGAATTCTGGTGCACGGCTGGAAATTCGTTTACTTATAAATCAGCACATTTTCTTATGTAGGAAGTAAAAAAAAGTCGGTTTTGAAGTTGTTCGCCTTTGTAAAATATTTAATATATAAAATACAGTGAAAGATCTCCTCTTTTTCAACAATGAAACCTTTGTTTTTAATACGAGTTAAAGAAGATCTGATATTATATAATTATCAATATCTTCGAATAGAATTCTGGTGCACGGCTGGAAATTCGTTTACTTATAAATCAGCACATTTTCTTATGTAGGAAGTAAAAAAAAGTCGGTTTTGAAGTTGTTCGCCTTTGTAAAATATTTAAAATATAAAATACAGTGAAACGTTATACATTTTTCAACAATGAAACCTTTGTTATAAAAACGAGGTAAAGTGGATGTGATATTATCAAATTTGCAATATCTTCGAATAGAATTCTGGTGCACGGCTGGAAATTCGTTTACTTATAAATTAGCGCATTTTCTTATGTATAAAGTAAAAAAAAAATTGGTTTTGAAGTTGTTCGCCATTGTAAAATTTTTAACATATAAAATAATGTATAACGATATGCATTTTTCAACAATGAAACCTTTGTCAGTAATACGAGGTAAAGTGGATGTGATATTATAAAATTATCAATATCTTCGAATAGAATTCTGGTGCACGGCTGGAAATTCGTTTACTTATAAATCAGCACATTTTCTTATGTATGAAGTAAAAAAAAAAATCGGTTTTGAAGTTGTCCGCCATTGTAAAATATTTAAAATATAAAATAATGTGAAACGATCTACTCTGTTTCAACAATGAAACCTTTGTTATAAATACGAGGTAAAGTGGATGTGATATTATAAAATTATCAACATCTTCGAGTAGAATTCTGGTGCACGGCTGGAAATTCGTTTACTTATAAATCAGCGCATTTTCTTATGTAGGAACTAAAAAAAAATCGATTTTGAAGTTGTTCGCCATTGTAAAATATTTAAAATATAAAATACAGTGAAACGATTTGCATTTTCAACAATGAAACCTTTGTTATTAATACGAGTTAAAGAAGATCTGATATTATATAATTATCAATATCTTCGAATAGAATTGTGGTGCACGGCTGGAAATTCGTTTACTTATAAATCAGCACATTTTCTTATGTAGGAAGTAAAAAAAAATCGATTTTGAAGTTGTTCGCCATTGTAAAATATTTAAAATATAAAATTCGGTTTTGAAGTTGTTCGCTTTTGTAAAATATTTAAAACATAAAAGACAGTGAAACGATCTACTCTGTTTCAACAATGAAACCTTTGTTATAAATACGAGGTAAAGTGGATGTGATATTATAAAATTATCAACATCTTCGAGTAGAATTCTGGTGCACGGCTGGAAATTCGTTTACTTATAAATCAGCATATTTTCTAATGTACGAAGTAAAAAAAAAATGGGTTTTGAAGTTGTCCGCCTTTGTAAAATATTTAAATTATAAAATACAGTGAAACGATGTGCATTTTTCAACAATGAAACCTTTGTATTAATACGAGTTAAAGAAGATCTCATATTATAAATTTTCCAATATCTTCGAATAGAATTCTGGTGCACGGCTGGAAATTCGTTTACTTATAAATCAGCACATTTTCTTATGTAGGAAGTAAAAAAAAGTCGGTTTTGAAGTTGTTCGCCTTTGTAAAATATTTAATATATAAAATACAGTGAAAGATCTCCTCTTTTTCAACAATGAAACCTTTGTTTTTAATACGAGTTAAAGAAGATCTGATATTATATAATTATCAATATCTTCGAATAGAATTCTGGTGCACGGCTGGAAATTCGTTTACTTATAAATCAGCACATTTTCTTATGTAGGAAGTAAAAAAAAGTCGGTTTTGAAGTTGTTCGCCTTTGTAAAATATTTAAAATATAAAATACAGTGAAACGATGTGCATTTTTCAACAATGAAACCTTTGTTATTAATACAAGTTAAAGAAGATCTGATATTATATAATTATCAATATCTTCGAATAGAATTGTGGTGCACGGCTGGAAATTCGTTTACTTATAAATCAGCACATTTTCTTATCTAGGAAGTAAAAAAAAATCGATTTTGAAGTTGTTCGCCATTGTAAAATATTTAAAATATAAAATTCGGTTTTGAAGTTGTTCGCTTTTGTAAAATATTTAAAACATAAAAGACAGTGAAACGATATACTCTGTTTCAACAATGAAACCTTTGTTATAAATACGAGGTAAAGTGGATGTGATATTGTAAAATTATCAGTATCTTCGAATAGAATTCTGGTGCACGGCTGGAAATTCGTTTACTTATAAATCAGCACATTTTCTTATGTAGGAAGTAAAAAAAAAATCGGTTTTGAAGTTGTTCGCCTTTGTAAAATATTTAATATATAAAATACAGTGAAAGATCTACTCTTTTTCAACAATGAAACCTTTGTTATTAATACGAGTTAAAGAAGATCTGATATTATATAATTATCAATATCTTCGAATAGAATTCTGGTGCACGGCTGGAAATTCGTTTACTTATAAAGCAGAACATTTTCTTATGTAGGAAGTAAAAGAAATTCGGTTTTGAAATTGTTCGCCTTTGTAAAATATTTAAAATATAAAATACAGTGAAACGTTATACATTTTTCAACAATGGAACCTTTGTTATAAAAACGAGGTAAAGTGGATGTGATATTATAAAATTTGCAATATCTTCGAATAGAATTCTGGTGCACGGCTGGAAATTCGGTTACTTATAAATCAGCACATTTTCTTATGTATGAAGTAAAAAAAATTCGGTTTTGAAGTTGTTCGCCATTGTAAAATATTTAACATATAAAATAATGTAAAACGATATGCATTTTTCAACAATGAAACCTTTGTCAGTAATACGAGGTAAAGTGGATGTGATATTATAAAATTATAAAGATCTTCGAATAGAATTCTGGTGCACGGCTGGAAATTCGTTTACTTATAAATCAGCACATTTTCTTATGTACGAAGTAAAAAAAAATCGGTTTTGAAGTATTTCAACTTTGTAAAATATTTAAAACATAAAATACAGTGAAAGATCTACTCTTTTTCAACAATGAAACCTTTGTTATAAATACGAGGTAAAGTGGATGTGATATTATAAAATTATCAGTATCTTCGAATAGAATTCTGGTGCACGGCTGGAAATTCGTTTACTTATAAATCAGCACATTTTCTTATGTAGGAAGTAAAAAAAAATCGATTTTGAAGTTGTTCGCCATTGTAAAATATTTAAAATATAAAATACAGTGAAAGATCTACTCTTTTTCAACAATGAAACCTTTGTTATTAATACGAGTTAAAGAAGATCTGATATTATATAATTATCAATATCTTCGAATGGAATTCTGGTGCACGGCTGGAAATTCGTTTACTTATAAAGCAGAACATTTTCTTATGTAGGAAGTAAAAAAAAATTGGGTTTTGAAGTTGTTTGCCTTCGTAAAATATTTAATATATAAAATACAGTGAAAGATCTACTCTTTTTCAACAATGAAACCTTTGTTATTAATACGAGTTAAAGAAGATCTGATATTATATAATTATCAATATCCTCGAATAGAATTCTGGTGCACGGCTGGAAATTCGTTTACTTATAAAGCAGAACATTTTCTTATGTAGGAAGTAAAAGAAATTCGGTTTTGAAGTTGTTCGCCTTTGTAAAATATTTAAAATATAAAATACAGTGAAACGATATACATTTTTCAACAATGAAACTTTTGTTATAAAAACGAGGTAAAGTGGATGTGATATTATAAAAGTTGCAATATCTTCGAATAGAATTCTGGTGCACGGCTGGAAATTCGTTTACTTATAAATCAGCACATTTTCTTATGTAGGAAGTAAAAAAATCGGTTTTGAAGTTGTTCGCCTTTGTAAAATATTTAATATATAAAATACAGTGAAAGATCTACTCTTTTTCAACAATGAAACCTTTGTTTTTAATACGAGTTAAAGAAGATCTGATATTATATAATTATCAATATCTTCGAATAGAATTCTGGCGCACGGCTGGAAATTCGTTTACTTATAAAGCAGAACATTTTCTTATGTAGGAAGTAAAAGAAATTCGGTTTTGAAGTTGTTCGCCTTTGTAAAATATTTAAAATATAAAATACAGTGAAACGTTATACATTTTTCAACAATGAAACCTTTGTTATAAAAACGAGGTAAAGTGGATGTGATATTATAAAATTATCAATATCTTCGAATAGAATTCTGGTGCACGGCTGGAAATTCGTTTACTTATAAATCAGCACATTTTCTTATGTATGAAGTAAAAAAAAATCGGTTTTGAAGTTGTCCGCCATTGTAAAATATTTAAAATATAAAATAATGTGAAACGATCTACTCTGTTTCAACAATGAAACCTTTGTTATAAATACGAGGTAAAGTGGATGTGATATTATAAAATTATCAACATCTTCGAGTAGAATTCTGGTGCACGGCTGGAAATTCGTTTACTTATAAATCAGCATATTTTCTAATGTACGAAGCAAAAAAAAATGGGTTTTGAAGTTGTCCGCCATTGTAAAATATTTAAATTATAAAATACAGTGAAACGATGTGCATTTTTCAACAATGAAACCTTTGTTATTAATACGAGTTAAAGAAGATCTCATATTATAAATTTTCCAATATCTTCGAATAGAATTCTGGTGCACGGCTGGAAATTCGTTTACTTATAAATCAGCACATTTTCTTATGTAGGAATTAAAAAAATTTCGGTTTTGAAGTTGTTCGCCATTTTAAAATATTTAAAACATAAAATACAGTGAAACGATCTACTCTGTTTCAACAATGAAACCTTTGTTATAAATACGAGGTAAAGTGGATGTGATATTATAAAATTATCAATATCTTCGAATAGAATTCTGGTGCACGGCTGGAAATTCGTTTACTTATAAATCAGCACATTTTCTTATGTAGGAACTAAAAAAAAATCGATTTTGAAGTTGTTCGCCATTGTAAAATATTTAAAATATAAAATACAGTGAAACGATTTGCATTTTTCAACAATGAAACCTTTGTTATTAATACGAGTTAAAGAAGATCTGATATTATATAATTATCAATATCTTCGAATAGAATTGTGGTGCACGGCTGGAAATTCGTTTACTTATAAATCAGCACATTTTCTTATGTAGGAAGTAAAAAAAAATCGATTTTGAAGTTGTTCGCCATTGTAAAATATTTAAAATATAAAATTCGGTTTTGAAGTTGTTCGCTTTTGTAAAATATTTAAAACATAAAAGACAGTGAAACGATCTACTCTGTTTCAACAATGAAACCTTTGTTATAAATACGAGGTAAAGTGGATGTGATATTGTAAAATTATCAGTATCTTCGAATAGAATTCTGGTGCACGGCTGGAAATTCGTTTACTTATAAATCAGCACATTTTCTTATGTAGGAAGTAAAAAAAAATCGGTTTTGAAGTTGTTCGCCTTTGTAAAATATTTAATATATAAAATACAGTGAAAGATCTACTCTTTTTCAACAATGAAACCTTTGTTATTAATACGAGTTAAAGAAGATCTGATATTATATAATTATCAATATCTTCGAATAGAATTCTGGTGCACGGCTCGAAATTCCTTTACTTATAAAGCAGAACATTTTCTTATGTAGGAAGTAAAAGAAATTCGGTTTTGAAATTGTTCGCCTTTGTAAAATATTTAAAATATAAAATACAGTGAAACGTTATACATTTTTCAACAATGGAACCTTTGTTATAAAAACGAGGTAAAGTAGATGTGATATTATAAAATTTGCAATATCTTCGAATAGAATTCTGGTGCACGGCTGGAAATTCGTTTCCTTATAAATCAGCACATTTTCTTATGTATGAAGTAAAAAAAAATCGGTTTTGAAGTTGTTCGCCATTGTAAAATATTTAACATATAAAATAATGTAAAACGATATGCATTTTTCAACAATGAAACCTTTGTCAGTAATACGAGGTAAAGTGGATGTGATATTATAAAATTATAAAGATCTTCGAATAGAATTCTGGTGCAGGGCTGGAAATTCGTTTACTTATAAATCAGCACATTTTCTTATGTACGAAGTAAAAAAAATTCGGTTTTGAAGTATTTCAACTTTGTAAAATATTTAAAACATAAAATACAGTGAAAGATCTACTCTTTTTCAACAATGAAACCTTTGTTATAAATACGAGGTAAAGTGGATGTGATATTATAAAATTATCAGTATCTTCGAATAGAATTCTGGTGCACGGCTGGAAATTCGTTTACTTATAAATCAGCACATTTTCTTATGTAGGAAGTAAAAAAAAAAAATCGATTTTGAAGGTGTTCGCCATTGTAAAATATTTAAAATATAAAATACAGTGAAAGATCTACTCTTTTTCAACAGTGAAACCTTTGTTATTAATACGAGTTAAAGAAGATCTGATATTATATAATTATCAATATCTTCGAATGGAATTCTGGTGCACGGCTGGAAATTCGTTTACTTATAAAGCAGAACATTTTCTTATGTAGGAAGTAAAAAAAATTGGGTTTTGAAGTTGTTCGCCTTCGTAAAATATTTAATATATAAAATACAGTGAAAGATCTACTCTTTTTGAACAATGAAACCTTTGTTATTAATACGAGTTAAAGAAGATCTGATATTATATAATTATCAATATCTTCGAATAGAATTCTGGTGCACGGCTGGAAATTCGTTTACTTATAAAGCAGCACAATTTCTTATGTAGGAAGTGAAAAAAATTCGGTTTTGAAGTTGTTCGCTTTTGTAAAATATTTAAAATATAAAATACAGTGAAACGTTATACATTTTTCAACAATGGAACCTTTGTTATAAAAACGAGGTAAAGTTGATGTGATATTATAAAATTTGCAATATCTTCGAATAGAATTCTGGTGCACTGCTGGAAATTCGTTTACTTATAAATCAGCGCATTTTCTTATGTATGAAGTAAAAAAAAATCGGTTTTGAAGTTGTTCGCCATTGTAAAATATTTAACATATAAAATAATGTAAAACGATATGCATTTTTCAACAATGAAACCTTTGTCATTAATACGAGGTAAAGTGGATGTGATATTATAAAATTATCAATATCTTCGAATAGAATTCTGGTGCACGGCTGGAAATTCGTTTACTTATAAATCAGCACATTTTCTTATGTATGAAGTAAAAAAAATTCGGTTTTGAAGTTGTCCGCCATTGTAAAATATTTAAAATATAAAATAATGTGAAACGATTTGCATTTTCAACAATGAAACCTTTGTTATTAATACGAGTTAAAGAAGATCTGATATTATATAATTATCAATATCTTCGAATAGAATTGTGGTGCACGGCTGGAAATTCGTTTACTTATAAATCAGCACATTTTCTTATGTAGGAAGTAAAAAAAAATCGATTTTGAAGTTGTTCGCCATTGTAAAATATTTAAAATATAAAATTCGGTTTTGAAGTTGTTCGCTTTTGTAAAATATTTAAAACATAAAAGACAGTGAAACGATCTACTCTGTTTCAACAATGAAACCTTTGTTATAAATACGAGGTAAAGTGGATGTGATATTATAAAATTATCAACATCTTCGAGTAGAATTCTGGTGCACGGCTGGAAATTCGTTTACTTATAAATCAGCATATTTTCTAATGTACGAAGTAAAAAAAAAATGGGTTTTGAAGTTGTCCGCCTTTGTAAAATATTTAAATTATAAAATACAGTGAAACGATGTGCATTTTTCAACAATGAAACCTTTGTATTAATACGAGTTAAAGAAGATCTCATATTATAAATTTTCCAATATCTTCGAATAGAATTCTGGTGCACGGCTGGAAATTCGTTTACTTATAAATCAGCACATTTTCTTATGTAGGAATTTAAAAAAAATCGGTTTTGAAGTTGTTCGCCATTGTAAAATATTTAAAACATAAAATACAGTGAAACGATCTACTCTGTTTCAACAATGAAACCTTTGTTATAAATACGAGGTAAAGTGGATGTGATATTATAAAATTATCAATATCTTCGAATAGAATTCTGGTGCACGGCTGGAAATTCGTTTACTTATAAATCAGCACATTTTCTTATGTAGGAACTAAAAAAAAATCGATTTTGAAGTTGTTCGCCATTGTAAAATATTTAAAATATAAAATACAATGAAACGATTTGCATTTTTCAACAATGAAACCTTTGTTATTAATACGAGTTAAAGAAGATCTGATATTATATAATTATCAATATCTTCGAATAAAATTGTGGTGCACGGCTGGAAATTCGTTTACTTATAAATCAGCACATTTTCTTATGTAGGAAGTAAAAAAAAATCGATTTTGAAGTTGTTCGCCATTGTAAAATATTTAAAATATAAAATTCGGTTTTGAAGTTGTTCGCTTTTGTAAAATATTTAAAACATAAAAGACAGTGAAACGATCTACTCTGTTTCAACAATGAAACCTTTGTTATAAATACGAGGTAAAGTGGATGTGATATTGTAAAATTATCAGTATCTTCGAATAGAATTCTGGTGCACGGCTGGAAATTCGTTTACTTATAAATCAGCACATTTTCTTATGTAGGAAGTAAAAAAAAAATCGGTTTTGAAGTTGTTCGACTTTGTAAAATATTTAATATGTAAAATACAGTGAAAGATCTACTCTTTTTCAACAATGAAACCTTTGTTATTAATACGAGTTAAAGAAGATCTGATATTATATAATTATCAATATCTTCGAATAGAATTCTGGTGCACGGCTGGAAATTCGTTTACTTATAAAGCAGAACATTTTCTTATGTAGGAAGAAAAAGAAATTCGGTTTTGAAATTGTTCGCCTTTGTAAAATATTTAAAATATAAAATACAGTGAAACGTTATACATTTTTCAACAATGGAACCTTTGTTATAAAAACGAGGTAAAGTGGATGTGATATTATAAAATTTGCAATATCTTCGAATAGAATTCTGGTGCACGGCTGGAAATTCGGTTACTTATAAATCAGCACATTTTCTTATGTATGAAGTAAAAAAAATTCGGTTTTGAAGTTGTTCGCCATTGTAAAATATTTAACATATAAAATAATGTAAAACGATATGCATTTTTCAACAATGAAACCTTTGTCAGTAATACGAGGTAAAGTGGATGTGATATTATAAAATTATAAAGATCTTCGAATAGAATTCTGGTGCACGGCTGGAAATTCGTTTACTTATAAATCAGCACATTTTCTTATGTACGAAGTAAAAAAAATTCGGTTTTGAAGTATTTCAACTTTGTAAAATATTTAAAACATAAAATACAGTGAAAGATCTACTCTTTTTCAACAATGAAACCTTTGTTATAAATACGAGGTAAAGTGGATGTGATATTATAAAATTATCAGTATCTTCGAATAGAATTCTGGTGCACGGCTGGAAATTCGTTTACTTATAAATCAGCACATTTTCTTATGTAGGAAGTAAAAAAAAAAATCGATTTTGAAGTTGTTCGCCATTGTAAAATATTTAAAATATAAAATACAGTGAAAGATCTACTCTTTTTCAACAATGAAACCTTTGTTATTAATACGAGTTAAAGAAGATCTGATATTATATAATTATCAATATCTTCGAATGGAATTCTGGTGCACGGCTGGAAATTCGTTTACTTATAAAGCAGAACATTTTCTTATGTAGGAAGTAAAAAAAATTGGGTTTTGAAGTTGTTCGCCTTCGTAAAATATTTAATATATAAAATACAGTGAAACGATATACATTTTTCAACAATGAAACTTTTGTTATAAAAACGAGGTAAAGTGGATGTGATATTGTAAAAGTTGCAATATCTTCGAATAGAATTCTGGTGCACGGCTGGAAATTCGTTTACTTATAAATCAGCACATTTTCTTATGTAGGAAGTAAAAAAAGTCGGTTTTGAAGTTGTTCGCCTTTGTAAAATATTTAATATATAAAATACAGTGAAAGATCTCCTCTTTTTCAACAATGAAACCTTTGTTTTTAATACGAGTTAAAGAAGATCTGATATTATATAATTATCAATATCTTCGAATAGAATTCTGGTGCACGGCTGGAAATTCGTTTACTTATAAATCAGCACATTTTCTTATGTAGGAAGTAAAAAAAAGTCGGTTTTGAAGTTGTTCGCCTTTGTAAAATATTTAAAATATAAAATACAGTGAAACGATGTGCATTTTTCAACAATGAAACCTTTGTTATTAATACAAGTTAAAGAAGATCTGATATTATATAATTATCAATATCTTCGAATAGAATTGTGGTGCACGGCTGGAAATTCGTTTACTTATAAATCAGCACATTTTCTTATCTAGGAAGTAAAAAAAAATCGATTTTGAAGTTGTTCGCCATTGTAAAATATTTAAAATATAAAATTCGGTTTTGAAGTTGTTCGCTTTTGTAAAATATTTAAAACATAAAAGACAGTGAAACGATATACTCTGTTTCAACAATGAAACCTTTGTTATAAATACGAGGTAAAGTGGATGTGATATTGTAAAATTATCAGTATCTTCGAATAGAATTCTGGTGCACGGCTGGAAATTCGTTTACTTATAAATCAGCACATTTTCTTATGTAGGAAGTAAAAAAAAAATCGGTTTTGAAGTTGTTCGCCTTTGTAAAATATTTAATATATAAAATACAGTGAAAGATCTACTCTTTTTCAACAATGAAACCTTTGTTATTAATACGAGTTAAAGAAGATCTGATATTATATAATTATCAATATCTTCGAATAGAATTCTGGTGCACGGCTGGAAATTCGTTTACTTATAAAGCAGAACATTTTCTTATGTAGGAAGTAAAAGAAATTCGGTTTTGAAATTGTTCGCCTTTGTAAAATATTTAAAATATAAAATACAGTGAAACGTTATACATTTTTCAACAATGGAACCTTTGTTATAAAAACGAGGTAAAGTGGATGTGATATTATAAAATTTGCAATATCTTCGAATAGAATTCTGGTGCACGGCTGGAAATTCGGTTACTTATAAATCAGCACATTTTCTTATGTATGAAGTAAAAAAAATTCGGTTTTGAAGTTGTTCGCCATTGTAAAATATTTAACATATAAAATAATGTAAAACGATATGCATTTTTCAACAATGAAACCTTTGTCAGTAATACGAGGTAAAGTGGATGTGATATTATAAAATTATAAAGATCTTCGAATAGAATTCTGGTGCACGGCTGGAAATTCGTTTACTTATAAATCAGCACATTTTCTTATGTACGAAGTAAAAAAAAATCGGTTTTGAAGTATTTCAACTTTGTAAAATATTTAAAACATAAAATACAGTGAAAGATCTACTCTTTTTCAACAATGAAACCTTTGTTATAAATACGAGGTAAAGTGGATGTGATATTATAAAATTATCAGTATCTTCGAATAGAATTCTGGTGCACGGCTGGAAATTCGTTTACTTATAAATCAGCACATTTTCTTATGTAGGAAGTAAAAAAAAAATCGATTTTGAAGTTGTTCGCCATTGTAAAATATTTAAAATATAAAATACAGTGAAAGATCTACTCTTTTTCAACAATGAAACCTTTGTTATTAATACGAGTTAAAGAAGATCTGATATTATATAATTATCAATATCTTCGAATGGAATTCTGGTGCACGGCTGGAAATTCGTTTACTTATAAAGCAGAACATTTTCTTATGTAGGAAGTAAAAAAAATTGGGTTTTGAAGTTGTTCGCCTTCGTAAAATATTTAATATATAAAATACAGTGAAAGATCTACTCTTTTTCAACAATGAAACCTTTGTTATTAATACGAGTTAAAGAAGATCTGATATTATATAATTATCAATATCCTCGAATAGAATTCTGGTGCACGGCTGGAAATTCGTTTACTTATAAAGCAGCACATTTTCTTATGTAGGAAGTGAAAAAAATTCGGTTTTGAAGTTGTTCGCTTTTGTAAAATATTTAAAATATAAAATACAGTGAAACGATATACATTTTTCAACAATGAAACTTTTGTTATAAAAACGAGGTAAAGTGGATGTGATATTATAAAAGTTGCAATATCTTCGAATAGAATTCTGGTGCACGGCTGGAAATTCGTTTACTTATAAATCAGCACATTTTCTTATGTAGGAAGTAAAAAAATCGGTTTTGAAGTTGTTCGCCTTTGTAAAATATTTAATATATAAAATACAGTGAAAGATCTACTCTTTTTCAACAATGAAACCTTTGTTTTTAATACGAGTTAAAGAAGATCTGATATTATATAATTATCAATATCTTCGAATAGAATTCTGGCGCACGGCTGGAAATTCGTTTACTTATAAAGCAGAACATTTTCTTATGTAGGAAGTAAAAGAAATTCGGTTTTGAAGTTGTTCGCCTTTGTAAAATATTTAAAATATAAAATACAGTGAAACGTTATACATTTTTCAACAATGAAACCTTTGTTATAAAAACGAGGTAAAGTGGATGTGATATTATAAAATTATCAATATCTTCGAATAGAATTCTGGTGCACGGCTGGAAATTCGTTTACTTATAAATCAGCACATTTTCTTATGTATGAAGTAAAAAAAAAATCGGTTTTGAAGTTGTCCGCCATTGTAAAATATTTAAAATATAAAATAATGTGAAACGATCTACTCTGTTTCAACAATGAAACCTTTGTTATAAATACGAGGTAAAGTGGATGTGATATTATAAAATTATCAACATCTTCGAGTAGAATTCTGGTGCACGGCTGGAAATTCGTTTACTTATAAATCAGCGTATTTTCTAATGTACGAAGCAAAAAAAAATGGGTTTTGAAGTTGTCCGCCATTGTAAAATATTTAAATTATAAAATACAGTGAAACGATGTGCATTTTTCAACAATGAAACCTTTGTTATTAATACGAGTTAAAGAAGATCTCATATTATAAATTTTCCAATATCTTCGAATAGAATTCTGGTGCACGGCTGGAAATTCGTTTACTTATAAATCAGCACATTTTCTTATGTAGGAATTAAAAAAATTTCGGTTTTGAAGTTGTTCGCCATTTTAAAATATTTAAAACATAAAATACAGTGAAACGATCTACTCTGTTTCAACAATGAAACCTTTGTTATAAATACGAGGTAAAGTGGATGTGATATTATAAAATTATCAATATCTTCGAATAGAATTCTGGTGCACGGCTGGAAATTCGTTTACTTATAAATCAGCACATTTTCTTATGTAGGAACTAAAAAAAAATCGATTTTGAAGTTGTTCGCCATTGTAAAATATTTAAAATATAAAATACAGTGAAACGATTTGCATTTTTCAACAATGAAACCTTTGTTATTAATACGAGTTAAAGAAGATCTGATATTATATAATTATCAATATCTTCGAATAGAATTGTGGTGCACGGCTGGAAATTCGTTTACTTATAAATCAGCACATTTTCTTATGTAGGAAGTAAAAAAAAATCGATTTTGAAGTTGTTCGCCATTGTAAAATATTTAAAATATAAAATTCGGTTTTGAAGTTGTTCGCTTTTGTAAAATATTTAAAACATAAAAGACAGTGAAACGATCTACTCTGTTTCAACAATGAAACCTTTGTTATAAATACGAGGTAAAGTGGATGTGATATTGTAAAATTATCAGTATCTTCGAATAGAATTCTGGTGCACGGCTGGAAATTCGTTTACTTATAAATCAGCACATTTTCTTATGTAGGAAGTAAAAAAAAATCGGTTTTGAAGTTGTTCGCCTTTGTAAAATATTTAATATATAAAATACAGTGAAAGATCTACTCTTTTTCAACAATGAAACCTTTGTTATTAATACGAGTTAAAGAAGATCTGATATTATATAATTATCAATATCTTCGAATAGAATTCTGGTGCACGGCTCGAAATTCGTTTACTTATAAAGCAGAACATTTTCTTATGTAGGAAGTAAAAAAAAATCGGTTTTGAAGTTGTTCGCCATTGTAAAATATTTAACATATAAAATAATGTAAAACGATATGCATTTTTCAACAATGAAACCTTTGTCAGTAATACGAGGTAAAGTGGATGTGATATTATAAAATTATAAAGATCTTCGAATAGAATTCTGGTGCAGGGCTGGAAATTCGTTTACTTATAAATCAGCACATTTTCTTATGTACGAAGTAAAAAAAATTCGGTTTTGAAGTATTTCAACTTTGTAAAATATTTAAAACATAAAATACAGTGAAAGATCTACTCTTTTTCAACAATGAAACCTTTGTTATAAATACGAGGTAAAGTGGATGTGATATTATAAAATTATCAGTATCTTCGAATAGAATTCTGGTGCACGGCTGGAAATTCGTTTACTTATAAATCAGCACATTTTCTTATGTAGGAAGTAAAAAAAAAAAATCGATTTTGAAGTTGTTCGCCATTGTAAAATATTTAAAATATAAAATACAGTGAAAGATCTACTCTTTTTCAACAATGAAACCTTTGTTATTAATACGAGTTAAAGAAGATCTGATATTATATAATTATCAATATCTTCGAATGGAATTCTGGTGCACGGCTGGAAATTCGTTTACTTATAAAGCAGAACATTTTCTTATGTAGGAAGTAAAAAAAATTGGGTTTTGAAGTTGTTCGCCTTCGTAAAATATTTAATATATAAAATACAGTGAAAGATCTACTCTTTTTGAACAATGAAACCTTTGTTATTAATACGAGTTAAAGAAGATCTGATATTATATAATTATCAATATCTTCGAATAGAATTCTGGTGCACGGCTGGAAATTCGTTTACTTATAAAGCAGCACATTTTCTTATGTAGGAAGTGAAAAAAATTCGGTTTTGAAGTTGTTCGCTTTTGTAAAATATTTAAAATATAAAATACAGTGAAACGTTATACATTTTTCAACAATGGAACCTTTGTTATAAAAACGAGGTAAAGTTGATGTGATATTATAAAATTTGCAATATCTTCGAATAGAATTCTGGTGCACTGCTGGAAATTCGTTTACTTATAAATCAGCGCATTTTCTTATGTATGAAGTAAAAAAAAATCGGTTTTGAAGTTGTTCGCCATTGTAAAATATTTAACATATAAAATAATGTAAAACGATATGCATTTTTCAACAATGAAACCTTTGTCATTAATACGAGGTAAAGTGGATGTGATATTATAAAATTATCAATATCTTCGAATAGAATTCTGGTGCACGGCTGGAAATTCGTTTACTTATAAATCAGCACATTTTCTTATGTATGAAGTAAAAAAAATTCGGTTTTGAAGTTGTCCGCCATTGTAAAATATTTAAAATATAAAATAATGTGAAAAGATCTACTCTGTTTCAAAAATGAAACCTTTGTTATAAATACGAGGTAAAGTGGATGTGATATTATAAAATTATCAATATCTTCGAGCAGAATTCTGGTGCACGGCTGATAATTCGTTTACTTATAAATCAGCACATTTTCTTATGTAGGAAGTAAAAAAAATTCGATTTTGAAGTTGTTCGCCATTGTAAAGTATTTAAAATATAAAATACAGTGAAACGATGTGCATTTTTCAACAATGAAACCTTTGTTATTAATACAAGTTAAAGAAGATCTGATATTATATAATTATCAATATCTTCGAATAGAATTGTGGTGCACGGCTGGAAATTCGTTTACTTATAAATCAGCACATTTTCTTATCTAGGAAGTAAAAAAAATTCGGTTTTGAAGTTGTTCGCCATTGTAAAATATTTAAAATATAAAATACAGTGAAACGATATACATTTTTCAACAATGAAACCTTTGTTATAAAAACGAGGTAAAGTGGATGTGATATTATAAAAGTTGCAATATCTTCGAATAGAATTCTGATGCACGGCTGGAAATTCGTTTACTTATAAATCAACGCATTTTCTTATGTATGAAGTAAAAAAAATTGGTTTTGAAGTTGTTCGCCATTGTAAAATTTTTAACATATAAAATAATGTGAAACGATATGCATTTTTCAACAATGAAACCTTTGTTATTAATACGAGTTATAGAAAATCTGATATTATATAATTATCAATATCTTCGAATAGAATTCTGGTGCACGGCTGGAAATTCGTTTACTTATAAATCAACACATTTTCTTATGTAGGAAGTGAAAAAAATTCGGTTTTGAAGTTGTTCGCCATTGTAAAATATTTAAAACATAAAATACAGTGAAAGATCTACTCTCTTTCAACAATGAAACCTTTGTTATAAATAAGAGATAAAGGAGATGTGATATTATAAAATTTGCAATATCTTCGAATAGAATTCTGGTGCACGGCTGGAAATTCGTTTACTTATAAATTAGCGCATTTTCTTATGTATGAAGTAAAAAAAATTCGGTTTTGAAGTTGTTCAACTTTGTAAAATATTTAAAACATAAAATACAGTGAAAGATCTACTCTTTTTCAACAATGAAACCTTTGTTATAAATACGAGGTAAAGTGGATGTGATATTATAAAATTATCAGTATCTTCGAATAGAATTCTGGTGCACGGCTGGAAATTCGTTTACTTATAAATCAGCACATTTTCTTATGTAGGAAGTAAAAGAATTTCGGTTTTGAAGATGTTCGCCTTTGTAAAATATTTAAAATATAAAATACAGTGAAACGTTATACATTTTTCAACAATGAAACCTTTGTTATAAAAACGAGGTAAAGTGGATATGATATTATAAAATTATCAGTATCTTCGAATAGAATTCTGGTGCACGGCTGGAAATTCGTTTACTTATAAATCAGCACATTTTCTTATGTAGGAAGTAAAAAAAATTCGATTTTGAAGTTGTTCGCCATTGTAAAGTATTTAAAATATAAAATACAGTGAAACGATGTGCATTTTTCAACAATGAAACCTTTGTTATTAATACGAGTTAAAGAAGATCTGATATTATATAATTATCAATATCTTCGAATAGAATTGTGGTGCACGGCTGGAAATTCGTTTACTTATAAATCAGCACATTTTCTTATGTAGGAAGTAAAAAAAATTCGATTTTGAAGTTGTTCGCCATTTAAAAATATTTAAAATATAAAATACAGTGAAACGATTTGCATTTTTCAACAATGAAACCTTTGTTATTAATACGAGTTAAAGAAGATCTGATATTATATAATTATCAATATCTTCGAATAGAATTGTGGTGCACGGCTGGAAATTCGTTTACTTATAAATCAGCACATTTTCTTATGTAGGAAGTAAAAAAATTCGGTTTTGAAGTTGTTCGCCATTGTAAAATATTTAAAATATAAAATACAGTGAAACGATATACATTTTTCAACAATGAAACCTTTGTTATAAAAACGAGGTAAAGTGGATGTGATATTATAAAAGTTGCAATATCTTCGAATAGAATTCTGGTGCACGGCTGGAAATTCGTTTACTTATAAATCAGCACATTTTCTTATGTAGGAAGAAAAAAAATCGGTTTTGAAGTTGTTCGCCTTTGTAAAATATTTAAAATATAAAATACAGTGAAAGATCTACTCTTTTTCAACAATGAAACCTTTGTTATTAATACTAGCATTACGGCGTTTTCCGTATACCTATAACTACGATCACCGGTCATTTTGACCGCTTGTTTCGAATAAACGAAAAAGAGCATTTTTGCTAATATTAAGTAAGTTAAATCTTGTATATATACAACATCCTTTTTTAATAAGTAAACTATATGGTTAATAAGATAAAAAAATGCAAACAAATACTAATTTAGCATAACAAAGTGTTAAAAAATAAAAAAAACATTCAAGATTTTAAAAACTTGTTATAGTTTAACAAATTTAAAATAGAAATTGATTTTGTTTAAAATTAAATAAATTTATTACTTACATTATTCGGTTTGACAGCATACACAGATTACTCATTGGTGTTTTATTGTCTCATTACTTATTGGTGTTTTTGATGAAACGTACATCTTTCTGAGCTCCTCAGCTGTATCTAAAATGAAATCACGGCGTCTGTAGTTGTTATATCCAGTCGTCTCTCTATAAATAATCCATGCATTTATCGCTGCAAAATGAAGAATGTTAAAAAAAACTTGAACTGACCAACGTCTGAATGAGGACTTCACAGAATATTTTCTGGCCATCTGGTCCAAAACATCAACTCCATATTTTGTCGCATTGTAAAAATTTACAACTTCAGGTTTTTGTTTTTCATTAGATGAAATTTACAATGTTGGGTGTAAACTACTCAGGTGCAAGACGTTTTTGTTCTTCTTTCCTTGATAAGACGTAAGCGTTATATTTTCATGCTTAGCAATCTTACTAGAATACAGCACATCTCTTGTTTTCTTGAAATAATTAGGTACTTCTCTTTTTGAACGGTTTATTGTACCAACACAGCTTATTCCTGCGTTTCTCATTCCTTCGTTCACTTAAATTTTACTAAATTGAGTGATGTAAAGAAATTGTCCGTTGTCAGGTTTCTTCCAGTGTTGTACTAAGGTTCAATCAAGCGAAAAGCTGCACGTTCGCCAACCGTTCTACCATAGGGCCTGGTTTCATCCTTACCTAAATACGGAAATCCGTTCAGTAAATATTTTGAATGCACATCAGTCGCCAGCCAAAACTTAATGCCGAATTCTTCCGGCTTTTTAGGCATATACTGAATAAATCGACATCGTGTCTTCATGGGAAACAATTGTTCATCCACAACAATATTTTCCCCCGGTTTATAATTCATCAAGCAATTTTCGATAAATGTATTCCAAATATATGAAATAAGGGCAAATGGCTCAGTTTGCAACCTTTGGGATCTAGTAGTTGACTTCATGTCGAAGCGCAAATACTTCATAATTTCCAAGAACCTATCCCTGGACATTGTCTCAGCGAAGAATTTCACATCCCAGGATTTTGACCATAAACTTAAAATAGAAAGACCTTTTGCAGCCAAAGCTCCACGAGCCTACAGCAGTGATATGAAAGCGTCTAATTCATTGAGTGACAAAGACCAATTTGGATTTTGGGATTTCTTCCGAGCCTCTTCTTCAGTGCACTGTTGAATATGACGCAATATTTTTTCGTTGATAAACAATCTCTATGCACTACTTGCACTGCCATCAACTATTTTTCTTTTTGCATGCGACGTTGGCCCAGACCCTTCTTTCTGATGGGGACGTCTCCCTGTAACATTTGCCGAAATATTTTCTATTTTCCAAATTGAACCATCATTTGCTGTTTCTTCATCTTTTTTGTTTTCCTCGTACTGGGTACGTCTTAGTTGTTTTCTAGTTCTGTTTGGAAGTTCTTGACTACTTTCTTGATCTTGACTGTTGCCACTGATTTCATTTCTAGAAACTGTACTAGCAGCAGGCAAAGGAATATTTTCTGGATCTAAAATATCATTTTCATTTGGTGTTTCGTGAAAAGACTCTTCATCAGATGAATCAAATTCACTTGTTCCTGAAGGAACAATCCAGTTTTCGTCGGATAAACTGGATATAGGTTCGATATGAAAATTTTCATCAGGTTCAATATCTGAACCAGAATTATCATCGGAAATAGTTTCAAAAACTTTTAGCGCATCTTCTTTTGTTAGATATTTTCTGCCAACACTTCTACGCGCCATGACAAGAAGCAAATAAAATAAGCAAGTCTGAACACTGACATTCACTGAAACGAAATGCAACTCAATATATTTGTATCCGTTGAAAAATAACATTTCTAACACAAAAGAAATGCGCAGTCAGAAGGCGCGCTGCAATTCTAAACAGGTGTCAAATAGGTGTTTTTCCTCTGCTTCCCCTTTCTTCGCTTCCCACCTAACAAATAATGCTTTGAAATACACAAAGCAATATGCCCCTCACCACAGATGCACCTGCTTATCTATTAGAATAGCGGAGATAGCTTTGAAAGTGAAGAAAATAACTTGAATATGTAATTTTCTAGATACGGTCAAAATGACCGGTAGCCGTAATTCTAGGTATACATACTAATATTTTCAAAAATAATTACTTAAATTGAACAAAAAAGATTTTATGTAATATTTATGGGTTTTTAGGAAAAGTCAAAAAATATTCAGACTATAAACAAAAAATCTACAAAGTTATGATATGTTAAATTGGATTTACGGTCAAAATGACCGCTGCCGTAATTCTAGTGTTAAATAATTAAAATCAACTGATTTTTTTTACAAAAAAATCATTGATTTGAATCACCTTTTTTAAACTTTTTATTTCAAATTTTGTTTAAGGTATTTTGTAATAAATATTATGTTTTGACAAAAATACGAGGGTAAGTCAAAAAATTTCCGCAATGTAGTTACAAATGTTATTGCAATATAAATACGTAACTGACATTAACATCATTTTCAATATCGTCCACTTGCTTTCCAACACACTTTGTCCATCGCTGCGCAAGATTACTGATGCCCTCAGAAAAGAGGTTTTCGACTGAGCAAGCGAGCTACGCATGCACCACGTCCTTCAGTTCTTCGTACGAGGTGAATCAACGTCCCCTAAATGCCTCTTTGAGTGGACTTCATCAATAATCACTCGTTTGTCCAACAGAATCGTGTCACGCGCACTCTCAATATTGTCGTCATTTGTGGCCGAACACGTTCGTTCGGCTCCTTTCTCGTGCGTAACACTTGTACGACTATTTTTGAATTTTTCATTCCATTCGTAGACACTTCGTTGCGGCAAGACACTGTTCCCGTATTATGCCGAATATCTTCGATGAATTGCGTCCCCTGATACACCTTCCGACCACAACAACCGGATCACTGCTCGTTGCTTCTCTTTGGTGCAAACCTCTAATGGAGCGGCCATGATCTATCTGCAACAAAAGGAAGATAAAAAGAGGAATTACGATCAAACTTTCATAGCATAACGACAACAGCATAACAATAAAATAAACTTGAACAGAGGTCAGTATGAACAATGTAAGAAGTGTTATGTCAACATTGCGGATAATTTTTTACCTACCCTCGTACATTGTAAATTTAAAGAGTGGGAGAGACAGAACTTAAAATCCATGATTTTGGAATTTTATTTAAATTGAAAATACCACTTTGACTCAAAGCTTGCTTGTAATGAGCATAAACAGACTTTTTATTCTATCTTTTGAATCCCCATTATGCAGGAGAGAAATTCATAATCTGTGAGAAAATGTCAGCGTTATTGTTTGCTTAAGAGAAGTATTGTACTTTGGTGATGCCTATTATATTAAAGTTCGAAGCATAATCTGAACCATTCAATCAACTTTTTGTTTGAATCTAATATAGTGTAATAATTTAGTCCTTTAGAATGGTGGAAGCCATGTGTTACAGTTACCGAAATGGATGATACTAAAAAAACTTATATTCATGATTAACCAGGTTTTTACTGCAATAGCTTCATTTGCTTCAGTAGAACGATTGTTTTTTGCTATTGGTACAATCGAAAATTGTAAATTGCTTAGGTACTGATAAAGCTGCTAAAAATCTTTTTTCTGTACCAGCACTTTAACAAAAATGTAAAGTTAATATCTTAATTTCCTTCCAAAATTGTTTAAAAATTTTATGTGCTGCAGTTATTTTTATTTAAACTGAAATACTTAAGGTTAGATTGATTTTTCACATCGGATTTTCAGTTTTCCATGCATTTTGTGTAATAAAATATTTTGATAGCCTAAAATGTTACATTTTAATCATTTATATAAATCGTGTAATAATATTCTTGTATATTGGCACTACTTATAGCATGCATGTGTAAATAATAATATTGTGCGAAGTTTTTTTTTCTTTTTTTTGTTATTTACAAAAATCTGATTTAAATAAAAAAAATCCGATTTACATAAAAAAATCGGATTATTTTGATTATTATTATTATTTTAATCACGAACCCTAATCATGTGGCACTCTTTCATTTTCTAAAGAATGCGGGCTTTTATTTTGAGATAATAGTTGTTATACATACTTCATGTTTTATCATTTAACAATATTAGTTTACACACCCATCCAGATAGTATTTCTTACTGTCTTACTTTTACACTTTTGCTTTACTTTTTTAAGAATTCACAATATTCGTTTTACACACTTGTCTGATTATAGCTGGATTGGTAACTCCATCCAGATAATTTTTCTCATTAAGCTTAGTTTCCATTTTGTACTTTAATGACTGTTTTTGCAATACATTTTGTGAATTTTTTTTACATATTCCTCCTTAACTTTTACTTTGCCGCAGTTTGTCCCCAATGGGACCTTGTGCCATTAAACTTCATACAACCAATTAACCAACCAACCTTATGAATCCAGAAAATTCAGAATGGTGCAGGTTTTTAATGCTTGTAAAATCAACCTAATGTTCTTATGATAAATACCGACGCGTACATTATGCGGTATTTTGTCAAATAGACGAATGTGATTGGGACTCAAACTGGAAAAAATTGGATATACCAATTTTAGCATCCGAATAGTTCTTGCAAAACTCTTCACCTGCCTCACACAATGGCATTTTTATATACCTTTGCAAAATGTCATACATTTAAAGAAACTAGTTGGACCTGCCAATCCCAAAACATTATTCTATCTCATATAGATTCACATACACTAAAAACGAATCAGCACCAATTTATATCAAGGTCTAACTGAATCTAAAGTTTTATTAAATTCCGTGCATTAGTTCTTGAGATTGAACTATCGCTAAAATCGCGTAAATCATGAAAAATGCAGCATAGCAGCGTCACCTGTTGGGATATTTGCACTAAAACCAGCTCAACAACAACATATGCTAAAGTTTACCTGAGTCTGAAGTTTGAGGAAATTCTGTGCATTAGTTCTTGAGATTTACATAGCTACCGGGAAAATCATGGAAAAAGTAGCATAGCAGCGCCACCTGTTGGGATATTTAAACTAAAACGTAATCAGCGTTCATTTATATCATGGTCTAACAGAATCTGAAGTTTGATGAAATTATGTGCATCAGTTCTGGAGATATAGCTATAGAGAAAATCGTGTAAACTGTAGCACAGCAGCGCCACCTGTTGGGCGATTTACGCCAAAATCTAATCAGCACCCATTTATATCAAGGTCTAACTGAATCTAAAGTTTTACTAAATCTCGTGCATTAGTTCTTGAGATAGAGCGCCCACAAAATTTTTGTCACATACAGACAGACATACATTTTCTAAAAACAGTCCAATCGTGTTCAGGACCTTCTAAAACGTATAAATCCGTCAAAAACCGGAAGTAGAAAATTTTCATGAATCCAATACTTTCTTCTTGTAAAGATAGAAGAAAGTAAAAATGGAATTTTACAAATTTTGAACAGCTAAGAAGCACGGAAATAACTACGGTTATTTTAGTTTTCTTCACATTTTTGAAAATTAAACATATATACTGCATATACTAAATTATATTACTAAACATATACTAAACACATTATTAAACATATACTAAATTATTTATATAAATCTTGGTGTCGTACATAAGTGGTGTCGGGCGTGAAATATTGTTTACTTCCAACACTATGAATTAAAAGGAAAATATTTTTTTGAAATTCAATTTGATTGCATATTTCGAATAGTAGGTAAAATCATTATTTGCAGGGAAATTTTTTATAAAATACTCCAACCAGTTTTACATAATATGAACTTTTAAGCAATTTGGCGTCGGATGTAATTTTCGCAAAGTACCTAGTTAAAAAAAAAACTTTAAAAAACAAAGATATGCAATTTGAGCTTAAGTTGTATATACTACACTCTTCCAATGTGTTTTAGCAGACATCTGAATTGATTACAATTTAAACAATACTTCAATTTCACGCCAAAATACCAATTTCTAAAATATGTTAAAAAATGAGTCACGGCAGCACGCCTGTAATGCCAAATTCAAAGCCTTATGACTCTTTTGAGCTCAAATTTCCGACACATTTTTTGTTATTTCCTCTTATTTCAATCTATATCCTTTAAAATGATCCGTAATTTGTAAACAAAAAACTACAAAAATGGTCACTATGTCCCCATTTCTGTGTAATTGCCCACTCAGCTTTTAATCGATATGCATTTTACTGTCTGTTATTTGGTTTTCGTTATGAAATTGCAAGGTAATTTTAAGCAGTATTATAACCTGAGACAGTGTAGTGATTTTCTAGTAGCGATATTTGGAAATAGAAAAGAAAAGAGAATTCTTGTAAAATGTTGTGGCATTACACATTACTCTCCTAAGAAAATAAGTTGAGTAACTCAGATGTCTTTGAATCTGAATCTGAATATTTAACATTTTTAATATATTTTTAATCTGAAATATAAAACGTTAATATTTTTCAAAAATATTTTTTATGCTTTTATAAATTATTTCTAATGCAATAAAAATGAATGAGTATTAGGCAGCTTTCAATACAAAAAAGTATAAAGCTACCTATTGCAGCCGTTCGGAGGAAAGCAGTTCCGGAAAATGTCGATATATTTTCACCGATCATGACCCCCAGACCCCAAAACCAGCCTCCGTTTAAATGTTGATTTATATATATATATATATATCTGACCTATGTCATACGATAACGCTCGGATTTATAAATCAATTTTGATGAAACTAATTGTGTGTATTAAGCTCACCAATGTCTCGACCGAGTTCGTTGGCCAGCTTGGTCTTCCATTTTATTTCAAGATGGCGGCCACTTAAAAATTTCAAACTAAAAAAATATATACAAAAAGTTAAAAATTCAAATTTATTTTTTAATTAAGTATTAGGCCTTGATACGAGGGTTTTAGAGCATTTTTTGGTTTACCTCTCTCTTAAAAAATGGCTGAGATAGAGCAGTTTGAAATTCTAGGGTGGCTGACATTTTGAAACAAGACAGCACATTACAAAAATTTTCATTGTTGTAATAATTTTCCCAATCATACGCATAAAACTATATATTCATATCCGTTAGCGCAAAATTCTCGCCAAACTTGGCGACATTTAGCAAAATATTGCCAAATTTGGCGACCAAAATAAGTCTTCATAAAAGAAGCCAATTTGGCTATTGCTCAATAATTTGGCGAATTTCTTATTCAAATTCAGTATTAACAAATCTTTTCTAAACGTTTTCTTTGCACTTTAGCTTGCTGTTTTCGTGTAACATTAGCTAAAATTTTAAAACGAAGATATAGGAAAGCTACCTTTTCCTCCCGGTACAGGCCGGAAGGACTTTTTTATTATTTGACTTGAGAAATACACATTTATATTATTTTCAAATAATTGTCATAATGATTCGCCTGTAACAATGTGTATTTCAGTTTTATGAAATGATTTGTTTTTTGTTAGGAGGTGTATATATACGTATTTTTGTATCTAGTGTGTAACACAACAGTAACTGAAAACAAAAAATAATATAACTTAAAATAAAATGTATTAAAATATATTTTATCTACTTTGTTTTCTATTTTCGTTCTCAATTTAACAAGCGAGACATACGCAGTAAAGTTTAAGAATATCTTTTGTAACTTAACATTTTAATTTCATAAACCAATTTATTCACAAATATTTAACACAATTTTTTCTAATATACTTTCTTTTAGGATGAATTGATCCATTAAATAAACAAAAAAAAAAAAAATCAAACATATCGAAAATATATTAAAGCAGTACAAATATTACAAACATATAAAATGAATAAAATATATAAAATTCAAATCAGCTCCATTAGGGAAAAAAAAATATTCATAAAAATAAAAGTAAAATTTCGCATATAGCAGTTAAATTTTAATACAATAAAGATCATTTGATGAAATGATTTCCTTGATATTTTATATTATTAAATTCATTTACGTAACTTTTTTTTTATGTAAACTGAAATGAAGTAAACTTAATATTAAATCGTAACATTAAAAATAAATAATTTTTCTGTAGTGCACCAGATTTACAATATCATCCTATGAAAAAAAAAAAATCTTTCCTATCTCTCACATAAATGATTACACTGAAAAAAAAACTTTTTAATTAATTATTTGAAACAAAACATTATTAAATTATTGCTTTCATTTCTCAACTTAATGTAAATTTCTTTTGCTTCATATTTCGTTTATGACGTGCATATTTTAAAAACAATTATTTTCCATTTTCTGAATTATTCTGCCTATTAACTTCGTATGTATTAAAGTTGAAATTCCTTAAAATATATTTAATATCAATTATTTTGGAGTTAGGGCAATAGAAAAAATTCCATACTAATTTTAAGCATTTTTATTTATTTAATTTAATTTTAAAATATTATTGATATCATTTTTAATAAAAAATATTAACAATTGGATAAAAGAAGAAAAAGTATTGCATTATCAAATGGCAAATTAATGATTTTTTCATTAAATTTTAAAATGGGAAATAATGATTTTTTTTTTTATTAGAAATAACACTTTAAATTTCCATTTTAAGAAATAATAAATTTCAAAATATCTCTGTCATTATATGTTCCTTAAAATTTTTATTTAATTCTATCTTTGTGTTATAATCAGCTTACAAGTTTGTTTTTTATGATTTTTTTAGCACTGTTATTATGGTTCGTGAAAAATAACTTTATTGAAAAATATAGGCATGACACGTAGGTCAATGTTTTCTTACATTATATTTCAATACTTACTTTGCATAAGAAATGTGAATGGTGATCATTTTATAATTTATTGTAATATATATATATATATAATTATAATATCTATGAATTTCAAAAAACATATCAAGTTCTTGTATCATTCTACTTAAATCTCCAAAGAGATAATTAATGATAATGTGTAGACAGAATACCACATAGCTAATAGATTAACAAGTGCAATCATAATATTACCATAGCTTGTGCTTCAATGGTAATTGGCCAAAAATACTGAAAACATGAAGAAAATTTAAAAAGAGAGAGAGAGAAAAAAATAATAATTTGGAGTTGCTATCAAGTGAATACAAATGGATTAAGAAATGAAATATGAACCATATACAATGGAAAATTGGACAACAAGAGAATTAAATCAGAATTGGATATGAAAAAACAGATAGATATAATCATCAGCCTGGATGTACCCACATATGTTTTAAAAATAATTCAGTATTTCATAATACTACTGGCATATATGCTAAGATCAGTAGAATCACCCAGGTATACTGAATTATTACCAGAAAACAATTGGAAATATTAAAATTTGAAATAATAAAATTTGAAATAAAAAACCCGTAAAGAATAGACAAAATATTTCACTCACATCAATTATCCTAAAATCTGTATACTGTCTACCTCACTGAATTACTACCTGATATCAGTTTGAAATAATAAAATTGGAAATAAAGCACTTGTTAATCTATTAGCTATGTGGTATTCTGTCTACACATTATCATTAATTATCACTTTGGAGATTTAAGTAGAATGATACAAGAACTTGATATGTTTTTTGACATTCATAGATATTATATATATATATATATATATATATATATATATATATATATATATATATATATATATATATATATATTAGCAGTGTACAGCATTCTACATTGATTTCAACTAAATATTTTTTTTTCTAAAACTGATAATAAAAAGGTTTCGTCCATCAGGTTTGTAAATAATATGCAGAATTTAAATTATACTTATTTCAGAATTGTTTTTATAAAATAATTTTGATGACATATAAATTGGATAAATCTAAAGTCTCTTATTTCATTTCTATACTCTTGTATGCGCTTATGTTATTTTTTATAAGTTAAATGAATATGCAAGTCGTTGTGATTATTAGCTAAAGTGGTAGTGCATGGTTTGTATTTTTCTTAGAAAAAAATTCTTGACATATTTTATTTGAATTATTTTAACATTCTACAATATACATATACAAAGATCAGACATTTATTTTTTAGTTTATTTATAAAACACCTAAGCTGTTTACTGTCTGGAGATGATAGTTAATTTGATATTTTCTCACAAAAAAATATCTAGTCAGGCGTGTCTATACAGTTAATTTCAAGAGGATTAGAAAGGCCGTTGCCAAAGGACAATAATAAAGTCTTACAAATAATAAAATAAAATCACAACAAATTATTAAACATAAGTGACGAGATCACATGCGTAATCACCATCCCGTTGGGAAATCCCATGCACCAGGGCAGATAGAACATTACAATAATATATAGAAATGACAATCAGAAAATTTAAAACGAAAATAAAAGAACATATGGCAGATATCAAATATGATAAAAGAACTACAGCCTTGGATAGACTACATAGAATAGAGCCTTTGCAGATTGATTTCAAGAATAGTAAAATATTTTTTCCATCAAGAGTTGATTTCCCATCCACTATCCGTGAATCAACTGAAATATATTTGCAAAACGATAACATATGCTAAGAATCAGCTTCGGTTGAATTACCTAAAATTTGGCACACACTATAAAAAAAAAAAAAAAACATTAAAATAATAATTTTCGCGTCCGAATTAGTCCGAGTTCAGCACTTCCTTACATTAGACATGTGATTTCATGATTTGTGTTTACCATTTTCAAAAGTTTTGCGAAAACGGTTTATTTATCATTTTGATCTTAAAGAAGTCGCCGTTTGAGCGAATGAAACATGTGTCATCTATGTTCTTGACATCTATGTTCTTGTTTCTTAAAAAGTACTTCTAAGCCTTTTGTGTTATGTTTTTATCACTTTAAGCAGTAATTACACTTTAATAAAGACCTTTCAAATGATAACTTTCACAGTGCATCTCATTTAATAGAAAATGAAGATGAATACGTTATAACGCGTTCAATAATTGAGTTATAGTTTTTTTCGCAATTTAGATCCTGAACAGCCTAGAAATATCCCTTTTTAAGCAGAATAATTTAATCGGTGATTGCGGAATAAACTCTAAGTCCATATTTTCATATTTCTCATTTTAAGGTGGTTTCAATGTTTTTTCATGTTTGTTGACCGTTTCCAGAAGAAAGAGACTCAGTACGTGAACCCTTGCTTGTTTGGGAGAGAGAAATTTAAAACTTGAGTTCTGAAAGGCAATATTGACATAACTTGGGAAACGTCAAAATATAGACTTAGTGCTTTTCAGCAATCACCGATTCAATTAAAAACTGTTGAGAAAAATAGTTTCGCAAATACTGGCGAGTACCGCACAAGGTTTCCCGTATTTCATGGCACTGTCGTCTTGTACCTCTCATCTAGCTCCTCTATTCTCTACTACTAAATTGTAAAGATGGTTGTCCTCTATACATTTTTTTGATGTCATTATCCTCGCTCACTAATTATATCCGGACGCTCTGTGTGTAACATTTTTTGACCTGGCTAGACACTTTCGCGTTCCGACTAGCAACATGAGCTAGCAACACAATTTCTCCTCTCGCAAAGATCTAAATCTACTCAAAACTACGACCTGTTTCACTTATATCTCTGTAGCATCTCTTTTCTGTCTTGCTAGAATCCAACTCTTCGTGCGTGTGGGGGGAGGGGGGGTGAGCAATAAACGGGGGCACCAAATCCTCTTCACACCAACGCTCTTTGAGGATGGCCGAGAAACGAACCATCTCTTTATTCGCCTTTACCGTTTTTTCTCACACTTCCGCTGGCGCCGAAGGAGTGCATCTAACGTTTTTCCCTTCAAAAGATAATCATTTCCTGCTCATCCGGCAAGGTGTGCCTTGGCGAATTTGGGAGGATTCCTATTCATTTTTAGATTACTCTATAGTTGAAAGCACGTAGATGACCTCAAAAGTGGCTTCCCAGGGGTTTCTCCCATGCCATGCCATTTCTGTAATGTACAAAAGATTTCTCTCTAGCTGAGAAAACAATATAACTGTTAATTAAGGAGTTTTCACAACAGAAAAATGGCAAGGCAAACCACTAGAAAAATCGAATTTATAAATTTTTTTCAACTATGTTGGAAAGTGTTAAAAAGTTTGCTTTTTTATCATCGACAATACGGCTATGTGTACTAAAGAAATTGATCTTCTGTTAATTGCATTTAGGCTAGATGTAGTATCCTCGTTGTATAGGATTCTCAAAAGTCCATGAAATTCAGTAATGTTGTGGTCACTAAAACGCACTAAATGTATGTAGGCTCTTTCCCCATAAAAACAAGGAAAAAAATCACTGAATACAGCAATGTTGTTCTATAAGAATTTCAAATGTACATGCTATTTTGCAATGCCATGGTCAATTAAACATATATACGTGTGATTTGCGCGTTTGGTTTTTTTTAAAATCACTGGATTCAGCAACTAGGAATTTCAAAAACACATGGAATTTGGTATTGCCACGGCCACTAAATAGCACGTATATGAGCTACGTGGTGGTGTAAGTTAAACATCACAGTATGCAGCAACCTGAATACAAATATCATGAGTACATTAAATTTGGTAATGCTGCAATCACTGTAGCGTAAGATATCACTAATGTTTACACATCTAGTAATAAAAAAAAGTGTTTTTACGTCCCACTGCAAGATATCATTTATCCTGGGCAGTAGAAATTCAGTCAACGATACTGAGTAATTTCTTCTTTCGAAGTTCAAGGGCAAAAATTAATTTCTCTTTAAAAAACTGGGTAACTTACTTATAGCCGCAGAGTATATGGTATCAGACGTCGATTACTGAACATAATCTGCTGTAATCCTTCAATATGCTTTTGCTTTCTATATTGGATTTTCTTTATAATGTTGTTTAGTGTTTTATAGCAATTCTAGCGGCCCGTACCGGTTTCTCGCATGTGGACAATTTGTCGACTACAATGTAGGATAGAGATGGGTAGATATTTTTAAAAAAATCAAAATCGGATAAAAGCGGCAGTGAGACAAAATTGCTGCATTTAAAAATTTGATAAATAGTTTTTTCTGTTTATATACATATTGAAACTAATAAATTGATTTTAATATAGCAGAACCTCTGGGCTTCGACCGAGTTAACCTTGGCCTTCCGGGTAACATAATTAAAAATGTTATATCCTAAAAATAGGCCAATCACAACGACGCGTTCGCAGCCATAAACCATCAAAATGACAATCAGAAAATACTGTTATTTTGTTGCAATCTTACTACATCCCACACCTTTATAAATGATTTTTTCCTTTTAAAAATGTCTTACGCAAAATATCTAATAAACGATTAGCAATAGTTGTCTTATTTGTCTAATCTACCATAATAGAGTTCATATCCGATGTTGAACCCCCTTAGTGGGCGATTTTCTAAAACCGCTGAAATACGTGTTTAACTTTTTTTAGTAGATTTGTTATCCTGAATTTCTTTCTCCTACATAAAAGTGCTGCTCATATATGGCGAAAAGACCTAAAACGTTCAACTCTCCATTTAACCACCTTAGAAGGTGAATTCCTAAAATTGCTGAAATACTTGTCTAACTACTTTTTTAGTAGATATGTTACCTTGAATTTGAAGCTCCTACCTAAAACTGCTGCTGGGATATGGCGAAATGATCTAAAACGTTCGGCCCCTATTTAATCCCCTTCTTTTGGAAATTTTGAAAAATCCTTTCGTTTGCTTGCCTAGGTCATAACAGAAATATACTTTCCAAATTTTGTGATCCTGACTTTAGCCGTTTCAGCTTGGCGTTGATGAGTCAGTCAATCAGTCAGGCGTTCTCTCTTTATATAATAGTACAGATTATATCTGAAAATTTTTTAACTATTTTGTTCATGATATATTTCACCGAAATTCATTACTCTTCAATATTTTTCTACAAATGTATTTTTATTTAATATATTATTTAACATTTCTATGTAAAATATAAATGCACATAAGAAATTTTAAAGAAACAACATGTGTTTTATGTCAAATTTTATTAATATATAATAGTAGTATTTCGAATTCGAATTAATAGTATTGAACAAAAATTTAATTCTCTTCTTTTGAAAACAACAATATCCAAGAATGAGTAAATCTGGTCTTTTATTCACAAATTCTATAGGGCGAGATAAAAATTGTTCTTTTTTTTACGTAACATTGAATCTGTTCTGTTACAGATAAGAAGGTTAGACCACTTGGGAAATTTTGAGAGTGTATGCATTCATAATTTTTCGTTATTTTCAAAGGAAAGCACAATTGTTTACATTATGCATATATACTTTCATTGATTTTTCTACTAGACTATAAAGGAACATATTGTTATGTGTTTAAATTTGTATTAAGTACCTCATCACAAAAATCATAACTTATCAGTAATAAGATTATGATTTTGTAAGAGATAATAAGGTAGTTTTTCGCGATGTTGTATTTAAAATGTATTTTCAAAAAGAAGTCGTTTTACAGAACGTAAATCATGTACTTCAACCCCTTTGGAATGTGTTTAAATACTTAAGAGTGTAAACGTAGTGATGTACTAACGAAGGTGAACCATAAAGTGACAATAAAACAGAATATTTGACAAATTAAAAACAAATTAATGTATCGTAGTAGCAACTCTTAAGAGGCGAGTGGATTGTTGTAACATTTTCCTTCACATACGCAAGAATGTGGAATTTTACTTTCAAAATGCTCAAGCCAGACAACTATTTTCCAGGTGTAATACTACAGTACAGGCATTTTTCTATTTGTAATTTCTTTATTTAAGAGATCATTAGTTTTTTCATATGTTTTCGTCTAAAAAATATATGTGTATCTTTTTTGAAGTCGAGTGTTTATTTTTCATTGAGGATGCTTTTATTTCGGAAAATGTTTACTTTGGTATCAAATAAGTAACATATAATATTTAGAATTTTAGATGTTTTATGATCATGACTTTGTAAATATTCAGCAAGAGACATTGGGGCCGATTAATAGAACGAATATCGGATTAAATATTGTGCTTTACTGTTTAGTAGCTGATATTATTTTAAACTTTGATAGGATATCCTCTATGTTCAGATCTAATATACATTGGAGTGAGATAATGGTCACCTGGCTCAATATTGGAATTCTTATAGAGCAATTTCGAAAAAATGTGACATTTTAGGGGGTTAGAATGACAGTTGAGTAAGTCAATATTTAGTCATTTGAGAAATGAATGGCTTTGTGAAACTTGTCGTATTATCGTTGCATTAAGAGCCTACGCTAGTCACGCGAAAAAACGCTCCAGCTAATGTTAAGTCTATGGGAAGGTTATCGCGCGATTTCTCGCTCGCATTTTCATATTTTTAAATGATTTTTTTTTTGCATAGGATAGCTGAGGTCGATCTCTAATGTTGTTAGTTTTTACTTTTTCGATTTTGGTTACAGTTTTTTTTATATAAGGGTAATTTCACTTTCAGAACCGGTTCCAACCGGTTCCAAAATTGAAAATGTCCGCTTATAAAAAAAACCGTAGCCAAAATCGAAAAAGTAAAAACTAACAACGTTAGAGATCGATCTCAGCTATCCTATGCTAAAAAAAAACATTTAAAAATATTAAAATGCGAGCGAGAAATCGCGCGATAACCTTCCCATAGACTTAACATTAGCTGGAGCGTTTCTTCGCGTGACTAGCGTAGGCACTTAAGTGGTCCAACTTGTTTTCCCTTCTATTGACTCACTAAGTGAACTATGACTTACCGTATTTACCCGCGTATAAGTCGAGAAATTTTGGACAAAAAAACACTTCAAAGTTGGGGGGGGGGGGTCGACTTATGCGAGGGTCCTTAATTTTTTTTTTTTTTTTACCAGATGTCAAAAATACTCTTCTGAAAGGCAATTATTCTCTTTTCACGTTCCATTACACAATGACGTCGTTTACTGTCGATTTCCATACCAGGAGAGAAAAAGAGGAATTAATTGATTTTCCTTATCAGCGCTGAGGTAAAGGTTTGGAGACTGAGTGACGGGTTTGACAGTGGCAATGAATGTACGCCTACTACACCCCCCCTCCCTCCGTCTCAGAGATCAGTAGATAATATTTCGAGAATGTATCACCCCTATGTGCAACTGAATCGTCCGCGAGTGGCTAGAAACATGTGACTCTCTCTAAAAACACGTGACTCGCGTTATATCTTGCGTGTTCTTGATAGTACACTTATTTATTATTTCTTCATTTATCTTACTGCACTTTTTCTCCTTGTTTCTACTGATATGACTGATTTAGTTATTAGAAAACAGAAACGCAATTCATACGCAGCTGGATTTAAACTTAAAGTTAAGTCTTTTGATGAAGAGTCTAACAACTGTGCTGCTTCTCGTCAGTTTGAGGTTCACGAAAAATTGCCCAGTGGGTTAAAGATGCGGGGAATAAAATTTCGTCCGAAATGATTATAAAATCGTTCAAGAAATGCTGCATAAGCAACGAACTAGACGGCACAGAAAATGATGCCGTTTTCGAAAGTAATAACGACGAGGAAGAATGTAGCGATACAGAGATTGAAAAAGTGTATCATGATGAGCCGATGACGACGAAGGATTTTTGTGAATTGTTTGGCGAGTCCGATACTGAATCGGACCTTGAATCAGTTAAACTTTGTATATTACTTTAGTACATTATTATCTTCATTATTGTATATTTAGTACTTTCTTTTTTTTCCAGGTGATTTTGAATAATGTATTTAAAAAAAAATTCAAATTTCTTGATTGGAAAAGAGTGGGGTCGACTTATACGCGGGATTTTAAAAAATTCAAATTTCTTGATCGAGAAAGTGGGGGGTCGACTTATACGCGGGATCGACGTATACGCGGGTAAATACGGTATTTGACTGTCGCACTGAACATAAATTAATATATGTTCAGTAAAACTATCGTTATCTAGATTTGTCAAAATTTTGACTTACTCCACTGTCATTTTAACCCTCTCATTTTATTCTGACCATTGCATTGTATTGTATTATAAAATAAAAATTTACTTTTGTCATAAAGTTCTGTTCCAAAGTACATGTATAAACGATTACTAGTGCTAAATGGAAACCTAAAATTTGAATTTGAATATTTTGAATATTGTATTTGAATTTGAATATTGGGTACTTTTCGGTTAGCCGGGCGCCAGTGATATATGTACATATATAAATATATATGTATATACATACATATATATATTCACACACATATGTGCATATATATGTCTATGTATACATATGCATATGTGTAGATATATGTGTATATGTATATGTGTGTATATATACATGTATATATATCACTGGCGCCCGGCTAACCGAAAAGTACCGAATATTGTAATCCTGTATCATGTTTCCATATTTTACACAAGTATAATCATTAATTATGTCATCCTTATTAATGATGTTATGTAGATTATGTTTTATGAAACTGAATGGTGTAGTGTTTACCGCATCTTATTACCACGCAACAGATCCAAAGTTCGACTTCGGGCTAGACAAGGTTCAGTCAGCTTTACATCCCTCCGTGGTCGAAAATTGAGTACCAAGCTTGCTTGGGAACTAAAAACTGGGGGGGGGGGAGGGGGAGCTTATGCTGCTCCTCAGTGCCAATGATATCAGAAAACAGGACTGGTACTGTAGGCCCTGATTCTTAATGTATCGTAGCGCCACAGCTTTAGGTTTTTAGATTGTTTTTAATAGGTTCACTGCTGTTACAGTGGATCTTAATATAACACAGTAGTTAAACTTACATAAATAAACTAGTCGGGTGTGCCAATCCCAAAACTTTCTAATAATTAAAAACAAGTTGGGAAGTTTGAAGCTTGTATTTGAGATATGGGTTGTGAAGTACTCAATAAAGATTTAAACTCTTCAATTTTTAGGAAAATGCAGGAGTTGGTTCGTGGTGGTAAATGGCCTGACAATATTAAGTCATTATTAAAAGTTAATCACACTGGTAATACACCGACGCTCACAGGCAGGCTGAAAGATCATAAATTAAATCTGCCTCTTAGACCCATTGTCTCTCGTTGTGTTGCTCCTACCTATTTTTTAGAGAAGGCATTTGTGATTTTCTTAAAATCAATCCTTCCCGTTTCAGAATAAGTTATTGAGTCTACAAATGACTTCATGGATAAAATAAAACAGTACCCTCTTGATGCTAATACAGTTATGGCAAGCTTGGATGTTATTTCCTTATTTCTTTCAATAAATATGAATGAAGTTATCAGTTATATTTTTTCATTGATAGATTGCAATCTTAGTTTAACCAATGACATTAAAACTTCATTGAAAGCAGGCCTGAATCTTATACTGTTCAGCAATATTTTCATATGTAATGGCGTTATTTACAGACAACTTCATGGAGCACCAATGGGCTCACCAGTTTCAGGTTTATTCGCAGAATTTCCACTTAGACCTTTGGAAAAGAAAATTTTCAGTTCATTTAAACAGAAACCAGTGTGTTGGTTAAGGTATGTGGATGACGTGTTCATCTTGTGGGCCTACACTTTACCAGATTTACAGTTTTTTCTTCAAGGGGTCAATAGATTAAGTGATAGCATTAAATTTACCCTCGAAGTAGAACAGGATGCAAATTTGCCTTTTCTAGATGTTCAGATTAACCGGAACAGTTCTCATTTTACATTCTCTGTATACAGAAAAACATTAAAAGAGAATACAGTAATACCTTTGTGCAAATATGCCCTTTAAATATAAAATTGCTGCATTTCAGTCATTTATTAGACGAGCTTATAGAATATGTTCAGGTGACCAACTTAACGCTGAAATTGATTTTATTAAAGGTATTGCCTTAGATCATGGTTTTAAAGATTCGCAGATTGACAAAATTATTCGACAGTATAATACCACCCTCCTTCAGGTCAAAGGTTTGTTAATAGTTTAAAGATCAATTACAGAAGTATGCATTATGTTCCGATAATATATGAAACATTAAAACAAGTGCTTCAGACATTCAATATAAAATTAGTAGCTATCCCCCCTCCATATCTTATACAAATTATCAGTAGCAATATTGATAAAATCCAGAATCATCAAAAAGCCGGAGTTTATGAAATACCGATTAACCTCCCAAATAACGAACGGTTAGTTTATATTGGTGAGACAAAACGAAAATTTTCAGAAAGATTAAAAGAGCACAAGAGATATATTTCACAATCAAAACAGAGTACAGCTCTCGCAAGGTTTTATTTTTCGATTGAAGGTAGCAAAATTGACTTTGAAGAGGCTAGAATCATAATCCCATGCAAGAATTCTTATGTTAATAAAATTTTAGAGTCCCTTACGATTATTAAGCGTGGGCAGTATACATGTAACGCTAATTTATCCTATAACATTCATAAAATCTGGCATAATATGTTATAATCCATTAATACAATATGTTCATTTTGTCTTCCACCCCCTCTTTTCACTACAGTGGTTTGATCCACTTGTTTACCAGTTTACCATGGGAACTTGGTGACGTTTGCGCACTCTCCGATCAAGTTTTCTCCATGACTCTCAGACGTGTATGCTCAATTTGACATAGTATTTTAGACTGGTTTGTAACATCCTGATGACGTTCGCAGAAGCGAAACGAAACGTAGTTTTTTAAATGTGTTTATAAATTCACGATTTTAATGTGTGTACCATTTAGCAAATGTTGTATTTGATTTTAATACATTATTTTAATTACCCAAAACTTTCTTCTATCGCATACACTAAATTCGCATACACTAAAAAGAATCTGCACCAAAACTGAACTAACTGAATCTAAAGTTTTATTAAATTCCGTACATTAGTTCTTGAGATATGACTACTGCTAAAATCGTGTGAATCCTGCAAAATGCAGCATAGCAGCGCCACCTGGTGGCAGATTTAGTCCAAAACCTAATCAACAACAACTTATGTCAACATCTAACTGAATCTGAAGTTTGAAGAAAAACCGTGCATTAGTTCTTTAGATAGAGTCATCGTGATAATTATGAACAAAGTAGCATAGAAGCGCCACCTGTTGGGAAATTTACACAAATTTGTAAGCAGCATCTATTTATGTCAGGGTCTAACAGAATATGAAGTTTGATGAAATTCCGGGCATTAGTTCTTGAGATATAGCTATCGTAAAAATCGACTAAAAAGTGGTATAGCAGTGGTACATGTTGGGATATCTACACAAAAATGTAATAAGCGTCTATTTATGTCGAGGTCTAACAGAACCTGAAGTTTGATGAAAATAAGTGCATTAGTTCTTGAGATAGAGCTACTGCGGAAATCGCAAAAAATGCAGCATAGCAGCGCCACATGTCGAGAGATCTTCACCGAAAACTAATCAGCACCAATTTATATCAGGGACTAACTGAATATAAAGTTTTATTAAATTTCGTGCATTAGTTCTTGAGATAGAGCGCCCACAAAATTTTTGTCACATACAGACAAACAGATTCACAGACAGACATTTTCTAAAAATGGTCAAATCGTTTTCAGGACCTTCTAAAATGTATAAATCCGTTGAAATCCGAAAGTCGAAAATTTTCATGAATCAAATACTTTCTTCTTGTAAAGATAGAAAAAAGTAAAAACATGAGCAAAAGAAAAAAAATCTTTTTTTTTAAGTTCCTTTTTTCATGAAATCGATTTGCATCTTTTCAGTTTGAAGTTGAAATTTCCATGTAACAAAAATTTAGTTAAAATTAAGTTTAATTATTCGTTTAAATATATAACAAGAACGAAAAATCATGCGTCGAGCATAGATTATGTAAGACTTTCCAACACTGCCAAAATAATTTTAAAAATCGTTACCGTCTAATAAGGTGAATCATGATATCTAAGTAAACAATTTGGAAAAAACATAACATATTTAAAAACACAATTTCATGAATTACCAGCAATATTCTGAAAATATCCGAATTCGTTTGTGCAGCTCTGTATATGATCTACAGATTTGTAAAAATATATATGTAAACTTTTTACGAAGATGATTTAATATTCCACGAGAAAATGGCAGTTTGTTAAAGATGGTGAATGATTGCAGTCGATATCAAGAATCATGGCGAGGAGGTTAGGCAATGATGAAACACCACAAGAGTTTCTTCAATAAGGAGCAGCCAATTTCCAGATAAATTGTTTATTAATGAACAGGAGCGATGCCAGTAACAGTTCCCACAGAATCAGGTATAAACTTATAACCCTGAGGCTTGACGATAACGTACTACATCATTTAATAGATCTTAAAAGGCTGTTGTGAAATTCTAAGTCGCAGAACACCAGATAACGATTTGGACAGCACTTCCAAACACGACAAAAATCTGCTCTCCAAAAGCTTCCAAGCCCGTTTTGTTAACTGCGCGTAGAGTTATTGAAACGAAGTAACGTATGCAGGAACCAATGAGTGACAGACAAAATTAAGCTAAGCGAATAAGGTGCGATGGAGAAGATTTAACAAGAAAGAATCCCCAACACAACGGCGCATTGATTTTGACGTGAAAAATACCCATCGCGCGAAGCAAAGCATGGAATATATATATTTTTTTAAATGGCTTTTAAAAACATTCAAAATGACAACAAGCGTCTCTGAGAATTTTATAGATTCGGGAGTTGATTACGAATGAACTTAAAGTTTTAGATTAAGATTTGGAATAAGATAATTATTAATATACGTATTATTACTTTTAAAAGGATATTAAATAGGAATAAATATTATTAAGAATTAAGGAAATAATGAATATGTCAGAAGTTAGATTAATTTAAAGGAATAATGCGAAATAAAATTTTTATATGACATATATACTATATAGAATGCTAATTTTTAGTTCAGTTAGGAAACGAGTAGAACAGTTTAAAATCCCCCATTGGAATTTTGGAAAATGTATTGAATTTTTGTGCTTCCCTGTATATGATATATACAATTTATACACACCAAGTGAAAGACAAAAAATGAGTTAAAATTAAAAATGCGTTCTACAACTGAAAACGCACTTCTAGCAATTATTGTTAACAGACAGCACCGAATTTTTTGTGTGTCCCTGCTAATCAACGTTGAATACTATACACACAATATTCTAATATAAGCTTTACTAAAGCATCTTAGTGATATATAACAATTTAAATATGTTTGAAAAAGTGAAACATTAGTAAAATAAACCGCAGACGATTTTCTCCATTGACCGTAATGTAACCGTAATGTATGTTTGAGTGTCCGTGTAAAGGAACTATAAGTGCTATGCACATCATATTCTATAGTACGCTTCTTGTAGTGCACCGCAGTGATATATATCAATTTCAATATTTTTGAAATTGTGTAACAGAATAAAAAAAAAGAAACCGCAAATGATTTTTTTCCCGTAGACCGTTATGTAACGGAATACTTTTGAGTGTTCATGTAAAAAACTATAAGGGCTACACACTTCATTTTAAATACCGAACATTCCATAGTAAACCTCAATAACATATATCACTTCCATGACAATCCTAGTATATTTACGCGAGTTAGAGCACGGGCAGACAGATCGGCAGACAGACAGACAAATCGAGTTCATAAACACTTTTCAACTAAAATTAAAAAATCAAATTTGTGAGATGTATGAAAGCCATTACTGTCCCGACTTAGCCATTGTAAAATAAAGAAAAAAATTCCATAACTGATTCAAAAAATCTGTCTGAGAAAATGATAAAATATTATATGGAACTCTTTTACAAGTATATTTTACGTTTAGGAAATTATATTACAATGATTTATTTTTTTTTATCTAAATGTATCACTAATATTTTTCAATAACACTAGACCATCCTAACCTCATTTGATTTTACAAAAAAAAAATTATTTTTAATTTTTTTATATATATATGCACCGATGCATTTAATTAATGAGCTAATTAAAATAGAACCAAGACTAATCACATAGATACGGGTATACCTAATTATAACGAAATGTAATTGTATTACGTGTAAGAATATTTTGTATTAAATAAAAAAAATCACCCAATAAATTTCATTGCAATAGAGTATTACAAAATATTTTAAAATATACCAATGTCTTTTAAAAAAAAATTACAATTGAGATACCACAAAATATTCCACAATCTCTCTCTAATTTGGAAAAAAGAAGATATAAAACAAAGCCGATTTAATTTAAAATAAGAAGCTTATACTCATTAATAATAAAGGATTCAACATTAATAAAAATAATAAAATATCATTTTAATTGGAATGTTAGCTTCCTAATTTAATATATAGTTTTAAAATGGTATGTCTAGAATGATGAAACATGGCCATTTCTAACTTTTATACGATATATCCAGGATTAACTTTTTACGTAATCTATTTCATAATATAAATACATTAAAGACCAAATAAGACAAATTGCTATGAGTTAATTATACTTTTTTTAATGCTTATACGCGATGTATTCAAGTGAATTGAATTGTTCTTATTTTTTAGAATAATAATTAATTATTAATTATTAATACATTTTTTCTAAATAATAAATAATTTTATTAATAGCTGAAGACAACTGCTTCACTGTTTTTTTTTGGTGCATCAGTAGATGGAAAGTGGGGGTTCAACGGCCACAGGCGCATTCGCAATGTGCAGCTGCACATCCGATGTGCAGCGGACTCCTACGTCATAGTATCTTTACAAGGTTCTGATTTTCTGATCCCTTTATAGCACTAGTTTTTTTCCAATGCTATGTTTGATATTATCCTGGCAAAGCAGATTTATTTATCTCTCTCTATATATACGTGTATGTCTGGTATTATCCTGGCAAAGCAGATTTATTAATCTCTCTCTATATATTCGTGTATGTCTGGTACTATCCTAGCAAAGCAGAGTTATATATATCTCTCTATATATTCGTGTATGTCTGGTATTATCCTGGCAAAGCAGATTTATTAATCTCTCTCTATATATTCGTGTATGTCTGGTACTATCCTAGCAAAGCAGATTTATATATATCTCTCTATATATTCGTGTATGTCTGGTATTATCCTGTCAAAGCAGATTTATTTATCTCTCTCTATATATTCGTGTATGTCTGGTACTATCCTGGCAAAGCAGATTTATTTATCTTTATCTATATATTCGTGTATGTCTGGTACTATCCTGGCAAAGCAGATTTATTTATCTCTCTCTGTATATTCGTGTATGTCTGATACTATGATGGCAAAGCGATTATATGTGTGTGTGTGTGGGTAAAATATATATCCATATCATTCATAAACTGGAAAAAAATATTAAAATCAATTTTTAAAAAGAATGCATAATTTAAAAAAAAAAAAAAAAAAAAAAAAAAAAAAACTTTAGAAAATTACAAAGTATTAAAAAAAAACTTTAGAAAATTAAAAAATAGTAAAAAAAAAAGTTTAAAAACTTTATATGATGATAAAAATACGTATGTTTGTATATGTGGGTGATTATACGTATGGGTAGAATAGGTTTCAATAAAGTTCACATACATAGCATTCTACAAGAAATGTTTGTGTAGAAGTTTTTAATAAGTACACATATTTAAAATTAACATTTTTTATTAAAACAAAAAATACAGAAAGTTTTATTTACAGTAGAGTATTTACATCTCGATTTTGCATTAACAATACAAATCAGCATTTTCTTCTTTATTACAATCTTCATTAATGTCACAATGTCCATACGCTAAGCTGGATATCCCATCATCTAACAAGTAAAACAATCGTCAAAAGGACTTAGACTAATCTTATTCTGAGTTAGTGTGTATAGACGATGGTTATCTTGGGCGATCCTCGTCTGCTTCTCCATACTTGTTTTTTGCTGTTGTAGACACTCCAAATAGTCTTCATGCTTTATTTTCTGACGAACAATCTGTGTTGACACACCTTTTGCTCGCTTCTTTACTTCTTTCATGGATTTTAATGAATACATTTTAGCCCTGAGGCCAACAAATTCAAGGGCTAATTCGCCATTTAGCTCGTCCTTAAACTTACCAATCACCTTTTTGTTATCATCAGAGAATAAATTATGGGATTTTGAATAGTCGGAGAAGTCAAACAAATTACGATGTTGCTTCATGTCATCAAAAATATTGTTTGTTTTTATATGATAAGCTAAGGAGTCTGTGTCAGTAAAAAGAAGTGTCGCTCGATTTTTGTATATGCTTTTTATATACCCATAATGAAATTGAAACATTAATAATTTAGATAGCTCTAAAATTGTGAATCCGACATAAATAGGTCGACTCATTAAGATACTATTATTAAGCCGTTCTACAGCAGCCAAGCCTTCATCATAGGTTTTAAAGGATTTAAATAAGGGTGATGCCACTAGTTTTTTAGCTCTTTTTTCATCATTACACAATACAATATTTCGCCTTTTTCGAAGATTTTCCATGGTTTTACCAAAAACAGAATTATTTAACAATTTAAAAAAATCCTTTTCAAAAGAAGATGTTGATTCTTTCCTTTTTTGAGTATTAAAATTAATATATTTCTCAAGCCAAGGTGCTTGTTTAAATTTTATGGCTTTATGTACAGCAGTAATTTTTAGTCCAAGCTGCAAATAATATTTTAAGTTGCGATAATGGATTATATAATTCCTTTTATTATTCAAATTGGGTATAAGTTTAGGGGTTCCTATGAATTTTCTATTATTATTCACCAAGTTCCGTGCATAGGGAGATAGCATTTGTTCCTCCACAGTTACTCTCTCAGGGGCGACAGGGTATTCATTGTGCAAAGGATGTAAATGTTTTGGATAATCGAGGTCCACCTCAAAGAGATACCCAATTTCAGAACTATCAGGTAGAGACAAAATCCAATCTTCTGTGATATGACTAGTTTCACACCATTTAAATCCGCCATAGGGTAAAAATTGGCTCATAGCCCACCCATATAAGTTATTAGCATCCCAGTACATGATGTAGCTGGGTGCCTCATTTTCTCTATAATCAGGCGTACCGGGTATGTTTGCCTTAGCATATCTTCGGCTTATCATACTGACGCCTCCACGTATTCCATTTTCAACCATGAGCAACATGTTTATATCAGTAAGTAACTCTAAAGGTGTTTCAGACATCTTCAAACTCGCCTGCCATGCGAGCGAAGGTGCAGTGAACAGGTGAGCAGGATCAATTTCATAATACTGCTGACATAATTTCCTAAAGTTTTGAAACACGTCAGCAAGTAGTAGAACATCTGTCTTCACATACAGATTGTGATAATCCCCCAAAGTTTTAAGACTGAAGGTGTTCCACACATTCTGGGCATGCTGATAATCCTCATCTTGAATATCTTCATTGGTCAAGCTATTAAAAAATGCTGAAGGTAGGGGGAGCTGCTTCTCTTCAAATTTTTCAAAAGACGTAAAATAATCATAGGGGTAAACCCCTTTACGTGTCAGTAAAGATAAATTATTATTTTGTGGGAAATTTTCTCTAAGTATGGTAAATTGATCATCTCGAAGATTTTTAACAAGTTTTTCCAATGACGTAGGCAAAAATTGGAAAGAATCTATAAACACCATCTGAATAGAAGATGTAGGCTTTTTGATTTTAAATGCGATATAGTTTTCCATAGAAGTAGCAATAACATCAATTTCAATATCTTTAAATTTTCCTAACTTCGTCATAAGGTGGTGTGCATCATAGTTTTTTAAGTTATGGAAAATAACAGGAATTGTCTTTGATTGTCTGAAATTGAGGTTGCAATATGGGTGTGCAGCTCCTCTATACACACCCGACAGGTGATCATGGTCACGTGTACGTTTCTCATATAAAGCTTTTTTACAAATATGACAAAACTCTGCTTCTCGAAATGCCTTTTCTTCCTGGGGAGAAAGTTTCATAGGTTTCACATCTAATAACTTTTGTCCCAATATTTCCTTCTCTTGCATCATCTGGTTCAAAAAATGCTCAACACAGTTTCTACCACGATATACCTGTGCTTTCTTCACACATGTTCCATCGGATCCGACAACCACATAAGCGTACCCACACGGTAAGTGATAGGTTGTTTTCTCAGTATAGGATGTTTTAGAAGAGGGTGAGGCTAATGAAATGGGTATAAGTAGACTCTCGAAGTCCGCATAAATCGTATAGGCCACAGGATGTTGTAGATGAATACCTGAAAACTTTAATATATTATCATTTTCACTAGGCATCTTTATAGCTTGTGCTGCATGGCGAGAACAATATTCGCTATGCTTATCCAACAGGTCTTGTCTTGAAAATCGATGTAAACATCGATAACAATAATAGCCAGCGGCTCTATGCTTGGTAAGATCACTCAAAAGTCTTGAAAAACTTCTTATCAAACAATAGTGTTGCTTTTCTCCATTGTCGACTAGTAACAAATTAATCACATCATGATCCTTCTTTTCAGATATATACAGAGGGCAAACTTCATCCTCTTCATACCCAAACACATTAACCCGTAAATTGTTGAGTTGTTCAATAACAGGTATCTTCTGAAGAGGTACAGGGCATTCTACACCGCCTAATTTAATATCATGTTCATAAGGTCGATAATGGATGACTCGCTCAGGCTTTTTTGTATAATCTAAGTTCAGTTTAAAAGCCAAAAGGCACCACACCAAACACTTGTTGTCTTCATTTTTTATATTCAGCACGGCTTTTTTATCATCCAGTTTTTTAGGCAGAGGAATGTAGGAACTCGCAGCAAGGGGATGATATTTAGCAATCTTGAGCTCCAAATGATGGATTTTTCTAAGTTTCCACCCAGAACCTCGTTGTACAAATTCTTCAAAGGACTTAGTTATCTTGGAGAATCCTTCTTCAATATGTTGTGAGATAGTATCTTCGGTGAGCTCAGTCATACATGAGCATCGAAAAAAAGATTCAATTTCTTGCATCTCCTCATTATTTGTCATACGTTCAAGTGATATTTTTTCTATCATATACCATTTAATGGCACCCTTTTCTTGAAATTCACTTACTAGGCGTTCATGTATCTCAGATTGTAAGTGCGTATGAAATACCTCTAAATCACTTTCTTCATGTTCATCAGGATACAAAATTACTGTTTTAAATACATTAAGCACATCAGACTGCTTCGGTTTTCTAGACTTTACATTAGATAAAGCTATTTTCCGTTTTACACTCACAAGAGGTAGGCGAGAGTGCTGGGTGCGTACATGCTGTCTCAATTCGAATTTCCGTCCAAATACCTTATCACAATCACGGCAAGGGAATGTGGACTTCTGATGTGACTTGAGATGATACTTCAAATTATCCTTCCGGGTGAAAACCTGATTACACTCATCACACTTTAATGTAGACTGTCCGCTAGCATTATGGATTTTCATGTGTCTTACTAACTCCGAATTCCTTACAAAAGACTTCAGACACATATCACAGTTATGCTGTCTCTCTTTCGAATGTATCTTCATATGCTGATTTAGGTTGGAAGTAGATGAAAAACCCTTGCTACAGATAGGGCAAGCATTATTCTTCTTCTCAGCATTCGTAGAGATCACGGTCTTTAGAGAAACATCTTCTTCAGATGACATCTCGACATCCATGAGACAAGGGGATATAGTGTCCTTCTCTGTTAAAACTTGAGAATCCTCATAGAGTTCAATACTATTATGCATCTTGATGTGTCTAATCAAGCTTGATTTCCGTCCAAAGGCTTTCTGACACACGTCACAGATATACAACTTCTCATTTAAATGAGACTTTACATGCTGCCTCAAATTAAAAGGAGTTGAGAATGTCTTCGCACAAGTCAGACACTGGTACATCTTCTTCACAGGCGTAGAATTTCTCAAAGGCATAACTCCATCACTAGGCATAACGCTATCCATAATATATCAACAAAAAAACTTTTAAAACCAAAACACAATCTTCACAAATAAATGATCCACTTAGGTAAAGATAGAGATCAGGAGCGGTTTAAAACACGTCCGTTCACTAAAAAGCAAATCAACAAATGACACGAATCACACTTCTCGCCCGCTATTTATACCCCAGATCCCTCACGACCACCCACGTTGATCATAATCGGCGGCAAATTATTCCACTCAAAGAAAAATAGTCTTACAATTTGGCAATTTGAATCTTTCGTTTTCTCGTCATATGAATTATTTTGTCTTGATTTAGTGATTTTAATTTTATGCTTGACTCACAATATGAACCAGCCTTTCCCCACTACTCATGTCTAAAGCTACATATATGAAACCCTCACTAGATGCCTAAACTAGAAGATCTCAAATCAAACCCCACCTACGCAAATAAAATATTTTCCAAAATACTTCAAAAACATCTCATAGATGGCGCTTCCAATTATAAACTAAACTAAAAAATTTCTAATTCTCAAAGACAGAGAAAAAATCTATACAATTAATTTATCCCACTCATTAAAACCAAAAAAAAAATAAATTATAAAGATACTAAATAATCCACCGTTAAAAATACTAATACACGACTGAATCAGTCTTTCCCCACTACTCATGTCTAAAACTATATCTATGAAACCCTCACTAGATGCCTAAACTAAAAGATCTCAAATCGAACCCAGGCTAAACAAATAATAAAAACATTTTCCAAAATACTTCAAAAACATCTCATAGATGGCGCTACTAAAGAGAAAAAAACCGAAACTAATTTAAAACACTTTAAAAAATAAATTCTAAACTTATTTCATACCATCTAAACTAAAATATCTCAAATCGAACCAAGCCTAAACAAATAATGACAATATTTTCCAAAATACTTCAAAAACATCCCATAGATGGCGCTATAAAAGCGAAAAAAAAAGTCGAAACTAATTTAAAACACTTTAAAAAATAAATTCAATAAATTCTAAACTTATTTCACACCATCACAAAGTAGTGTATATATGCCGGAGCTACGCCACCTGAGTCGAGCAGCGGCGCTGCTCCACCGCTGCTCCACCGCTGCCCACCGCACCTCCACCGCCACCGCTGCTCGACTCAGGTGATGTGGAACCCCCAAATATACACTACTTTGTGATGGTGTGAAATAAGTTTAGAATTTATTGAATTTATTTTTTAAAGTGTTTTAAATTAGTTTCGACTTTTTTTTTCGCTTTTATAGCGCCATCTATGGGATGTTTTTGAAGTATTTTGGAAAATATTGTCATTATTTGTTTAGGCTTGGTTCGATTTGAGATATTTTAGTTTAGATGGTATGAAATAAGTTTAGAATTCATTTTTTAAAGTGTTTTAAATTAGTTTCGGTTTTTTTCTCTTTAGTAGCGCCATCTATGAGATGTTTTTGAAGTATTTTGGAAAATGTTTTTATTATTTGTTTAGCCTGGGTTCGATTTGAGATCTTTTAGTTTAGGCATCTAGTGAGGGTTTCATAGATATAGTTTTAGACATGAGTAGTGGGGAAAGACTGATTCAGTCGTGTATTAGTATTTTTAACGGTGGATTATTTAGTATCTTTATAATTTATTTTTTTTTTGGTTTTAATGAGTGGGATAAATTAATTGTATAGATTTTTTCTCTGTCTTTGAGAATTAGAAATTTTTTAGTTTAGTTTATAATTGGAAGCGCCATCTATGAGATGTTTTTGAAGTATTTTGGAAAATATTTTATTTGCGTAGGTGGGGTTTGAATTGAGATCTTCTAGTTTAGGCATCTAGTGAGGGTTTCATGGATGTAGATTTAGACATGAGTAGTGGGGAAAGGCTGGTTCATATTGTGAGTCAAGCATAAAATTAAAATCACTAAATCAAGACAAAATAATTCATATGACGAGAAAACGAAAGATTCAAATTGCCAAATTGTAAGACTATTTTTCTTTGAGTGGAATAATTTGCCGCCGATTATGATCAACGTGGGTGGTCGTGAGGGATCTGGGGTATAAATAGCGGGCGAGAAGTGTGATTCGTGTCATTTGTTGATTTGCTTTTTAGTGAACGGACGTGTTTTAAACCGCTCCTGATCTCTATCTTTACCTAAGTGGATCATTTATTTGTGAAGATTGTGTTTTGGTTTTAAAAGTTTTTTTGTTGATATATTATGGATAGCGTTATGCCTAGTGATGGAGTTATGCCTTTGAGAAATTCTACGCCTGTGAAGAAGATGTACCAGTGTCTGACTTGTGCGAAGACATTCTCAACTCCTTTTAATTTGAGGCAGCATGTAAAGTCTCATTTAAATGAGAAGTTGTATATCTGTGACGTGTGTCAGAAAGCCTTTGGACGGAAATCAAGCTTGATTAGACACATCAAGATGCATAATAGTATTGAACTCTATGAGGATTCTCAAGTTTTAACAGAGAAGGACACTATATCCCCTTGTCTCATGGATGTCGAGATGTCATCTGAAGAAGATGTTTCTCTAAAGACCGTGATCTCTACGAATGCTGAGAAGAAGAATAATGCTTGCCCTATCTGTAGCAAGGGTTTTTCATCTACTTCCAACCTAAATCAGCATATGAAGATACATTCGAAAGAGAGACAGCATAACTGTGATATGTGTCTGAAGTCTTTTGTAAGGAATTCGGAGTTAGTAAGACACATGAAAATCCATAATCCTAGCGGACAGTCTACATTAAAGTGTGATGAGTGTAATCAGGTTTTCACCCGGAAGGATAATTTGAAGTATCATCTCAAGTCACATCAGAAGTCCACATTCCCTTGCCGTGATTGTGATAAGGTATTTGGACGGAAATTCGAATTGAGACAGCATGTACGCACCCAGCACTCTCGCCTACCTCTTGTGAGTGTAAAACGGAAAATAGCTTTATCTAATGTAAAGTCTAGAAAACCGAAGCAGTCTGATGTGCTTAATGTATTTAAAACAGTAATTTTGTATCCTGATGAACATGAAGAAAGTGATTTAGAGGTATTTCATACGCACTTACAATCTGAGATACATGAACGCCTAGTAAGTGAATTTCAAGAAAGGGTGCCATTAAATGGTATATGATAGAAAAAATATCACTTGAACGTATGACAAATAATGAGGAGATGCAAGAAATTGAATCTTTTTTTCGATGCTCATGTATGACTGAGCTCACCGAAGATACTATCTCACAACATATTGAAGAAGGATTCTCCAAGATAACTAAGTCCTTTGAAGAATTTGTACAACGAGGTTCTGGGTGGAAACTTAGAAAAATCCATCATTTGGAGCTCAAGATTGCTAAATATCATCCCCTTGCTGCGAGTTCCTACATTCCTCTGCCTAAAAAACTGGATGATAAAAAAGCCGTGCTGAATATAAAAAATGAAGACAACAAGTGTTTGGTGTGGTGCCTTTTGGCTTTTAAACTGAACTTAGATTATACAAAAAAGCCTGAGCGAGTCATCCATTATCGACCTTATGAACATGATATTAAATTAGGCGGTGTAGAATGCCCTGTACCTCTTCAGAAGATACCTGTTATTGAACAACTCAACAATTTACGGGTTAATGTGTTTGGGTATGAAGAGGATGAAGTTTGCCCTCTGTATATATCTGAAAAGAAGGATCATGATGTGATTAATTTGTTACTAGTCGACAATGGAGAAAAGCAACACTATTGTTTGATAAGAAGTTTTTCAAGACTTTTGAGTGATCTTACCAAGCATAGAGCCGCTGGCTATTATTGTTATCGATGTTTACATCGATTTTCAAGACAAGACCTGTTGGATAAGCATAGCGAATATTGTTCTCGCCATGCAGCACAAGCTATAAAGATGCCTAGTGAAAATGATAATATATTAAAGTTTTCAGGTATTCATCTACAACATCCTGTGGCCTATACGATTTATGCGGACTTCGAGAGTCTACTTATACCCATTTCATTAGCCTCACCCTCTTCTAAAACATCCTATACTGAGAAAACAACCTATCACTTACCGTGTGGGTACGCTTATGTGGTTGTCGGATCCGATGGAACATGTGTGAAGAAAGCACAGGTATATCGTGGTAGAAACTGTGTTGAGCATTTTTTGAACCAGATGATGCAAGAGAAGGAAATATTGGGACAAAAGTTATTAGATGTGAAACCTATGAAGCTTTCTCCCCAGGAAGAAAAGGCATTTCGAGAAGCAGAGTTTTGTCATATTTGTAAAAAAGCTTTATATGAGAAACGTACACGTGACCATGATCACCTGTCGGGTGTGTATAGAGGAGCTGCACACCCATATTGCAACCTCAATTTCAGACAATCAAAGACAATTCCTGTTATTTTCCATAACTTAAAAAACTATGATGCACACCACCTTATGACGAAGTTAGGAAAATTTAAAGATATTGAAATTGATGTTATTGCTACTTCTATGGAAAACTATATCGCATTTAAAATCAAAAAGCCTACATCTTCTATTCAGATGGTGTTTATAGATTCTTTCCAATTTTTGCCTACGTCATTGGAAAAACTTGTTAAAAATCTTCGAGATGATCAATTTACCATACTTAGAGAAAATTTCCCACAAAATAATAATTTATCTTTACTGACACGTAAAGGGGTTTACCCCTATGATTATTTTACGTCTTTTGAAAAATTTGAAGAGAAGCAGCTCCCCCTACCTTCAGCATTTTTTAATAGCTTGACCAATGAAGATATTCAAGATGAGGATTATCAGCATGCCCAGAATGTGTGGAACACCTTCAGTCTTAAAACTTTGGGGGATTATCACAATCTGTATGTGAAGACAGATGTTCTACTACTTGCTGACGTGTTTCAAAACTTTAGGAAATTATGTCAGCAGTATTATGAAATTGATCCTGCTCACCTGTTCACTGCACCTTCGCTCGCATGGCAGGCGAGTTTGAAGATGTCTGAAACACCTTTAGAGTTACTTACTGATATAAACATGTTGCTCATGGTTGAAAATGGAATACGTGGAGGCGTCAGTATGATAAGCCGAAGATATGCTAAGGCAAACATACCCGGTACGCCTGATTATAGAGAAAATGAGGCACCCAGCTACATCATGTACTGGGATGCTAATAACTTATATGGGTGGGCTATGAGCCAATTTTTACCCTATGGCGGATTTAAATGGTGTGAAACTAGTCATATCACAGAAGATTGGATTTTGTCTCTACCTGATAGTTCTGAAATTGGGTATCTCTTTGAGGTGGACCTCGATTATCCAAAACATTTACATCCTTTGCACAATGAATACCCTGTCGCCCCTGAGAGAGTAACTGTGGAGGAACAAATGCTATCTCCCTATGCACGAAACTTGGTGAATAATAATAGAAAATTCATAGGAACCCCTAAACTTATACCCAATTTGAATAATAAAACGAATTATATAATCCATTATCGCAACTTAAAATATTATTTGCAGCTTGGACTAAAAATTACTGCTGTACATAAAGCCATAAAATTTAAACAAGTACCTTGGCTTGAGAAATATATTAATTTTAATACTCAAAAAAGGAAAGAAGCAACATCTTCTTTTGAAAAGGATTTTTTTAAATTGTTAAATAATTCTGTTTTTGGTAAAACCATGGAAAATCTTCGAAAAAGGCGAAATATTGTATTGTGTAATGATGAAAAAAGAGCTAAAAAACTAGTGGCATCACCCTTATTTAAATCCTTTAAAACCTATGATGAAGGCTTGGCTGCTGTAGAACGGCTTAATAATAGTATCTTAATGAATCGACCTATTTATGTCGGATTCACAATTTTAGAGCTATCTAAATTATTAATGTTTCAATTTCATTATGGGTATATAAAAAGCATATACAAAAATCGAGCGACACTTCTTTTTACTGACACAGACTCCTTAGCTTATCATATAAAAACAAACAATATTTTTGATGACATGAAGCAACATCGTAATTTGTTTGACTTCTCCGACTATTCAAAATCCCATAATTTATTCTCTGATGATAACAAAAAGGTGATTGGTAAGTTTAAGGACGAGCTAAATGGCGAATTAGCCCTTGAATTTGTTGGCCTCAGGGCTAAAATGTATTCATTAAAATCCATGAAAGAAGTAAAGAAGCGAGCAAAAGGTGTGTCAACACAGATTGTTCGTCAGAAAATAAAGCATGAAGACTATTTGGAGTGTCTACAACAGCAAAAAACAAGTATGGAGAAGCAGACGAGGATCGCCCAAGATAACCATCGTCTATACACACTAACTCAGAATAAGATTAGTCTAAGTCCTTTTGACGATTGTTTTACTTGTTAGATGATGGGATATCCAGCTTAGCGTATGGACATTGTGACATTAATGAAGATTGTAATAAAGAAGAAAATGCTGATTTGTATTGTTAATGCAAAATCGAGATGTAAATACTCTACTGTAAATAAAACTTTCTGTATTTTTTGTTTTAATAAAAAATGTTAATTTTAAATATGTGTACTTATTAAAAACTTCTACACAAACATTTCTTGTAGAATGCTATGTATGTGAACTTTATTGAAACCTATTCTACCCATACGTATAATCACTCACATATACAAACATACGTATTTTTATCATCATATAAAGTTTTTAAACTTTTTTTTTTACTATTTTTTAATTTTCTAAAGTTTTTTTTTAATACTTTGTAATTTTCTAAAGTTTTTTTTTTTTTAAATTATGCATTCTTTTTAAAAATGATTTTAATATTTTTTTCCAGTTTATGAATGATATGGATATATATTTTACCCACACACACACACATATAATCGCTTTGCCATCATAGTATCAGACATACACGAATATACAGAGAGAGATAAATAAATCTGCTTTGCCAGGATAGTACCAGACATACACGAATATATAGATAAAGATAAATAAATCTGCTTTGCCAGGATAGTACCAGACATACACGAATATATAGAGAGAGATAAATAAATCTGCTTTGACAGGATAATACCAGACATACACGAATATATAGAGAGATATATATAAATCTGCTTTGCTAGGATAGTACCAGACATACACGAATATATAGAGAGAGATTAATAAATCTGCTTTGCCAGGATAATACCAGACATACACGAATATATAGAGAGATATATATAACTCTGCTTTGCTAGGATAGTACCAGACATACACGAATATATAGAGAGAGATTAATAAATCTGCTTTGCCAGGATAATACCAGACATACACGTATATATAGAGAGAGATAAATAAATCTGCTTTGCCAGGATAATATCAAACATAGCATTGGAAAAAAACTAGTGCTATAAAGGGATCAGAAAATCAGAACCTTGTAAAGATACTATGACGTAGGAGTCCGCTGCACATCGGATGTGCAGCTGCACATTGCGAATGCGCCTGTGGCCGTTGAACCCCCACTTTCCATCTACTTGCATCTGTTCAGTCTTTTTCTATATTTAATATAAAAGATGTGCATTAAAATGCATTTCTTTTTTTGTTTCTTCATTTATTTTTAGAACACTTTGGTCGAAATATGAAAATGCGACCACCATTATAAGCGACCGCCATTATGTCGTTTTACCTAGTCTTGCTTTTTCTAGCGCGCTGCGTTTTGCTCTATGTCTCACGGAAGTAGAATCTTGCTTGTGGATTCGAAACAGCTGTTTGCTGCTTTTTTGTGATTATTTGTGCACTTTTAACGTTGGTATTCTTCCTTTTATTATTCTTGCACAAAGGTTTTAATTGCTATTTTTACATATTTCGGTTGTTCCGTGAATGCTGTCTTCGTATACGAAGTCGGGCGTCATTCGGTCAAATATTTTAGGAATTATGAAGGTTTAAAATTTACAACACGTAATGCTAATTTCATTTTTAATTGTTGCAGAACAGACAGCAATGCAGATAGCTTTTTATGAAGAACACGGCGAAATGAGCTGTAATTTTGGATTCGCATATCTCAAGCATCTAGAAATCGGCTTCTGCTAAAAAATATATTGGTTATATTTCATATTTGTTTTGAAAATTAATTTCGAAAGCATACATATGTAGAATTTTTGGGGAGTTATTGTACAGTGTCATACGAAAACTAAAGACAATTGCAGCAACTTTTATGGTAATGCTTTATTATGCTAGTCTCAAGCAAAACAGAAATCTTAAATCCATTCCTAATTAGTCACGAACGTTATATTCTACTCTTACTAAATGTGAGTTCATGTATAATGATATTACTTTGATACAATCATTGTAAAACATTTCACTTATATATATATATATATATATATATATATATATATATATATTGTATGTTTTTTACTTTTAAGTATTTACCATATTTTAAAGATAAAAGCATTAGTTTTCCACGTGATATTTTAAAACAGATAGTTTACAACAAATATTTACAGTAAAAAACAATTTTTAAATTGTAAAACCGCAGTAATTCATATTTATATTTTCATATTTCATTTTCACTAGGTCTGAATAAAAAAAAACCTATTAAATCAAATATCATTCATCTGTATTAAACCAATTTTTACATGGTTCATGTAATCTTTAACACATCATATTCAATCATAACATCACTTTATCGCTCTCAAATGTATTGATTTTAAGGGAAAAAATAGTGAAATTCCGAGTGTTTATAAAAATACATTTACGCTAATTTATTACATACTAAAATTCCATTTTTGTTTTAGTTAATACAATAAAAATGGCGGCATGACAGCAAATGGGGAAGAGCGTTTCGGAAACAGAGGGTCAAGCAGTGGGCACGTTAACCCGTAGACTTAACTTGAAACAGTAAGACAAATATAATTTATTATTATTATATATATATATTTTTTTGTCCAAATACTAGTCGAATACATAGCCGTTTTAATAAATTTTATTAGTGTTTTTAGTGGAATATCATCATTACAAAATAAAATGCAAATTTTCTACCAAAAAATTCTTTAGTTAAACACAGAAAATTCAGATTTTTAATAATTCGAAAAAAATTCCTCTGCATTTTAACAGACAACGATGCGATAAATTATATAGAAATAAATAAAGTTGTTAGATTAAAAATCGTTGGAGGTAAAATGTTCACAGATTTTTAAAATGCTGTTCAAAGCGTTAAAATTAATATTTTTATTACTATTTAATTATTTTTGCGCTTTCTAATTCTTTAGCTCCAAAGTTACTCTTCGATATCAATTTCTAACACATATTATTTGCTTTCCGTGTGTACATAAAGTACTTTAGGCCATGACATCTTATACTTTCAATTTCGTATTACAATTCAAATACACAATACCGTATCGTTTGTTTCTGGATAAAAATGAGCCCCAGTCTCATCCCACCTAGTTGCAAAGTGTATATGACTCCAGTTTGTCTGTCAGTTTGTCAGTCTGTCCGTGCTCTAACTCACGTAAATATACTCGGATTGCCCTGATTTTTTTTAGGTTATTGACATTTAATCGTATTGACGTATTCACGTGTTTGATCCCTATTGAAAATTAAGTGCGTAGTATTTACAGGGACAGTCAAAAGTATTGTTACATTTTAGACATTGGGGGGGAAAAACCGTTTCAAGTGCATTTTGATGATATTACGCCTTTTGAAACATGATGAAATTGATACGCAATTCTGCAGCGTACTGAAACATGTTTTTTTTTTTATAAAATATGGGTTGCAAAGCATTAAATATTTATTTACAGGGACACACAAAAGTGCTCTGTTACACAATGTTCGACATTGAAAAATTATTTACTGTTTAATTTAATGATGTTTTACCATTTCAAACATAATGAAATTTATATGCATTACTGAGTTGCAGCATAAATTGCTCTAGATTGCTCTCAGTATGGTGTGCATTGCGTTTATCTTTCATTTACAGAACATACAAAAGAATTCGGTTACAGTCTTAGTACGGTAATTATAGTCTACACTCTAATAAAAATCCGTGAAAATACAAGAGATTTTCCGTTAAATTTTACGAAGAAGTTTCATTTTTCCAACACTACAGTACAATTTCCGTAAATGACATTAGTTCCGTAAAGTAGATTTCAAATCCGTAAATATGCACAAAATTTTCTGTAAATTTAATGGATTTTTCCGTATTTCTTACAAAACAGTACAATGTCCGTATTTCTTCCAAAACAGTGCCATTTCCGTAAATGACGTTCAGAGGTTTGCGGACAGAAATCGCCTTGTTTGAAATGCGAATTAAGATTGTTGTATTTACTAGAGTTCTTCTAGGTCTGAACCAGTCCTACCTGTGAGCCTATTTTCTGTCATTAGACTCGGGCCAATACTGGAACTCATATTCTAACCGGGGTTGTGTCTGGGCGGTAATTTTTTGTGAAAATAATAGTGATATTTTTATTTTTTAGTGAAATCGTTAGAAATTTATTTTATTTTCATAAATTACAGAAAAATATTTTTTTTTATCTACTTTTTTTACTTTATAGTGCTTTAAAATGTGAATTTTTTCACTACATTTTAAAATTTTATTTTAATTTTACTAACGTGAGGTAATATTAGGTTATTAAAGGTTTCATGAAATAATATCTTTGCAAATTATCGATATGTATATTATATTGAACAAAACTAATTTGACTTATAAATTTGTGAATTAAACTAAAATTTATTATTTTATAAATTATAATTTTTTACAAAGTTTATATTTTTTTCTTTAAATTTATAAAAGTAATTAATCATTTTTTCTTTACTTTCATAAAAATGAAATTTATGATTTTATAAAGTTTATAATTTATTTCGTTAGTTTATAATTTTATAAATTAAACTAAATTAATTTAGACTAAATTAATAAGTCCTAATTTAAACTTACCTATCCCAAGGTCATTAATTTCTAAATTTTCTCTAAATATCTATTCTTTCATTTTAATATTTTTAAGGTTTCGTAAAATAATATCTTTGCAAATTATTAGTATGTGGGTATTAAACTAAACTGATTTTTCTTATAAATTTGTGAATTAAACTAAAATTTATTATTTTATAAATTATAATTTTACAAAGTTCATAATTTTCCCTTTAAATTTATAAAAAATAATTAATAACTTTTTGTTTACTTTATAAAATTATAAACTTTATTTTTATAAAAGTTTATAGTTTATTTCGTTAGTTTGTATTTTTTATAAATTAAACTAAATTATTAAGTCCAAATTTAAACTTACCTATCCTAAAGTTATTAATTTCAAAATGTTCTCTGCAAATCTATTTTTTCGTTTTGATATTTTAAAAATTATTCATTTTAACAGAATCATACACAAAAGCTCTTAGCAATCGTATATTAATTTCATTTATTTTTTAAAAAATATTCACATAAGTTTTTAAACTAAGAGAAAAGGAAAATTTACTTTAGTAGCATGTAATAAATACGTGTGCTTAAGATAATTATTGTTTTTATTGGAATTGATAAATAAATCAACAGACAAATTATTTTAAAAAGTATATGTACTATTGCAAAAAGAAGCAATCATTATTGTTAATACAATATTTTACGCATATAATACATAAAAAATTTAAATTTATCTGTTATAAAGCATCAAACAATAAAGAAAAATATAGAAAATTATGAAAAGAAAATATTAAAAACATTGGAACTCTGAAAATATCCATCTAAATATGAAACCTTCAAGTTTATGCATCATTAAAAGCACCTAAAATAAGTAACAACATTTGAGTAAGTGTCGTGTCTAACCGTAGCGTAGTGGTTTAACCCGCTGGTTTAGTAAACGGAAGGTCCTGGGTTCGATACTCTTCGTGGCAAGTGGTGGTTGTTTACTGAAAACATGAACGGAAAAAAAAGAAGTGTATCTATCCCTTATAAGATGTTCCTTGAGAGATAACTTTTTTTTTGGTACTATAAAATTTATTTTAACAAAATAAAAATTTCTAAAAAATACGGAAGATATCTGTTATAAAATGGAAATTTAAAAACGGATATTTCAGAAATCATGGAAAATTACCTGGAATTTACGGAATTTTTTTCCCGTTAAAATACGGAAATAGTACTGGCGTTTCGATTGCCAGTACAATTTCCGTTATTTTCAAGAATTTTTTTTTACAGTGTATGTGTGATAAGTGCATTTTTAACCATGGTTTGCGTTTTAAGTTTAACTATATTTCAGCATACTATGCGGTGTGCATAAATTCTTTTGATCATATACAGAGCTACAGAAAGGAATTCGTAAGTATTACTCATTATGAGATTAAATTGCTTAATGGTATTTTTAATTGTTCTAGGCATTTTCATGCTGAACTATATTTAGTAGAATAACATAAGTTTGTGGAATATTAAGAAATTCATGTACAGACGAAAAGAATAGGATGCATTGTCGTTTATAGTTGGTAATTGCTGGAAGTGAGTCTTAAGTTGCCTTATGCGTTTTTTTAGCACAATTAAATTTTAGCTTAATGTGTGGTGTGTATTACATTATATACAGGGTTGTACAAAAGATTTTGAGGGCATTTTGAAATTTCGATCGATTGGTGTAAATTGCTAATTGGAAATTTTCTAACTGAAATTTTTTTTTATTATGCTATGTAGTATATATCCACAACTATAGATCATGTAGAGGGCTCCACAAAATAATTCGCCTACTATTTTGACTGTGGAAGGTAAATGCTAAATCTACATTTTTACACGTGTTATATGTTCCTTAAAGTGTTTACTACCTATCTTCTTTCACCTTATTTAACAGTGAAGTTTCGTAAAAAATATCTTGATCTGTTGGAAAGTGTTTCATAACCTATGTTTGAGACATGTTTTTTCTTTCTTGTTTAAATTTTGATTTACTACATCTTTAACTTCATATTTAATATAAACATATACTATTAATTTAATCTATAACTTAATATAAATGTAATATATATTTAATATAAAAATCAAATTCATTTTTAAAGTAGTAATATGTGTTATCCATAGAGTTTCAGACAATGATAAGAATCATCAGAAAAATGCACACAAACAACTTAAAAACACATTTTTAATATTAAAAGGAACAAAGCATTTATTTTTAAACATAATTTATTTTTAAATAATGTGAACGCTTTTTACAAAAAGAAAAAAATAATAAAAAGCTGAAAATTGAAAGCTGAAAGCTGATAAGTAACAAAAATATTTTACATTTTTTAGTGAAATGCAATTACTAATTATCACAATTTTTTCCGAACAACACAAAATATTGATTGTCATTTAAAAAGTAAAAACTTTTTTTAAAAATTTATGTAACTTGTTTCTATGTAAAATAACTAAACACCATATTTCGCATTACACAAATGTAATTGAGAATGTAATTGTAGAAAAAAAGTTTTTTTTTTTTTTTTTTTTTTTTTTTTTTTAAATAGATAAAGTTCAGAATTTTTTGCAATATATAGTATTTGTTAAAGAACAATTCGCATTTAAAGGGATTCATCTAAAAGCATAAATTTATTTCCTAGAGTTAAAAAAAAATGTTTTTTAGTGCGTTATTATTTATGAAAATTTATCGTACTTGTTCACCCGTGTTTTTATAACTAAACATTCCAAAACTGATTTCTTGAAAAGTAAGATTTAAAATGCTAATAGCAGAAAAATCTGAAGTGCGCCAGCTGTGCAAACAAGTTTTTCTTTTATTAAAATGCACAAAAAATAAAATAATAACGAAGATAAATTGTATAATGTTCCGGAAAAATTGACGTATAGTTTTCAGATGCATTTTAAGTGTAATTTATACATGAACTTGTGAATTAAGAAAATTATGAAATACGTACTGATTTTTCAATTAATTACTTCTCTTTGTTTCCTTTAAATCTTTTATTTTATATGAAACTCTGAAATGTTTAAGAATGTATTTGTTCTAGTCAGTGCTGAAATATTACAAATTTTTAATACTTCATAAACTATTGTTTAGAAGATGATTGGTAAAGGAGAAGATCCAAAAATACCGCCTACCACTTTTATTTTCAATCTAGATTGCATGATTTTGAAAATTAGGTGCGGAAAACATCACGGTTGGGTACCTTGATATAGTTCACATCCGTTTAGAAAAAAAAAGTTAAAAAGTATTTCCTGCTAATAAAATGAAAAATTCTGAAAGTCTTATGGCGCTCTCGGTACTTATGTATTTTGTCATGTTCGAGTGATTGATATTTATTTACCTATTCCAGGCATATATTCACATACATCTGTTCACAACCCTTAATAAAATTCTATATATTATTTTAGTTTGTTAAAAAGTAATAGAGATAAGCAGCTGAAGTATATACCACAATGCATTTAAATCTAAATTTATAATATTTAACACAATTTATAGAATTTTTCAAAAATATTATAAAACGCGGTTGTTCAGATGTAATGAACAACATCTAAATTCGTCAATGTAAATAGATAAAATTTCAACAAATTACCTTTTTAAATTTAACTTTCTAAGAATTTTAAGAACGCAGCTAAAGTAATTTAAATGTCTAAACATTAAACCTTGCATAAGATAACAGATTCGTTTAGAAGTAGTTTTACACTTTTCCGCTCTTTAGCTTTTTAATTAAAAACTGTTGGCATTTTCTTTCATTAAGGATAAATTTAATCAATGTCCTAATTAATTCTCGCAAATATAATGCTTGACTTATAGGTAGAAACAGTAATATGTTTCTTTATTGTATGAATTATCTGCACATATTAATTTGAAAATTCATTTCTTTATTCAAAATTAAAAAAGAAAAGAACAAACTTCTTTTCAAAACTTTATTTGAAAGTTTTATTTTTTTATTAAATATCTTTGAGTATAATTATAAAAAAAGTAAAATATTTTCTATAAATTATTTTATGTTAAACTGTAAGCTATTGCAAGCGTTGCGTGATCAAAAAGTCAGCAGAATGGAGATGGTTAAATTATTAAAAATGGTTAAAGAGAGATGAAGAAGATTAAATTATTATGATCAAAATCTAGAAATTAGCTACTATGCAGTGCCTGTGTTTCTTTATTACGAGATTCCTCATTTGCTACACAGAAGCTTTTCATGATTTATCTGTTCCAGTCATTACATATGGATGTACACATCGTCCTTGCACTATACAAAAAGAGGTTTCTTAACCTATTATCAACGCAATTATTTTTCTCTTCAAAATGGAAATATTGCATTTCACACCACTATTTTAGAATATAAATTTGTTTCTTATTTTATCGAGGAGTGTTTGACATCAAAGAAATAAAATATTTCGCTTCAGAATTACTGGTGAGCAAACAACAAAAGTATTGACCACTATAATGTTGCAACTCTTGACTGTAATGCCTAGAAAAATATTATATAAGCACTTACGAAAATATACAATAACTTTTTCCGAGTTACCCAAATTTCCGAAAAGCGGTCTTTATCTATAGAAACCACAGAAATCAGTATATTTTCGAGATTTAAAGACGAATTTATGAAGAAAGAAATTTCTTTTGCTGCCACTGATTTTCTGATACGTTTCCGAGTCGTTCTTATAGTCTATTAATCAGTTTTTTTTACCCACACTATAGGTTTTTAAGATGTCATCAATTCTGAAGAAAACATCACTCTCATGTTCAAACAAACATGTTTTACAGACAAATACAGACGATAAATTAACAACATTGACATGAACATGAAAATGGATATTATTAAATGTCTATTACATGTTTAATTACTCACCTTAAATTTTTAACTGAGAGCATCCTAGAAAATGATATTCCGGTTTGAAAATGATTAATAAACGATAAAAACTACTCGGATTTGTTTTCGAACGTTCAGTGGCAGCAAAAAAAAAAAAAAAAAAAAAAAAAAAAAAAAAAAAAAAAAAGGCCTTTGTGTTATAAATACTACATTTAAATCTCGAAAATATATTGTTTTATGATTTTATCTAAAAATAAAGAATGATTTTTGGAATCGTAACTTGAGTAACTCGGAAAACTTTATTTTATATTTTCGTTCGTGGCATTGTTATATTTTCATACATTAAGAAACCTTTGTCTATTTTTACAGTTTAACCAAATTTTGGTAACATTAAAAATAAATAAATAAATCTCGACAGCGTCTTGTCACAAAGTATGTCATATTGTAGTACTTAGATCTTTTCCCCACTTAACGTATCAAAATTGTTTTATAAATTTATTTAAAATTACATATATTTATTAAGTGTAAACACACACAAAGAAAATCTTTATTCATACACTCAAATCTTTTATTAGAAGCATTTGACGGTTATCTATAATAATAAGTAAATAAAAAAAATAAAACGTAGAAATGATTCATAAAAAGTAGAAAATATTTTATATCATATAAATCAAAAAGATTTTGCGTTCAAGTGTTTTCACTAGATGTGAATCAACTGAGAAATGCATCACTAAATAATATTTATAGATTATGTTGGCCAGCATAGTAAAATAAGCATTTTTCTTACATTATTGATAAATTACTTGCTTTATTTCTTTACAAGTTTCTTTAATATATCAATGTTTATACTATCATGTATATGAATATAGCAAAGTGCTCTCCATTTTATTTTTTAATATGACTTTCATGTTTATATACTCTGTTTCTGAATAACGATACTCAGTTTATTTTCTCTTTTAAAAAGAGGTAAAAAGGAGAATAAAATTTTAAAAATACTTTTTGTTTGCAGATCTTTATTTATCTTCTTATCATCTTCTTTACATTTTATTACAATTCAGTATTTTTTTCTCTACATTGCTAAAAAAACTTTTTATAATATTTTCTTAATCAACTGATTCCTCATTGCTTGCTATTTTTTTAAGAATATATATAATTTTATAACTTTAATAACTTCTTACTAATTATAAATTTTAAAATCTGTTATTTACTTATCAATTTCCCTCACTATACTTATATTACGGTCCTCGTAGCACGTCTGTTAAAATGTGTATTGTCCACGTTGCATGCTGTTATGAGTCAAATAAAGCAATACCCTATCCGATTAGAAAATTTAATTTCCACAAATTTTTAACTTTTTTTTATTAACTTTTAATTTTGTTTCATACTATAATTATATGTCGATGTCGTTGTTATAGTGTCTATAAAAAAGTGCAATAAATTAAATATGGCCAAAGTACTGCGTATTGTCTTGTTCACATTCACAATTTTATCGGTGTAATACGTATCCTGTGGAGGAGCAATGTCTATGTTATATATGGCGGAAAGAAAAATTCTAGAAAATATAGAATGTGTTCAGAAGACAACTGTGTATTTGGGAAACGTTGGCACTCTATCTGTAGAATTATATTTTGCAAAAAATGGTTAAAATCATTAAATGAGGGACAATATTACCATTTTAAAAAAAATGAATTGTAAATCACATAAAAGTTTTATGGATTTTCATTTGAAATACGAATAAAAATACCGTGCCAGTATGAAAGAATGCGTATTTATTAATAAAATTATTTTGATAAAATCATTTTTATTTTAACAGTTTTCGAATTCTTTTTTTGGGGGGATGACAATTTTCTAAAAAGTGAAATCGTGTAAAATGTAATAATATATTGAGTTCTGTCAAATTTATCTAAAAGTTGAATTTACGTACAGTCATTTTAATGAGAATTTAACAGTAAACGAATTTATCAAAGTTTTATCTGCAATTTCTTTATAAGAAAACTAAATTTTCATTTCAATTTTTTAATAGAGAATTCGGAAGCAGTTCTTAAGTAGTCTTATTTAAATAAGTTGTATTTTTTTTTTGTAAATCAATTTATTTCAAAAGGTGTACTTTAATAATAATAAAAAAAATCATTGAAAGTAATTTTAAGTAATTTATGTTTTAAGAAAGAATAAATCAAATAAGACAAATAGTGTTAAACATTTAAACTAAAAATTAGAATATTTTTTGTAAAATCTCCCAAAGAAAAGTAAAAACATTTAATAACTACAGAGCCTATCATTTTAATTCTGAATTATCTAGATATTATAACAGCATATCCATACAATGTCTCACATACATCGTAAATGCAGAAATTTAATATAAAGAATTCTATATATCAGTTTCAGTTGGATTATCTTAAAATAATGGTTGGATCCATTTTAAAGTAATTGAAATTCAGTGAATACTACTATTATGTCATTACTATTATGTCATTTTACGATAACGAAAATTTTGACTTTCAAGTATATTAAATTTTATTTTTTAATTCTTAATTTTTAGTTCAATTTACACCATAAATTAAAAAAAGAACACTTTATCTAAGGCATAGAAATGGATTGTTAAAAATGTCTAAAATTGTCATCCTTATGTCTGTGAAAACAAAAATAAAAAATGTCTTGGTTATGACTGCGGTATTGACATTTTTAACGGTAAACCTATTTTAGAATTAAACTACAGCAATTAAAAGGCTATAGTATGCTTTTTTGTGAGCAGTCGCAATCCTTTTATAACGTATTCAGGAAAGTTAAATTATTAAAAATGCATTTCAAGAATTATAAACTTGTTAATAACACACAATAAATGCGCTAACTATCATATAATTGTAGCAAAAGAGGAACAAGATGAAGTTTTACTTACATACTTAATGAAAAATAAACTTTGCTGCCCATAAGAACTTGTAGAACAGTATCATCTAAGAACATTTATTTATCAAAATGTCATTTAGTGAAGAGTTGAATGAAAAATTAATGTGTACGATAGTAATGACAATTATCTCGAGGGAAAACTTTAAATATGTATAATTACTATGAATGTTTTCTGTTTAGTCTAAAGTGCCAAATATACAAAGAGAAATAAAATATATAGAGATAATATTTGCGTTTTTTTAAACGATTTCAAATGTTAAAAGCAACGTATTCAATTAATTAACTTGTACTTTCGTACAAGACGTGGTAGTGACATTTACGAATTTTGATTTTTTTTTAAATATTGAATTTATTTTTTATATTTAAACTAGGGAACAATGCACTACATGAAGAGGAATGTTGATAAAAAATAAATAAACAGTAATGTTCGTTTGCTTCATGCACAATATTTAGCCAACGACATAAAATGTACCATTATCCGATATTGACAATTTCCAGTTCATGAAATATCTTTCCGATTGTCATTACATAATATATTTTTGTGTTTTTATATGAAAAACATCCATAATATGATAATAGTTTTAAACACGTTCCTAGTACCTAAAATTATTTTTTTTTTAAATCTGTGAACAAGTTTTCAATTTACTTAACTTAAAGTGCCAAGTTTCTAAATGAGGAAATAGACTACATTGAGAGGACGTCATTCATTTGGGTTTTCTTGAGACATGTCTACAATGTCAGCTTACATATAAAGAATATTCCAGTGTTACCACCTACACGACGAGACTGGAAAATTATATTTTTTCTAATAGTTTTGCTTGACGTATTTATTACAGAAATCCGATAGTAGGTGGAAAAAAGAGTGTTTTGCCTCATGAGGCGGTGCTGCGGTGCTAAATGAGGCGGTGCTGCGGTCCGGCGACGGTGCTAAATTGTTGTAAAAGACTACGATGATAAAATTCAAACTTAAAATCGAGGGTGGGGCGAAAGGGTGTGCTATAGGAGAGGGGGTTTTAGGAGGGGGCAGCATGTTATAGTAGGGGGGGTATTTTTTTTAAGGGGGGGCTTAATTTTAAAAAATTTAAAATTGTCTTATATTACGAGGTATCGGCTATGGTAGAGTACGACCACTACCCCATGCCCCCCCCTCCCCCCCCGGCGCCCCCCCAATTTTTTTTTTTTTTAATTTAGGAGATAGAAAGTTTAAAGTGGTGTCGCCCTCTATCGGTAAGGTTAAATAGTTATGGAATTCAAAAATGACTGCTTCTGAATTTTAAGTTATAGCATAGTATAAAATAAAATATTCTAAAGTATCTAACCATACTGCTTACAATGGAAATTTAAGTTATAGCATGGTGTAAAATAAAGTAACTTACCACTGCTTACAATGGAAATATATAGTTATAGCATAGCACTTAATAAATAATTTTAAAATGTGTTACCATAGTGCTCGCAAAGGAATATGAAATAGAAATTTAAGTTCTAACATAACGCTAAATAAATAATTTTAAAGTTTCTTAGCAAACTGCTTACAATGAAAATATTTAGTTGAAGCATAGCACTTAATAAAATATTCTAAAGTATCTCATCATACTGCTTACAATGGAAATTTAAGTTATAGCATGGTGTAAAATAAAGTAACTTACCACTGCTTACAATGGAAATATATAGTTATAGAATAGCACTTAATAAATAATTTTAAAATGTGTTACCATAGTGCTCGCAAAGGAATATGAAATAGAAATTTAAGTTCTAACATAACGCTAAATAAATAATTTTAAAGTTTCTTAGCAAACTGCTTACAATGAAAATATTTAGTTAAAGCATAGCACTTAATAAAATATTTTAAAGTTTCTTACCAAACTGTTTACAATGGAAATATTTAGTTATAGCGTAGCACTTAACAAAAATTTTAAAGTGACACATGTAAATAATTATAGTTATAAACCGACATATAGGCAGATAGGCAGGCACACAGACAAGCAGGCAGGCAGGTAGGCAGACAGACACACAGTGAACTATTTGTTACGTACACAAGCATGCATATACGAAGTGAACTAATTGTAATAAAATACAAGACGTGCATACGTTTTAAAACATTTTTTTTTCTTCACAGAAATTAAGAAAATATTAAATTTCGACTACAACTTTCACTTTGAAATAGCGTACTCCCTTGTTAAAAATTATTAGCTTTTAACAAACATGTAAATGAAGCGGGGTTCGAACCTCGAACTTGACAAAAGGATCTCATGATGTGTTGATTTGCAGTAGGTTTAAACGAACACACCATGAGACCATGTTTATTAGACGCAATTTAAGATATATAAGAAAAGGTGTCACGTGACTGAACATATTGGATTATTACTATACAGTACTAATGATATTATAAATTTTGTAAAATAATTTAAGCTTTACGATAAACTTTAATGTTTAAACTTACAAACACATTGGAATGTATTTATAACATATAAAATAACCTTATAAAAGGTTGGTTGGTTTGTTGGTTTTATAAACTTGCAAAGCAAAGCGTATCTTACCAATTTGCATACAAGAGATTTTGTAACATAAATTATATAATACAGCAAATTTTAACTTACCAAGTGAGGTTTAAGGATACTGTAATAGAATTTTTAATTGTATACTTTAAAAAAGAAAGTTTAACTTACCATTATGTTTATGCTCGGATTCGAACTGTCAACCTTTTGGCTAGCTTTCCAATGCGCTCCCAATTACGCTACGATGGCTCCGTACAATTAATATAAATAATGAAACCTAACACAATGTTACTTTTTTTCCTAAGATTTTCAAGTTAATAAAACAGGATATGACGACATTTATAGAATAACATCCTGTTTTACAACGATAAGAATAGCAATATAAGAAGCTTGTACACCATAATGAATTTACTGTTTAAAGTTTTGACTTAAACGATTATTCTTCTAATTACTTAAAACCTTGCTGTATATTTGCTTGATCACCTATCTGTTTACCCTGCTTTTTGGATACTTCTAAACCTGAAAATGACTACTTCGCTTAACACATCTTACTATGAAATTTCAGAAATCAGCGAATTTAGTAGAATATTTCAGTATTTTGACGTTTTTACCCCATACCATTGGGACTTAGGGGAGGATACGATTGTCGAAGTGCAAATGAATAAGGACTGTGAGTTAAACGTTCACATTCAAAAATATAAAGAATTTGAGAATAGTGGTAAAATGTACCCTACAAATGAAGGAATTACAATATCGTGCGCAACCTTTGATAAATTTGAAACGAGAATGACAAAATTTAATTTTGACTCTGCAGAAAAAGAAACATTCGTATCTAACAACGATTTACTAACGATTTATGTGGATAAGGAATCATGCATACTGCAAAAACTATTGAAACCTGATTGTTTACTACTTACAAAAGAACAATTTCTCAAACTAGAGAAAAACTGTATTGAAATTAGCGAATGTCTTATTCAAACTTTTTTAACAAAACTTTTACCTGTTTATGTTTTAAAAAACGTAAAAATATGTAAATGTTCTCACTTTACAGAGGAAGAGGCGATGGACTATTTTTTAGAATGCTTCGATCATGAATTAGAGAGATCAGTATATCGCACGTTTGACTGTTATTTATGTTCAATCGGCCAACCAGTAGAAATGGATCATGAATGTATGAGATATAATTTAAGAAAACAGTTTAACTGGTGCGCAGAGAGTGCTTTGTTAAATTTCAACATTAAGGAATTTGTGAAAAACCTGCTAGAGAAATGTACATGTAATTATACTTATTTATTTATTGAATCTATGAATGTAGACTTTTATAATAAGCATTTGAGCAATGTATTTATAAATTAACGTAGAAATGTTTTATATTTAATAAATATTTGTTTAGTTTTTCATCATGTGTTTGTTTTTTATTTATGTATAAGGAATAAATAAGTTTAGTTTTCGGAAAGTTTTACAATTTTTATTCAGAAAATGTAGAAACTTGTTTTATTTTTCTACAAAAATTAAGGATTTTATACTATTTCATTAAACATGTGTACCATTATTATAATATAACTTACATATTGTATACAAAATACTACCCTTTACTTGATAAATTATTTAAGATTTTAAACCAAAACTGAGCGAATATTATAAAGATTATCGAGTTTGAAAATAGATCTGTTGTCTACCAGAGCAAAAACAGGAAACTACTTATTTGCGGATAACATCCCTGTTTTCTTACTGATAACGATACTTCTTGTATAGTTTAAGGTATAAAAATTATTTCATTTACTTAATTACCATATAATGAACGAGTATATTCACACATTTAAATTTGCATTTTAAGCCACGATGAATACATAATAAAACATTACTTGTATACTTTTACATAAAAATTGAAAATACATTTATACTTAACGAAATCACCCACTGTATAATAAAAGATACTTTGCTAAATTACTTATGTTTAACATACAGACTAATTTCTGTATACACTATATATCACGTGACGCTATTTTTAATTATTTTAAGCATGCGCGCCCTCTACAATTAAATAAATATTCATGAAAAGTTTTATTTGAAATAATATTCATACTGTTTCTGTGCCGTTAAGACGTTCTAATTTTTTCTCCGTTTAAGTGATCTGCGATTTTAATTGATTTAAATTAAATAAGTACAATGCAAGACATGGTGTTAGACGAACCAACCAAGATAAGAAAAGCCTTGACATCGGTGTTTAAGGAGCAAATAGATAGTACTATTTTAATGAAACCTGTTTTGAATAAGGAACCGATGGCCTCTTCATCAGATCAAGTCGATCAAAAGTTACCTTTTACATGTGATACATGTAAAAAAGTATTTACTAAAAAATATATGTTATTAAGACATATGAACTTACATTTAGAAAAAAACCCCTCTAAGTGTGATAATCTGTTTACTACAAAGAGCGCTTTACAGAGTGATATGCTAATTAATCCCAAGACATCTGCCACATATAAATGTGAGAAATGCAGTAAGACTTTCTCACGAAAAAATGTGTTAGTTAGACACATGAAATTTCACTTAGAAAAGAAACCTTTTAATTGTAAAATGTGTTCGAAATCATTTGTGCAGAAAAACGACTTACAAAAGCATAACTTAGTGCATTCTAAACAAGGCGTTATGCATAAATGTAATGATTGTGATAAAAAGTTTTTACGGGAAAAAAATTTAATAAATCATACTATGATTCATAACACCCCTCAGCAAAAGCAAAGGAATATTGAACCGTTTACCAGACACTATAAATGTGTCGATTGTTCTGAAATATTTAATCACAGATTTGACTTAGTGAAGCATAGAAAAATTCATCTCTCGCCCAAAGAACATATATCTGAACAGCGTACTGAACTTTTAAACCATTTACAGAATTTATTACTACGTATAGACACTTTACAAAATGCTATAAAAAATGAAACTATTCCTTTTTGAAATATTGACTTTACCAATTTATTTGAACTATACAACTTCTTGTATATACTAATGTATGTGTTTAAATAATTAAATAAATAATAGATAAGTGAAAAAGCTTTTGTGTTTTATTTTTCAATATGATTATATTATATCACTATTATGTGAATGAATGGACTTGTAAATTTAAACCTTATGTATAAAAATAAATTTCTTGCACTTTTACAAGAAGTAAAAATTTAATACAAGTTACTTAAATTATATATTTATTAAATTTTTTAAATATATTATTGATTCACATATGATAGTTAAATTAATATGCTATTAAACATATAATTTTGTATAATCTATATTATTAATTTTCTTTAACACATATTACTTTTTTACAATAAATCGATTTAACTAATTATACATTTGTGTAATTAAACAAACTTATTTTACTAAATATACGTATCGATAATTAATTTTTATTATTTACATACACATGATTATACTTTTTATCGTATGCGATTAACTATTTATACATTTAATAAGCGTTGCCATACCCGCTTTTATAAATAATTAGATATTATAAAGCATACGGATTTCACACAAACAAGCAATATACATTTTCGTTAAATGAACAACTTGAATCTTTAAGCTATAACGTCATATTTACTTTTAAACTTGCTTTTAACTGTAACCATCACTCTTTTTTTAACCTATGTTAGTAACTGTTTAGATATAATATAATCAGTTTACTGTTGACTTTTGTCGTGACTGAACCTTTTACTGCTTGGTATTTAAAAAATGGCTTGTGAATTAGATGGGATTAAACGGTCGTGTGAAGAAATGGCTTCTTCAACAAAGTTTCAACGTTTAGATAAACCTATGGAAAATTCTGATTTTTATAAAAATGAATTTTTACCCAAATCTAATATACAGGAGAACTATGAAACACTATCACCTACCATGGACTTGTATGCAGCAGAGCCTAAGATTACCAAGGATTCTACAACACCAATATTTACTAACTGTGATAATGACGAAACGTCTTTCCCCGGCACCTGTTGTGAGTCTACCTCTGCTAAAAGCTTTTTGGATACAATGTTTAAGGATCTAGATTTTAAAAATTTGGAAACATATCTTACCTCACAGCCTAGAAGTGGTTTAATTTCTTCAAATGAACCATCAACTAGCATTACACATAGTATTGAACAATTATATAACATATCCCCTCCCATCGCATGTGTGAATAACATTTCCAAAACCAAACATGGTAAATCTCGCATTTTTGTCATGTTTCGGATTAAACTTGCTGATTTTATATTTTTAACTTTAAAACGACATTATAAACAGTTTTATGTACATATTGAAGAGATCAAACACAATGTATTTACAAATGAAGAAATTTCATCAACAAATAGAATTTTTATGGATATTTCAACATGGTATGAATTCCAATATAAAATTTTTGGATTTAATTTAAAATATAAAAGTTCATCGTTTATTGCTAACAATACAGTATTAGTGTTAAATTATAATAATTCTATTATGCAAATAAAAAATTTAAAGAATTATACACATTGTGTTTTAAACGATTTTCAGTTAGAAAATTTAAAAGAAAAAGCTATTGATTTTAATAGCAATCTTATTAAACACTTGTATACAGTTCATCTACCGCAGTTAATTAAGCAAAAATGCACACTCGTTAATTTACCTTCTGAAATCGAGCGTGTTTTACTAACGAAACTTATCTCTTCTATTGAGGATAATGTACTGACAATATTAAACCAAATTTATGAATGTGTAGGATGTATATTTAGACACCAATCCCAAAGTCTACGTACATGTTTCACCTTTAATAAACGTGAAAGATTTAATCACTTAGGGGATATGATTTTAATGCTTGTAAATTTCGATTATGTTATTTCAAGGTTTTTAAACGGAGTTGAATGTATCAGTGAAAACTTTTTACGTAACATTAATGTGGAATTTATTCGAAATGTATTATTTAAGTCCTGAAAATAAAATATTTTGCTTTAAATCTGTGTGTTTATTTAAACAAAATGTGTGTGTGTTTATTAATATTGTTTAACTTGCAATTTAAGATTAATGATTTCTCTTATATGTTTATAACAGAAACATGATAACATAGTATGTATACTAAATGTTAGTAACATACTACACATGTTAGTAAATGTATTTTTGAATTATTATAAAAGTTTTTAAAATTTTACAAGATATCAAAATTATTTTTCAGTTAAAAAAGTTTTATAAATTTACAATTTTAAATTTAAAACTTAATAAAAGTATTTCATACTTTATCAATGTTGATTCGTCTTGTATGTTAATATTATATAATGGTAACATACTATATAGTTGTTATGTTACTACATATACTCATAAAAATAATTTAAACATGTTATATTATTGTAAAAGTTTTTAAAAAAAATTACAAACTAACTTAATTAAATTAAAAAATTATAAGTAAACAAAATAATTATTTTTTTAATTAAAATAAATTAACAAAAATGAAAAGTTATCAAAATTATTTTATAAATGTTTTAAAATACTTAATTTTAATAAATTGTGTCTATGTATACATATATATGTATGTACCTATATATGTATGTACCTATATACATGTGGAACTTTAGTTAAGTAATAGAAATTCTCAAACTTTGTCATTAGAAACCCTATATTCTGATAATTAATAACAATTAGCTTTAAATTAAAGAAATGGATTAATTTATACTTACAAATATAACCCACTTATAATAGCACGTCCATCTTACATAGTTACTTCAGACATTATGCTTGTTTCTATCCTAGCAACAGGATGTTTTTGTCGTACCACGTGATTTCCTTTAAAGTCACGTGATCATGAAGTTAAGAATTAAACACAACGTGTTTGACATTTTCACTTCTGCTATAGAAGAGGCTTGTTTGGTAAGTTATAATGTCCTGTATTCTTTATTTTACACTTTATTTTACAATTTATTAAGAAGATCTAATTTAAATAACGTTTATATTGCAAACGTAAGGTAAAAGCACTAAATTATTGTTTTAAAAGCCTTTTATTTTGTAATTCTGTCGACAATAAGATGATGTAATACATTTAAAATCTTACTATTGGGTTTTATTTTAGCATAAACATTATTTATTCAACTGGCTATTGCTTTTAGAAGTAACTTAATTTTCTTACACAAGCGGAAAATAATATTTCTTCATTAATATATCATGTTTACAAAATTTTTAAGTTATATATAATATAACTTGTAAATACATAGTATATTTATATACCAAATCCATAAGTATACATATATACTTAAATAACATGTAAGTATACATATACTTATAGATACTTATAGTATAAAAATATACTATGTATTTACAAGTTATATTATATATAACTTAAAAATTTTGTAAACATGATATATTAATGAAGAAATATTATTTTCCGCTTGTGTAAGAAAATTAAGTTACTTCTAAAAGCAATAGCCAGTTGAATAAATAATGTTTATGCTAAAATAAAACCCAATAGTAAGATTTTAAATGTATTACATCATCTTATTGTCGACAGAATTACAAAATAAAAGGCTTTTAAAACAATAATTTAGTGCTTTTACCTTACGTTTGCAATATAAACGTTATTTAAATTAGATCTTCTTAATAAATTGTAAAATAAAGTGTAAAATAAAGAATACAGGACATTATAACTTACCAAACAAGCCTCTTCTATAGCAGAAGTGAAAATGTCAAACACGTTGTGTTTAATTCTTATCTTCATGATCACGTGACTTTAAAGGAAATCACGTGGTACGACAAAAACATCCTGTTGCTAGGATAGAAACAAGCATAATGTCTGAAGTAACTATGTAAGATGGACGTGCTATTATAAGTGGGTTATATTTGTAAGTATAAATTAATCTATTTCTTTAATTTAAAGCTAATTGTTATTAATTATCAGAATATAGGGTTTCTAATGACAAAGTTTGAGAATTTCTATTACTTAACTAAAGTTCCACATGTATATAGGTACATACATATATAGGTACATACATATATATGTATACATAGACACAATTTATTAAAATTAAGTATTTTAAAACATTTATAAAATAATTTTGATAACTTTTCCTTTTTGTTAATTTATTTTAATTAAAAAAATAATTATTTTGTTTACTTATAATTTTTTAATTTAATTAAATTAGTTTGTAATTTTTTTAAAAACTTTTACAATAATATAACATGTTTAAATTATTTTTATAAGTATATGTAGTAACATAACAACTATATAGTATGTTACCATTATATAATATTAACATACAAGACGAATCAACATTGATATATTGATTTAACTATCATATGTGAATCAATAATATATTTAAAAAATTTATTAAATATATAATTTAAGTAACTCGTATTAAATTTTTACTTCTTGTAAAAGTGCAAGAAATTTATTTTTATACATAAGGTTTAAATTTACAAGTCCATTCATTCACATAATAGTGATATAATATAATCATATTGAAAAATAAAACACAAAAGCTTTTTCACTTATCTATTATTTATTTAATTATTTAAACACATACATTAGTATATACAAGAAGTTGTATAGTTCAAATAAATTGGTAAAGTCAATATTTCAAAAAGGAATAGTTTCATTTTTTATAGCATTTTGTAAAGTGTCTATACGTAGTAATAAATTCTGTAAATGGTTTAAAAGTTCAGTACGCTGTTCAGATATATGTTCTTTGGGCGAGAGATGAATTTTTCTATGCTTCACTAAGTCAAATCTGTGATTAAATATTTCAGAACAATCGACACATTTATAGTGTCTGGTAAACGGTTCAATATTCCTTTGCTTTTGCTGAGGGGTGTTATGAATCATAGTATGATTTATTAAATTTTTTCCCGTAAAAACTTTTTATTACAATCATTACATTTATGCATAACGCCTTGTTTAGAATGTACTAAGTTATGCTTTTGTAAGTCGCTTTTCTGCACAAATGATTTCGAACACATTTTACAATTAAAAGGTTTCTTTTCTAAGTGAAATTTCATGTGTCTAACTAACACATTTTTTCGTGAGAAAGTCTTACTGCATTTCTCACATTTATATGTGGCAGATGTCTTGGGATTAATTAGCATATCACCCTGTAAAGCGCTCTTTGTAGTAAACAGATTATCACACTTAGAGGGTTTTTTTTCTAAATGTAAGTTCATATGTCTTAATAACATATATTTTTTAGTAAATACATTTTTACATGTATCACATGTAAAAGGTAACTTTTGATCGACTTGATCTGATGAAGAGGCCATCGGTTCCTTATTCAAAACAGGTTTCATTAAAATAGTACTATCTATTTACTCCTTAAACTCCGATGTCAAGGCTTTTCTTATCTTGGTTGGTTCGTCTAACACCATGTCTTGCATTGTACTTATTTAATTTAAATCAATTAAAATCGCAGATCACTTAAACGGAGAAAAAATTAGAACGTCTTAACGGCACAGAAACAGTATGAATATTATTTCAAATAAAACTTTTCATGAATATTTATTTAATTGTAGAGGGCACGCATGCTTAAAATAATTAAAAATAGCGTCACGTGATATATATCGTATACAGAAATTAGTCTGTATGTTAAACATAAGTAATTTAGCAAAGTATCTTTTATTATACAGTGGGTGATTTCGTTAAGTATAAATGTATTTTCAATTTTTATGTAAAAGTATACAAGTAATGTTTTATTATGTATTCATCGTGGCTTAAAATTCAAATTTAAATGTGTGAATATACTCGTTCATTATATGGTAATTAAGTAAATGAAATAATTTTTATACCTTAAACTATACAAGAAGTATCGTTATCAGTAAGAAAACAGGGATGTTATCCGCAAATAAGTAGTTTCCTGTTTTTGCTCTGGTAGACAACAGATCTATTTTCAAACTCGATAATCTTTATAATATTCGCTCAGTTTTGGTTTAAAATCTTAAATAATTTATCAAGTAAAGGGTAGTATTTTGTATACAATATGTAAGTTATATTATAATAATGGTACACATGTTTAATGAAATAGTATAAAATCCTTAATTTTTGTAGAAAAATAAAACAAGTTTCTACATTTTCTGAATAAAAATTGTAAAACTTTCCGAAAACTAAACTTATTTATTCCTTATACATAAATAAAAAACAAACACATGATGAAAAACTAAACAAATATTTATTAAATATAAAACATTTCTACGTTAATTTATAAATACATTGCTCAAATGCTTATTATAAAAGTCTACATTCATAGATTCAAAAAATAAATAAGTATAATTACATGTACATTTCTCTAGCAGGATTTTCACAAATTCCTTAATGTTGAAATTTAACAAAGCACTCTCTGCGCACCAGTTAAACTGTTTTCTTAAATTATATCTCATACATTCATGATCCATTTCTACTGGTTGGCCGATTGAACATAAATAACAGTCAAACGTGCGATATACTGATCTCTCTAATTCATGATCGAAGCATTCTAAAAAATAGTCCATCGCCTCTTCCTCTGTAAAGTGAGAACATTTACATATTTTTACGTTTTTTAAAACATAAACAGGTAAAAGTTTTGTTAAAAAAGTTTGAATAAGACATTCGCTAATTTCAATACAGTTTTTCTCTAGTTTGAGAAATTGTTCTTTTGTAAGTAGTAAACAATCAGGTTTCAATAGTTTTTGCAGTATGCATGATTCCTTATCCACATAAATCGTTAGTAAATCGTTGTTAGATACGAATGTTTCTTTTTCTGCAGAGTCAAAATTAAATTTTGTCATTCTCGTTTCAAATTTATCAAAGGTTGCGCACGATATTGTAATTCCTTCATTTGTAGGGTACATTTACCACTATTCTCAAATTCTTTATATTTTTGAATGTGAACGTTTAACTCACAGTCCTTATTCATTTGCACTTCGACAATCGTATCCTCCCCTAAGTCCCAATGGTATGGGGTAAAAACGTCAAAATACTGAAATATTCTACTAAATTCGCTGATTTCTGAAATTTCATAGTAAGATGTGTTAAGCGAAGTAGTCATTTTCAGGTTTAGAAGTATTTAAAAAGCAGGGTAAACAGATAGGTGATCAAGCAAATATACAGCAAGGTTTTAAGTAATTAGAAGAATAATCGTTTAAGTCAAAACTTTAAACAGTAAATTCATTATGGTGTACAAGCTTCTTATATTGCTATTCTTATCGTTGTAAAACAGGATGTTATTCTATAAATGTCGTCATATCCTGTTTTATTAACTTGAAAATCTTAGGAAAGAAAGTAACATTGTGTTAGGTTTCATTATTTATATTAATTGTACGGAGCCATCGTAGCGTAATTGGGAGCGCATTGGAAAGCTAGCCAAAAGGTAAACATTTCGAATCCGAGCATAAACATAATGGTAAGTTAAACTTTCTTTTTTAAAGTATACAATTAAAAATTCTATTACAGTATCCTTAAACCTCACTTGGTAAGTTAAATTTGCTGTATTATATAATTTATGTTACAAAATCTCTTGTATGCAAATTGGTAAGATACGCTTTGCTTTGCAAGTTTATAAAACCAACAAACCAACCAACCTTTTATAAGGTTATTTTATATGTTATAAATTACATTCCAATGTGTTTGTAAGTTTAAACATTAAAGTTTATCGTAAAGCTTAAATTATTTTACAAAATTTATAATATCATTAGTACTGTATAGTAATAATCCAATATGTTCAGTCACGTGACACCTTTTCTTATATATCTTAAATCGCGTCTAATAAACATGGTCTCATGGTGTGTTCGTTTAAACCTACTGCAAATCAACACATCATGAGATCCTTTTGTCAAGTTCGAGGTTCGAACCCCGCTTCATTTACATGTTTGTTAAAAGCTAATAATTTTTAACAAGGGAGTACGCTATTTGAAAGTGAAAGTTGTAGTCGAAATTTAATATTTTCTTAATTTCTGTGAAGAAAAAAAAATGTTTTAAAACGTATGCACGTCTTGTATTTTATTACAATTAGTTCACTTCGTATATGCATGCTTGTGTACGTAACAAATAGTTCACTGTGTGTCTGTCTGCCTACCTGCCTGCCTGCTTGTCTGTGTGCCTGCCTATCTGCCTATATGTCGGTTTATAACTATAATTATTTACATGTGTCACTTTAAAATTTTTGTTAAGTGCTACGCTATAACTAAATATTTCCATTGTAAGCAGTTTGGTAAGAAACTTTAAAATATTTTATTAAGTGCTATGCTTTAACTAAATATTTTCATTGTAAGCAGTTTGCTAAGAAACTTTAAAATTATTTATTTAGCGTTATGTTAGAACTTAAATTTCTATTTCATATTCCTTTGCGAGCACTATGGTAACACATTTTAAAATTATTTATTAAGTGCTATTCTATAACTATATATTTCCATTGTAAGCAGTGGTAAGTTACTTTATTTTACACCATGCTATAACTTAAATTTCCTTTGTAAGCAGTATGATGAGATACTTTAGAATATTTTATTAAGTGCTATGCTTCAACTAAATATTTTCATTGTAAGCAGTTTGCTAAGAAACTTTAAAATTATTTATTTAGCGTTATGTTAGAACTTAAATTTCTATTTCATATTCCTTTGCGAGCACTATGGTAACACATTTTAAAATTATTTATTAAGTGCTATGCTATAACTATATATTTCCATTGTAAGCAGTGGTAAGTTACTTTATTTTACACCATGCTATAACTTAAATTTCCATTGTAAGCAGTATGGTTAGATACTTTAGAATATTTTATTTTATACTATGCTATAACTTAAAATTCAGAAGCAGTCATTTTTGAATTCCATAACTATTTAACCTTACCGATAGAGGGCGACACCACTTTAAACTTTCTATCTCCTAAATTAAAAAAAAAAAAATGGGGGGGCAGGGGGGGAAGGGGGGGGCATGGGGTAGTGGTCGTACTCTACCATAGCCGATACCTCGTAATATAAGACAATTTTAATTTTTTTTAAATTAAGCCCCCCCTTAAAAAAAATACCCCCCCCCTACTATAACATGCTGCCCCCTCCTAAAACCCCCTCTCCTATAGCACACCCTTTCGCCCCACCCTCGATTTTAAGTTTGAATTTTATCATCGTAGTCTTTTACAACAATTTAGCACCGCCGCCGGACTGCAGCACCGCCTCATTTAGCACCGCAGCACCGCCTCATGAGGCAAAACTCTCTTTTCCCACCTACTTCCGATGTTTAAATCAGGCGGTTATTCTATTTTGTAATCTCGTTACTAACATTTAAATAGTGACCCGTGGAAAGCCTGTTCTAGTTCGTATTTCAAAAGTTAGCGAAATTTAAAATGCTCTAATTTTTATTTGTCTATTGAAAGATGAAACATTCATGCAACTTTTCTCATAAATGGATAAAAGCTATACTAATTTGGCAATATAGTATAATTTTGCCATTTTTTTTTAATTTTAAGTAATGGTTTTTTGTCTGAAATTTATTTCAGAAAAAAAATTCTATTATGATATAACCCATAAAAACGGCTCTTTTATTTAATAAATAAAAATTAAAATTAAACCTTTTATTTTAACATTTAAATTAAAAATATAGAATCAATGGGATAACTTATAACAAAGAACAATATAAACAACGCAAAATAAATCAAATATTTTATAAATCTGTGTCCTATTATACTTGTTAAATAGTAATTTTCTTCGCGAAGAGTAATTTCCCTATCACTCGTTTTCTTAATTTGCCATTAGCTATATTCTGACTAGTTTATCTAAGTTTTGTCATTGGGGATTCAACTACGAAATTAGGATGAATGAATCTTATATTACAGTGGTTCTAGCCTGCACAGGAATAATACATAAGAGAAAATCTAAGCACATTCTCAAGAGAGCCCATATCAAAATAATAGTGAGAGACTCTCCAATATTTCATTATTTCAGTAAATGGTCCTTATCTCATTTCCGATTATCTGACTATCAGGTTAAATATATGTAAGAAAAAAATATTCTTAGACAATCTGTTTTCATAGGCAAGATAAATAAACAAATCTGGATAATATATACATACTTTCTCTGTGGACTAATAATGCATATGTTAATACAAAATTTATCATAAGTACCAGTTTTAAAAATATTTCTTTCAAATGAGTGTTATGAATTTCCCATTTTCATTTTTAGAAGTTAATGAAAAACATTACTACTGACGAATTAAGACTATTTTTATCCATATTTTATTACACTACGAATAGCATATTAAATTTACATTAGTGTTGAATATATTTTTGTAGTATACGTTATAAAGTTAACAGAAATGTAATCTATATATATTATACTATATATAATATATAATGTATAATATATAATATATATAATATATAATGTATAATATATAATATATATAATATATAATGTATAATATATAATATATATAATATTTAATGTATAATATATAATATATATAATATTTAATGTATAATATATAATATGTAATCTATAATATATTTAAACAATAATTTCTAACTACAGTGTTTTAATTTTGCACTCATATTTACTCTGCACATTATTATTTCTCCAATTAAATTGATTTATACGTATTTTCGCGATCTAGCAAACAGTGGGAAACACATTTTATGATTTTCTGAGTTGAACCCAACTTTATGTCCAATCTAAGAATGAGGTGTCTCGCAAATAGACAGAGCCATTGGAATAAAGATTACCTTTAGTGACAGTAACTACTGTAAATAGTTTTAGGATAGTGAAAAAATAAATTAAGCTAGTCATCTTGACCATCAAAATATGCAAAAACAAGTATTTATTAATTTATTTGGGGTTTTCTGTACAGTTAAATGATCCTTTCCGCCATGAAATTATTTGCATACTTTAAAAATGTATAAACAGTAATTTTTAGCTCAAATTTATTATTTTTAATTTTGAAGAAAAAGATTATATATATATATATATATATATATATATATATAAATGGTGCGCCTCGTGCATTACTGTTTATATAAACCATACAATTTCAAGAAAAAAAAATAAATATGTATCTTGTATCAGAAAACATATTTATTATGCATGTTGCAAGAAATGCAAAAAATCGCAATAATAAATCTAAAGAAATTTGTATTTATTCATTATATTAATCATTTTACACGGAATATTATAACACATGCCCATCCATAGTTAGTTTAGATTTAGATATAAGGCTAAAATCCCACTTTCAAAAGATAACACATTTTAGAAGTATTTTAAAGACTCTGATTTAAAATAGGTTTTAATCTTTAACCTTCGAGGATATACTAACATCATATTAGTGATTCAATGAGACATTTCTGAAATTTTCTATCAAAAATAAGAAATGGACATTAAAAAAAAATAATAGACCATACGCTAGTAGTGATTTTTTTAAATCAACATATAACAGAAATTATAGAAATTTTCCATAAGACATTTTTTTCCTTTTTACTTTACGAACTAGTGAAGGGTAAGTATTGTAATTATGATTTGTATGTGCACTCTCAGAAAAAAACTGTAAATTTATGAGCAATTATCCTTCAATTTTCACGGGCAACAGCCTTATTTAGTGAAAAACGGTCTGATCCACTCAATATGCGGCCTTATCCCTTAGATACTTAGAAAATTAAGGGCAATCCACATATTCTTACAGTTCTAGCCCATCTGTTAGCAAAAATACGGTACGACCCCATACATTGTCCTCCGCTAGGGTGTAACCCTTCATTTTACTCGTGTTTCGAAAAATATTGTCACTTAACCGCGATCGTAACATATATTTAACCAGCCAAAAAAAACGATTCTGGGATTATTATCTAACGTGCTACGGGCTACGGAACAGTAAGTAAAGTGTTATTGTGTTTTAAAGTGCATTATATCCTGCGCATTATAATGCTGTATTATTTTGCCCCGTAAAATTACGGGCTGATCAAAATGATGGGCATGGATTTTTTTTTTTTTTTTTACTGGGTATGACTGGAATCTCTGCTGCTGGCCTCTGCCCATAATTTTTTTTAACAGTGTGCGTGTAGAAGTGAACACGATAACTCACAAACATCACTTCCGTTTAAGCTCCCCTTTGGTAAATGTATTATAGAACAATCTCGCAAGACCTGTATAGAATGTTGTAAAAATCGGAAAAAGACTAAGGAATTTATTCAGTTTAATCCATTTTCATAATATTGTAGGACCGATAGGAAAAATCACCAAGGGGTGAGAATAAGTGATAAATATTGTGGTGATGTAATAAAAAAGTAATGGCGCAGAAGAAACGTCTGGCATATAAAGATTTAAAATATTTTTTCGGAATTCATATTTAACATTACAAGGCTTGTATTTCCTTCAATGATTTTTAAAAATGTTCCTAAAAGTTTTATTCATAGAATAACTGTTTCTTCTTATATCACCAATAAGAAAACATTTTTTTTTTAAATCCACCCATTTTGAAAGTGAACAAAACAGTACCATCAATTCTCAAATTCGCATATTAGGTAGCTTTCATTGCAAAAAGCTACATATTGCAGCCGATCGGAGGAAAGAAATTCCAAAACAATTTGGGTTTCACCGATCATGACCCCCAGACCCCAAAACCACCCTCCATTCAAATGTTGATATATATACGGAGAAATTCCATATATATATATATATATATATATATATATATATATATATATATATATATATATATATATATATATATATATATATATATATACGGATATATATGACCTTTGTCATGCTGAAACTCTCTTATTTATGAACCGATTTGGATGTGACTGAATATGTGTAAAGGACATACCAAGGTCTCGACGGAGTTCGTTGGCCCCCTTCATACGCCATCTTGTTTCAAAATGGTGGTTAGTTAATTTTTTTTTTTTTTTAAATTCAAAAAGATGCACAAAAAATTATAAATTGAAAAACCTGTTTCCGTTAAGTGTTAGAACGTGATACAAGGATTCTGGAACATTTTTTGTTTTCGCTATATCTTAAAAAATGGTTGATAATGGATAAGTTTGAAATGACTAGGGTGGCTGAGATTTTGATACAATGTGATTTTTGTTATGTGGTAACTCTCGTATTTATGAACCTATATGAATGTGACTGATCATGCGTACAGAACATATCATGGTCTCGACCGTGTTCGTTGGCCAGCTTCATGCGCCACCTTGTTTCAAAATGGCGGCCAATTAATTTTTTATTAAAAAAAAATAAAAAGATGTGTAAAAAAATCTAAATTGAAATTCATTAAATGTTACATCGTGTTACAAGGATTCCGAAGCATTTTTTGTTTTGGTTTTATCTTTAAAAATGACTGAGATATAGCAATTTGAAATTCTAGTGATTAACATTTCCTTGTAATTTCAACATTTTGAAACAATCTGATTTTTGTTATGCTGTACTCTAATGCTGAAATTCGCATTCAAATTTAGTATTAAATAAAACCGGGATTGAATCTTCTATAATCGGGTTCTAAGCATTTTAGCTTCGGGTGTTGTAAAATGAGTAAAATGAGTTGAATGTTTAAAAACATGGAATATGAAAGCTAACTTTTTCTCGCGGTACAGGCCGGAAGTACTTTTTAAAACTTTTAAAGGGAACTTTCTAATCCTAATAATTGTTTAATAATAATTTTTTTAATAATAAATCAATAATCAATTACTAAATATTTTCAACGGACCCGTAAAATGTTATTTAAAGAATCAATAAAACATGCAGTTGAAAAGATTTAACAGTTTTCAGAATTTATTTAATACTAACAACTTATAAGATGGTAAAACTAACTTATCAAATATTTTTGTTATAAAAAATAAAATTTCTTTTAGACAGTAACACATTTTACTCGGTAATAAATTAAACATTTTAATAATTACATTTTAGTACATTTATTACATTATTATATCGCTTACAATTGATTTAAGCCTATATTAAATTCAATAAGTAACATGATAGTCTCTGTTACGTGATATCTGTATTGGTAATGATGAATGTGTATGATTATTTGTCAGCGCTTATGGTTATTTCCTTATAAGAGAGACTCGAACAGAATAATTAATAATATTGGCTTAATATTCGATTTATAAGACAGACATAACATCTGATTAACACGCTCCACTTCTAATATATTCAGAGGATATATGATTATTTTCTGATATTTTATTCATATGTGTTATAGGAAGTTTATCCTAATAATTGTTTAATGTTTTTTTAATAATAAATCAATAATTAATTACTAAATATTTTCAAGGGACACATAAAATGTTATTTAAAAAATTAATAAGACGTACAGTTTGAAAAGATTTAATATTTGGAAACAGAACAGAACTGTTTTGAAAAATATTAAATCTTTTCAAATGTATGTCTTATTGATTTTTTAAATAACATTTTGCGTGTCCGTTGAAAATATCTAGTCATTAATTGCTGATTTATTATTAAAATTTTTATTATTAAACAGATATTAGGACACACATTTTATAACACATACTAATAAAATATGAAGCAGTAATCAAACATCTTCTAAATATATTAGAAGTGGAACGTGTTAATCTGTTGTTATTTCTGTCATAAATATTTATGCATAACAAACTTTAGTTGGCGCTAAAATTCTACACTGTTAAAAATTTGCAGCAAACTGGCCAGTCATTTGACCGTTTTCATAAAAAACGGTTACGCAACCATAATGTAACAATATTCTGAACATAAAATGAGTAATAATACGGTCAGAATGTAATTAAATTACGGTTATGTAACCGTTTTCTACAAAAACGGTCAAATGACAGGACAGTTTGCTGCAGATTTTTTACAGTGTATAGATAAAATTAGGATTAAAAAAAATTATTTAAATGTATTCATAAGAATTATGCATAAGAATTAAAATGTACGGAGACGTTCCAAGGTAAATAATTAATAAAACAGTATAGGTAGATGCATAGGAAACACATAGCTAAAAAACAATGGCTAATTTTGAATTTTAAGTATGCGTACTTGTGAATAATGTTCAGCAAAATGTCAAATCTTTCATATTTTGCCACAACTGCATTTAAAATATTTGTCGTTATATTAATTTACTTTAAACACTTAGTTACAATACATGTATGATACACGGTAAAAAATTTGCAGCAAAGTTTCTGATCATTCAAACTTTTTTGTAAGAAAACAGTCACATAACCGTAATTTAACAGTATTTTGACCATAATATGGACAAATTATGGTCAGAATTAAGTAATATTACGGTTATGTGACTGTTTTCTATTGAAACGGTCGAATGACGGGATACTTCGCTGCAAATTTTTTACTGTGTATATAAGTATAAGAATGATATATAAGTATGATATATAGGTATATTCAAAAATCATACACCAAAAATTATGATGTATAAAAAGTTTCCTTAGTTAAAATGAAAGGGTAATATATAAGACCTTAGTACATGTATGTACTTAAAGTAGGCAAAAAAAATTTCTTTGACTAAATTTAGATCTATTTGATTTAAGAAAATAATAAAATAAAGATTTATTACTTACAGATTGTGCATTTAATGGAATCGATATATAAAAAAAATCATATTTTCTGTTTTAATCTAATTATATTTATTGAATAAGGAAATTAATTCTGCAATTATTGTGGTAGAAAGTACATCTTTTTAATCTATTTTTTTTTTAAATATTTACTCTTCTTATGAAAAAAAAAAGATAAAGCACTATTAGAAAATCTACGCGTCACTAAATTTCTGAAAACAATCATTCAATTTGAATATGAAAAAAAGTGATTAAGTAGAGCATTGATATATAAACATTAAATAAAATTAATTAAAAAGTCAAAGAGCTATATAGAAAATAAATACACGATAATAACGATAATAAATATATGCGCATAGAATAAAATAAATAGGAAATATAAATGCAAAGGATGAAAATAAATATTTATTTTACTTTGATTTATAATAAAAACTTTAGAACACTTGTTTACACTGTTCTAAATGTTACATATTTATTAAATTTTAATGTTTGCATAACAGTGTTTCTCCCAATTATTAAATATATTATATTTTTGAAAATTATAAAAAAGCGTCAAAGCATTGATGTTTTGCAAATAATTAGTAATATGAAGACATTAAATATTTCTAAAGATAATATTAACATTAGGATAAAATGTTAGTATATAATGATACAGTAAGCATTACTATATTTTTAATAAAAAAAAAATCATTTTACATAGTTGTTTGGTTGATTGGTGCAGGCAACGTTTAGTTGTAATTAGTCTTTTAGAAAGTTTGAGAGAAATCATAAAAATAACATACGCAGACTCCATCAACACTAAGAATTAATTGAAATTGAGGTTGACGTAAATTTCAAAATGATAAAAGAAAAAAAAATTAATTATTTTAAAAAGATATATCTTAAATATCGGGAAAATACAAAATTGTTGTAAAATATACAGGGTGTCCAACATTCTTTGACCAAATTTAAAATTCAATAAAAGATCAAGCAATTGTAGTACCAGATTGCGGTTCAGACGAAAACGCTTCTTACGATATGAAATTTTGTTTAAGCCAATAATAATAAAAAAAAATAGTTTCGAAAATTTCTCTTAGATGGCGCTGCTTCTGGAAAGTTATCTATTATCTATAATGCCTTTATACATAACAATGGCGAAAGGCGCATAATGCGTATGTACAGTTTCTGTCCAAACTGTGGCAACCCACATTCCAGAACTTAACAATACTCACCCTCCTGAGTTCGATTAGACGAGTGACGATGGATAGACACGTACTGTTAAATTCTGAAATGTGGGTTAACACAGTTTGGACAAAAACTGTGCATACACATTGTGCGCCTTTCCCATTGATATGTATAAAGGCATTCTACCTATTAGATAACTTTCCAGAAGCAACGCCATCTATGAGACATTTTTGGAACTAATTTTTTTTATTTGTTTAAGCAAAATTTCAGATCATAAGAAGCATTTTCGTCCATACCGTACTCTCGTACGGCAATTGCTTGATATTTTATTAGATTTTTAAATGTGTCAAAGACTTGTGGGAGACCCTGTAGATTTATGTGATAATAGCATAAGCATAAAGTAACATACATCGTGTTCCAAAAAGATTAAATCGTGGTCTAATTTTTTACCTGTTGGAAATGCGCAGTCAGAGTAAATTTCAAAAGTGTTCACAATAGTATAGAAACTGGGTTTATCGTCATAAAGTAGTAATGGCCTGATATTTTCAAATTTTTTTTTTTTTTTTTAATTTTATATGGATCTTGTGTCCTATAAGCTGTATTTTTAAAAACTTTCTTCAAATTCTGGCAAGTACAACAGTAAAATTTTCATTTTTCTACGACCAAAACGCAACGGGTTTTCATAGTATGAAATATTTTTAAGTTTTGGAGCTTCCCGACAATGAAAAAAAAAATCGTGTGTATGTTTTCATATCTACTGCACTCAAACTAAATTCCGTTAGACATTATTAAAGTTTTGGTTCAGGGAACAATATTATCACAAAGATAATTAACGATTTTATAGAAACCGTAACTAATAATAAGCCTGAAGCAATGTCGCAATACTTACTGAATATTTCTACTGTTATAATTACAAAATTAAAAAAAATAAATGTTTAGGCGCGCTTACTGTTAGACTATCAAAGAATGAGAAATAATATGCCCGCCGGTTCTGTATGTATGTATGTACGTAACGCGATAATTCTTGATAAAAATATCCGTTTTGCTTCAAATTCTGTTAATAGGTTTAATGTGATAAGGCGCTTCTCAGATTAGTTTTGGGAGTTCATTGTTAGGTATAAAGGGGAGAACAGGGAGCTAATCCCCTCTCTTAATTTAGATAAATGGGTTTTTCATGCAGAATTATCCGATTTTCTTCAAATTTGTATATAGGTTCATTGTGATAAGGCGCTTCCCTGATTCGTTTTGGGGGTTCATTGGTTACGTATAAAGGGGGGAACAGGTGTGTAATCCACCCTCTTAAATTAGATAAATGGGTTTTTCATGCAGAATTATCCGATTTTCTTCAAATTTGTATATAGGTTCATTGTGATAAGGGGCCTCCTTGATCAGTTTTGGTGGTTCATTGTTTAAGTAGAAAGAGGGGACGGGAGCTAATTCACTCTTATTTTATTGTCAATGTCTTTATTTTTCAAGGGTCATTATTCTTTGAAATAAGAGTATAATATGCAATGAGTGTGAATAGCCTGTGAGCTCAATGTATGCTCATCAGTTTAACTGGGCACTTTTCTTTTTATTTATTCCATTGATTATATACGTTGCAACAGGGCGTCGAACGTACTGGCATTCCGGCAGGAAAGATACCGTCACGTTATAAAAATGCGCATATTTCTACATATATAGCTGCAAATTTATTTAATAAAGAAATATTTTGTTTATTAAAAACAATGGACGTTTTCGGAATTTATTTTTACCTGAAACCCATGAGTTAGTTCGTGAACGCAGATGAATTTCTTGTCGAGAATTCCGAACGCAGTATGGCCACGTCCAGTGCTGTGAGAAATGCTCGCATCGCTAGACGAGAACAACAAGTCGCTGATATGCAAAATTATGAAGCACAGTGACGAGTTTTGTATTGCCCAGAAAAAGCCGACTAAGTGCGAGTTAACGTATTAAAAAAATAACAATCCTTTGCCAGTTTTGAATTTTGAAAAATCTATGACAAAATCGTGTTTAACAAATAAATAAATAAATAAATAATTTGTTTGCAAAATGGCAGAAATTCAAATATTTTATGGTTCAAAGAGTGTAAAATGTTGGGAGTATAATACGAATACTATTCGAGGTGGGTTCATGTGAAGGTAAGACACGTTCCTACTTTAAAATTATTTATATGCACAAAATATTATATTTATATTATATTACATCATATTTATATTGTTAGAAGAGATGTGGATCCAGCGAACACACCATAGGTTCACATACATCGCCAATAAATAAACTACTGACAATTACCAGCTGTTGCCAAACGGCAAAATCCAAATTACACTAGAATGCGTCGTGGCGGCGCGCGCGACAGCCAAGTTTATTCTATACAATTTGAAAGAGGATATTTTCGGCAAAGCTAAGTTATCAAAAATTTCTCGGTATATTTGTAAATGAAAAAGAGGTTTATTTTAAAATTACCAATGATATTTAAAGTGAAAATATTTCACATCACATTAATAATTAATTTGATGTGATTAAAAAAATGAATAAATAATTTTATTTAATAACAAAAGAAGAATTTCGTATCTTGTTCCGGTTGACGCGATTGGCGAAAAAATCCAAAATATCGCCAAAAAGCAGTTTTACCATCTTACCAAATTTTTCAAGATGGCGGAAACAAGTGTTTTTTAAATATTTAAAACATGTGTTTATTAAACCACGTTTTTACGCCATCTCAGAGAAATAAGTACGATGCTAAAACAATTTTTTATCCCCATTTTCTATATTTTAACAAGCAATGAAAATATATAAACACAGTTAACAAACGTAAGAGGCTTTTTGTGATAAGTAATTGTTATTGCCAGGTAGGCAAATTGTATACAGTTAATATACGAACGAAAAAACATACAGAAAATAACTTGTGGGTAACCCAGGAAAACTATATAATCTCATATAAATAGCAATTAAAATCATAAAATAGAGCAGTTGACCGTATAAAACTGCAAACAATTATACAATTTATATAGATCTTTTTTTTCTTTGCTGCCGGAACAATATGCATAATTGTTTCTATTGTTTAAAGTGCAAGCGAGTTTATATATATATACACATATATATATAATGAAGAAATAAAAATGCAAAAAAAAATATTTACATAATATTACATCTACAGAAATATATCGTTTAAAAAAAGCAACCCCAAACAGTAGAGACGGCAACAACCTCATAGAAACATTTATCACCAAAAAAACTCACTAAATCTACCGTCACAGGATATGGAACTTTCCCTAGTAACAATATGGAAACATATTTAACGGCATTGAAAACTTTTATAAATTGTCTAATAAATGAACAATATAAACCTTCCTCAATTCATATTCATTTGAATAAAAACAACATAATATTACGAGGAAAATTTATCTCCTTCGTTTTCAGAAAGTATCTAAGATAATATTATTTGAATAAATCAAATCACGGAATAATAACGTATCATTTATTAATTCTGAATAAAGATATTTCATTACATTTGCAATCGAGTATCTCATAAATTGTCGTGTGACAGCAAATATTAAAAACTAGCTGTTACCCGTGACTTCGTTCACGTATCATTAAAAGAAGAATAAATGCATTAATTAAGCAAAATATTTCATTCCCGATAATTAGAAACGTAAATAATTAACTAACTCTTTATCACATTCCATAGGAGACAATACAGTATTTCTATGTTATAGAGGCCTTGACATAACTAAGTTTTAAAAAAGTGAAATTTTATGACAAATAATCACGAAAAGGAAACTGCAACCAATAAAAAAAGGCGGGCCAAATAAAATCGTGGAAATCGGCGAATTATATAAAAACATATGTCAAGTTTACCTGGTAAACCATTTTACTTTTAACGCCTTTGTGAAACGTTTTAATAGCAATCCTTTAAAGATAATGGAAATAGTATATTCTTTTTCATTAAATTCAATTCTTGTGAATAGGGAGCAATTATTGTAGATATAAATGCAAGGAGCTTAAATTTGCCTCCTTGATTTAATCTATAACTGAAAAAAAAATCTTTGTTTCTAAATGAAAACATGTTGACAGACGATTTTTGTTCTCCAGAATAAATTGATTCATAAAGTTTGAATATGTGAAAATACGTTTTTATTTTTCAAAAATTTTACTGTAATCAAAAATTTTTTTTTTCTTTCACCATCTATTCAAATTGAAAATAAATCCTTTTTTTTTTTTTTTTTTTTTTGTCAATTTTAATGAAAAAATTTATTAATCCATTTTATCTCTATTTTTTTTTTTTTTATCCACAAAAATGGAATAATTTAGTTGCCATTTTCAGAGAAACTTCGTTAAAATTTACAAAAAATAAATAAATATCTCGGAATTTAAATCATTTTTTTTTAATTCTGAGAGTTTGACATCCTCGGATGAATGATAACCGGTGTTAAGTAAATCGAGTTGCGTTCGACAATCTGAAAAGAGTAGTTGCGAAATACAAACAGGCGGTCAGATTTTAATATAATAGATTCGTATTTATTTTTCTTTTCCTAATAACCATGGTGTGGTTTTTGGCAAAAAACTCTCATCTGTATGTAACTGATATTCATCCTTGATAATCGATATAGATAAAAAAAAATTTCAATTTTTCGTTTTAAATATGTCGTGAAACTAATCTACTTTCTATACTTACTGATCCTTGTATTATTAATGTACGGAATTAATTCCCGTGCATTGTAAAACACATTTGAAAATTCCCGTTTTATTTCAAATATGACGTCACATTTTCCTCAGAAATGTCTTTTTAATCCCATAATTCTTGTTAATTTTCTTTTGCTGGCAATCAGGATGTAAATTTTAGCGGAAAACTCACATTTGTATGTAACTGGTACTCAAGCTAATTATTAATCAGTATCGATAAAAAATATTTCAGTGTTTCATCTTAAATATTACGTCCATTATCTATCTACTTTCATTAAACATTGATATTCATGCTCTTTGTACTATTACGACTATTTGAAAATAAATGTTTTATTTATGACGTCATATTTGTCCAAGCGAGTAGGATCCTTTTCATAGTTCCATGGTCCAAGCGAAATCTATTTTTAAGAATATAATTATTGTTCATTTTTCCTTCTAATTATAACTCAGTTTTTTGACAGAAAAAGATCTTTATAATCTAATCGATATTCACACTTCATGTATAATAACAAATACTCCATATTTTTGTTTCAAACATCACGGAAATTAATCTTTTGAATTCTTTTTCATTTTCATTTTTCACTTGAAAATCGTTCAATTGAAAATTGTTGAGGAAAAATTATTTTTCCGTGTTTTTATTTATTGGCAACGATCAAAGCTCTAGCAACGATAAAGTAAAATGGTTAAATTTTATGGGAAAATGTCCATTTATTCTCTATGAAAATAACGAAATTTTGAATTATTAAGAAAAATATTTGAATAAAATGAACAAAAACCAGCCTATGTTCATTTGAGGGTTATAATCAACGTATATGCAAAGATACAGGATCATTAAATGCTCCATTTTGACGCTGGCTTCAGCCTAACATTTGCACACAATCAGATTTATAATATTATTAGGATATATTGTATATTTTATGCATCTTAAGAATCATTGCTGCGTTTTTGGAGAAGAATAAGAGTGTTATTATCATAGTTATAAGCCAGTAAATTTCTTTTCAGCTGATAACTTATATTTCGCATAGGGGGAAGCCCCCAGTAACTGAACCTTTAAGGATTCTTTCTTGTTCAAAACACTATTACAAAGAATTAAATATATTTTATACTTACATTTGTTTTTGAAAGGATGGTAGAGATATATTAAAAAAATATTGTTGGCATAATTTTGAAATATTATACATTTTATTATTAAAAATTAATTTTATTCATAAATAGGGTAAAAAACTCCAGTAACTGACACCATCCCTATTTTGGAACAACAATAACTGACACAAAGTGAACTAGTGATTGACACTTTATTTAAAAGATTAAAATGCCTTAAAAAACATTATTCTCTATTATAAAGACAAAGTACATTAATATTTATTATAAAAATAGGGATTTAGTAAGCTGTACTGGATTATTGGTAATACACAGTATATTTTAAGAGTATACAGGAGTAATATTTAGTACTGCATTATTAGTAATGCAGATATCCAATAACTGACATTTATAAACCTGTACCTGACATCTAGTGTCATATAGTCGTGAAACTTAAATTTTAATGCTGTTTACTAAATTAAAATTTAAGTTACTTTTAAAGATAATACAGATAAATTTTGGTTACGTAATCGTTATCTATAAAAAGTGTTGCATTTAATTACACATAATCACACATGTACGTACATGTATAATTTTAACTTCGTTTAAACCATTTCTTTTACTGGATATTCAAGAATTATTTTATAATATCCAGTTTTGTAGCCAGTCTTAACCATATGAATGAGGATAGAAAAGCAAACCTTAAAAATGCACATATAAAAACTTTTAGAAAAGGGAAATAAATCATTAATTGATATGCTGCACAGAATAGCATAAAAATTTTCAGCAGCTGCGTTCAAAATTGGGATTTTTTTCAAATATAAAGATTGAAAGAAGAAAAAAATTCTAACTAAAAAACTACCCAAATAATGGTACGGGGATACCGTAACGGACGGTTTTTGTTCTTGCCTAGAGCCACATTTATCAACCATTACCCGGTATAGTGCTGTTCAAAATGTGTAAAATCTGGGAGAGATATCCGGTTTTGTTCGACTGTAAAGTTTTACTCATTAAAATTGGAATAATGAAAAAATATGACAATTGTAAAACTGTAATTGAACACGTTAATTGAAACACCGATTTTTCTCTTGCCCTAACTCAAATCGGGCATTCCAAAATTGGCGCGTTTGTGTTGCCCGAACTGTGTTCGGGCGTCACAGGCAAGGAGTTAAAATTGAAATAATGAAAAATTATGGAAATTGTATCATATTTCTTCGCAAGGAATTATTTTCTAAGATACATATACGTAACATTCGGGCCGATCCAGTTCTCAATCTATGAAACAGATGCTGTAAGCAATATGTCGTTCTTAAGAATTTTTTTAATCATGCATTTTTCTTTAAAGAAAGAACATTTTGAGAGACTAGACATTTTTCGCTTTGGTTTTTTTAAACTTTATATCTCATTCTTTTATACGGAGGGATCGATTTTGACAAGTTTGAGAACTGAAACAGAAATCCAAAATTGGTCTGACGATATGACAAAAATAATCTCATTTTTACGGTAGATTTCACAGAATTGTTTTGAGAAAAATTGAAAGATTTAAATTGAAAGAGTACTTGAATCCAACAAGATTTTTAGGCAATCATTTATTTTCTTACAACTATAAAATATATTATAAATTGCATTTGTTTGAATGCATTTTTTGTACTCAAGTAGTGAATGAAAATTACAGAAACAAATCTAAGTAACTTGTATCAAAACAATAATTTTGGATGCGAAAACAAAATAAAGATATATATATTGATTCGTTTATTATTTTCTAATTGGACAGTTGTACAAACAAGTGGGTAAGTGTGATCCAAGTTCGCACAAAGGGTTTCGTTTAATATTCCTTTCAAAACACTTTATCCTTTCTTTAAAAAATCCAAATAAATTTCATTTTCTAAAAAAAAAAACTGTCTATTTTTCTCGGTTTTTCGAATATCTGAACCGGCCCGATAGCGGATGAAGCCCACTATTATATTCTGTCATAATAATATCAGTCATGTGGACTAAATGCGATATTTAAAAAAAAATAATTTCAAAATTAAACATGTTGTACACCTTCAAAATGCTAAAATATGCGAATATTTCCATAATCGGGTTTTTATCATGATTCAATACGTTCCTCAAACTCGTATATTTACTATTCTCTATTATTCATATTCATACTCGCTTTGTATTATACTGAAACATTTGAAAAATCCGTTAAACTTGAGATATGACGTCAGATTTTCTTTTTAATTCTCTAATGACGTGTAATTAATCTGCTTTGTGTACATGCACACATACTCATACTCCTTGTATTATTGAGAAATCTTTCTGTTTTATTACCACTATGACGTCAATCTTTTTTATTTCATATTAATTTTTTTTCAATTGGTGAAACTTTTTATTTCATTTTAATTTTTCACGTGGAAATCGTCTGATAGAAAATTAATTATTGTAGATAGAATTTCATCATGGATTTTTAATTTTTGGCATCTGCTATAACGGAAAATGTTCAAATTTAATAAGAAAAGGCTGTTAGAATTTTGGTTTTTTTATCTCTATTTATTAAAATAACACGAATTTTTCAAATTTTAATATTTTCAGCTCTTTGCAGCTGATATTCTGATTTATACACAAAGTTTCAACTCTGTAAGTTACACAGTTTTCGAGAATGGCTCTGTGACAGACAGACAACGGAGCGGGAGCAATAGGGTTTCGTGAGATGAACGAAACCCTAAAACAGAGAAATCCCCATATATTTGAATCACCAAATTATACCAAGGAAAAAAAAAAAAAAGAAAAAAAAAAAGCTTAAGGTTCATCTTCATACACTGAGAAAAATGACACTTTTAAATCTGAGTAAATCGATGTTTTCCTTTTGTTATGAAACTTTTTGTTTCAAATAGGACGACCACATGCTTTCCATTCTGAAATACCAGAAATACTCAGAATATTGAAACGCGGACGTATTCAAAACTGAGCACATAGAAATCAGTTCAAACTCATTTTTGAAACATTGAAATACTAAAAAATGAGCACATAGAAGTCAGTTCATACTCATTTTTGAAACATGGACCTACTCAAATAGGAGCACATGATGTTTCATTCTTGAGTGTGTGCATGTTTTCAGAAATGAGTTTATACATGTTTCAAACTTGAGTCATTTTGATTCGGAGCCATTTTGACTGTGCGGCATACTCAGATTTGAGTATGTTTTGTTCAGTTTTGAAAATGTCGTTTTTAGTATGTACAAAAATTGTACCAAAATCTGAAATTTCGAAAAGGAACACTAATTTTTGATAACACATTTAGCATTTTTGGAAATTTTTACATTAGGGTATCGAACAGGAAGTCATACGGTCGAGTAGTTTTGCAAAATTGAAGGTGTAAAGTTTGAAACCCCTAATTTTAAATATATTTGAAATCGTTGCAAAACAGATTTCAAAACAAGAAGTTTTTAAGGATAATTCAAGAACTAGTGGGATTAGCTATAATTTTGAATGCACATAATTGAAGCTGCTAGAAATGAATTTCACTTAAATTTTTTATAGGTTAATATTAATAACTTTTAGGATTTTTTTGTAACTATATATTATTTGGTAGTAACTCTTCCATTTTGATCTCTTAAGATAAAATTTCCCACAGCAGCCAAATATATTATTCGTATTGAAATTTCAGCGACTTGTACAATCTCAGTGTGAAGACAACCCATTAACAAGGAAGGTCTCCATAAGCGCATACTCAGAAAATTTTGAAAAAATTACAGAATATTCTTCTCATGAGGATATATACGTTTCTAAAAAAATTTGCTGCGGAACCTCGATATAACGTTTGTAAAAAAATTATGAAAATTTCGTGTTTTGGCAATTTATCGCTGGGTTGGCGACACAATGAAAATTAAAAAAAAAAAATGCATTTACGATAAATTCTCTTTTAGGAAAAACGTTTTCTACTCTTTATACTGAACTAGTTAAAGTAAGTTTAACTTAAATAAATACACTTTTATAACTACGGTTTTGCCATGTACATTTAAAGAAAATTAACGATCGTATTTTACGGTTTAGAACAAAATTTAAATGGATTAAAAATGCTTCAAACTAAAAATTAATTGTTCGATTCTGAGCACTGTCAATTCGACTTCGATATTATTAGTGCCGGAGACAGGAAGAGAAAAGTCTTGTTACCATGGGAACAATGACTTATTCAAAATCGAAATGTATAATGAGAGCGTTCTTAATCGAACATTTACTGTTAAAATACACTTAAAACTTATACATACATCCGGCGAAATCATGTAAAATTAAATAACTTCAGCAATACTTAACTTGTATTTATGTTAGATAAGCTTATAGAAAAAATAATAAACTATTTAATCGTTGAAATTTAAATTTATAAAGTACTATGAATTTAAACACTCATCTAACCAGGCATTTTCAAATCCATTAAAATCGCTTGCATTTGGCGAAGAAAAAGTTTTTCTAGCCAAATCGCGTCTTTTTGCGCCAAATACTCCAAAGTAATTAATTTTTTTACAGATTTTCTACTGGGATTCCGCAGCTAAATTTGACTGATCCTTTATTACGTACATAAGTAGTTCCATTAGCATTTTTTTCAACATATTCTGAGTATGCGCTTTAAGGAGACCTTCCTTGTAAGTTTATATCTACAAAAACAACTTTTCAAAAGTAGAAAAACCCACACGTAAAAAAAAAAAAAAAAAAAAAAAAAAAGTTGTGGCTTAAAAATGGTGTGATATCAAATTTCCAAGCTATTATATTACTTATTTAACTTTTTTCCATTAAATAAGTTATCATATATATAAGTCGAGTGCCTACGTATATGTTATTAGAAATCGTTTTCTCCTGTACTAAATACATCCTAACGAGTTTCTGAAAATGCAATTTTTTTTCAAATTATGCATGATGGGCTTGGCGGCCATCTTTGCATATTATTCACAAAATTCTAAACACTCAAATCCGTAGTTAAAATCCGAAGTTCAAAATTATTATTTAAGCAAATGTTTTAAGCGTTTAATTTATAGACTTGTATGCTCTGAAAATTGTGTCTTAAGATAATGATGACTTACCTTAAAGATTCATCTTATGATTAATTTTTTAGAGTAATTAATATTTCAAACTAGTAAAAATCAATTTCTCAAAATATCAGTCTTATCTAATTTATCTGTCCGTAGTTAAAATCTCAAGTTCGAAATTGTTATAAACATATTACAGTGCAAACATATTACTCTTTTACTTTAGAAATTTGGATGCTTAGAAATATGCAAAGATGGCCGCCAAGCCCATCATGCATAATTTGAAAAAAAATTGCATTTTCAGAAACTCGTTAGGATGTATTTAGTACAGGAGAAAACGATTTCTATTAACATATACGTAGGCACTCGACTTATATATATGATAACTTATTTAATGGAAAAAAGTTAAATAAGTAATATAATAGCTTGGAAATTTGATATCACACCATTTTTTAGCCACAACTTTTTTTTTTTTTTTTTTTTTTTACGCTTGGCTTTTTCTATTTTTGAAAAGTTGTTTTTGTAGATATCATTTCTTTTTTTTTTAAATAGATTAAACATAATTTAAATAATCTAAACATGAGAAATAATTTAAAATTACATTATTTTACTTTCAGTCATTGTTTAAAGGGTTAACTAGAAATACCAGTAGATTTTTCAATTAAACTAAATACACTCTTAAAAACAACATACTAAATGTGGCTTGTTATAATACTTGTTATCCTCCGTTAAAAAATATCACTGACTTATCCATGAAATGAATAAAAATGGAATACGTACATAGCATGTCAGTGCTGCATTTGATATGAAACGTGATATCACGCTCTTTTATTATTAGCACTAGCTTCACCCACTAGCGGGCCCTTAATTTACATCAGGGCCTCGAATCTTGTAAAACCTCGAATAAGATAAACCTCTAACCGAACGAACTTCCGACCAGGTTCCCCGCTGGCTTCGGCACCGGATAATCCAAGGATAATCCCTTAATTTGCACATCGAATAGTATAAACCTCTAACCGAACGAACCTCGACACGGATCCCCACTGCCTTCGGCACCGTATAGCAGTCGTGCTGCGCACGCTCAAGTTCCATCTGCCACCACCAGGTAGCGCAATCTGTTCTATATGAACCTCGGGCACTGAAATCGTTAAGGCTATAGATGTCGAGTCGAATGAGCTGTACCCCGTCGTGATCCAGCCCTTTGAACCAGAGATTGGAAAGTGCCCCCTGGTAGTGAAAAAACGAACTAAAATCAGAAAGCTCTATCGATGTCGAATCGAATGAGCCATACCCCGTCGTGATCCGACCCATAGAAACAGAGATAGGAAAGCGCCCCCTGATGGTGAAAGCTAATCACGTATAGGGGCAAAGTGGGGGGATGAACACCGGAGATGCATAATAGGATTAAGCGGTCACAGACCTTTCCAACGATGTATCACATGAGGGGTATGTGCAAAATTTAGAAATCTCCCCCCTCCCTGCATAGTATGATTAAGCGTTCACAGACCTTTCCAACGATATATCACATGAGTAGTGTCGGGGGGGGGGCGCAAAATGTGAGGGTGACACCTGTGATGCATAACAGGAATAAGTGGTCACAGCCCTTTGTAACGATATGTGACATGACGGATATCGTTAAAATTTAGAAAAGTGCCCCCCCCCCCCTTGTGTAGGCAAATCACGTTCCGTCCCACCCTATAATTTTTGACGCGGCTTTATTTTTAAAATTTGTGTTATGTGTTATAAAATATCGTAAAGTTTCAAACAGATAGCCTTATACTTCCTAATTTTGTTCACGCCCCTCCTCATCTCCTCCCCGAAATGTGACGCGCCACTCTTTTTTATAATTTTTTTATCATGTCTTATAAACTATCTTAAAGTTTAAATCAGATCGCATTGGAATTTAATATATTTACTGAAATTACTGTTATATATAGAATAATATAGAACTAAACCCTCCTTTAGCTTGTAATTAAGATATACGAACAATTTTTAGAATTTCTGAAAGCTGATTTTTATTTATTTATTTATCTATTTATTTATTTTTTATTTATTTATTTATCTATCTATTTATTTTTTATTTATTTATTTATTTATTTATTTATTTTTGCGTTGCCCTGTGCATGTTTGGAATTTCTTAGCAATTTCTTAGATTTACATTATTTTATTCAATTAAACATTGTACTATTACAATACATTTAAATGGAAACTTCACTTCTAAAACAAAAATAACACAGGCCTACAAAATTTAAATTTTTATCTGGGGTTTTCATGAATTTATGTAAATTGTAAGAAATCTGCTATGCTTATTTGAAAATAATATCCATTTTTATGTATCACGTCAGGATTTCTTTCAATTAAGAAACTAAGAATTTGGAATTTGAGAATATACAATTTACACAACATTCATTTAAAAATGTACAAAAAAAATCAGATAAATAAATAAAACCATATATGCATATATAAATGTGTGTGCATGTTTTATAAGAAATTCTATTCTAGTATATACAGTAAAATTACTTTTCTTTATCATCAAAAGAACGCTTGTATCCTTTAGATTTTGAAGCTGGTTTAGTGTCTCTTTTTAGCCCCCAGCAGTAATCTGCCAACATATTTACATTCCAGTGTCCTTGATAGGGTTTTTCCATGCATTTTATGTCCTGGTGAAATCTCTCACCTTGTTCTTCACTCATTTCACCAAGATTTTCAGGAAAACATTCAAGATGGGGGTGCAGAAAATGCATTTTTAAACTCATGTTACAACCTAGTTTTTGAAAGTTTTGAACCATTTTTTTCAATGATCGTTGCGTAGTTAGGATCTTTAATTTCCTAAACATTTCTGAGTAACGTGTTTGAAACTAACCCATGCATCTTTCTCGATTGATTTAATTTTTTCCTCAAAATTTTCGTCCTTCATCAACCATCTCATATCTGGGCCAACGAACACATCTTCTTTGATTTTACCTTCCGATAAATGTGGAAAAACTTCATTTAAATATCGAAAACTATCCCCTGTTTTATCTAAGGTTTTTACGAATTGTTTCATTAAACCTAATTTAATGTGCAGGGGAGGCAAGAGGACTTTTTTTGGATCAACTAATTTCGGCCGAATCACTTTTTTTTTATATCCTGGATTTATACAACCTCTTGATGCCATATTGCTATAAGAAACTGACAAAACAAACGTAAGATATAAATAAACGAACAAAATAAATGCATGTTCTCACTACAAATGCACGGGATAAAATTGTGCCTTCTCAGGCAAATATCAATACATAAAGTGGCGCCATCTATATTTATATTTCACATCCTTTAGTGCAGTATTGTATTTTAACATTTATTAATGTCACTTTACTAAGAAATTAATTTTTGCTTTTATTAAAAATGTATCTTATTTAATAAATATTACACAGTGATTTTATTAAGAGGCACCCCCTTCTTTTTTGTTTTGTGAAAAAACTGTGGGTGTTAGAAAAAAACTAATGTCATATTTGTGATCAGCGTGACTGATTTACTAAGAAAAAAGTGCCATTCTACAAACCCCAGATTTGTGTTGAGCTGTGTAATTTAACAACTGGATTTCATTAATTTATAGGAAAATGACGTGAAAGGTATTCCTGCGAACGAAATGCCTATCCTTTACCGTGTTTTTTTTTTTTTTTTAAGAAATAAATGAATCACATTTAATTCATTTCAAAAATTTTGTTTACGTTTGGAAAGAAATTTTAAATGCCGATAAGTCTTAATGTATACATTTTAGAAGGTATATCTTCCCTCAAAAACTAATTTATTTTTAAAGATCTTTCTAAAAACGTAAATTATATATTATAAATATTTTTAAAGCATAAACACTACGTCTGATTACTTTATTTTACAATATTATAAGAACACGCATTTTATCAAACAATTAAACATACTAAACAAACATGAGTGAAAAGTTAACCGGAGGCAGGACTCGAACCTGGGACCTTGTGCATGCCGTATTGACGCGCTGCGACAGAGCCACCCAGACCGATATCCTTGAGTGGCAATTTCTCATACTTATTCATGTTGGAAACAGTCATCTGCTACAATTTGCAGTCATATTTAATTGTCTGATAAAATGTGTGTTCTTATAATTATGAAGTTTTATTATTTTTTAAATATCTTCAAAAGAAAATGGCCGACTTGCAGATGAAATTTGATGTGATTATATTATAACCTGTAACTGATTTGTGCTATTTTAATACAGATGGTACATAATCGTTGGCGGGTTTTATCTCTGTTTTGGCATAATTTTTTAATCGCCAAGTTAATTAACAGTTTTTGGCTAATTAAGAATAGAAAATAATTCTTTTTTACACTGAATTTTATAAAAGCACATAGATTACGTAATTACTTGTCCAAAAATGCAATCCTTTTTTTATTCTGCCCAATATTAAGGCCTGTATCTTGTTTGAAAAAAAAAAGTTTGACGAAGAAAAAAAGTGATCATTTTAAGTAACTCGACGTTTTAAAAAAAAAGCTATATCTCTGTTTATAAATCACTTATGAAGATGAGTTTGGTCTTAAATTGAAGAAATTCTTCCTTAGATTCTTCTAGTTTTCGTTTTTTTCTACGACGCTTGGTTTGTTTGATATCTGATATTTTAATCTGGCATGTTTTGTCGATTTAACATTGCGAAGTTGCTTTCTGTATATAAGCATTAGCTGTCTTTATTCCAGTTCTTGGCGTTGTTTGTGTGGCGTTTTTTTTTTAAGCTTGGCTTGGCAGAGCGACCGCCCTGCTTGATTTTAACATAAAATTAATAAATACGTAATCTCCAGTATAATAGCTATTACTATTTATTTTTATTTATTTATTTATTTATTTTGCCGATTGTATATATAAATCGTCTTTAAGTAAATTCTGCAGATAACATTTAATATTTTATAATTTATAAATGGATATATTTTTTAATGTTCTTTATATTTAATGGACATACCTTTTTATGTACATTACTAGCTATTCATCTGTATTTTGATGGTGACATAATTTCAGGAAAATGTTAAAATGTGATAAATTAGTGAAAATATAATAGATAAAATAAAATAGTTGAAACATATGTCTTTTAAATATACTAAACATTAAAGTAAAATATTTTTACTAGATTTGTATATCATTTACATTTTTATACAATTAAAATAATTATATTTTATATTTTACAACGCTGAATGTAGAATTTAAGGAGATGTTACCGTTTATCAGACCTAAAAATAGGCCAGCTTCGAGATTTTTGATTTCCATAGAAAAAATATACAAAAACTGAATTTACCAACTTATTATTCATAGTTACTGTAAAATTTATACATACTACTAGTTTTTACTGTATCTATATATTTTATTAGAAAATAATTATTAAAACTGATGGAGATAATATCATACAGTTGCATACTGGTATGCTGTGCGCGTATCACTCTACGCATTGTCGTGCACGCCTTGTCAAAGTAATCTAAAATAAACAGAACGAGTCTTTTCAAAACTATTTGTTTGACCCATATGCATATTTTTAGAGAAATTGAATTAAAAATGGAAAATAGTTGTCATTTTTTGACCTTTTTTTTTCTCTAGCTTCAACGTGTCATAAAAAATAATACTATTATTATTATTACATATGAACAACCCATGGACCCACAAAATGCATAACCCTTGGGGTTGATTGGTTGATATGTCTTGATTGGTTGTTACATTTAAACGCTACTTTACAAGGCACACTAAAAAATGTCGTTTCTAGAAAAACGAGTTGAAGGTTTTACTAAAATAAAATCGTTATTTAATCCATATATATTGGAACTTCCATATAGACTGTCATTCCTCGATTTATATCTATGAAGCAAAGAATTCAGCACGCGTATAGGTTTGTCCAGCGATGTCCCGTATGTATGTTTTGTAGTCGTTCCACGGTCGCTTTTAATTTATTGTTGTAACCTATTAATTATTTTGAATGTCACTGAATTGTTCTAAGGGCTTATTATACACAATATAAAGATTCAATTTTTTTAATTGATTTTCTGTCTTGAACAGTAATTCCCTCTTTCCTTATTTTTTTATGTTGTTCAAAAGTGATAGTTTTATAACAAAACAAACAGAAAACACTTAAGTTAAAATATTATTTTTCTGATTTTAAGAGTAACTTACTGTTTACTACTCGCATCTTATACGAAAATATTTCATTTTTTCTTGTCTCTTAAGCAACGATTTTCTGTTATTATTATTTAACTGAAGGGTTTTCACACTCATTTAAATAAAGCATTGGAAAATTACCCTAATCCTATTTCAAAGTCAGCAAACATTTATGCGATTAAAATAACAAACTTTTCTTTAAATTAGTCAGTTGAAAAATTTTATTTCATTTGTAAAAGGATTATCGTGAAATAATATTTATTCACTGGACTTTTCTGTTGTATTAAGAAGGTTTTAATAAAAATAAACTGTTTCACTTTTAACTGAGAAAAACGCACTTGTTTAAAGCGATAAGTAAACAAAATGATTACTAACTCGAGTACATTAATTATAAAATATTCATTCGATTAAATAATACGCACTTTTGAAACAGTTTGCTTTCAAAAAATAATAGCAAAGTAACAAAAGACGAGGATAGCTTTTTAATTTAATACACATTGAAATGTGCAATAATTAACAAAAATAGCATTTCTTGTAAATGATAGAAAAAACACGTATTGCCAAATATGTAAATATATAATTGTACACTGTAAGAACCATACTTATATATATATATATATATATGTATATATATATATTGTGATTTCATTGTATATATATATATATACAGGGTGTCCACGTATAATTTACCGACCTTTATTTTCGCAACCGTTGGTCCTAGATGCATACTTCCAATTACAAAAATGGTTTAAATAAGGTAAATAATTATTTTTAAAGCGATTTGGGTCACAAAAGACATTTATTAAAAAATTACGAAATTTAAATTTGTATACGATCCCGCGGTCCTATAAGTGATATTTAGTAAAAATTTACTGTGACACTAACAAGTAAGACAAAAACAGTCCCACTCATCTAACATTAAAATTGACCGAGTTATAAAACTTTGAAATGAATGACTTATACCATTTTTTTTGCATCTCAAAACATATGATTTCGGCAATGCTTTCAGGGGTCAAATACAAAGTACTTAAACTTATTTCAAGGTATCTGTGCTTTGAAAGAAATCCTACAACTATTACGATTGAGTTAACTTTTATTAGTTAAGTTTCAGATTAGTTAAAATAATTGTATTTTAACATATGATTTATTTTGTAAGGATTTGAGGCTATGATTTCTTTTAACAAAAATTATGTTATTTTCATAAGGTTTTATTTAACTTGCAACGATCGTCTTTCCAGTTTAAAATTTGTACTCGAACTTTAACTCACTTTCAAATGTTCGATCGAAGATAAATTTTACATACTGACTTAAATCCGATGACAATGTAATATTATTATGATTTTCGACGCTTACCATCTTATACATACTTATATTAGAGGATAACACAAAAAATTCGGATAGATTACCGTCAACAAGTTTAAGAAAGAGTTTTAGATTAGATAACATAAACCTGCGATGGTTGTGTTTTTTAAGTTTTAAAATTACGTTTTATTTATTTTTTACGCTGAATAAAAAAAATTACCTTCACTTTTAACCATCATGTCAGAATTTTTCTCAAATCGTAAATTTCAAGGTTAAAAAATAGCGAAAAATCTGATACTATAAAATAGATGTAAGACTTTTTTTATTCAGTTTAATTTTATTTAATTCAATAATTTATTTAAACTTTTGGCTTATACTCGGTTTCTTACAGCTAAACAGCTCAGGGGTCCGATGAGGTTGGGGTGAGGGGGGATCAATTTTAACTTTGGTCTTTTTAACTTTGAAATTTGCGATTTTAGAAAAATCCTGACGTGATGGTTTAAAATGAAGGTCATTTTCGGATTCAGTGCTAAAAAATACATAAGAATCAATTTTCAAAAGCTAAAAAACGTGGCACAACCCAAAATTTGAAAGACACTGTAATCTAACAGCATTTTAAAATCTGTATCATTTTGTAAATAATTGAAGCTGTTGTTTTTTATCCTTTTATTTAACAAAAATTCTGTTATTTTTATCCTCTTATATGTTCAGTACAAATTGTATATTTTGCATTAATATGTCAGAATGATAATAGATTTCACATTTATATTAGATTGCAATGTCAATTTTGCTCTCAACTATTTTTTTGATACATCTGACGATTGTTATATTTATATTACATTATAACTACATTTGTGAATGATCCCTATTTCGCAACAAAAAGTATACTCCAACTTTAAACAGCTATTACTCGGTCAATTTTAATGTTAGATGAATGGGATTTTTTTCTTGTCTTACTTGTTAGTGTCACAGTAAATTTTTACTAAATATCACTTATAAGACCGGGGGACCGTATAAAAATGTAAATTTCGTAATTTTTTAATAAATGTCTTTCTTGACCCAAATCGCTTTAAAAATAATTATTTACCTTATTTAAACCATTTTTGTAATTGGAAGTATGCATCTAAGACCAACGGATGCGAAAATAAAGGTCGGTCAGGTTATACGTGGACACCCTGTATATATATAGAGAGAGAGATAGAGAAAGATGCAAAATTATATTTATTATAAAGAAAACGGTTTTTATGCATTCAACAATATCATTTACGCACGATTAATAATACACATTCTTCATATTACTTACAGACTATCTCCTCATACGCGGCTAATTATTGTACTACTATCTCCCCATTTCATGTTTATAACTATCTAAATTTCATTTACATACTTTAGTTTTCATCACTTTTTAATTTTATTTACATTAATTACTACTTTGTTTAAAAGTTATTTTATGCCAAAGCTGTTCGTAATTCCAGCATTTTCTTTTTCCTATTAAATGGCAGCAGCAGATTTATCATTTCACTACAGACTGTAGTTTCAGCTTTTTCTTTTATTTATTAGTGGTAAATGGCACCACCAAACATTTTTTTCTTTCATCATATATACTAACGCAGTGACAAAGCGCTTTAAGCTATTTTGTGTGTCTTGGTGAAATAAAGTGTAACATTCTTTGTTAAGCACTTCTCATCCAGTTATCATTTGTCATCCTTAATCTTCTTTATATTTTAAGAGTTTTGTCCATTACTTTATGATCTAATTTCTATTGCATGTTGAATAATGTTTTATTTATTTATTTAGTTAGTTAGTTAGTTAGTTATTTGATCTCTTGTGGTTTTTTTTTAATTATTTTTTATTTTGATTCTTATACAAGTTATCAGGAGCTTAAAATTGCAATTTTATACATAATGCTGACAATATTTGATGAAATAACATATATATACTATGAATAATTCTTATGAAGCTCCTCTGACGAATCCACAAGCTATTCATAGATTTTGATTTTTCATTTTTGATTTCTGATTTTATTAAGTTTAATTCTTGCAGTATCCTTTTTATATATATGTATATATGTATATACAGGATGTCCGAAAAGTCTGGAAACGGTCAAATAACTCGAGAAATGTACATCGGATTGAAAAACGGCAAAATGCATGTTCAATATTTTTTAAAAATCTATTTAGGGATATGAAAGTTGCCCCCCCCCACCAACTTTGCCTCCTCGGGGGGAAAGGGAGGCAACTTTGAAATCTTAAATGATGACCCCCATTTTTTCTTGCAGATTCGGATTCTACGGGAAAAATACGTAACTTTTGTATTGAACATTTTCTTCGAAACATTGTAGATGGCGCTGTAATTGAGTGCAATGCTGTGAGAATCGTTACCATTGCAATGTCTCGAAACGCTCGAATAACTCGAGAAATATACATCGTATTGAAAAACGGAAAAATGCATGTTCAATAGTTTTGAAAAATCTATTTAGGGATATCAAAGTTGCCATTTATCTAAAATATTAAACACGTATTTTTCCGTTTTTCAATCTGATGTATATTTCTCGAGTTATTCGAGCGTTTCCAAGACATTGCAAAGGTAACGATTCTCATAGCATTGCATTCGATTACAGCGCCATCTACGATGTTTCGAAGAAAATGTTCAATACAAAAGTTACGTATTTTTCCCGTAGAATCCGAATCTGCAATAAAAAATGGGGGTCATCATTTAAGATTTCAAAGTCTCCCTCCCCCCGGGGGGACAAAGTTGGGGGTGGGGCAACTTTGATTCTTTAAATAGATTTTTCAAAAATATTGAACATGCATTTTGCCGTTTTTCAACCCGATGTATATTTCTCGAGTTATTTGACAGTTTCCAGACTTTTCGGACACCCTGTATATATCCGTTGTTTGTATATTCAATTTACGATTTTTTTTTCTGCTGAAAGTTATTTCGTTAATACATCAAAATTTATGAATTTGAAACTACCTCTTTGACAGATAATTCTAAATTTTCAATTTCTCTAAAATTGTGAGATTTATGTTTGTTATTGCACTGACAAAAAATATTTAAAAAAAATACGTAACAGTATGGAAATTGTACTGGAAAAATTCTCAAATTCTTTTTTCAGAGAGCAGAAATATAAAAAATCCTAAAGCCTTAGAAAAAACGACAAATTAACTGGACGTTTTGCACTATTCCCTCAAACAGGAATATCGATTTTTAGTATGCCATTATTTCTTAATATTTTCAGCTGCGTAACTGAATGCAAGTGGAACACATGCAGTGTAGAATGCAAGTGTAACAAAATAAAGCTAATGTTAACATCTTCGCGACGAGCGTCCTTTACAGAATTTTAAAACTTTTACCACCGGTTTTTTAAAACAGAAATTTTCGTGTAATTGAATCGCAAAAATATTAAGAATTAATTAGGCAAAGCTTACAATCAAAAATAACTGGTTGGAATAATAGAGGAATCTGAACATCTTATGCGTCACGTATACGTGTCGCTCGTCCACAAGGGGTTAAAGCTATTAAGTTATCATATTTATCTGTAAAACATGCTTGTTGAACGTGAAAATACTTACTTGAGAATTGATAGCATTCCAAGAAACCTATTTTCCAAGTGTAAAAAACTGTTTAATGCACTATAAAAGCTACTCGAAAATGTTTTTTTGTTCCATTAGAATACCACTGCCAGGGATCTAATGAAACACATTAATTAAACATAAATATTTCCTAAATAGACGATTTCAAGATTTCAAGAGGCATTTATAACAGCACTATTATAAATTTAATAAACAAAATGTTAATTATATTTAACCCGTCAGCACACGCGCTCCTTCCCATTACGTTACTACACGCACGGGATAAATTTAACGCCAATGGGTTTTCTTGTGTCAATTTCCCCCGTTTAGATTATAAACAAAAATTTATATTTTGAAATAAACTGCAAATCTATAAAGGGCAGAATTTAACTTAAAATAAAAAGTTATTTTATATTTAAAGCAACAACAACAACAAAAAAAAAAAAAACATAAAATCTAGCACTAAGATTTTTTTCTGCATATCGTTACATACAAAGCTTTTACAATCCAAATTCAGCCCTGAAAATACAAAAAAGTATAAAACTGATATATAGAAATTGTATGTGCAAGAGTTGTTAACGTTTAAAAGAAAAATTATATTATTATTTGCACACTATGTTTTTTACATAAACATTTGCATTAACATTTTCCTATCATTATGGGTTACGTTATAACACGCGTGGGGTAAATTACCTCCCACGTGATACTTTTATAACAAAAGAATGGAAAATACACAACCGGAGGTAAATTTCTTTTGGCCACACCTTGATATCATTCAGCTTGAAAGGTACTATAAAGCTCAGAATGATTGCGAACTATTTTCGCGCATTTTTAAATAATAGTTGTAAGCTGGGGTAGATTTTATCCCAGCGCGTGTGCTGACGGGTTAATACTTAGAAATTTTTCCATAGAAAATTTCTCATGCCTACCATTTATAATATTTCAAATTTTCATTACTTAAGAAGCGTATAGCCTGAAAGGCTATATAGCCTATGCAAGTCGCGAGAAGTTTTCTATGGAAAAATTTCCAAGTATTAAATAGATTTATTCAATCACCGATGCTGGATTCTAATTAGTTTCGTTATTGCCCCAGGATTGGTGGCTCACGGAAAAATATTCCATCTTGTGCTGCGATTGTAGCCTTGCCAACATGTGATAGTGAAAAGTGCCAGGCTGGGTATCGTTCCAAGTGGTTCTGTTGGTAGAACGTCAGTGCGCTATACTGATGAACCAAGTTCGAGTCCCGGCTTTTTTTCACTCTCTTTGCTATATGCCTTTTAAGCAATTAAAATTTGAAATAAACAAAATATTACTTTCAATATTGAATTATCTTTCTAATTTTCTAAAACTTACTACACGAAAATGGATTGAGGTATTTATTTTGTTTTTCATGTTTTAATGGATGTGAATTAGGTAAAACAGTATTAATTTTGTCATACATTAAAGAATAATGCAAATTAAATTTTGTACACAAAATGTATCATTTAGCAAATATAGTACACGCAATGTTTATATAATCAGATTGTGGGCTTCCCAACCTGACGTGTCCCACTATTTTCTCCCGCCATACCATTTTGAACTGAGTTTAGGCTTATTATAACTATTCATTATTACTGTCACAAAAGGAAGAGTGCAAATTAATAGTATTGATAAAAAGGTTCGTAATCATATGTAATATTGTTAATAAAATAGTTAATAATTTATCAAACAAGTATTTTAATACATAACCATCTAATGAAAACAATGTTTAGTACATTTACTTGTGTACGGCTCGTATTGCTATATTTAATGACAAAGGCTTGAACAATTAACTGATTTATTTTACCAGAAAATCCCTTTGTTCCGCTGTCTCCCAGTCTTCCCCAAATCTCATTATGGTAAATCAGATAGTTGTACTATACATGCATCATAAAATTGAATGATTGTAACTTACATTATCAATCATTTTAGAAATTCATTTCAGAAGAGAATTGTTTACAAAAAGACATACGATTACAAAGAATAAGCTGAACCATGTATTTTATTATAGTAAAGGATTTTTTAAAACATACTTTTCATTTGCATTCGCTTAAATGCAAATTGTAATTTTACTTTCATAAACAGCTGTTAATGAAATCATTGAATCGCAATAGTTTGAATTTCTTTCACATGAAAATTTGTTTCTGCCATAAATATATACGGTTGAATAATATTATGTATCAAAAGAGCTGTACTTAAATAGCGATAAAATTCTAATTTAAATCATTAGCAGCTTCACAATGTCACGCTACCAGATTTCCCGTTGTTCATCTCAATATATTTTTTTTTTTACTAAACGATGAATGATTTTTCGTCGTGTGACATCCTTTAAGATGACAAGTTAATGGAAAAAATAGATTTATCTCTTACTCGTCTTGTCACGTATTGTTAAGTTTTCATTGTTATTATTTTTTATATCTATGTACTTGCGTTCATTTAGTAAGAATATAATCCATATCATATAACATAATACGAGCAAATTTTGTGTGTCTGTGTGTGTATGAAAAAAATATTTTAAAAGCGGCTCTAACGGTTTTGACGAAATTTTGTATCTTACCTTTTTCGGGTGCGAGAAGACGATTGTGCTAGGTTAGATGCTCGAGGAAATTCAATTAGTGGATCATTTTGGGTCAGTATGGGTGAGGGTCATTTTAGGTATGTCTAAAAAAACGGTTGAAAAGATTTTGACTAAATTTTGTATCGTACTGTTTTCAAGCACGAAAATACCATTGGGCTAGGTAACATGTTCGAGAAAATTCGATTACTGTGTCATTTATTGATCACTGTGGGTCAATCTAATTTTATCTAAAATGCGGGTCTAACGATTTTGACTAAATTTTACATCCTACCGTTTTGGATTACGAGAAGACCATTAGGTTGGGTCACATGTTCGAGAAAATTCGATTAGTGGGTCATTTTTGGGTCACTAAAGGGTCAATTTAATTTTATCTAAAAACGGCTCAAACGATGTTGACTAAATTCTGTACCCTACCATTTTGGAGTAGGGGAAGGCCATTGCGCTGTGTCCAGGGAAGAGATGTCTCCGACTTTTTGTATATCAGTATAATAATAATCAAATTTTAACTGCTTAATAGGCGTAAAGCCAACATAGGGAAAAAGTACCCAAGCCGGGACTCGAACCCGGGTGATCAGTATAGCGCATTGACGTTCTACCAACTGAACCACTTGGGAAGGATACTCAGCCTGGAACTTTCTCACTATAACATGTTGGCAAGGCTACAAACGCAGCACAAGATGGAATATTTTCCGTGAGCCACCAACCATGGGGAAAACACGAAAACAAAGAAAAACCAGCATCGATAATTGAATATTAAATAATTAAAATTTGATTATTATGAATGCAAGGCGTGCGAAATTTTCAATGGAAAAATTTCCAAAGTATTAAAATATGATTTTACGAGTATAATCTTAGAGAAAATGTTGATCTGTTAAATCGCAGAATGTTCAAATTAAAAAAAAAACATTTTCTCTAAGATTATACTGGTATGCGAAAAGTCAGAGAAATTTCATCCCTAGCTGTGTCTCTTGTTCGAAAAAATTCGATTAGTGGGTCATTTTGGGGTCACTACGGGTCAATGAATTTCAATTTGGATGAAGATTGAAACATTACATTTCTCAACAGTGGACAGTAAACAAAGTCACAAAATGGCAAAACCTCTCCAAATATAGCAAAATTTGGCGATATAATAACGACAGTGATGAGATTTGGCGAGATATTTGACTTTCAAGATTACCAATGTCAAAACACATGCTTGGTGCCAAATGGAAGAATCTCGCCAAGTTTTCGACATTTCGCCGAATGTTTCACAACATTTGACGAAAAAATGGCGTGAAACCGCTACTGAATTTAAAATTCCTCCCGGCTTTAAATCGGGAGTAATTTTCTAGAAATTCTCAATGGGAACCGAGATACATGATTCAACCAATCATCGTCCATAGAGCATTCTCGAAAACAGAATTCAACCAATCAGGATACACATAACTGATTGTTATATGTTGTATAGAGTTCAACACCTTGTGTTCAACACAAAGCTAATTTTTACCAAGCATAGCTTGGTCTTCCGCGCTTGTTTCATTTAACATAAGAAGTTTTATAAATAAAGCCGTTCATGCTGCATATATTTAAAAATATAAATTTTCTCTAACAGTTTGCAACACTAGAACCTCAGAAAAGTTTACTTAAGTTTTATAAAAATATTTTTAACTTAAAAATTTACCTTTTTATGTGCGTTCGTATTTATATAAATAAGTAGCATCTATAGTCGTCGTCTGATCCGTCCGTCTGTTATTATATCACTGCGCAAAAACTAAAAAAAATTAATATGTATAATCGTTGCAGAGTTTTGTTTAGTCATTTTAAATTTCAAGAAAATCGAATCAAAACTTAAAGATATGAATAAAAATATATATCAAGTAATTTGAATTTTTTAATAATCGATACTTCCTTGTTATAGCAGCTTCCGAGGATTAATTGTCAAACGACCGAGATGTATCGCCAAGGTATCTGACATGTATGACGCATATGACATTTTATAACCTCTATGACCAAGTTATACTCACATTTTATTAAATCCATTAATTGATAATTTCTCTTGCTTAATTATTATACTCATTAGGTGTCCATTGTTCAGAAACTATAATATAAGTTTAAAATCCCTCTTATAGTTTTATATTGTCATCGTACAGTTGAAAAATTCTTAAGAAATACGTACGTAATACGTAATGCGTAATTAATTCAATGATATCCCATGATAGGTAATGATTCTAGATTACCATGGTGAAATTACGTCCTATTTAAAGTGCAGTCCTATTATGTCCGTATTACTGAATTTAAATATTGAATTTCTATACTGAAATTATTTAATTACAGCAATCCTATAATCTACCGGTAATTTTTTGATAGATGCTTCCGGAGAAATAGATATTAAGTGAGCAAATACTATAAAATTTATATTGTTTTAAGAACAAACAGGTTAGTCTTTTGTATTTGCGCTGCAAGTGATAGAGAAAGATTTTTAAAAATATCATGCTTGAAAATTATTTTAAAAAACGAAAAACATTAAATTGAGATAGAGTTTTTATTTGAAAGGTCATTTTCATCCTAATCGACGGGCAAAAATGAAAATTGTGCTATATTTAGAAGTTTAAAAAAATGCAGTTAAAGTGAAATTTATTGTTAAGGTATTCCTTTATAATATAGATAATTTTACTTCATAAATCACTTAAATTAAAAAATTTTAAAGATAAAAATATACATAGAAATTTAAGAAAAACGCACGAACAATAAACACGATTATATGTACATAGATATTTAAACAGGTAGTCAGATAAATAAATATATAGCTTTAGATTTTCTGTGTTACACTGAGACACACTACTGTCAAAAATGAAGTTAAATATTTGTTTTTAATAAATTATAAAATACAAACCAAAAACCATTTTTTCTGTTGACTAAACGTTTTTCGGAATAGCGTAAATAAGTCAAGCATACAAAATTTTCTAAAAAAATGTTTACATTGAATAGGGAGAGTATAAATAGCAATCATTTGTATTTGAAAAATCTCATTCTTATCTTTAAACTACTGCTTACTTCTAGAAATGCCAAAAGTATGAAAGATTTCAAGCGAAAGGATTCTAAGTGAGAGATCGTCATACAGATATACAAGCAAATTTATGTGGCGTCTACTTGTATAACAAAATCTAAAAAGTCACATCATAATATAAACACTATCTCAACATAAACAGTATTATCATTTGAGCGATTTATCCATGTGCCACAGAAAAGTACAAATGTTTAAACATTTCGAGTTACCTCTAACATATCTTAATAAAAAAGTATTGTGTCTAAAAGTAATTTTTTTTTGTAAAATATTCGGCTTTCACAGACAACTTAATATTAAACTCGAGCTTTGAAAATTTTAATAAATTTTGAAAAACAAATTGGGCAAAAATATAGAAGTAGTTTCTATTCGAACTTAAGTTTTGAAAATACGTTATTTCAAAGGAAGTTGACATTTACTAGAAATTAAATATTAAAAAGTTTTAAGACATTTATTTTTCTTATGCCACTTTTACAAAGACATTATTAAACACTATTTGAAATCTACAAGCAATTTCGCAAACTTACCTTTGTAAAAAAATCTAATTTTGAACATTTCCAGCTTTTTTAATATGACAAAATTTACGAAGTTCATTTTAGCTATAACGATGTTAAATTGCTCAAATGTTAAATAATACTTTCGCATGAAAAATTAACTCAGTATCGCCGTCAGTTGCGAGTTCTATGAACAATTTATATGAACTGTTCTGTTGGAAAATAGCATCAATTATTAAAATCGTCTTTTAAAGCTCATTGTATAAGTGACATTGATTTTTGGGTATGTTGCAGAATTGCAATGCGGTGATAAAAAGGATTAATTGATTAAGTACTTCAGTCTTTGATAGGAATGTTTTATGTACTTCGTACATTTTATCACTGGAATCATCATCTCAATTTGCTTATAATTTGACACATGACTTTACATTTGTATTCTTTAAACAATGTGAAATTGGCATGAAAAATTAACTCAGTATTGCCGTCAGTTGCGAGTTCTATGAACAATTTATATGAATAATTTATATTCTGTTGGAAAATAGCATCAATTAATAAAATCGTCTTTTAAAACTCATTGTATAAGTATCACTGGAATCATCATCTCGATTTGCTTATAATTTGTCCCATGGATTTACATTTGTATGCGCCTTTGTTAATCCATTTGTTAATTGATGATATCTCTAAAATCTTTTACGCTATGCACTTTTCCACTGTTATCGTGTATATAAATAGATATTTCCTAAACCGTAAAAGACAATTTAAAAGCATGGTTAAAATAGCAAAAATGCTTTAAATGTCGTACTTCATCATATTAAAAGTTATTTACGTCAAAATCGTTGTTTTTGTAGTTTGGTTTTGTCACAATTATTGTTTTGTTGTTGTTACGAAATTTAAAGTTTTATACGGTCCGTGGCTCTTATAAGTTCTTTTTAGTAAAACATTATACATGCTCCAACCACTAACATATTAAAAGTTACATTTTTCTACAACGAAACCTCCAGAGTTATGATATAGGATAGCATACAGTATGGATTTTTTTTACATATAAGATCAGCTATACACAAGAACCAGAAACAATACAAAAATGTAAAGTTCGTTGTCTTTTTGTAAAAGTTACGAAATTTAAACTTTTATACGGTAATTGGCTGTTATAAGTTATTTTTAGTAAAACATTATTCATGCTCTAACCAGTAACATATTAAAAGTTACATTTTTCTACAACGAAACCTACAGAATTATGATATAGGATAGCATGCAGTATGGAGAAAATTTTCTAAATATGGGACCAGATATACATAAGAACCAGGAACAATACAAAACTGTAGAGTTCGTTGCCTTTTTGTAAAAGTTACGAAATTTAAAATTTTATTCGGTGATTTGCTCTTGTAAGTTCTTTTTAGTAAAACATTATCCATTCTCTAACCAGTAATATACTAAAAGTGACATTCTTCTACAACGATATTCTCTTCTCCTATACCTACAAAGTTATGATATAGGATAGTATGCAGTATGGAGTGAATATTTTCTAAATATAGAACCAATACATAAAAACCAGGAACCATACAAAATGTAGAGTACGTAACTTTTACAAAAAAAAAAAAAAAAAAAAAAAAAAAAAAAAAAAAAAACAACAATATTTTCACGTAAATGTCTTTTAAAATAATGAAGGTCGGCATCTAAACACTTTGTTTTTAATTAGAAGTATACTTCTAAAGCTAATGGTTCAGTAAATAACATTTGAAGAGTGATAAAAGTGGAAGTATAGTGTAAAATAACTTAGATATGTCACTAATCAACGACAAATTTAATGAAAGAATAACTGCGTAATGTCATACGACACATTATAAAAAAATACAGAAGATAATTTCGGTGAAAACACGTACGGCGTATTTATAAAAGACTTAAAAGACTAAAAAATTCAATCAGCTGTAACTTTTTTGTTTGCGCATATTAAATGCAAATTTTATAAAGGATTTTAAATACCTAAGTGTGACTTTCAAACCATTACAGTATGAAAAAATATTAGAGTATGCTTCATTCATCTTTTAAGAAAAGTGCTTTCAATTTTTCTGTCATTTATTTTATTTGTCTTTAAAACAAGCCTAGTTTTGAGGATACAGTTTATTTAAAATTACAAATTAATATTAAAATTCCAACGCTATACAAAGCAGACAAATAGCTACCATACAGGAAAACCAATATTTTATTATGTTATGAGGAAATTATTATTTTTTTCAATGTGGTTGTTATAATATAAATATGTCTATTTGCAGCTGTCTATAAGCTTGCAGGAATAACCAGAATGAAAACAAAATCAGTACACTTACTATTTGAGAAGAGTGAAGAAGAATGGAACAATTAAAAAAATAGTTGCAATGATCACCAACAGATGCCACTAAGGGACCTGTCGGTGCAAACGCCGTTGTGTACCGTGGAGGTGTCGACAACCTCAATGACTTAAATTATCGCGTATCACAACATGTGGAAAACATAACTCCTGATGCGTTACATTCCGCAGTTGAGCACCTCCATCGTTCCGATTGTGTTCTCCAGCGCAATGGCCATGTGGACTTTGACCTTGATCGACACCGTCATGCGAAAGCGTAACCTCATTCGCTGTGACACTTTCCAATAATTTTATTCTTCGGTTTGTCATCCGGTTTTAAGCCTTAATTATTTCTTCTTTAATTACACATTATATTTCATACTCAAAAGCTCCATCTATTGGCGATTATTGTAATTTTTTTTTTATTGTTCCATTCTTCTTCCCCCTCTTCGATTAGTAGGAGTACCGATTTTGGTTTTATTCGGGTTATTCCTTCAAGCTACAGACAGCTCCAAACAGAGGTACTTATAACCATCCGGTATTTTACTCTAAACAGTGAACTTTGTTTAGTTGACAGACATAAAATTCTTCGTGTACTATTCACACAGAAACACTTAATGTTCTTTTAGAATTTTTTTTTCATTCTCATTTCGATATTTATGACTTTTCTCCATCATTTACATGCGTCTTGTTAAAATATACAATCCATTTATTTTGCTATACACCAAAACACCCTACATATCCTTAAAAATACTGCTATTTTTTTATATTGGGCTGATTATTTTTTTTTGCATTTCATTTTGTCACTTATACATATATATATATATATGGCTTAAGGTATTTCACTTAAAATAATATAAACTTAATTAAAAATATATGTGTATTTATTCACAAATCCATTTTCAGCGTGCAATTTTGGGGGAAAAATTAACAGTATGTGTATGCCACATATACAATAGAATATTATGTTATATGTGTTGATAACTTTCACTAATTTTTGAATTCACGAGAATTTTTAATGATAACTCCCAATTGCAGCTGATTATGGAATGTGGGGTATTTTTATGGATCATAGTAAATAAAAGTGAATTTATTATTTAAAAAGTCATTATAAAATGGGTATGCTTTAATATATAATAAATACGTCATAAAAGCCTAACATAAATAAAAAAAAGTATTATTCTTCAGAAAATATATATGTGTGTTAAATGATTTGAAAGTATAAAAGCTTTTGGAATTTATAATTTATCTTTGTCAGGTAGAAAAATTCATTCATGATTGATGAGTGCAATAAATTTAATTCATGGTACATAAAGAAAGATAGAAATTTTATTATAAGTTTGTTTCTTTAATTGATCCATTCATTATTTGAAGCATACTAGAAAGAGTGTATTGAATGCTTTCAGAACGATGATTAAATGATTTGGAAAATTTAAAGAACTTAACGTCTGTTTAGGCACCCGTAAGAGATATTATATATATATATATATATATATATATATAAACGTTATTCCGTATTAGAAATGAAATATTTTTATAAATTACAACCTTTTGGACAAAGCTGTAAATATATTATGATTCACTGATTTTATAATGAAATTTACAAATCTTTCATACGGCAAGAGAATATATGTTAGGAAAGAAAGTTGTTTTCATTATTTTAAGTTAAATATATCTTTATTATATGCAGCAATAAATGATTTTAAATGCACACACGCACACACGTAGACATATATATATCTACATATTCCATGCTTAGCCTTTTTATATTAACAGCTGTCAGAATAACTAAAGAAGAAGTATTGGAATAGAAAATGTTTAACGAAGGTATAAACGCATTTTTAACTGAATCATGCGGATCGGTAAAGATATCATGCGAACTTAATTTTTCCAACTGTGTGATTTTAATGCCCCGGCGGAGAATGAAATGTGCCCGCTGGTTGTCGGACCAGATAGCTTAATAGGTAGTGTTTTGGAAATTTAAGTCAAAGGTCGTGACACCACGCCTGGCAATTTTTTAAAACAGTTGGACACATTCAGTTTGCATTACTAAAGGTTTTAGTAAAAAAACACTAACAAATATTTAAACGTTATGCGCACACATTTCTTAGATTCCGGGTTCACAAGTTATTTTTTTTTTCATTAAAAATAAATTTCCGTGTTCAACTTTTTAATTGACAACTTTCACGTTTCCCATATATTTTTCGCAATCGGTCTTTCTAAATCCTCACATTTCGCTAGGAGATTCTGAAACGAGTTTTATAGAACAGCGCGTGAACTCTTTTCTATATTATAGGACAACTATGGCATTTCTAAAGTTCTAGGCATAAAAAAAACACAGTGGTGACTGAAAACTCTCTATGATAATATTCGAAAGCGTGGGGATGGTATTTATTACTATTATATTTTTTTTAATTTGAGAAATTTTAATATTTAAATAATTTCCTGGAATGCTTTTCATGCAGGTGATAAAAAACTACATAGCGTAAAAGAAAAAAATAAAGGTAAAAAATCGTGAACTTCCTCAATAAAAAAGTATAGCAATTGATGAAAATTAGATTTAAAATTTAAAAACGTATTATTTTATATATTTTTTAAAGTATTAAGCAATACAATATTTTAATTAATCTTTTCATTTCAAATATTAAAAGTAAGATTACCAAATTATTCGTTAAATATTGGGGTAAGGATATCATACGCAAAGATATCGTATTATTCATAATTTAGTAAAAATATAAATAAAGTATCTTGTTGCGCTAACATTTCATTAAGGAGTTCCGGGGTCAAAATTTTCTTTTCTTTATTTATAGATATATGAATTTTGAGAAATTCATGTATTTAATGAATCAGAAAAAATGAAAAATACAAACATTAAGTTTATCCTAAAGCTTTAAATCTTAATGAAACTAATCTTCCGAAAGAAATTATTGTGTATTTTATGCTGATGTTTATGCAATGTATAGTATTTCTTTGCAGAATTTTCTGAAAAATTTTATTTATTGATAAATACGAAAAGAAAATTTTTTAACTCAAAAGAAAAAAAAAAGTCATACATCATTTGAAGGTATCATTATCAGCTAATAAAATCTAGAATATCCAGTGAAATGATTATTTTCTTTATGATCTGTAACTTTGACAACTTGTACCTAACAAAAAACTCAAAAGATTTCTCTTTGTCTAAAAGTGTAGAGTTATAATTAAATGAACATTTTTTTAGTTTTTTTTTTCAAAAATAAATCTTTTGATCCTGGTTTGTTATCCATTGTCATTATTTTATAATCTTAGTTTTCAATGTAAGAAGACGCTTTATTTATTTTTTTCTTTCTTATCTTGTTTATTTAGTTTTGCCTAAGAACCTTTCGTTATTTATATCGGCGTCAAGATTTTTTTTTCTTTTCAATTGAGGGTGTTTCAGGAAAAAAAATTATTTAGCTTTTCAGAAATGTGAACATTTGTTTACATTTTTTTTTAAATTTTACTATAAATAATTTAAATATTAAAATTAAATATTTTACTTTGTAATAAAAAATTAAATAATTTTATGATTTATGGCTCAGTTATACACATAATCACTCTTTTATTTTGCGATATTATGCTATTATTTTGCCATATTTCTTGTTTAACTTTTTTATTTTGTAATCATTTTCCAAAAAAATTACTTTACTATATTCTTAGTACTGTTGTTGTAATATTATTATTTAAAATATAATTCCATTTACTTAATAGTGGTATAAAATGTTGTTCTAGTTCATTTGGTTTTGATTGTTTTCCATCATTTTGTTCCTCATTATCACTTTTATGAATTCTAGATGTCATTTTTTATTTAAAAAAATGAATATATGTATTTTGTTTGTTTTTTACGCATCATAATAAAAATACTTCTCCAGACATCAGTATTATAACATAAAAAAATTAAAAAACGAAGATTCAAATCCAAAAAGAATCTACGGCGCCATGGGACGTAGCATGCGCACAAGATTTCGCCTGCGAATTAAATTGTTACCAAACAAAAAAAGGACACTTAATATTTTTTAATTACTTTTTCCTTTTTTAAAAGCAGCCAGTCTTTACAAAGAAGTAGTACTCGAAATCTTTTACGTCATATAGACTAGATAATCGCCTCCAAACTATGGTGGCGCCTACGTATTGTGCAATGTGTGCGGTGTGCAGATAATAAAATCGCTATGCATTTTACACAAGAAAATGTTACGCAAGAATGTATTAAAAAAAATATGTATATATATATATTATTTAATTTTATTAAAATTAGTTCTTCTTGAAATTTTAATTAAGTTTTACAGATTTACTTCAAATGAATTACTTATAATCACTTAACTTATAACTTATTATTTTTTGATGAATGTGATAGATTAATCAGTTTTAATTGTGATACACAAAAATCTGATTTGAAACAGAAAAAAAAACCTTGAACATATTTTAGCATGGTATTCAATTGTAGATGCCGCAAAAGAGACTAGATGATCACGATTTCTTACTGTTTTATTGAAATCCTTCCCGCCCCTACCCCCAACTACTTCCAACATTCTAATCACGTGGCATGCTAGCTGGCTATAACGAAAAATAATTACGTTTTCTGTGCAATGAGTTGGGAAATAGATGCCTTTTAAACTTGGTTCTTCCATTAAAATTACACTAGAATAGGAAAATAACTGCTTGCCGCACGCGAGTACGGATGGACGAGAAACCGTTTTTGATCATTTCTTAGGTCAATTTTTCTAAAAATAAATAAATATAAATAAATAAAATAAATAAGAAATAAATAAAAAGCCAGATTTAAAAACTTGTCGCAGGATGGAAAAACTTGCGCATTTGTTAAGGTCTGATTATTACTACTATACTGTTACTACTCTTTCCCACTTTACCCGTTTAAATGTGAAGAACAAGTTTCATACATATTCAATGGTTGGAGTATCATAGCTGAGATTTATTCCAACAGAGATAAAAATGGCTCACAGAAAGTTTCATACATATGACTATTTGTTTTGTGGTAGAATATTTGCTTTTACAAAGTATTTGAAAATAACAAACATTGAAAAATAGCAAATGATGCCGAACACTGTTCATTTCGGTGCATCTAAAAGGAAAACATCCGTTACAGTGGTTCGTTGAGCATAAATAATGCTAGAAAGATACTTGAGGGTTATCCAATGACAACTGCATTACTAGTTCACGCACTCTTCAATTTTGGTGTAATCGCTACAGGACGTAAACGTATGTCTAAGATGGATATTTGCAATGGTTGGAGCACCAAGAATACGTCTGAAAAGTGCACTTTTTCAACGCCTTGGAATGTTGTTTATGCGATGGATTTTTCCCGTTCTTTAACAGGCTGTAAGTACTGAACAAAAAACTTTGAAATTATTTTATTTTAGCAATTAATTGTATATGGGCCTTTCATAGGGATACTTATGCACGGTTTTGCCTGTAAATGTTTAATGGGTTCAGAGTGTCAAAATTTGATTTTCTTTATTTACAATACATGCTACTATAATGAACATTTATTTTAAATCCTGAAATTTAACTTGTTTTCAAATATATAACGGTATATTGCTATTTATTTATAAAATTATTAATAAGTGGCATTTTAGGAATTAGATTTTATATATATTTTTTTCATTTTTAAAGATGCCATAATTAAATGTAAATTTACCGTGACATAAGTGTAGATTTCCATTAACAATTTTTTCAATACAAAGAAAAAAATGCGTTTAACCATAAAACCATGCAATATTCCTTTATATGACATTAGAAAGCATAAAAATACGTTTTCAAAAATATTTCTAAAGTTCTTTATTTTTATCTCATAAATATGGAATTTTTTATTTATTTATTAATAAACAACCTCAAACTATTTTGTTTATTGAAAGATTTTTATTCATTTCATATTTTTATTCTTTTCATTAAAAATATCTCCTTTTATTTTATTTCAATTGTAATAAATGTATCTAAGGATAAAGTTTCTGAAGATTTATTTTCAGAGAGAAAAAAAATGTCACAGACTTTTTAAAGATTTAAGACTTTATAATGTTTTATAAAGATAAAAATTGTTCACCGTCACAAACACTTACCCAGAAGTCACCCACAATTATTGTTATAAATAGACAGCCTTGGGAAATCAAAGCCCAGTACCGTCTTTTTATTTCGTTTGCTCCGGGGGGGGGGGACTAGAGTGCCTTTATATGAGATATGCGACATGCGCACAGGCCGTATGTTCAGACTGCGCTTAGAAAGACGTTGTGTACAAGATATGACAAACTTACATTCCAGACTTGGGGATACCAACCTAGACGAGTTTAATTATACGATTGAGACAACTTAAGAAACATTAGCTTGACTAGAGTGGCAGGCTCGCTAAGATGCGTGGCTATTCGCTTTTGCCCAAAATCGTCTAAACCAATCAAGTATTATATCCCTATGTCTCCACTCTCATATCAACGCACCCTAGTGGCGGCTCATCTGGGCCGTTACTATTTTCTCCTGCCATAATCAAATATAAAAAATCACAAAGAAAGATAAAACCAGTTTCTTTCAATATGTATTTGGATTTCAATAAACTTTACCTTAAATTACTTTTTTTTCGTCGGAAAGTGTCCTAGGAAAGAAAATAATAAGTTGGTCGTAACAAACATTAATTCTATTTATAAAAAACAAAAACAGTACAATCTCATTAACTGCTTCAAATATCACATTCCACTTTGAAACTTTCATGCTTTTACGAACTCAATCTAAAGTTACATGAAATTTAATAACTGCATTTCTGAGAACTACATCTAACATGTATTCAAAACGCAATCTAGATTTACATGGCTACAAAGTTCCAGGCACAAAGTTAAAGATCTTCAAAAGCCAAAAGACTAAGCAAACATTCATTTAAACCTAAACTTGAAATTGTATTAAACTTTAAAATAATAAATTTCTTCAATGAAATAAATGAATCATTAAATGCGATTAAATAGTAAATTTGATTTAATAGGAATTTAATTTGTTGCATAAAAGGATAAAGTAAATAAGCTTAGACAAATATTATTTCTTAGAAAGTCTTAAATACTCTTTGCCTTGTAAGAGCTGTTTATTCTTGTTAGTAATCGATCGTCAGATTTTTTACAAAGATAGAATGTAATGAGTTGAATTAAGTTTTAGGATTCAAGTAGGCTTTTCTAAGGCACGTTTAATTGAACTTGAAGAATATTTTATTTAATAAGAATTTCTATAACTCCTATTTCTCAAGGACTTTCCATGGTAGCTTAAAATATTTTAATAGGTAAAATGCACTGTAGTTCAGAATATTTTCTCAAACAAATATTTATTTATTGAGTTACACACATAGAAATGAACACTTCTATGTCAGCATAACAACATTTTTCATTTTTTATATCGTCTTATATTATTATGTATGTGCTTTTACCTACTGTTTCTATGTTAAATGCCAGAAAAAGAAAAGTCTAAAAATGAAAGAGCTTCTAAACACTACATTTTTTTCAAATGTTTCCCGAAAATCGTCACAATAAAATTACTTCTGCTTACTTTTATAACGCATATTTGATGCACCAAACTTAAAATATAAAATATAGACAATCTCAACTTAAAAAAAATAACAGAGTACACATAATAATAGAACATCATAAACTGCATATAAACAAAATATCAATAAAAATGCGCATTATTATGTTTATTTAAAAATAATAATAATAACACTTTTTGCCGAAAAAACAGATATCTTGTAAAGAAAAAAAAATTAAATATATATATATATATTTTTTAAATAACAAAATCTGTATTAAGTACGCTTTAGAAACATTTATTTTATTTTACTTTTCTAAAACAACTGTGAAAAACTTTTGCTTAAAATTAATACATATTTCTTTGTGGTTTTTACATAATAAATTAAATAAAGTCTCTAAAATAATAATAAAGTGTAAGAAAAGATGTTAAAAAAGCTGTTCCACTTCAAACGTGCTCTGTATTGATGTGTCCTGCCCCAGGAATTGTACAAAACACTCAATGGTATACGATACGTATTTTCCTGTAATAAAAGGCTATAATTAACAACAAAATTTAAATCTGTAAATATCAATAGGAAGTTTGCAATAACGAATTGCTATTTATTTTAAATACAAGGGAAAATTATTGAATTTATGTATGTAATGTTTTTAAATATGAGAATTATCCATACAATACAATCCTCAAATCCCATTTTTACATAATATTAATGGATTCAGAATTATTTAAGTTGGTTAGTTGCTATTGAACTGCTTTTTTAAAAAAGTGGTTGTTTATAAAGAACCGCTTAAGGAGTGTCAATTGTCTTATGAATCTTTCATTAAATTTTGCAACAAGCTATGGGTATTTTAATTTATTTAGCGATAATGAAAAATGGACATACTTTAACAATATTAATATTATGACGTAGTTCTTATCACCACCTGATTAAAAATATTTCCTAATTCTAATTCTGTCTAAGGTGTATCAGATGAAAATTATTTCCGATTAACTACAAACATGAGAGCATGAAAAATTAAATATTACTGCACACCCAGAAAAAAGTTTTGTTGAATCAACAAAAATTTGGTTGACCCAACAAAACTTTTCGTTTAAATATGGGTCAATGGAAATTTTGTTTGAATCAACCAAAAAAATATTGTTGATTTTTTTTGTAATCCCAAAAAAAATTTTGTATCGTCAGCAAAAAAATGTTTTGTTAATTCAAGTAAAATGGTTCAATTTTACTTGAATTAACAAAATTATTTTTGTTACATAGATATATGCTATGTGTTATTTTAACAATCTATTTTCTTTTTTCAACAAAATATATTTTGTTTGTTTAAATAATAAAATATGTTATATTACGAACTTGTTTTGTTTGTACTACAGAACCTTTTGTTAAATGAACCAATCTAAATATGCAATTTTAACTATTTTTTAATTCATTTTCAGCAGTGAATGACGCCTGTAAACTTTGAACAATAACAAGTGAATTTTTATCCTGCTTCTTTTCAAGCGAAAACCGAGAGAGTGAAAATTGCCCAAGCCGATCACGGGTCCTCAGAACAGCTCTCTGAGGCTTTACCACTCAGCTACAAGGAACGATATCTGAGGTCCGCATTTCTCACTCTTATATATGTCGGAACGGCTGCAACTGCAGCACAAAATGGAAATGTCTTCAGGAGCGCGCAAATTTCTGCGGCAAACATGAAACGACAATACAAAGTCCAGCATACGGCAACACATAGCTAATTTTTATATCATTTTCAGCAGTAAATTACGTCTGAAAAAAGCAAGATAACAATTCACTGTTATATTTTACCAGTGTACTTTCTTTCAGTACCAGAGTACTTATGTACCAGAGTACTTTCTTCTTGTAAAGATAGAAGAAAGTAATAAATGGGACAGGGTGATTTTTAAAACTACCTTCGTCCGTCCCAATGAAAAAAAGTTTTAATTATCCAAAAATTATGTTAATCCTTTAATTATATAGCTATATAAGTCAAATAAATCGACTTACGTTCAAAGATTACAGGCGTAATTCACTGCTGAAAATGAGATAGAGCTATTGCAGAAATCGCGAATAATGCAAAATAGCAGCGCCACCTGTTGCGCGATTTACATCAAAAACTAATCAGAAACAATTTATATGAGGAAGTAACTGAATATAAAGTTTTATTAAATTATGTGCATTAGTTCTTGAGATAGAGCGCCCACAAAATGTTTGTAACATACAGACAGACAGAGTCATTGACAGTCATTTTCTAAAAACAGTCAAATAGTGTTCAGGACCTTCTAAAATCCGTCGGAATCCGGAAATCGAAAATTTTCATGATTCCAATACTTTCTTCTTGTAAAGATAGAAGAAAGTAATAAATGGGACAGGGGGATTTTTAAAACTACCTTGGCCCGTCCCAATGAAAAAAACTTTTTATTATCCAAAAATTATGTTAATCCTTTAATTATATAGCTATATATGTCAAATAAATCGAGTTACGTGAGAGAGTTATGGCTACTACAAAACAATTTAAATTTTGAAAAAACAACAAAGTTTTGCTGGAATTACAAAATTATTGTAAAATTTAAAAAAACAGATTTTGTTAATTCAAGTAAAATTGATGAAATGTTGTTAAAATTTTGTAAGAGTGTTAACAATATTTTTTTGTTCAAGCAAGAAAACCAATTTTTTTACTTCAACTAAAAATTTTGCTAAAACAATCAAAATATACTCAACAAAACATGTTTTTTTGTTTTAATAAATATCTTTTTCTGAGTGCAAAAAAATATTTCGTGTACTGAAAAAAAATGAGTATTTTGAGCAGACTATTTTAAATCATCATAAAGTTTCAGATAATTTGCAATAAAACATGGTCAATAAGTAATATATGTGGGAACTTGTAAACAAGTGTGGATTTATTAAGTTGTTTTATTATCTATTGTTGGAAAATGCAAAAATTAAATTTATGCTCATTCATGGAACAAATTTATTAGAGTTTGTTTCGACATTTGATGTAGATTTTACAACTGATTAAAGGAAAAAAAAAATTTTTACCAATTTTAAAACATGATGCAAAAGACTAATTCAAAAATTAAACTATTTAAAAATAATAACTCTTCTAAACTAATGTAAAAATTGAAAAATGAATTTTGATGGTGGTTCATTCCTTACTTAAATTTTCTAATAAAATGTTCATTGTTTTTCTCTGTGTGAAGAATTTTCTGAATTCGCGCGTTATTTTTTGAACAATTCATACATGAAAGTTTAAAATAAATTTTGTTTTTTAGTTTTTCTTTGAAGCTGTCGCATTTTGGAAAGGAGTGTTTCACGGTAAGCGTGAACATTTCCCATATGTACATTAATTCCATCACTTAAGTCAACTTAATAATTTCTTTGAGAAAAATCTGGATTACTCGTGCAATACATATAGGTTGTTCAGAATGAAAATTGTTCAAGTCCAAAAAACGTTACCTAGATTATTCGTGCAAGTAAATCGGCTCAAATGCATTTAATCATTATTGACAAGCTCTATTATGTTTCTCAAAGGATATGGTATATTTTAGGATATGGCATGTAAAATGCTTTATATATCTGTACTTACTTTTAAAAGTATTAAGGAAGGAAATAACACTAAAATGGGTAATCAAAAATTGCCCAACATTTTCATTATTTACACATATATATATTTATTTAACAAATTGGTTCAGCACTATATTAGAAATGTATATAACAATACTTTTATAGTTATAAAATAACTTATCAGCATAAAAATTACTTAACGAAAATTATTTAAAATTGTCAATTATAGCAATCATCACTACATACCTACATTATTTGTAAAGGTGCATATTGTTGAGTAAAACTGATGCCGAAACGTAATATTTGTCTTACAATTGAGAATTCTGCGACTGAAATAAAAATTATTATTCTGAAATAGCGGTGCCAAAATAGATCTTTATATACCATGATCTATTGATCTGTCACTCTTTTTATTGTTATATATAAGTAAAATTTGCTAACAGATGAAAAAAATGTTTAAATATTAAATGAACAAAATTTTGGCCTACATAAATTTCCGTCTTCGGTAATCCACATAAAGATAATAATCCATTTGTATCATTAGCGCGTATATGCAGGCATATCAGCAATTTTATTTTTATTCAGAAATTCTGAATAGTCATTTTTGATTATTTTAATGACAGACGTTACGTGATTACATAAAGTAAAAAATCTTGTTGTGGGATTTCCGGTTTGGATTAGGAATTTCTGAATAAAAAATATTCCTGAAATGCACGCATATGTTCGCTAACCATGAAACTGTATTAATATAAATTTGACTGTCTGTGAAACAATTAACAAGGAATAAAATTTGTGCGTCAAGCATGTATCTACATTTTTCAGTGCTTCCGGAATGCTTTAACAAAAATACCAGAATACTTAGGTCAAAATTTCATTTTCAGCAATTTCTACCAATAGACGGAAACATACTTGAATTGTTTTGTATAGCCCTGTATTACTACACGACGCAAATTAAGCTAATTCTTGATTGAGGCTTAAACACACTTAAAACTACTAAAATCAAATTTCCAGAAAGTATCAGCCCGAAGTGTCCATTGATCCACTTCCTTGCATGGCACTGTTCATGAATTTATTTATATTCTACAAACATCTAAATACAAGTCAGCTTGAAAATGCATAACTCAATTAAAAACTACGTTTAGAAAATCCACGTTCATACTCAGTAATGCTTGCGAATTCTTTTGTGTAGTCCTGTATATGATCTATAGCATTTATACACACCATGTAGCATTCAAAATTTTAGTTATACTTCAAAACGCATACCATAACTGAAAACGCACTTCCAGTAATTATCGCTTATAGACAGTAATTTGGGATACAATACTGTATCAGAAATCTTTTGTGTGTCCCTGTAAATGGACGATAAATGCTATGCACAGTATATTCTTCAGGAAGTATCTTGTAGTAAACATCAGTAATGTGTATCAATTTCAGTATATCTGAAATAGTGTAACATTATGAAATTACGATGCAAACCGTTTTCCCCGTAGACCGTTATGTATTGCAATTCTTTTGCGCAGTCCTGTAAATGAATAACTAATGATTTGCACTCCATATTCTACATAATACATTTTTTAATGCACTTCATAAATGCATAACAATTTCATTATGTTTCGAAGGATGTAACATCCTTAAAATATATTTGAAACGAACTTTTCCCATTGACCGTAACATAACTAATAATTGTTTACTGTCCCTGATAATTTTTTACTGTTCCTGTATACTGTGTAAAAAAGTATACATACTACACACATCATTTTCAGTAGCGATCGTGCTATAGTAAACTTCAATAACATACAAAAATTACGGGGCAATCCGAGTATATTTATGTGAGTTAGAGCTTGGACAAACGGACAGACAAATCGAAGTCATAAACACGTTTCAACTATATAAGCAGATAAAACAATATTCTTAGCATCAGAAGTTTTTATTCTAAGGTGAAACTCCCCAGTAACTGACACATTAAAAATTCTTTCTTGTTCAAATCACAATAACAATAATTTAAATATTTTATACTTGCATTTGCTTTTTAGACGATAGTAGAGGTATATTAAAAAATTATTGTGAGGACTGCGCATGCCTTTTCTTGCTCTAGTAGCGCCCCCTTCTAGAAAAACAAAAAGAGCGCGGCAGTAGAACTCAGAATGTCAGCGAGTAAGAACGTCGTCTGACACATAAGAAAACAGAAGATATTATGAAAATAGCCGTGAGTAAATGTTACCGGTCATGAATCTTGAAAAATATGAATAATCTTTTATGTTTATTTAATGTATCTGTCCTTGTCATCTGTATTTGTCATCGTTACGTCGTCGTTTTATTAAACGTGTGTTCATCGTTAGAAAGGCCTGTTTAATTAGAACACTCCCACATTCAGAAGAGTCTGGTGTCAGAACTGGTGTCAGAATTAATGGATGAATTACAGGCTATATTACTTGATTAGTGACTGAAAGATTATAGTGAAATATTTTGGATAACCTATATAGAAGTAAGGTACATTTTTTTCTGTTTAAGTATGGCCGATCAATTAACTAAGCTTAAAAAAACTAGAGGCGTGATAAAAGCATCTATTAGCTCTATTGTTAAAAAGATCGAAGATGCATGGGTTTTGGAATCACCGAATTTTGAGGAAATAGAAGAAAATTTAGCTCAGCTGGAACAGAAAGGTGTTGACCTCAAACGGGAAGATGTCCAAATTTTATCGTTAATTAATGATGAGGATGAAATCGAAAAAAAACGCAAAAGCTTCCATCGAATATTATGAAAAAATAACTTTATGGAAATTTAGAATAAACAAGGAATTGAAAAATAATAGCAAAAGCGAAGTTTCCCCCATAACTCACGTCGATAATAAGCATGCGGAAGTAGTTTCGCAATCTGTTAAACTCCCTACCTTAAAGATTGAGAAATTTTACGGCGAAATAAGTAAATTTCAAAATTTTTGGAACTCATTCAAAATAGCAGTCCATGATAATGATTCACTGTCAAATATTGAAAAAATGAGCTATTTACAAAGTTATTTAGGCGGTAGCGCGTATAATTCCATCTCCGGGTTTGCGTTATCAGATAAAAATTATTTGGAAAATTTCCAAATTCTGAAACAACAATTTGGCCGAAAGGATCTCATTGTCACGGCACACATAAATACTTTATTATCTTTGAAACCCGTATTGAATGAAAACAAATGACGTAGTCGCTCTACGAAAATTATTTGATACCATTCAATGCCAAATAAGAAGTCTCAGGTCTTTGGACATTGAATCAAATGGATTTGATAACCTGTTGAGAACTATAATTCTTAAATCCCTGCCAAATAATCTTTCGTTAGAATATAATAAGCAATGTATAAAAAATTCTAGCGACTCGCAATCAAGCATTGATGATTTGTTATTATTTATTCGTACCGAAATAGAGTCGAAAGAAAAACAAAATTATTTAACTGGTAATTTAGATAACCCAAGGTCAAAACAGTTGTATAATAATGATTCGCCTGCATTTCGTAGACAAATGTTCGCTATTGATAGAATTAATTCTGAAGTATCTCATATTTTATCCACCTCTGAAACCTTTTGTATATTTTGTTCGAGTAATAGTCATTCGACTGAGGAGTGCAATAAATTACCCGTTGAGCAGAAAATAGCTAAATTAAGAGTTCAAGGGCGCTGTTTTTTATGCTTAAAAAGAGGTAAACACGTCGCTAAAGATTGTACCATAAAAAATAAAAAATGCAGTAATTGCGGCAGATACCATAATGTTACGATATGTAGTTATGTATTTGGCAATACCAATAAAGTTGATAGGGAAGATAATTCGAAAGCAAATGAAAAAGCACTCACTGCTAGAGTCAAATCGGATGAGATTTTTAATTTGAAAACACCGCGAAAAGAAACTAAATTAATTGCAACATAACCGATTATAGATATCGAATGTGGTAATAAAATATTACATGGCGTAGTAGATAGTGGAACCCAAATTTCTATAATAAAGACTGATTGTGTACCCGAATACTTTAAAAATCCTTGTGGTACTATAATATTGCAATCTGCTTTCGGACACCAATTGAAGGCTCCTTTAATAAATATCCCATTGAGTATTGCAGTTGATAAATTAAACCCCAAGATATATCCTAATATTATGATAACATGTGCTGTGGTTGATAATTTAATTAATGATTTATTACTTTCTCTTGATACATATAATGAATTAAAAAATTTGAATAAATATAATGAAAATGAAAAGGCATTAAATTGTAATGTTGACGCGATAAGTGACAATACGAAAGAAACCAACACTGTAGATCTCTCTGCTTCAATTTTAGACCATGTGTCAGTTGAAAATGCGAATGCAAACGAGAACATTGACCACGCACCTGGCGACAAACCTGATACTTTTATAACTGATTCAGAAAAATTTAAATGGCAAAAGAAAAATGACCCTTCGTTAAATCAATGTTGGATTGATGCCAAAAATAAATGCAACAATTATTTTGTTCTGGGTAACCTGTTGTATCATCGAGATAAATTATTGGGCGAAACGGTACACCAATTGCTCGTACCCGAGCCACGTAGGAAACAATTGTTAGAACTCGCACATTCCAGTCCTTGGGGTGGTCATCTAAGAAATAAGAAAACTGTACAGCGGTTGCAATATTCATTCTTTTGGCCGAAAATTAAAAAAGATGTTAACAAATTTTGTGAACAGTGTTTATTATGCCAGCTCCGAGCAAAACCAAATAAGTTTGATAACACACCTATAACTCCCGTTACTCGTCCTGACGAGGCAATGCAAATTGTAAACATGGACATAATCGGCCCAATTGAACCACCTAATGGAGGATACAAGTATGTACTCTCCGTAGTAGATCAGTGTACTCGTTGGCCGGAAGCGGTTTGTTTAAGAAATATATCTGCTAATTCTACATGCGATGCCCTTTTACAGATCTTTAGTAGAACAGGGATTCCAAAATTAATTGCGAGCGATCAGGGCCGGAATTTTACTTCTGATCTCACACAAGAATTTATGAAACGTTTAGGAACTGCTCCACGTTTCTCTGTACCTGGATACGCACAATCTAATGGTTTAGTCGAAAGATGGAACGCTGTTCTTAAAGGAATGATACACCATACAATAAGGGAAAATTCTGCAATCTGGCACAAGCACATACCTTTCCTTTTGTGGGCATACAGGGAAGTACCGAACGCCACAACCGATGTTAGTCCATTCCAAATGTTATATGGTAGACGTCCGACTGGCCCCCTATCCATATTGAAATCATCATGGACCAATGAAACACCTTTGCCATGCGGTCAATTAGGCTCAGTTACAAATTATTTAAATGATTTGAAAATAAAATTGGAAAAGGCAGCCGAACACGCCGGAATTTCCTGCATAGATAAACAGCGAGCTTACGCCTATTACCACAATAGACGAGCAAATCACAAAGAATTTAAGCCCAATGATCAAGTTATTGTTTTGATTCCTGACAGCAGTCACAAAATATATGCTAGGTGGACAGCACCCGCCACTATACTCGAAAAGAAATCTCCGTATAGTTATTTGGTACAGTTACCAGACAACAGTGTCAAACATTTGCACGCCAACAAAATCCGAGAATTAAGAGCCCAAACTACACACATAGGAGTAATATGCGATGCCGATATAGATTTCGGCGAAATCGAGAATATCCCCAGAATTGACAAAGAAAATCCTACTATAATCGCTAAACAATTGCAGCTAAAACATTTATCACATGAAGAGAAGAAGCAACTATCCGACCTGTTACGTAAACATCCAAACCTACAGTCTGGAATTCCAAAAATTGCCAATGTAGGTGAACATTACAGCAGATTGAAACCGGGCAGCCAACCAAAACGTCAGAGACCTTATCGAATTCCTGAGGCACTCAAAAATGAAGTTGACCGACAAATTGAAGAATTACTTGAGTTAGGTCTCATTGAACATTCCGAGAGCGAATATGCGCATCCAATTGTTTGCGTATCTAAAAAGGATTCGTCAGTACGACTCTGCGTCGATTATAGATATTTGAATTCCCAAACCGAGATCGATTCATTTCCAATGACTAATGCAACCGATCTTATATATAAAGTAGCTCCGGCGAAATTCATTAGCCAGTTGGATTTACTTAAAGGATACTGGCAGATCCGTCTAAACAAAGAATGCAAACATCTCACGTCCTTTGTCACGCACCGTAGACAGTACGCTTTTGTAGTCATGCCTTTTGGGCTACGCAACGTCGCAACCACTTTTCAGAGATCAATGAATCGTATTTTAATCCAACATAATGCCTATGCAGAAACATACATCGATGATGTAGTGATTTTTTCACATAATTGGCTGAATCACCTTAAGCACCTAGATGCGGTACTAACCACCCTCGAAGAAGCCAATTTTACAGTGAATTTTAAGAAGTGTGTATTCGCACGGCCTCAAAAAAAAATTTCTAGGTCATGTGGTAGGATCCGGTATACATGCACCCGATCCCGACAAAGTATCAGCGATACAAAACTTAGAAGTTCCCAAGTCAAAGAAAGATGTCAGAAGCATATTAGGTCTTTTATCTTACTACCGATCCTATGTTCCTTCATTCTCCGACATAGCTCGTCCATTGATTGAACTTACCAAGAAACGTGCCCCTAATGAAGTTACTTGGTCTGAGGATTGTGACAAAGCCTTTTTTGAGTTGAAACAGGCGATCAGTAAATCACCCATCTGTTATTCCCCGAACTTTCAGAAACAATTTATTATACACGCAGATGCTTCTTCGTATGCGATAGGCGCTTGTCTATCTCAAAAAGATGAAAATGAACAAGAGCACCCCATTGATTTTACAAGTAAAAAGCTCTCCAAATGCCAAGAGGGTTATGCTACCATCGAAAAGGAAGCTTATGCTGTTATCTTCGCCCTGAAAATTTTCGAACACTATATTTATGGTTCGCAAGTAACTGTGGTGAGCGACCATAATCCTTTGAAATTCCTCACCGACTGTGCATCTCAAAGTGCGCGCCTTCAATGATGGGCCTTGCACTACAACGTTTTCAAGCCCAAATAACGTACCGACGGGGGAAACTCCACGCGAATGCTGACTCTCTAAGTAGGCTACATGCCTCACATTGGACTTAAAAAGCTTTGAACATTCTTTTTTTTTCTGTGTGTTACTAGTCTGAACCTTAGAATCTTTAACTTTATCCTAGAACTTTAAAATATTAGTATTAGTGTTATAGTGTATTCTATTTGTTTATTTTCTTTGATATTCCTTAATTGTTTGAATTATTTTGTATTAATATGCTTTACTTGTTTATTTAGATATTTACTAGATATTGATTTGTCTCAAAAAACTAAATCAAATTCTCGAAAGGGGGAGGTGTGAGGACTGCGCATGCCTTTTCTTGCTCTAGTAGCGCCCCCTTCTGAAAAAAAAAAGAGCGCGGCAGTAGAATTCAGAATGTCAGAGAGTAAGAACGTCGTCTGATATATAAGAAAACAGAAGATATTATGAAAATGGCCGTGAGTAAATGTTACCGGTCTTGAATCTTGAAAAATATGAATAATCTTTTATATTTATTTAATGTACCTGTCCTTGTCATCTGTATTTGTCATCGTTACGTCGTCGTTTTATTAAACTTGTGCTCGTCGTTAGAAAGGCCTGTTTAATTAGAACACTCCCACATTCAGAAGAGTCTTCACAATTATTAGTAGCAAAATTTGGAAAAAAATGTACATTTTGTTATTAAAATTAATTTTATTCATAAATATGGTAAAAAACTCCAGTAACTGACACCATCCCCATTTTGAAACACCAATAACTGACACAAAGTGAACCAGTGACTGACACTTTATTTTAAAAGATTAAAATGCTTTAAAAAAAACTTTATTCTTTATTATAAAAACAAAATACATTAACATTTATTTTAAAAAGTGGGATTTAGTAAGTTGTATTGCATTATTAGTAATGCAGAGTACATAACAGTAATATTTACCACTGCATTATTAGTAATGCAACTATCCAATAACTGACATTTATTAACCAGTAACTGACATCTGGTGTCAGACACCGATGAAACAAATTTTAATGGTGTGTACTTGACGATAAATTTAAGTTCTTTTTATGCATTTTCAAACAGCTCAAATAATATATTTCAAGTTTCTTTAAAATTATCAATAATTAACACCTCTGCCAGAGACTGATGAAATGAAATTCTTGGAACCAATAACTGGCACCCCCCATTAAGCTAAATTAAATAACTATAAACCCTAAATCATGGACCTAACATATCATATGCATCTTTAAAATATTTTCTACAAGTATGACTTTAAGAAAAAAGGTTTAAGATGGTTGCATTACAAGTAGATTAGAAAAACACTTCCTTAATTTTAGAAATAATATGGTTGCTTCAAAATAGTACTTTTTGTATTCTCAATTTTTTTTTTATTAAATATGTTTTTGACCCTCCAGGGGTGAATAAATTGATTCCAAAATAAAAATAAGTGTCTCATTTACCACTACATGATATTAATTTGCAGAATTTCACAACAAAGTGCTTATTTGAGTTACACTTTTGCTCAAGTGTCAGTTACTGGTTAGGTGTCAATAATTGGGGGTCTGATATAGAATCATATATATATTTTGTGTTGTATTCTAAAATTTAACTTTCCTATCTTAAAGTTTCTCTGTGTGAATTCATTTCTGTATTCAAATCTTTTTATTATTTAATCCGAAAAAACAATCATTTCTTCCTAGCTAAAATGCTCCCAGATACTTCTTCGTAACATTAAATGTACGTTACTCTCATGCGGTTTCGATTCGAATATTAATGTACTGCAGATGACCGTGACATATGTTGTTTTGTCTTTCTTCGTATCTTGTGTTAAATGCAGGCACCGTTTTCATAATTTGACTGCTGCAAAAATATGCACTATAAACTCTTTTCGTTAGATTATAATAACACATGCCTAGCTTTCCCAAAACAACGCTCTGCTGTAAGTTAAAAATCACAAAAATTGATGTTCCGCCAAATTATGGTATCCTTTCATTTCTTCTTCAAAAATTCTCAATATTGGATTATTGCTAACTGTCAAAAAGTGTGACGGTTCATGCCTGGCTAGAAATGTAACGATTGGCATGTTACATCTAATGTCTTGGCGATAATGAATCAGAAAAATTAGATCAGATCTGCTCTCGCTTTTGTCAGAAAAAGATGTAAATTTTTGGTACTATAAGCGAAGGCCACCCTCTCTGTTTTCTTGTGTCGATGTGCTGGTAATAAAAAAGAATTCCGTGGATTACAAGACTTATTTTCATCTAATGCCTCTTGTGTGGATTACTTAATTATTTTCAGGAAACGAACTTTACTATTATTGCGGTTCATGCAATGCACCATTATACCACGGCAATTTTTAAGAAGAAATGTTTCATTACGATATATCGGGACTTCACACCATAGGGGGTTTCCCCCTATAGCAAACTATTTTCGACAGCACTTAGCGTACCTTTATTCAGCAAAGAATGATGGATTTTTGATCACATATGTGGAAGATAAGCGGATTTCATATATTCCATATATTGGAGCAAAAATCCTCCATTCTTTACACTGCTGAAAGAACGCTAAATGCTAACGAAACTAGTTTGCGATATAATAAAAATATCTAGTGCTAAAAACGTTGTTTTACCTGCTTATATTATATTGCGCCATGTATCCTCTTAATTGTTACTTCTCAACTATGTTTGAAAGTGTTAAAATTGACATTTCTCCTTCAGCATAAAACATATGTAAAAAAAAAAAAAAAGCCTTTATAATTAAATGGATATTTTGCTTCCCCCATAACATTTTATAAAATATCTGAACCATTGTTGGTTTGCGTTGAGCGATAAGGCAAAGAATACCCTCACTTAGGAGATAAGACTTTTCTATGACACTTTTCGGAAAGTCTTCCCGCAAAGTGGGTTTTAATCTCTTTCCTCCGGGAATCAACGGGAGAAGATTAGAAGTTTTGTGAGAAATTTTTCTGCACTTTTCCAGCGTGAAAAGAGAGGAATGAACAGCATGAGGCGAGTTAATGGCATTTCGTTAGATCCCAAAATAATAAATAAACTTGTAATTTTTTTTTTAGAGTGAAGTTAAAATATGATGTTTAGGGCAGTAAAATTTAACTATAATAAAAAAGTAATAACAGATTTATTTATTTTTTTACTTTCTTCTATCTATCATAGAATAAAGTATTGTAATCGAAATTTTTTCGACTTCCCGTTTTCAACGGAATTATACATTTTAGGTGTCAGATATTCCAAAAAAAAATGTTTTTACACAATGTCTGTCTGTGTGTATCCGTGTTTATGTCCTCTTTGTATCATCGAAAAGTCTATGAAGTAATGTCTAGAACTGAACCAAATTTCATTTATAGGTTTTGGCTATGGCCAGAAGGTCAAACTTGAATTTGGAGATATTTTACCGGAAAGGGGCATTTATAGGTTTTAGGTGTCAGACAATCCAGAAAACATGTTTTTACAAAATGTCTGTCTATCCGTGTGTCCGTATGCATGTCCTCTTTGTATCATCGAAATGCCTATGAAGTTATGTCGAGACTTGAACCAAATTTCATTTATAGGTTTTTGGCTATGGCCAGCAGGTCCCACTCGAATTTTGGGATATTCCGACGAAAGGGGGCGCTGTGATAGCGATTTTTGTTCCATTTTCATTATTGTATCATCGAAAAGTGTATGAAGTTATTCAGTGCATTGAACCAACTTGGTTGTGTATGTTTTGACTATGTTTTGTAGGTCCAGTTGAATTCGGGGATATTCCGCTGAAAGGGGGCGCTGTTATAGGCATTTAAAGATTTCAAATTCAGAAAGATGTAGAAAAAAAATAGAAATCCTAAAAGTTGTTTTTCCATTAAATTCTCGGTCCTTATCTAAGGATTCCGGAGCAATTTTTGTTTTGCCTCTATCTTAAAAAATGGCTGAGATATAGCAATGTGACATTTTATGGTGGCTGCCATTTTGAAACAAGACAGCAGGATTCCTCCATAAAGGGTTTAATTTATGAGTTTTTGTGACCATGCTTTCTCGCAATTTTTTTTTCATCGTTGTAATTGTCGTTCCATCTCTTATATGCTTAACACTATATATTTATTTTCGACATCGTCAAACTTTCGCCAAGCTCGGCGATATTTGGAAAAATTGGCAACAAAAATAGGTTGCCATAAATGAGACCAACTTGGCTATAGCTGACTAATTTCCCTAAATTCTGATTCAAATTCGATATTGAGGGAATTGTGAATGAATATTCTTTAATCGGGTTCCACGTATTTTAGCTTAGAGTTTTCCAGTAAAATTGGCTAAAATCTTAAAACCAAGGAATAGGGAAAATAAAATAAGTTGAAACTGGTGTGAAACACTAAGAACTAAAATAACTTCTTAAGACACCATAAAAAACTTTAAAATGCGCTAGGCCTTTCGAAAGATCTGAGTCTTTCTTCGTCAGGCGCAAAAAGACGTGCGTCTACTATGAAAGCAGCAGCAAGACTGAAATGAGAGGTAAGGGAGAGGAAACAAGCTAATGCAACAGCCAATAGGAAAGTAGAAAACAACAGCCAATAGGAAAACAGAAGACAACAGTCAATCACAGAAGAGTAAAAACAAAACAATAGAGAATACAAAATAGAAGGGGAATAAGGAAGTGAAAAAAATAAAAATAAATAAATAAATAAATAAAACTAATAATAAATAAATAAATAAATAAATAAATAAAATAGAATATTTAAATAAATAAAATAAAATGAATAAATAATAAATAAATAAATAAATAAATAAATAAATAAATAAAATAGAATATTTAAATAAATAAAATAAAATGAATAAATAATAAATAAATAAATAAATAAATAAATAAATAAATAAAAAATGGAAACAGATGAAATTTAAGAATTAAATAAGTAATAATCAAAATATATAAATATATATAAATACAGACTAAAATTAATTAATACAAAATGAATTATATGGAAGTACTGAAGAGGTTTTTCCAAGCAGCAGAGAGCATTGTGGAATCGGATTTATCATTAACAATAACTTCACGATTAAGATAAATAGCTAAATTTTCCAGAAAGTCCAATTCAGAAATACTATTAGCATTAAAGATAATTTTAGCATTTTTTAAATTAAAACAATGGCCGGAATCCCAAGAGTGCTTGGCAATTGAAGATTTAGAAATTTCTTGATTAGTTACATAACGAGAGTGTTCTTTTAAGCGGATTTCGAGATTTCTTTTAGTTTGACCAATATAAGATAAATCACAGCCATTACAAGGAACATTATAAATTCCCCATTTACGAAGATCAGGAACAGGAGATTTGGTGGAGGGGAAATTGAATTTATTGACAGGTTTAAAGATAATGTTAAAATTGAAGCGTCTTTAAACTTTAGCTAATTTGAAACATAAAGGAGGATAAAAAGGGAGGACAACCAAATTATCAGGTTTGCTTTTCACAGATTTAGAACGAGTAGATTTATAAGACGGTCTATTGAATTTCTTCACAGCATTATTGATAACAGAAGGATTGAAACCTCTTTTGACAGCAACAGTTTTTAAGTAATTAAGTTCATCCTTAAGGGATGCAGAGTTGGAACAAATTTTGAGAGCACGATTTACATACGTATAAAATACACCGATTTTTTGGTTGACAGGATGATTTGAGAGAGCATGAGGTGGGTTAGAGACAGAAAAAGGTTTTCTATAAACACAAGTTTTGAAAGAAGAATCACATTTGGTAACTAAAACATCAAGGAAAGGAAGTTTATTACAATTTTCTAACTCAAAAGTAAACTGAATATGAGGGTCTATAGAATTGACAGTTTGAAGAATGGTAGAAATATCAAAAGGATTATCAACTAAAACAAAAGTATCGTCAACATAACGCATCCAACATTTAAAATTAACCAGATTTAATAATTTTTCCTCAAAATAATGCATATAAATATCACAAAGAATTGGAGATAAAGGATTACCCATACTTAAGCCGTCTGATTGTTTGAAAAATTTATTATCAAATTCAAAGGTAGTTTGAGAGATGCAAATTTTAGTTAAATTAACAAAATCTTTGACTTCAATATCAGAGAAATTCAATATCAGAGATTACGTGAATTTCATTTCTCTGATATTGAAGTCAAAGATTTTGTTAATTTAACTAAAATTTGTATCTCTCAAACTATCTTTGAATTTGATAATAAATTTTTCAAACAATCAGACGGCTTATGTATGGGTAATCCTTTATCTCCAATTCTTTGTGATATTTATATGCATTATTTTGAGGAAAAATTATTAAATCTGGTTAATTTTAAATGTTGGATGCGTTATGTTGACGATACTTTTGTTTTAGTTAATAATCCTTTTGATATTTCTACCATTCTTCAAACTGTCAATTCTATAGACCCTCATATTCAGTTTACTTTTGAGTTAGAAAATTGTAATAAACTTCCTTTCCTTGATGTTTTAGTTACCAAATGTGATTCTTCTTTCAAAACTTGTGTTTATAGAAAACCTTTTTCTGTCTCTAACCCACCTCATGCTCTCTCAAATCATCCTGTCAATCAAAAAATCGGTGTATTTTATACGTATGTAAATCGTGCTCTCAAAATTTGTTCCGACTCTGCATCCCTTAAGGATGAACTTAATTACTTAAAAACTGTTGCTGTCAAAAGAGGTTTCAATCCTTCTGTTATCAATAATGCTGTGAAGAAATTCAATAGACCGTCTTATAAATCTACTCTTTCTAAATCTGTGAAAAGCAAACCTGATAATTTGGTTGTCCTCCCTTTTTATCCTCCTTTATGTTTCAAATTAGCTAAAGTTTTAAGACGCTTCAATTTTAACATTATCTTTAAACCTGTCAATAAATTCAATTTCCCCTCCACCAAATCTCCTGTTCCTGATCTTCGTAAATGGGGAATTTATAATGTTCCTTGTAATGGCTGTGATTTATCTTATATTGGTCAAACTAAAAGAAATCTCGAAATCCGCTTAAAAGAACACTCTCGTTATGTAGCTAATCAAGAAATTTCTAAATCTTCAATTGCCAAGCACTTTTGGGATTCCGGCCATTGTTTTAATTTTAAAAATGCTAAAATTATCTTTAATGCTAATAGTATTTCTGAATTGGACTTTCTGGAAAATTTAGCTATTTATCTTAATCGTGAAGTTATTGTTAATGATAAATCCGATTCCACAATGCTCTCTGCTGCTTGGAAAAACCTCTTCAGTACTTCCATATAATTCATTTTGTATTAATTAATTTTAGTCTGTATTTATATATATTTATATATTTTGATTATTACTTATTTAATTCTTAATTTTCATCTGTTTCCATTTTTTATTTATTTATTTATTTATTTATTTATTTATTTATTTATTTATTTATTATTTATTCATTTTATTTTATTTATTTAAATATTCTATTTTATTTATTTATTTATTTATTTATTTATTTATTTTTTATTTTTATTTATTTATTTTTTTTTCACTTCCTTATTCCCCTTCTATTTTGTATTCTCTATTGTTTTGTTTTTACTCTACTGTGATTGGCTGTTGTCTTCTGTTTTCCTATTGGCTGTTGTTTTCTACTTTCCTATTGGCTGTTGCATTAGCTTGTTTCCTCTCCCTTACCTCTCATTTCAGTCTTGCTGCTGCTTTCATAGTAGACGCACGTCTTTTTGCGCCTGACGAAGAAAGACTCAGATCTTTCGAAAGGCCTAGCGCATTTTAAAGTTTTTATGGTGTTTTAAGAAGTTATTTTAGTTCTTAGTTCCAAGGAATAGGGAGGCTATCTTTTTCCACTGGTACAGGCCAGAAGGACTTTTCTTAGTCGTGTTGTACATCGGATGCCCGTGCAACGAAGAGTGCTTCCCATCTAGGTAACCCGCCGATTCGCAAGCAGCTAACTTATACCAGAATGGCGAAAAATACCAATTTTATTGGCGATGTGATACCCAATTTTGAAGTATTAACATGTATGAGATAGAAGAAAGTTTTGGGAATGGCACATCCTTTGACACAAGAAAATATTAAAATTAATAAACGTTTAAAGAATCTTTGTTTTCGCCACAGTGTATATGTATATATTTATAATTTATGTGTATACTAGTTGTTACCCTATCTACGTTAACGTACCAATTAAGGATTAATCAGCACACTAAATAAACAGCCATTACATGAAAGATCATTTAAAATATGCATAATTCAGCAACTCTTTAAAACATTTCATAGTAAACAACACATCTGAGAGTTCAATTTTTTAAACACTATTAAACATCTGCGGTAAACATCCAGTCATTCAACCGCTCTTATAGATAATGGTGACATAACTGTCTGAACAATGAGAACGATAACTACCTATTTATGATTTATTTATGCAGACTGAATAAAAAAACAGAAATAAATTAATTCATTTTTTAAACTGATGTTTCAAATTGTTGAAATATTGAAACACTGGGTTAATCTCCTTCTACTGCTGTTACGTTGCACACAATCTTGAAGCATAGAAAAATTAGTGGTTGGGGGCCACCGTAATACTTACCCATCATGGAAATCATAATAAAATATGAAAATAAAACAAATCTAAACTATTTATAAAATGCATTGCAATTCGAATAAAATCATGGCTTGATGACGTCATACACTTTAAATGATATATTACCGAATTCCGTAAGAGAAATATCCTTATAACTCCAAAAATGATAATCATATTAACTAAGAGTTTCCTGCGTCGGATTAATCGTCTCATTTCCAATTGGAAAATATCTTTGAATTGAAATTGGAATGAAATACAGGTTCATGAAAAATGGAAGAGAGTGGAAAATGGTATTACAAATATCTCGGCAACTCATTACCCAATCGACTTCATTCTTTATGCATAATTTGTTTTTTATTGTCTTTTTTAGTCACTCCTTAAAATAAAGTATTTTGAAAAAAATTATATACCTTTTATCAGAACGACTATTTCGAGAGTCTGAAAAAAATAGTTCCGGATAATCGAGGTTACTGAAATTTAATAGACTTCTTCTCATTATTACATACTAAGTACATACCAAATTCTAACTCTCTATCTCAATTTTTTCGCGAGATCGAGCGTTTAGAAACACACACAGAGACAGTCGGACGGCATTTTTTTTTCTAAAAGTAAAGTTTTCGGAATCTCCAGTGTCTGAAACGTGTAAATCCGTCAATTTGTTGTTCGATTTTTAAAACTATTACAATACTTACCCTATACTTCGTATGATGGGTAAGTAATAACCAATTCAAATTTGTACATTTCACAAATGTTTCACCTCCGTATGGAACATATATTATTTAAAATCCTATTAATGAATGTACCAATCGATTTCTGTCTCAATTTTTTTATTACTCTTGTTAACGTAATGCAGTGAATCATTTTTGCTGCTTTTGATCTAGATATCATTAATATTCTTCTGCTCTTTAAAATTTGGAAAAATTATTTGTCAAAGTTTATTCATCATAAAAGTCACATTTTTCATACCGAATGCCAATACCTATGCTTGTAAGTAATAAATGATACATTTATTTTGATTATCTATTGTGTGTCAGCTCATTTATTATTTTGAAAATGTGTAAAATTGACGTTATCATACCGCTTTAAATCAATAATTTTTGCACCACATTTCAGTTCCTTCATTATCCATACATTTTTAATACCCGTTTCCTGTTAAGAGAAATTGAACGGAAAATTAGTGATAAAATTAGATTAAATTTATCAATGGTGCAAATGTAATTAATAACAGTTAATAAATGGAAGTATACATTTACTATTTTGCATTTTTTATTATCATGCAATATAGTAAAGAGATATTTTATGTCTTTTCCCAATATTGAGTCTATTTTTGAAATTGAGTCTATAAATGGAAATACTGGGGATTTCGCGAAGGACCCTTAACTTTGAAAATGAATAACTTGAAAACGGTGATAGATAAAAGCACGAAACCAGTGTATTAAACCAGTTTATTAAAACCCCCATAAAAATCTGATACAGAAACCTCAAAATTTAGTAACAAATTGCGCCGATAGATGACGCTGCAGGTGTCATAACCACAAGTAGGCTGTATCACATCAAAAACGATTCAAAATGTGAACTTTTCACAGAACACACATGTCGCAAACGAAGAATGAAATTGTTAGTGACTCTCTGTACTATGTCACCGGAAATCATCACAGAAGCTTTACAAATAGTCTCCTCCGGCTCGTCGAGTGCTAAAGTACTGTGTTGCGGTAAACATTGTCCTTCAGTGTCACTTCCGGAATTTCTTTCACTATGCGCTAATAGCGATCACGTTTCAACGGCGAAATTTTCGATGACTGAACGTTCTTTGCGTCTGAGATCTCTTTATATTGAACCGTTATGCTGCTTGCAGCGCCATCTATCGGCGGTAACTTTAACTAAAATTTTGAGGTTTCTGTATCAGATTTTTACGGTTTATATAATAAACATACCACTGGTTTCATGCTTCTATCTATCACCGTTTACGAGTTATTTATTTTCAAAGTTAGGGGTCCTTCGTGAAACACCCTGTATGTATTTACTATTTTACGTTTTTTATTATCATACAATATAATAAAGTGATATTTTTTGAAAATATATATGTCTTTTAAATATATTGAGTATTTTTTTTTATGATTGTCCAATTCAGGGGATTTAAGGGGTGTGGATATTAAATATTTCATAAAGTAATGGTCACCATATCTAGATACAGGATACGTTTTCGTTAAATACAGTAAAAATTACTTTCCGAAAATTCTGGTATTCTTTGCCTGAGGCATACGATCCTTAATATTGTATATTAGTCACCGCATAAAACAATTCAGATATAACCCATTACGTTTCTATTAAATGCGTTCTATAGTTTCTGTTAGTAAATTATGTATACTCCTAGACGACGTATTTCAATGCACTCAAGACCACATATTTAAAAAATATCTTAAATAATTTCTAAAAAGATAAATTTGCTAAACATAGCAAGTTAGCATCGGTATTATGTTGTTAAGCTTCGTGTTGTTAGCTTTCAGGAAATCAGTTTTGCCAAGTATATTAAAATGAATAATATATGTTCATATATTTATAAAGAATTATAAAGCAAGAATTTCAAATAATCAACGTTGAAGAAGTTAAAAATAGATAAGATATTTTTAAAAACATTCTTTATATATATATATATATATATATATATATATATACATACAGTTTCTACGTCGTCGCGTATAATCATTGTTTGTACGCCTCATGGGATTAAGGGATGTGGATATTAAATTTTGCATAAAATAATGGTCACCATATCTAGATAATACTTAACCTATGAAGCTTTATATATATATAAAGTATTTTTTCATGGAGGTTATGAATTTTAAGTATACTCTGTTTTGAAACGTATTCATTATTAAGAAATTTTACGACATTATGAAATTATTTTTAATATTATGAATCATTTTTAAGAGTTTAGTATACATTTATTTAGATGTTTTGTTTCATCGTCTATACATGGAAAAAAATGCACATAATTTTACAACAACTATTCATAGTAGTAATAAGTTTTAAATTACCACATAATGGTGCCCCTATGGGCTATTTTTAAGACAGATGACGTAATGAACAAATTTGATGTTTTATAATGCTGAGTTTCTGGTTTCGAGATATTTTTTTATGGTTTCAGAGTATATTTGATGAAAAAAAGTGGCGTTGTACGATATTTAAATTGATATAATATATTTAAAAAATATGCCCTTGTTAAGCACAATGTCGACTATTATTGTGATGTAATATTAATTCTTAACAATAAGAGGAAAGATTTACGTGGTAATATTTTGAAATGTATTGTTTTTAAGAAGAATTTAAAAGTACTCCGCAAACAAGTTTTTACATGATTTATTTGAATTATGTTCCTTTAAGTATTTATTTATAAGTGATTTATTTCTATGCTTAAGATTTACGTTATGTTTGCTGTTTTCATACTGCGTAAATATATGTTGTTATGGCTGTAATAAAAAAACCCAGAAAATATATCTTGCAAGATTATTTGACGTGAAGAATAACAAATAAAACATCCTTTTGTAGACAAAAAACATACAAAAATAAAACTTAAATAGAAAACAATAATCATATTTTTATTTTGTATGCAAAAAAGTGTGTGAAATTAGTTTTATCTAAAAAAATATATACAATTTATTAATTTTTTAATGTGTATTTAACAGTATATTTAATTGAATAGAGCTTTTAATTTATTACTTATGGATGCTTAAAAAAACCTGTGATATTTGAATTGAAAGATTGTGCTGTATTTTTTTGCTCGTTAATCGAAAGTTATTTCAATATAATCTTTATTTTATTTTATTTTATTTTATTTTTGTAAAATAAATATTTAATTAGAAAAAAATAATTTATTATTTATTTATGGTTAAAAACCCTGTGATATTTTAATTGAAAAATTGTATTGTATTTTTGCTCGTTAATCCTAAAGTGTTTCAACATAATCTTTATTTTATTTTATTTTATTTTATTTTATTTTTGTAAATTAAATGTTTGTTTAGGGAAAAAAGTATATGTAGTGTATTTCAATAAAACATCGCCAGTGTACGGTATATTTCAATACATTTTTTCACTGTTGAAACTTTTTGGAAATACAAATTTTATTTCAAACAAACCTTTTCCATTTACAAATAATTAGATGATTTTCAGTCGAAAACACATTCACAATAATTGGTAAAGTAAGAACTATGAATATTTCATATGTAAAATATACGTGTAAGGAAATAGAAAAAATAAAATTATTATTCTACGGTTTATAATTGTTGAAAAGAAATCAATTAAATAAAAAAATAATATAAAAACTTAAAAATTCACTAAATTTTTTAAATAGAGATTTCATAGATTTTTTCATTTTTTAAATAGAGAAACAATGAATTAAATACAACATTCATAAAGTTCATTCATGGACTATTTGCATGGAGATTGTGTTGTATATGTTCAACAACATGTAAGTTTGATGATCACAAACACATCTTATGTATTATTATTATTAAAAAATAACCCAACCAAAATAGTCAAACACATTATTTTGTAAATAAAATGTGAAATTCAAAATACATATACTTCTGTTAATTGGACCATTTCAAAATGTTCACACAAGCAAATACAACAAGGATGTAAAGGTTCCTATTTCTCTGATTTTCAAAGTGATTTAAAATCTTAAATGCGGAACTTAATCTGAAACCACAAGTCCGGGTGTTAAAATTATTTTAATGTAAACTGCTTAATTACTCGGACAGTTTAACAATTTGCTAGCATACTATATTGCAGCTGTTGCAGAAATACTTAGTTTAATTAACATCCCAGTTCTGCAAAATGCTGACTTGCATTATATGTAATTTTGTTTACTTTTGAGAAGGCGAAGATTTATATAATGGAAGGGATTGTATATAAAGTTAAATTAAGATATTGTTAGAATTAGTTACCACTGCCTGCTTACTTTTCTTCATATAATATCGAATAATACTTCCACTGCTCCATATGATTTGTTTATTTTTATTTATTTATTATTGTATATAAAATAATTATTATTGCAGTAAACGATTTTGATAGAAAATCTCCTTAAAGGAGAGTAAAGTTGTAATTAATAATTTTTTGATGTATTACTCATTCACATATTATATTTAATTTATCTAAAGTTAACATCTGGTATTTTAGACTAGCAATATATTGATTTTCTCTTTAATTTAAAGCAAATCATTTTCAGTTAATTGATATAAACAATCGTTTATTATTTACAGTAGAACTCCAATTATCCGAATCAATTGGGACCGGACCCTATTCGGATAATCAAAAATTCGGATAATTGGATTTTTTCCATAAAAGGGGTGTATTTCAATTAATTACTGTATGTATGTTGAAAATGGGAAAAAAAATTATTTTTAAAGGAAAAGAGCTATTAATTTATTAAATGAAAAGGCAACACTATTACATGTTAAGCGTACTTACAAGTACTGTACATTAGTACAGTATGTACGTACCGTACTGTAAATGAAAGTCATTACTAGCTGAACATCTCGGTCAAAGTAAGCTGTTTGACAGTCTTCATCCGTTTTCGGGAAGCCAGGTCGCGCAACCGCTTGACAGTCAGAAGTTGCATGTGGTCACTCTCGGGCTGACGCTCCATCCACTTCAACGCAGTTTCAAGGCCGGCAAATGCTTCACTAGCTGACTGTCCCGTGTATGCTTCAACTTTAACATTAAGGTTATTTCCTACCTCGACATTTTCTTCTCGCACACTTTCAATAAGTTCGTCATCATTTAGAATTTGAAACCTAGGGTCTTCGCGGCGAAAAAAGACAATAGCGCGTGTAGACAGAATCATTATTTTGGGAATCGCAGTACGTTTCCGTCTTCATTTGTTTTTTATTAAATTCTGAAAGCGATTCGGATAATCAGCGATACGGATAGGTGGAGTTCGGATAATTGGAGTTCTACTGTATTTATTTATTATTATGTATAAAATAATCATTATTCCAGTAAACGATTTTGATAGAAAATCTCCTTAAAGGTGAGTAAAAAAGTTGTAATTAATGATTTTCCGGTGTAGTACTCATTCACATATTATATTTTAGTTAATCTAAAGTTCACATCTAGTATTTCAGACTAACAATATATTCATTTTCTCTTTAATTTGTAGCAAATCATTTTTAAGTTCATTAGTATCAACCATTAACTAAATTAAACCAGAAAATTTTGGAAAAAGGAAAAGAAAACATAATTTTTCTAATACTAGATTTCTGATTGATAAATATAAAATATTCATTTTAATATTCTTTTAATATGAACTTTATTAGCCAATGAAATAGAATTTTCAGATCCAATTTTTACTTTATAAAAAGTTAAAAAATAAAATTCAGGTTAATATCACGATTTTGTAGTACTTGTGTGAAATTGAAACTACCAATTCAAATTTTAATAAAAAAAACTGTATTTAAGGGGAGAGTGGACGTTAAAAATCACGAAATTCGACTAAAAAAATGCATTTTTTTTTAATTTGAAGAACTATGAAACTGGATGCTCAAGTTCATCTGATGCTAAAAATAATTTCTCAAAACTTACTTAATAAATACTTATTAGGTTTTGTGCAATTATTCTTCTAAACGTTCATAATTTGATATTAATCATTTTAATCATTTTTTGTCATCCTTTATCTAAATCCTTTATAAAAGGTAAGATTGTCATATCTAAAGAAAAAAAATAATTTCTACTTTTATGTATCATCTTCACTGAATTCGAAAATGTATGATAATACATGAAGTCATTGTTAACGGGGAAGTACTGGAAGTTCTCATCGAATGAAACGGAGCACATTTAAATACGTTTATTAAAAGACGACACAAGACAGACACAACATCAAAAGAAAATGAGTAACAGGGAGAAAAAAAAATATCGCCCAGGATGGCGCCATTTATGAATCTAACATACTGTGGCCTTTAGGATATCAATTACATAAAATGGAATAAAATATAAACCTCTTGTAATATCACTTATCAATAAAACGGTAGTTACAATACTACAATACTACAAAACTACTTACCTATGGAACAAAAAAAAACTTGATTGAATTAAAGATTTACACAAACAATGAAATAAAATAATAATATTATCTTTTCAGTTCTCAGTCAATATTAACACTAATTTGTGAATTTGTCTAGCTATTTCACCATGCGCAGCCTTTAACTTTACCACTCGGACCTTTTCGTTACTACCAGGATAAACTTGTGTGATTCTACCCATTTTCCACTTTAGTGGGGGTTGATTATCATCTTTCCCTATAACTAGATCATTAGTTTTAATATTCGAAAAATTCTTTCAACATTTATTACGGGATTTGTAGTTGCGTCAGATAGTCTTTTGAGAATTTATTCCAGGAGAATTGTGATAGCTGATTTACTAATTTCCATCGTTCTCTAAGAGTAATATTTTTTCATCTATAACATTAGGTTCTGGTACAAGTTTTAACTCGGTTCCTATGAGGAAATGTCCAGGTGTGAGGGCCGAGAAATCATCAGGATCATCTGCAGTTGGGATTAGAGACCGGTAATTCATTACAGGTTCTATTTCGGTTATATATGTGGTGAATTCCTCGTAACTTAAAATTTGTAAACCGAACACTCTTCTCATGTGATATTTCATCGTTTTCACTGCAGCCTCTTACAAGTAAAGGTACTATAGTCTGTGGTGGCGAATTTCGAATTTTATAGCTCATTCGATTCGTCTCATCGAGCTTAGTAATTTTATACTACATATATCGGCTATTGAGTTTTTATAATTATAGGGGGCCGGATCAAAGTTCAAAATTTTGTTCAGTGAAAAACAGATGCCTTCAAAGAAATAGGTGCTATTTAAGTTTACTAGTTGTTTTTACAGTGCCATACATTGCCAATAACTACTATAAGGTTATATTATTTCTGGTCTTATAATACTTTTGCTCGTAATTCGGGAAAAAGTATTAACAGGATGAACAAAACTAGACGAAGACATCATAACTTGCGAAAACCTGCATGTCAAGTAGCATACGAATATTTTATCTGCAATTACAAGTTCTTATAATAACAGCAATAATATAACCTTATAGTAGTTATTGGCAATGTATGTTACTGTAAAAGCAATTAGTAAACTTAAATCGCACTTATTTCTTTGAAGGCATCTGTTTTTCACTGAACTTTGACCCGGCCCCTGCATTTTAACGTAGCAATAAAGGAGTTTGCACTCGAATCATAAACTAATTCCAGATGCACTGCTTTGGTGATGAAGTTCACAAAAACGCAAACGTTTTGTAGGACGTATACTTCTTCCTCGTTTAGCGTAAATTTGAAAAGGGCCTGCATAGTCCGTCCCAGTCCTCGAAAATGGTTTTGCGGAATTTACTCTTGAATAAGATAAATCAGCCATTATTTGCTTTGAAAGCTAAGCGCGATAACGGAAGCAAATGACACAATTTTTAGGGTTTCGTTTATCTCACGAAACCATATTACTCCCGCTCCGTTGTCTGTCCGTCACAGAGCCATTCTCAAAAACTATGTAACTTACAGAGTTGAAACTTTGTGTATATCTAGCTGAATATCAGCTATGAAGTTCAAAATATTAAAATTTGAAAAAAAAACGTATTATTTTAATAAATAGAGAAAAAAAATTCAAAATTCTAACAGCCTTTTCTTATTAAATTTAAACATTTTCAGTTAAAGCAGTTGCCAAAAATTAAAAATCCACAATGAAATTCTTTCTACAATAATTAATTTTCTATTGAACGATTTCCACGTGCAAAATGAAAATGAAATAAAAAGTTTCACCAATTGAAAAAAATATTAATATGAAACAAAAATGATTGACGTCATAGTGGTAATAAAGCAGAAATTTTCAAAGATTTCTCAATAATACAAGGAGTATGAGTATGTGTATGTACACAAAGCAGATTAATATCACGTCATTAAAGAATTGAAAAGAAAATCTGATGTCCTATTGGAAGTTTAACGAATTTTTCAAATGTTTGAGAGTAATACAGATCGAGTATCAATATGAGTAATAAAGAATAGTAAATATATGAGTTTGAGAAAAGTATTGAATCATGATAAAAATTCGATTATGGAAATATTCGCATATTTTAAAATTTTGAAGGTGTACAACATGTTTAATTTTGAAATTATTTTTAAATATCGCATTTAGTGTGCATGACATATATTATTATGACAGAATATAATAGCGGGCTTCGCCCGCTATCAAGCTGGTTTAGATATTCGAAAAAAAAAACGAGAAAAATAGACGTAAATTTTTACTGTATGAAAAACACGCCCTTTTTTTTTGGAAAATGAAATTTATTGGGATTTATTATAGAAAGGATAAAGTGTTTTGAAAGGAATATTAAACGAAACCCTTTGAGCGATCTTCGATCACACTTACCCACTTGTTGATTATCCGCCGAATGGTGAGACAAGTTCCGATAATTCAATATTTCTGACGCACAGATGAATGTGTTAGTTTGCAGTCCTGAGTGAAGGTATTTCAACTGAAAATTTATAATTATCAATTTAGTAACATAATGTGATTTTGGAAGGAGAATGGGATGTTTTATATTTTCGTTCAAACTTGAATTTTTTAATTCGTCCACCAATTCTAATGATTCCTTTACTGTCAAAAATAAGCTCAACTGGCTCAATTTATTTTTTGGTTGAATACACTTATACTTTTCCAATCGACTTATTTCATTGTTGAATTCAGCGTTTTGAACAATTTGAGATTAAATATTTTAACACTTTTTTGTCATCCTTTATAGATAAATATCAACATAATTCCATTCTCCGATTCTTACTTATTTCCCGTAGACAAAATATACGATTGTCATATCTAAAGAAAAAGAAATCATTTCAACTTTTATGTTTCATCTTCACTGAATTCGAAAACGCAAGATAATACCTGAAGTCATAAAGAATTATTTTACTACCGTCGACATTTTCGCAATCACATGAATGATATGACTTAGCTGATTGCGAGTGAAGTTATATGAGTTGCAGTTCAAATATAAAAGTATCTTATTTTTTAGGTTTAGTCACAAATTGCATGGGCGCAGGATTAAAGTCACAGCATAAAAATTTACCAAAAACCGGGAACAAACACGGAAAAGAGAAAATAAATAAAGTTCATCCTCTTACCTGACAACGAGGAATGAAAGTCTGTTTCAGGTTTGCCATATAAATGAATGATTTATAAATCAAATAAAAATCGAAAGATAAGTAGAAATGTAAAAATTGTTTTTTTTTTTTTTAAAAACACTTCTTTATAAACATTCAATGATTATCTTTAAAATCATGCCTATTATTTTTACTGCAATTCATGTATTTTCTGACAAATTTCGCTACAATACATTAAATTCGTGTGCGCACCGAAGTCGATTATGAGAAATTCACTGCTTGTTTTACGCTTGGTAGAATGCGCAAACAAGTGAATTTAATTTTCTTTATTTCTCAACATAGGTCAACAGGGAAAAAAATGAAACATTATTTAAACTATATTTTTGGGATTTCTAAACTAATTTCTGAATATATAACCATATATTACTTAATATGAAACTTTTAATTGATAAAAGCGTATTTAAAAAACATTACACAATTCTTTTCTATTTATAATTTATTTTCTACATTTTAGCGTTTTAAATGTTTCATTGTTGCAGTTTCACAGACATTTGGTTTCATTTGGTGAGCGTTTACTGGTGCATCATTAAATCCACTGTTGTTTCAACTCCCGTACAACTGCACGAGTTACAGATAACATTTGTCTATTTATTACTTGTGGCGGTGTAACGGAAAAATGCCTTAAAATTAACGTATTAATTTCTAAAACTAAAAATATTAAAATGTTGTTTTATCACCCGAAACACACCTGTGAACGTAATTTTTATAATTACAAGGGAATCGAACCTGGCCTTCCCGGGTTACAGATCATAGGTGAAAACCATTTTTCTGCAACTCTACTGGATATTTTTTTTTGTATTTAATATATATATTTTAGGTTGTTCATTAACAACACCTAAAAGCAGTTTTATATTAAAAATATCATAATGTATTCAAATAAAGGTGTTAAATTTATTAAAAGAGATACTTTCGTATAAGCCGCATGCCAGGAGTTGATAGCCGAAGAAACCGCCAAAGGTTTCGCTACTTACTCCAGATTTTTTTATTTTAATGTTTTAAACTGTTTAAGCTCATAGTTCGATTACATATATGTTAAATTTGTGTTTCGTTTATATTATGCTAATTTTTGTTTATTTATTTATTGATGAAGTTTTAATTTTGTTCTTGAATATTATCCGGAAACAAAAGCTGAACTATTTATATTATTTTAAGTGGAAACATATTAATCTTTCGTAAGCGGGCTGCACACGATAGAGAAAATATTTAAAAGTAATTTATACATGAAAATTATTTTAAAAATCTATAAAGAATCAGTAAACTAAGATATAATTTCCAACTATATTATATTTGAAAGTAATTTTTTTTCCTATTCGGAGGTGCAAAAAATTAAATTGTTCGATATGGTAAATTTATGTTTTATTTTATTTTAATTGTTCAAACATGTTAAATTTATGTTTTCTTTTATTTTATTTATTTATTTATTTATGAAATTTTAATTTCGTTGTGGAAAATTAGCTGGAGATCAAGTCTGAATTATTTATATTGTTTTCAGTTTCAATGGGTTATTGTTCTTCAGTTATGAAACCTGACGCAATGAGGATTAATTAAAAAAAGAAAATCATGCTTGAAAATTGTTTTAAAAACTACAATAAATGTGTACATTGCGATCAATTTTCAAACAAATTGCATTTGAAATTAATTTTTTTTACCTATACTACGCTGTAAAAATTCAAAATATGCATGTTTTGAAGTTTAAAAAATTGCTGTAACGGAAACTGCAAAACCGAAATTTAATCGCCAGGTATTGGCAATCTAAAGAAATATGCTTGAAAATTATTTTAAAAGCCATAATAAATCAGTCAATTAAGGAAGAGTTTTCAAACAAATTGCATTTGAAAGTAGATTTTTTTTCTCTATATAACGGTGTAAAAATTGAAATGTGCGATGTTTAGAAATTTTCAAACTTGCAGTAGCAAAAATCGCAAAACCGTAATTTCATCGTTAACTGTTGCTAGTTGCCATTCCCAAAATGACGTCAGCGTTACGCATGGACACGTTTGTCCTTTATAATATAGATAGCACATCAGTTAAAAATCGATTACTAATAATAAATTCCACTTTTACATACAGTTTCAGTTAAATAAAAGGATGTTGCAATACAAATTCGAGGTTCGTTTGCAAAAATATACCGCAGCATGTGTAGCACTCCCGGTGTACGTTTCAAAAAGCAGTGGTGCTCAGAACTCTAAGTTTTGTTGGATAGATATTCGTTTAAAAATATATAATTATACGCGTTCGCCTTTCGTTTGCTAAAATATAACGGCCAGGCGCACCATGCCGTAGGCTGTAGTGCCCTCCTTTCTATGTTCTTTTGAATAGATTTTTGTTTAAAAATATAACTTTTTTTTATTGGTAAAAGGTGTAAAATCAAAATATTATAAACAGTAAAATAGGTTTTATTTAGAGTTGCAAAGACTAAAAAAAACTCGGCTTAAACCTGGGAATGAAGCGGAATTTTTGGAAATAAACTTGGTTTTTGGGGAGTAAACCTGGGAATAAACCGGGTCTATTGGAAATAACCCGGTTTTTTTGCAACTTTAGTTTTATTAGACTGTTGACATTTGCTTCAACTCAATCTGAGCCATTGTCAAAACAAACAAACATATTCTATAAATGCCCGGTCTATGAAGTTATTTGAAACGCATTCATTTATTTTCGCATTTAATCGCATACTTAAAAAAATAAATAAGCACGTGATTTTTATTTTTTACTTGGATGTTTATTTCCATATTTGTAACCATGGAGTAATATGGAAAAAAACATCGAATTAAAAAATAAAAAATAAAAATAACTTGTGTAATTTTTTTAAGTATGTGAAAAATTAAATGATTCCGTTTCAAAAAACATGATAGACCGTGCATTTATAGAATTTTTTTGGTTTGGTTTAATAATGGATCCGATTGAGCTGAAACATATGTCAACAGTCTAATAAAACCTATTTTACTGTTTATGATCTTTTTATTTTACGCATTTTAGCAATTAAAAGGAAATATATAATTACAAGATGTTATTATTTGTTATATTTATAAAAATATAACATCATACAAATTCAACAGTGTACACTGCCGAAGGCAGTGACGCAATTAAAAGGAGCAATTAAAAGCAATTAAAAGGAATTTTAGCAACTAAAAGGAACCGAGCAGGGAAGACCGAGCTATGCTCGGTCAAAATTAAATTTGAGTTCAAATATCATGACCCATGACCAAAATGACCCACTAATTGAATTTTCTCGAACATGTGACTTAGCCCAACAGTCTTCTTGTGCCGGAAAACCATAGGATGCAAAATTTAGTGTAAATTGAGCCGCTTTTTAGATATTGACCCACAATGACCCAGAAATGACCCACTAATCGAATTTTCTCGAACATGTGACCTAGTCTAATGATTTTCGCGTGCCCGAAACTCGTAAAATACAACATTTAATCAAAATCGTTAGAGCCGTTTTTTAGATAAAATTAATTTGACCCGCTTTGACCCAAAAATGACCCCCTAATCGAAAGTTCTCGAACATGTGACCCAGCCCAATAGTCTTCTCGTGCCCGAAAATAGTCGGATACAAAATTTCATCAAAATCGTTTGGACTTTTTTTTAGATACAATTAGCTTGACCATGACCCAAAATGACCCACTAATTGATATTTGTCGAACATGTGATCTAGCCCAACAGTCTTCTCATGCCCGAAAACCATTGGATGCAAAATTTAGTGTAAATTGAGCCGCTTTTTAGATCTTGACCCACAATGACCCAGAAATGACCCACTAATCGAATTTTCTCGGACATGCGACCTAGCCCAATGCTTTTATCGTGCTCGAAACTCGTAGGACACAAAATTTAATCAAAATCGTTAGAGCCGTTTATTAGATAAAATTAATTTGACCCGCGTTGACCCAAAAATGACCCACTAATCGAAAGTTCTCGAACATGTGACCCAGCCCAATTGACTTCTCTTACCCGAATATGGTCGGATACAAAATTTCGTCAAAATCGTTTGAACCGTTTTTTAGATACAATTAGCTAGACCATGACCCAAAATGACCCAAAATGACCCACTAATCGAATTTTCTCGAGCATGTGACCTAGCCCAATGGTTTTCTGGTGCCCCAAAACGGTAGCATACGAAATTTCGTCAAAATCGTTAGAACCGTTTTTAAGATAATTTTTGCATATATATATATATATATATATAACCACCCACAAGATTTGCTCGTATTAGAATATATGATATATAATTACAAGATGTTATTATTTGTTATATTTATAAAAATATAACATCATACAAATTCATGAGTGTACACTGCCGAATCCAGTGACGCCCCCGGTACAAAATCCCTCCTGAATAAAAACTTCTGAGAGCATTTTTTAAGTATATTTTTAATACTTTTATAACGGACGTGGACAACGCCAGGTGACTCTGCTAGTAGAAAATATGTTCAAACGATATGCCAACTATTTGCATTGTTTCTATTGTTATCTTTTGACCGTGAAATTGAGTTGGTTTTCAAATGTTTAGATAGCGAAGTAGTAAAGCATACAATTTTTCTCTATTAATAATATAATAACATAACTTGTTAACGTTAAATAATTAAAATGTACTTACTGCTTAAAGTTATAGAAATATAATACAAAAGGCTTAAAAATACTTTTAATACAAAGATAGCCGGAACAATTATCCGGTGTTTATGAAATCCTATTCAACAGGGCTGATGGAACATTACAATATTATACAAGACGGACAAACAGAACATTTAAAACGAGAATAAAAGGACATATGGCAGATATCAAATATGACAGAAGAACTACAGATTTGGCTACACTACATAGAACAGATCATTTGTAGATGGATTTCTAGAATAGTAAAATTAGTTTATCATCAACAGTTTACTTTCCATCCCTTATTCGTGAATCAATAGAATATATTTGCGAAACGAGAACAACTGCAATAAATCAGTTTCTTTTGAATTACCCAAAATTTGGCACGCGATGATTTACATATTATAAAAGCAATAAAATAATAATTTTCACGTTTCCAGTTTTAACATTTTAAGCATCTGCTTACATTACACATATGATCTCGTGACTTGTATTTATCATTTTCAATAACTTTGAGAAAATAGTTCATTTATCAATTTGATCTTGAAGAAGTCGTCATTAGAACGCATGAAACATATGTCATCTTTATATTGAAAGGTATTTTTAAGCTTTTTGTGTTATGTTTTTATCACTTTAAGCAAAAATTACACTTTAATTTAGTGTTTGTCTATTTTACAACAGAAAAAAAATCATAATACAACCCAGTGGAGTCAGAATTGCTTTGGGACTTAAATTTGAATAATGAACTATAACATCATATTCACTTTCGTTTATTTCTGCACGTAATGAAACTGATTCCGGAGATTTTTATTTAACCTTTTGTACGCACGGAATTAAACTTTTCTATATATCATCTAATTGTTTACGCAATAGTAATAAATATATACAATAAATTCAGAACTTGTTTGAACTATAATAATTTTTTGCACGACTCATTTTCAGTGACATTATTTTACTTTCAAACACATACACAAGCAGTGTACATGTCTAAAAGTCTTAAAAAATACTTCGAAAACTACACAAAACTAGTCAATCAGTTAAAAATTGTAAAACAGTAAAAGTATTTTCACCTGTCGCTCTTAAGCATCTTCTGTCTCTAATGTTATGTTTTTTGTTTCGTCAGTCAATCTGTTGAAAACGCCCATTTTGCTTTTTATAATAACATATGGCGCCATCTGTTATCTACTTTTGCGTGGGTCATATCGTTGCATGTTTCTGAATTTGATGTAAACATTTCTATGACTTCCCCCTGTAATGCGTAGTTTAAATTATTATAATTGGCTAATTTTTCAACATTATTCAAGTCTAATGTAATTGGAGATTTCTTGTTTAATATGGCTATTGCAGTGGTTGATTTATTTAAGTTTATATCTCTTCTGCGTTCTTTCATTCTGTTTTCGATTTTCCTTTTTGTCATACCTATATATAAAATAACTTTTCCTTCGTTTAAAAAAAATGTTTGAACTATTGCGTAGAAGCTTAAAGTAGTAGGTTCACATGTTGAAACATGTCTATTGTTATAATATAGGATTCAATAATGGATTCAATGTCTATTGAATATTTGAGAAATTATAATCAAATGCAGGGACATTCACAGATATTTGTCAACGTCACGATCTCATTCCACTTAACATTCAAGACTGACTCGTTATGAGTAGTAATATTTTCAGTATATATTCTTGTGGCTACCTTGTAATATCTGATATAATTATTATGCTTATAAGAAGTATGAATATGATAGATATGACATACTTATAAGATATATCATATTCATATTTTCAATAAAGCATATGTTTTCGGGATGTGACGTCAAATAATTTCTTCGCACTTTTCTGATAATATATACATTATTGTATATAAAATTATATATACATTTCTGTATGAACATCGAACGAAGAATGGGGAGTTTTGGGTGTGTTAGCGAGAAACTTCATTATCTTAGCAAAAATACAGATTTGTGATGCAACAGATTTTGTCACTGATTAATTTATTAAATGATACAATCGATTCAGAAGTTAAATTTGGTTGTGTAAGCAAAATTAATGAAAATAGTTCGTTAATATGTATATTTTTTTATGCAACCTTAATATTATAGATTCTCCATTAAATTTCTTAACTTTCTTTTTTTTCATTTTTTAAAAGAACGGAGAGCTTAAAACGGAGGTCTAGAAAAAACTCTTTTATTTACATTTAATATATCTCAAAATATTCACTATTGAGATATTTTTAAATAGTTTACAAAAAGTGTAAAAATAATATCTATGTTTTTTTTTTGTTGCTGTTTTTAAGCGCAATTTGCTAAGTAATTATGCAGTTTTACTGTCATTTTTAGGGTTCCGTACTTAAAACGTAAAAACGGAACCATTATAAGATCACTTCTGTGTCTGTCCATTCGTCTACCACAGCCCTTTTTCTCGCAAACTATGGAATGTAGGAAATTCAAACTTAGGAAAGTTATAAAGCCTTTTTACCCACACATTTTCAGATTATTAGCCATTCACAAATATGTTTAGAAAAAAATTAGGGGGCTAATTAAGGTACTTGAAAAAAAAAGGTTTCTTTTTGTATATCATGTGGGGTCTCGTTTGAGAGACCTCGTAATATCGAACTCAAAAATATACTTGTTTTAATTTTTGGTATTATATTTTCAGAGATATCGTCGAAAATGCACTCCAAAAATATGCCCCCCCCCCCCTCTATTTCCTAATCTACTGAAACTAAAATTATGAAAAAATTAAGGGTAGTAGAAGTTTATTTAAACCTTGCAGAAAAGCTACAGCGATTTTCCTAGGTAACACAGTTTTTGAGAAAAATGCATTTTTCTGTTACACACAAACATTACTTTTTGTGTTGTCAGCGAGAGTTGATGGGCGCTTGAGGTATCTATCGACGCAAAATCATCCAAGGATATTTGAGAATGATTTTAGAGAACAACTGTCGGTAATTAGCCTATATATTCCTTAATTTATTCGAAAAAAAAAACTTTATTTTTGTATATCGTGTAGGGTATCGTACGAAAGATCTCGTAACATCAAACTCAGAAATACATTTCTTTTAATTTTAGGTATTATGTTTTCACAGATATCGTCGAACATGCACGGCAAAAATATGATTCCCCATCCCCCTCTATTTCCGAATCCACTGAAACTTAAATTATGAAAAAATTACTTTGTGTTAGGATCATTAGAAAATCTTGGTAACAGGGTGGACATAGGAAACCGTGCATTCTTTGGGGATATTTTATTTCAACCTATATTATATTTTTATAATTAAAATGTTTTCTCAGGTTATATTGTAATTGAAAGATAAGGTATCTAATTTTGAAATTATGTATAATTTAAATATATTTCTATTCTGTATCATATATTTGCAAGGCTTTTTTTTTTTAAGTTCCTCATAGGGGACAGTCAATTTTCGAAAATTGAGCATTATAAACTGGAGATTCTTAAATGATTAAGAAAATATTATTCAACAGATCTTGCATTATCTTCAAAAAGTTGCATATATTTGTATAAAATAAGAATAATATCTCTTTTTTAACTGGAAATTTAATTATATTGTTGGACACTGTTTTGTAACTTTATTTGACAATGACCTATATAACACATGACATCTAACAAAGAAAAAAAATAAGAGGTAGCTGTGTAACATCAGAAATAAATCATTATATGGAAACAAATTGTATACGTCTGAATATTTTCTATTTACAGTGGATATGTTATACCATATAGCTGAACAATTTTAGAAATCTATAAAACATACTCTTTTTTATTATATTTTATATTAATTTTAATATAAAACAATCTGTAACATATTCTGGAAATGAAATGAAAAGAAATATGTATTATAAAAATAATATATTTTAAGAAACTGGAAAAATAGTTTTTTGTGTTTCAAAATTAATTTCAATACAGCACAAAATGTAATATTTGTCACAAAATAATAATAAAAAAACGCTATATAAGATAAGCAAACGAACTAAAGACATACGATGATTAATGTATTCCAAAATGACAAAACGTACCACACACAGATCAATAATTTTCATTTATACAGTAAGAAAAATATTTATATAGCAGGTTATTAATCACTAATGCAATTACTTACGTGTTACTTCCAGAATTATTTTTGATTCGACCTTTCATATATAAACATTTTTTTCGAATCATTAGGTATTGGAATATTTAAAAAAGAAGTTACGGAAAGTGTTTGTGTCTTTGTTGTTGTTGTTGTTTATCATTGAATGTATTATTAATATTATTCAACTTTTTTACATTCTTTTAAAGAAATTAAAAATTTATTTCTAATTTATACGGGCACATGTTTAGTACATAGAAGTGTTTAAAACTCAAATATAAGCAATCGCAAACAAGGAGATTACCAAGAAAGCGAAATTCATTAAAGTATCTTCGATTATTTATTTATATTTTTTTCACAAGCATAATTAATTGTGTGAAGCCTTTTATCTTTATGTGTACCGTACCATTGTTTATGTCTTCCACCCGATTATGTATGCCTTCTGTAGTACTGGGCATTGATTTTTATGTCTTCAATGAAAAGTATTTTTTCGCCTCCGAAAGTAATTAAGTAGGCAGAATTGTTTAAGTATATTGACACATTGTAAAATTTTATTATGTGTCCTTCAGAAATTTATAAAATTAATTTACGATTTCTAAATTACGCTTTGCTGATTTTGCATATAAAATGCATATAACACTTCTCCGAAAAAGAATGTAGAAATTCTTCTTTATGAATCTCAACTTTAAATCTCAATTAAAGCTATTCTTACACTCTAAAAACGACATTTTCAAAACTGAGCAAAAAATACTCAAATCTAAGTATTTCGCATAGTCAAAATGGCTCCAAATCAAAATGACTCAAGTTTGAAACATGTATATACTCATTTCTGAAAACATGCTCACACTCAAGAATAAAACATCATGTGCTCCTATTTGAGTAGGTCCATGTTTCAAAAAATAGTATGAACTGACTTATAGGTGCTCACTTTTGAGTATTTCCATGTTTCAAAAATGAGTTTGAACTGATTCTAATCATTTTAAATATGTGCTCTGTATGCTCAGTTTTGAGTATGTCCATGTTTGAATATTCTGAGTATTTCTGGTATTTCAGAATTGAAAGAATTGGGTCGTCCTATTTGAAACAAAAAGTTTCATAACATAATGAAAACATCGATTTACTCAGATTTGAAAGTGTAATTTTTCTCAGTGTACAATTTTAGAGTTATTAAAATTATTTGAAATTAATTTAAATGTTAAAATTAAAAATAAAATTAAAAATAGTTAAAAATACGGCTAGATAAAATATTTTATCGCAGTCCATTTCCTTATTTATGTTAATATGAACTGAAATACCTTAAAAATATATGCGTACAAAATCAACGATATAATACAATGTTATGCGATATCTACACTATCCACCATTCTTAGAATATAAATTGAATTATTAACGATATTTTTCCTCTAACTTTCATTTATTCCTAGTACGAAAAATATTACAACTTACTGATGCAATATACTCATGAGAATAAAACATGCACTATAAAATGTGGATTTCTGCGGTATCACTTTAAGTGCACTATAATTAGAATAAATGACGTGCGTTATAAATAATAATGCAACAAGCGATTATTTTAGTATGAAATATCTTAGCGCACATATAGAATTCTCTGTTTTCCATAGTTTATATATATTTTCGTGGAATAGTTATTAAATTTCCAGTTTTGAAAACCATTAAATATTCATGTAATATGTTATATTTTGAAAATACAAAATACGCCGCAAAACATTTCAGGAATATTTAAGCTAACAGATTTCAACCGATATATTAAAATAAAAATGTACTTGAAAAGTTTAACTGTCAAATTAGTCTTTATTTGTCAATTGTTAAATTATTTAAATTGTTAACCCTTTGTGTGTAAATTTTGTATTTTTAGACCATGTATATTTTGTATAGGGAAATTCAAGAATTATTTTGCAACTATCCATTTTTAAACAAATTTAAAAAATAATTTCCATGATATTTTTATACTATAGAAATTATTTTTTAAAGATAGAATTTGCATAGAAAATAAAACGTCTTAAACAGAAGTTGATTCATACGGTGTAATGTAATATTCCAAATGATTTGAAATTAATAATATTTCGCGTTGATACAGTCAGACTACGAGTGTGCGTGATTACAAAAAATTATTAAAGTGTATTAATAACATTAAAAAAATATTAATCAAATATTAGCACATTTACAGCATCACAAAATATCTCCTCAAAATTGTTTGCCATAAGTTCCCATACCGTACAATCTATAATATTAAGCGGTAAAAGTGTGGAATATTTCTTGTTTTCTTTTTACATTTACGCTTATAATTGCATTAAATGGATACTTTTTAGGTATTATGCAGATCAACATATCTAGATAAAGAATAACCCTTTAAACTGTACTTAAATATGTAAAATGAATATCCATCGAAATTGTATGAAAATATGTAAAATATATACCCGCGTACTTCACGGCTCAAAATATGCGTGATTCCTTGACTCCAACGGTATACTAACCTATATAGTGTTAAAAATAAATAAAGAAAGAAAGAAACTAAACTAGGAAAAATACACCCTTAGAATAACGAAAAAATTGAGATATTTTGAACATGAAAAGAGTAAGTTTTAATAATAAAAAAATCACTTTCTTGAAAACTATCTGCCTATTTCATCGATTGAACCCAACAGCATTTTTTTCGTAAATTTGCTAAGATAGGTATTATAGAAACAAATTATTAAAAATGTCAGTAATTGAATAAGAGTTTGGATTACAGGTGGTTTTGTTTCCAGAATTTTGAAACAATCGCTTTAAGAGAATTTTCAAACTGAAAATCTTCTATATATTAGAACTTTGAGAATAACACAAATAATACGATGAGAAAACGTAGAAAAGGAAAAGGGTGTCTTGGATTTTTAATAGTTGTATCTCTCTATATTAAGAAAAAGTAACCACCGCCACTACAGCAGCCGCTGTCAATGCATTTTTTGTTCCTTGATGTCTTTCTGGGCCTCATTCGGAAACCTATTACGCATAAAAATATGAAAATTGGTAGTTTTATAAAGAAATGTTCGATAAACATGCTGAAGCAGACCGCTTTTAATTCGAAGAAATATTTTAAGAGATATTTAATATTAAATTCGGTCAAAATAGTTCTCCAAAAAAGTTTTATAGGAACGAAAAATATACATAGGAATTTAACCATAATTTAAAAGGATATAGTTGACAAACTTGCGGTGTGCGGAGTGCAATTTTTTTTTTCTTTTTTTTCTGACTAATTGTTTTAGACTGTATTTAAAATTGTTATTCAAATTTTCATTATTTTGATGGAGGTTTATTTCATATTTTAAAAACTCCATTATTTGAATTGTTGCCAAATTGAAAAATAGCGCACATAATAATATTCCCTTTCAATTAAAAAAAATGCATTTACACGTGACTATTAAAAACAAAAATAAAACTTCCAAATAATGATAAAATGATCACGTGTTAGAAGCAGTAAATGTAGAAAATTACGTAATAAAAAATATACCTCCTAGTGAATAAGGTAGTCTGACCAGTAAGTGAGCATCCTCCAGTGAACGAAAAATTAGTAAATATTTTAATAGAATTTGTTTAATAGAATTGTTGGAAAAATTCGCCACTCGATAGGATTACAATATTGCCGTAATTCTATTCAACAGGAACCTACCTCGTTCCTGATTAGTTACTGAAGTCACATGACTTTAATTTAAAAAACATGCTGAATTTTTCATGACTAGCATCACATGGTTTCTTTGCTGAAATAATAAGGTAAGTGCATGCATAAGATATGACTGCATGTATTTATAAGAATTGATTGTTTTTATTCACATTATGTACTAATTGTATTGAATATACATTAAATATATCTATTACGAAGCTGTTTAACCCGTTCTACGCACGAAGTTCATGAATTTAATTCTAAAACCAAATAAAAAATAAAAAATAGTACAACCAAATGAATCTATGTAATATGTAGAAATATATTTTTCTACTACTGTGCCTTTTATTTAATAAAATTTAATTTATCAGTATGCTATGATAGCAGACGATAAAACGACATCTTTGGAATAAGGGAATAAATAGAATAAAAAGTTTTGTTGATTTTTGGAATAAAATATTTTTCTTTATTTTCGAAAAAAGGTAATAATTTAGCTCAATTAAATAATCTCTAATTATTTGCATGTGAGGTAAAATAATTATCGTAATACCCGCTACAGCTTCTTAGTATTGCAGCGTGGCGTACGTAATATGTATATCTCACATTGTAGCAAACATTTAGAACTGGTTAGAACTCGCTCGCTTACGGGTTGAACAAAAAAAGGCAAAAATTCGTCAAAAACATAAAATAAGAACCTATTTAAAATTTTCGAATTTTTTTGCCCCAATCGTTCATGGGGCACCTGCCAGCAACTCGTATGCCAAATGTCGTAGCCTTGCACCCTGTCGTTCTCGAGTTTTTGAGGTTGCATAAATAGATACGCGCATAGATTTTAATAGGGTAGACAGTTATATTTCTAATTGCTTTAGTCATTGAATAAGGGATAAGTGGAATTTGAGAATAGGGGTGTTTAATAACTGGTAAGGTAAATGTTAAAATTTCATTCAATGAACACCTGTTCATTCACTGGAATTTGTCTGTGTTACGCAGAATCAAAGCAAAGTACTTATTTCATTATTGTTGTATTCATTATATATGCAATAAATCCACTGAATGAACAGAAAACAGTCTCTAACCAATGACTGAACACGAGTGTTCTTTCACTGGAAGGAATACATTAGGCTACTTTTCCTCGTGAATGAACTGTTTAGGATTTATGTTTTTGTGGCTTTTACAGTCTATATTTTGAATTAAGTGATTTTTAAACAATAGTAGCAAATGCACTGTTAACAGGTATAAAACATAACAAAAGAACATAGACACGCACATTTTTAAATGTAATGATTATTGATGTGCTTCAAATCTTACTTTTTCATTGTTTTTAGATGACTGATAGAAAAATTATCACTGTTGACCAAAAAGATTCCCCAAAAATGACATATGGAAGATTCAAATACTCCACAGAGAACTTGAAAATGCTTTATAATCTCAGAGGCCAGGTCAGCTTAGTTTGAAAAAGGCTTCTTTTTTTTTATACTCCAAAAGCAATGTTTCTATCACGCTGTGAGGGAAAACAATTGAAGGTAGGCGTATGGAACTATTACCTGTGTTGTCTTTTGAAGAAAGAAACCTCCTTGAAGATTGGACAGTTGTAAAAGTAAAAATTGAATTTGCAATACATAAGGATGAAGTAAAAGATGTTGCTTACAATGTCATGAAACAAACAGGAAGAAAAATTCCATTTATTGACAATAGCCTAGGGAAAAAATGGGTGACTCATTTTCTAAAATGGCATCCAAGGATAACACAACGTAATGCAGAAATAATTTCAAAAGGGAAAACTTGTCTGACAGAAGATAGTTTTCAACAGTGGTTCAAAGGAATTCAAAAATAGCTTAAGGCAGTAAACTGGTGTGACCTTTTATGTGGCTTTCGTATACAAAATGCTGATGAAACTGGGGTTAAATGCTGTACAAAAACAGATAAAGTCATGGATTCTAAAAATTACAATGACTTCTACACAATCGCACCAGGGAAAAAAATAAAGCATTGCAGTATCCGTAAACTTTTCTACCTGTGTTAAAAGGTTCTTTCTATGCTTATTTTTCTATACTAAAGAATTCTGGAGTTTACCTTATTCCTGAAATAGAGAAGAAGGTCAAATATTTCAGGAAGTAGAATCAGTATATTTTTTTATAAATCTGTAATTTATAAATAATTTCAAAATTGACAATCTTTAAAGTTAATTGATTATTATACTAGGTTTTGAAAACCTGTAATTCTGTAAAAACATGTTATAAGTTATTTGTACGGGTTTGAAAGTAAATAACATAGTGTAAAACTGAAGTGTTTTTAAATTGCAGCCTCTTCATTCACCGGAAAATTTTGCATTCATTCATTGGTCAGAACTATTCATTTACTTGATTTTTCCATAGCATTTTTCATTTATTAAGACACCCCTAACGTCCCATACAAATAAAAAATAAACTCTCTTTTATTATTTTTTAATCACTTGCATACCTACACATGTATTTACACGGTCAGACACCAAAAAGTGACATTTATCCCATCAAAAATATCACATGTAAAAAATGTATCCAAGTCTCGTGACCCTTTTACAGTAAAAAGTTGTGAGATCGTGTAAAGCCAAGTTTATCTCTCTTATTAACTCTGAAATTTTCATTAACAAATCCCTCCTAGTCTCAAGATCTTTAGTTAAAGATTATGTTTTGACTTGGCAACTACGCAGCAAGCGAATGGGACGGCTCTTTCTTACATTTTAATAATCGAGTTTATTAATAAAATATTGTATAAAATAGTATTTATACGAGCATTGAACGTATATGTATTTGTAGCGTTGTATGATCATATATATTATTTCTCCTGTCAACATCCCTTTTTTCTGAAAATACGTAACGCAGAACGACGAATGAGATAGCATATGAAAGGATTTTGAAAACGCTTTTGACATAGCACACTTAACATTTCGTTAAAACATGTTTTCGATTAAAAATTGCTGATAATTAAAAATTAAGTCGGCATTGTTTTCTCAAATGAAATGAAAGGTTTTACTCAAAACATTGTTGCCAAAAAAAATAAAATACCACATTATATGATGCTCAGCAATTATTATAAAAACACCGCATTTGTTTATTTTATATTTATGATTAAAAAGCGAAATTTAAATTAAAATGTTTAGATTTATATTTCTATGTCCCATGTTTTTCCAGAAGCGGATGACGTCATCCTCTAATGCAGTTAAAATACGATTGTTAATTTTTTTTTTTCTCGCGCGTGCCTTTAGCAATCTTGGATCAGTTTTTACTCTAACTTTGATGGAATAAATTAGATGATATTCTGGATTGACTAACAACTAAATGTTGTTTACAGATATTTTTATCCTTGCTTTTTATTTAGAAGTTTAAACCTGCATCTAATAACTATTACATATTGATAAAAAATGGTACTTCTCTTTTATCCCGTCGACCACTTTTCATAGCAAAAAACTATCGCCAAATAAACGGGAGAACGTTGTCATTGGAATATCAAAATAAATAAATAAAATATAAGAATTTAAGGACACAATTGTTATTTTAATTAATGAAATAACTAATAAACCAGTAAAACATAATGAAAAATACACGCAAATGTCGAATTAAAAACCACTTGATGATTTAAGAAACACGTATAATGCTTCTGACATCAAGTAAATGGGACTGCATTTTTGGCGTTTAATCTTACAATTTGGCGATAGTTTTTTGTTATGAAAAGTGGTCGACAGCATAATAGAGAAGTACCTAAAAAATATGAGATTTCAGTGCGAAATCCTCGCACGGGCCCTCTGGTTCTATATAATATTGTAAGCCCGTGTGCGAAACCTCTTCTACGGTTGAGTTGGATGTTCGGGAGTTTTGGGTGGTTTTCTTCCGATGTAACGTGAATACATACCAAACAATCCCTTTTAGAAAGACACCCACACAAGACATACCTCTTTTATGTTTTTTTTTCTTCGTATTCATGGTATGTTTAATAAAATAATCCTATCCCATCCCAAAACACCCATAGTAAAGTGTAATAACTTCCTTGAGCTGCGTAAGTGCCAAGTCACAAAATAATCTTTAACTAAAGGTCTGGAAACTAGGAGAGATTTCTGACTAAAAATTTCAGAGTTAATAATTCGATCTCAGAACTTTTTACGATAAAAGGATCAAGAGACTTCGCTGCATTTTTTACATGTGATGTTTTTTGATGGGATTTCACTTCTTTTTGTAAGAAATCCTCCTTTTCTTCACTTTGGCATTTTTAGACACCATCCACTGATTTTCGGCAAGCCCTGTCATTATTTGGAGGTATAAAAATTTTGGATATTTAGTTTCGTTTGCAAAGTCCTCTAGATAAAAAAAAAAAAAGTTTCAAGTTCCTATTCAAGCACTAAGTTATTGTGGGGGGTGAGTCAAGAGTACTCTCAATTGCTTCCAGGAAAGGTGCTATCGAACTGAGGTATTACTTGTAGCCCTAGATACTTGATATTTGGCATAAAAGTACTGTTTAGGATAAAAAGAAATAAAAAATAAAAAATTCCAAAAATTCCAACAAATCAAAGTTTTTTCGATTTTTTTGATGTTTTGATTCTTTTTTCCTATTTTACCATATGTTTAATTTTTACTTATTTTGTATTCTAAATACTACTTTTATTCCAAATTTCAAGTTTCTAGCGCAACAAAATCGAACTATTTTTCAATTTTTCGATTTTTTCGATTTTTTTTATTTTATTTTCGATTTTTATTGTGTTTTTAATTTTTCCTTATTCTGAATTCTAAACACTCCCTTTACGTCGAATTTTAAGTTTCTAAGGCTAAGAGATCAAATTATTTGCATCTTTTTCAATTTTTTCGAATTATTCGAATTTTTGATATTTTTTTCAAGTTTTCCAGATTTTTTTAATTTTTCCTTATTTTGTATCCTAAATACTACCTTTATTCCGAATTTCAAGTTTCTAGCGCTACCAAATCGAATTATTTTCAAATTTTCGATTTTTTTCGATTTTTTCGATTTTTGGTTTTTTATTTCCGATATTTATTGTGTTTTAATTTTTCCTTATTTTGAATCGCAAACACTACATTTATGCCGAATTTTAAGTTTTTAAGGCTAAAAAATAAAATTATTTTTAATTTCTTCAATTTTTTTTCGAAATTTTCAAATTTTTGATTTTTTTTTAATTTTTTTCGAATTTTCTGGATTTGTTTTCTTTTTTTTGCATATTAAATACAACCTTTATTCCAAATTTCAAGTTTCTAGCGTTACAAAATCGAATTATTTTCAAATTTCCGATTTTATTTGATTTTTTTAAATTTTTCGATATTTTTCCGATTTTTATTGTGTTTTTAATTATTTGTTTTTCTTAATACTAAACACTACCTTCACATCAAATTTTAAGTTTCTAAGACAACAAGCTCGAATTATTTTCAATATTTAATTTTGTTGGAATTGTTAGAATTTTGGAATTTTTTTTTCAAATTTTCCAGATTTTTTTTATTTTTTCTTACTTTTTATCCTAAACACTACATTTATTCCAAATTTCAAGTTTCTAAGGCTACGGGATGTACCTTATCTTTTTGATGAGTGTGTGAGTGAGTGACAAAAAATAGACATTTTGAGTTCGTATATCGTCTGAACTAGAAAAGACAGAAACATCAAATTTTAAATTTTCGTTCTATGTTCCAGATACTCGTCTAGATAAACGAAGTTTCAGGTTTTGGGGAAACTCCAGCGCAAAGATACTGGGGTGTTAAAAGTGCCCTGAGTTATTTCCAGAAAAGGATGCTTACGGCTTCTCGACATGACGGAGGCACTATCGTGCCTTCAGATTAAAATATTATCAATAATTTCCTTTTGAAATGTGCTTAAGTGTTCATTTACTGGTTGGACTATCCTTTTAAAAAGAGAAATATTTAAATTATTACACCTGCAAAACATTAAATAGAGAAACTTGCGTCAACTTTAAAATGATCAAATAGCAATACAGTGGAACTTCCCTTTAATGAAGTCCCTATTTAACAAAGTGTTCTACTTAAGAAACTTTTCTGCAGAACTTTGACTTTGAACACTATTAGTATGTAAATTAATCTCCATATTACGAAAAACATATTCTATATAACGAAGTTTATTCTACTTTTGTACGTGTACAGAATCCAAACTAAGTGGTTGCTGTTGCGATGGATGTACGAATTTATTTCAGTGGATTGTATGAAAATGAACACATTTAAATAATTTCCCTTCTGCTTGGTGTTACATAAAACAATTTTTTTTTTCAGGATAAGAAAAACGCTTGTTATCATTACTCTCCCACACCGAGAGTCCAGCGCTGACAGTTGGGGAACTCAAAATCCCTTTTTTGCATTCAATGATATAGAAGATGCAGTAACGCAATGGCGTCAGATACATTGAAGCAAAAAATATCAATTAGAGTCAGACAGTTACCATTCTGACATTCCATTGGTGATGGACAACTGCTTTGTACATCCACAAGAACGTGCTTCAAAATTCAAATGAAAGAACATCAAAGTTATTTTTGTTCCTACCAATAAAACTTCTAAACTTCAGCCATTAGTCTAAGGAATAATAAAAAATCTTGAAGTACATTATCGAAAAAGACAGAAAAAAGACAATGTAGTGAGAACATTAGTTTGAGACCTGTGTATCAGAGCTGATGAAAGCTCGAGCCAAAGCTTGGGAATGTGACGTGATTTCAACGACCGTGCTGACAGACAATTGTTTTGTAAACGGCGGCTACATAATTGAAACTAAATCAAATGCTTTTGAATCCAATACCTGTTTGTCATATCTGAAGGAAACATTTCATGGATTTTAGTTGATTTCTATTTAACGAATTTTCTTCATAACGAAGTTTTTAAGAGTAGCGATGAGACTTCGTTAAATGGAAGTTTCACTGTATTTCCAAACAGTTTCAATTAAAAAAATATCTTTACCCGCGAGATTAATTTATTTCGACAAAATCTTTTATCTATTATTGCAAATTTTAAAACAGTGTAAATAATAGTATTTCTCTACAATTAAAAGCTATATTTTTACGTTTAATCATTACGTTTAAATTAATGAAATCTTTATCTATACTACTATATAAAGAGAGAACGCCTGAGTGTCTGACTGGCTCATCAACACCCAGCTGAAACGGCAAACACCTAGATCACGAAACTTGGACAGTAGATTGCTACCATGACCTAGGCCACGGGCTAACTCAATCTTTCTCCCTCCCCTTATGAAGGGAGGGTGAAAGATCGAGTTTGACCGTGGCCTAGGCAAGCAATAAGAAAGGATTAGATAAGAAATGATGAGAAACGAAGGGTGGGGTCGAAAATTTTATGTCATTTCGCCATATCTCAGTTGCAGGTTTAGGTAGGAGCGCGAAATTCAGGAAAAGAAATCTACTAAAAAATTTTTTTAAACACGAATTTCAGCGATCTTAGAAATCCCCCCCCCCCTAATAGGTTAAATGAGGCTGGGTAGGTTAAAAAAGATTGAATTTTGCCACAATACAGTTATAAAAATAAAGTCGCGACAATAGTTACAACAAAGAAATTACAACAATGAAATACATAACATACAGCTAAACCAACCTGCTAAAAAATAGTTAAACATGTATTTCAGCTATTTTAGTGATTTCGTTGCCAACACCAGCAACGAACCCGATTATGGAAGATTAGACGAAGAAGACAACTATTGCAGATTTTTGATTAGATATTTTGCGTAAGACATTTTTCCAAAGAGGTCGACACATTGTATATACGAGCGAAGCCATGACGGGCCGCTAAAAACTAATAAATTATTAAAATATCATTAAAAATACAGATAAACGTTGAATTAAAAATCACTCGATGACATAACTAACACGTGTAACGCATCTGATGACAATTGAATGCGACGCCACGGTCATGCACTTTTGGCCGCAAATCCTATATTTTTGCGACAGCTCTTTTCTTTTATAGAAGGTAGTCGATGGGATAATGAAAAAGTACCTAATTTTCAATAGCATCGTTATAAAATTTCTCTATGCAGCGAGATTGTTTACTTAACCATTTTACACAAGTTGATTTTAAAGTCTTTAATTGATCTTTTTAATAAATCACGAAAACAGTTGTTAGCTGTTTCGAGAGCAGTTGATTCATCCTTATAATACCCCAGTCAAAGGAAAATTAATAGAAACATGATTACAGCAGAGCGTTTAATTATAATTCAATTTTCCCTAATCGGTTTAGAGTTGATCAAATCAGTGTATTTTTAAAGTTTGCGTCAGAACGGGAGTTGGCGAGCATAGGGGGAAGAGCTCCCTAGTTAATTAAGAAAATGAATAATATATATTTTATTTTTTTATGGCATTATGCAATATTTGAACGTGAAAATATATTTGTCGCATTAGACATTTTTGAAATAAAGAACAAAGCTATGAGTTGCGAAAAAAATAGTAAAATTTAAATTAAAACAGATATATGTTACACGTAAACTCATATCAGAATGTAACCGTAATAATATTGTCAACGTACATAACGAAAAATGTCACAATTTCAGCTAATAAAACAAAAGACAGTGCTGGCTAATTTACTTGGTGTTGTTTCATATTTAAAATCTTAAACGAAATAAAAAAGTTCAGAAAGAAATATATATATATATAAAAAGATTTTGAATTCTAAAAATGACTTCACATGTGCTTAATAAATGGAGTGTTTATAAAAAGAAGAAAATGTGTTCTGCATTCAGAGTTGCTTAAAAGAAGAAATAAAATGTGTTAAATGACAACTGTAATTAAAAAAAAAAATAAGTAGGAAACTGTAAATAGAAAAAAATAAAGAAAAAATGGCCATTTTGTGCAACACATTTACGGAAGAATTTATGACTCGAGAAAGATTTAGTAATTGTTATTTTTGTTTTCCTTCAAAAAAAAAAAAAAAATCCCGAATTTTAACAGAATATGTTATGTTCATGGAATAATTTTGTATGTTACAGAAAAAAGCTGTTAATTAAGTTAGATGCAACAAAGATAAATTTTTTTGACTTTCTTTTTATTTGGAAATTTATTACTTTATCGTAATTTTAACTTAGAAAGAACAATTTTTGTTAAAACATGTTAGAAAAAAAAATTATATTTTTCTCTAAATGTTAGTTTCAGTACAACGTCCATTAAGAGAAAAATAAATAAATAATCATACTCGTTAACTTATAGAAATTCTTAAGTTTTGGAATTTTCCTTCCTAAGAAATGCATTTAATATATATATATATATATTTATATTTATATGACATGTATATGGACAATGTATTAAGTAACATGTATATGTAACATGTAATAAAACATAATACATAATAAAGGTTTAAAATACACGTTTTGAATGATCTTTATGACTAGGAAAATTTCAGTAAAAAATGACTTCTAGGTAGAAGAACTTTTATGAAACCATTGAAAAAAAATAGTGAGATTTACTTCACAACAAAGCATTTTAGTAAAGTTCTTTTTCTCCTTTATGAAAACAAAATGAACATTCATTTTGTTTACATTTTTATCTTAATTCAAGCTGTCGTATTTATTAACTGATATAGTGTGACTGATCACATGTACAGAACATACCAAGGTCTCAAACGAGTTCGTTGGCCAGCTTCATGCGCCAACTTGTTTCAAAATGGCGGCGATTTGAAATTTTGAAATAATCTGATTTTTATTATGCTGTAACTCTCATGCTAAAATTTTCATTCAAATTCAGTATTCAAGAATACCGGGGTCAAGAGGGCGGTCGCTCTGCCAAGCCAAGCTATAAAAAAAACGCCAAACAAACAACGCCAAGAACTGGACTACAAACCGCTACTGCTTACTTACAGGAAGAAACTTCGCAATGTTAAATCGACCAAACATGCCAGATTAAAAATCAGATATCAAATGAACCAAGCGTCACAGAAAAAAAAACGAAAACTAAAAGAATCTAATGGAGAAATTCTTCAATTTGAGACCAAAATCATCTTCATAAGTGATTTATAAACAGAGATATAGATTTTTTTTAAACGTCGAGTTACTTAAAATGATCACTTTTTTTCTTCGTCAAACTTTTTTTTTCAAACAACCTACAGACCAAAATATAGGGCAGAAATGAAAAATAATTGCACTTTTGGACAAGTAATAACCTAATCTACGTGCTTTTATAAGATCCAGTGAAAAAATAAATAAATTTCTATCCTTAGTTAGCAAAAACTGTTAATTAACTTGGGAACTAAAAAGTTATGCCAAAACAGAGATAAAACTCTGCCATGAACCGTATACCATCTGTATTATAATAGCACAAATAAGTTACGGGTTAATCATACCAAATTTCATCTGCAAGTCAGACATTTTTTCTGAAGAAATCTTTTTAACACTTTCCAACCTAGTTGAAAAGTGATTATGACTTCGGTTTGTCTGGCCGTATGGCCGTCTGGCCGTCTGCCGTCTGGCCGTCTGCCGTCTGCCGTCTGGCCGTCTGGCCGTATGTCCGTGCTCTAACTCCCGCAAATATGCTCGGATTGCTCTGCAATTTTTATATGTTATAGTCGTTATCTATAGCATGTTCCCTATTTCAACGGAAGTGTGTAGCACTTATACTTTTTTACAGGGACACTCAAAAGAATTCCATTACATTGCGGTCTATGGGGAAAAATCACTTGAGGTTTATTTAAATAATGTTTCACTATTTTAAACGCATTGAAATTTATATATATAACTAAGGTGCATTAGAAGAAGCTTAATATGGAATAGTGAGTGCATAGCACTTATAGTTACTTTACAGGGACAGTCAAAAGAATTCCGTTACATTACGTCTATGGAGAAAAATCGTCTGCGGTTTATTTAAATAATGTTTCCCTATTTTAAACGCATTGAAATTTATATAAGGTTCATTACAAGAGGCTTACTACAGAATATTGTGTGTATAGCAGTGATCGTTCATTTACAGGGACACACAAAAGAATTCTCTACTGTCTGTTAACAATAATTCCTGGAAGTGCGTTTTAAGTTACTGAACGCGATTTTAATTTTAACTCGCTTTTTGTCTATTACGTGGTGTGTATAAATTCTGTAGATCCTATACAGGGAAGCACAAAAGTTCGCGAACACATTTCCGTATTATTTAACTCCAGACGGAGAATTTTAAACTGTGCAACGCGTTTCCTAACTGAACTAAAATTTAGCATCCTATGTAGTATATATACAAATCTATAGATCCTATACAGGGCTGATGAAAAGTATTCGGATTACTTAGATGTTATCTTTTAGCTTATTCAACGGTATGATTTGTAAAATTATTTTGGAAGCGTTGGAAAGTGTTACATAGTCTATGCTTGACGCATGATTTTTCGTTCTTGTTTAAATAAAACTTCATAATTATAAGAACACGCAGTTTATCAGACAATTAAATGTGACTGCAAATTGTAGCCGATGACTGTTTCCAACAGGAATAAGAATGAGAAATTGCCGGGTTAGGATATCGATCTCTGTGGCTTAGTGGCAAAGCGTTAGCACGGTACGCTGAAGGTCCCAGGTTCGAGTCCTGGTGCAGGTCAATTTTTCACTCATGTTGGATATGTGCATTGTACTGTCTGATAAAATGTGTGTTCTTAGAATATTCTAAAATAAAGTAATCAGACTTAGTGTTCATGCTTTAATATATATATAACTTCATAAAATTTACATTTTTAGAAAAATCTTTAAAAATAAAATAATTTTTGAGAGAAGAGGTTTCACTTCTAAAATGCATACATTAAGAGTTATCGGCATTTAAAATTTCTTTCCAAACGTAAACAAACTTTTCGAAAAGGAACTGGATGTGGTTAATTTATTTCTCTAAAATCATGGTAAAGGACAAGCATTTCGTTCGCTGGGTGAGAATTCTTTGACATCATATTTCTATAAATTAATGGAATCCAGTTGTTAAATTGTTTTTGTTTTAGAAGTGAAGTTTCCATTTAAGTTTATTGTAAGAGTACAGTGTTTAATTGAATAAAATAATGTAAATCTAAGAAATTGCTAAGATATTTTGCTACTTTTCTCTGGTAACTACGTTTTATAAAGATTAGCCAATCAATGTGATTTAACGCTAATAATAAAAGAGCATGATATTACGTTTGAATTCAAAAGCAGCGCTGACGCGCTATGTACATATTCCATTTTTTCTCATCTCATGGATTAGGCACTGATATTTTTTAACGAAGGATAACAAGTATTATAACAAGCCACATTTAATATGTTGTTTTTAAGGGTGTAATTAGTTTAATCGAAAAATCTACTGGTATTTCTAGTTAACCCTTTCAACAATAACTGAAAGTAAAATGCATTTTTACATAACATTCTCATGTTAATTTCATAGAGTAGATTATTTAAATTATGTATAATCTATTTTTAAAAAAAATGATATCTACAAAAAATAACTTTTCAAAAGTAAAAAAACAGCCAAGCTTAATAAAAAAAAAATTAAAAAAAAAAACGAAAGTTGTGGCTAAAAAATGGTTTGATATCAAATTTCCAAGCTTTTATTATAGTACTTATTTAACTTTTTTCCATTAAAGAAATTATCATATATATAAGTCGAGTGCTAAGTATATGTTAATAGAAATCGTTTTCTCCTGTACTAAATACATCCTAACGTGTTCCTGAAAATTCAAATTTTTTCGAATTATGCATGATGGGCTTGGCGGCCATCTTTCCATATTTCTGAGCCCTCAAACCTCTAAAGTAAAAGCGTAATATGTTTGCATTTTAATATGTTTATAAACAATGTCGAACTTCAGATTTTAACTACGAACAGATAAATTGAGGAAGACTAATATTTTGATAAATTGATTTTTACTACTTTGAAATGATTAATTACTCTAAAAAATAAATCATAAGATGAATCCTTAAGATAAGTCATCATTATCTTAAGACACAATTTTCAGAGCATACAAGTCCATAAACGAAACGATTAAAATATTTTCTTAAGTTACAATTTTGAACTTCGGATTTTAAATACGGATATGGGTGCTTAGAACTTTGTGTACAATATGGAAAGATGGCCGCCAAGCCCATCATGCATAATTTGAAAAAAATTGGATTTTCAGAAACACGTTAGAATATATTTAGTACAGGAGAAAACGATTTCTATTAACATATACATAGCACTCGACTTATATATATGATAACTTCTTTAATGGAAAAAAGTTAAATAAGTACTATAATAAAAGCTTGGAAATTTGATATCAAACCATTTTTTAGCCCCAACTTTCGGTTTTTTATTTTTATTTTTATATTTTTTTAAAGCTTGGCTGTTTTTTTACTTTTGAAAAGTTATTTTTTGTATATTAAATCTTCTATAATCGAGTTCCAAGCATTTTAGCTTCGTGTGTCTGAGTAAAATGTGTTGAATTTTTAAAAACATGGACCATGAAAGCTACCTTTCCTTCCCGGTACAGGCCGGAAGGACATTTTAATTTAGGGAGCCTTCCAACAATTGGCCTGAAAGTCGTTTTCCACCGAAAATTCCGAAGGGTTATATTCGCGATATTTAATTGCAAAGTTTGTCTTGAAATAAGGCAATTTCAAAAAATAACATTAACGGCAACTTGCTGCCCTGCGGGACACAGGTTGACTTCTAATTTAAAGGCTTTTTAACAAAATCTTGTCAAAGTCTTTTGTAGAAGATTTTTCATAAAATTACAAAGTTTTTCGCTAATTGTTTCCAACATTTTGCCTGAAAGTCATTTTCTACCACAAATTCAGAAGGGTAATGTTCGCCTTATTTAATTCCAAAGTCTTTGTCTTTAAATAAGTCATTTTCTAAAAATAATATTAACGGTAACTTGCTGCGGTAACTTGCTGCCGTGCGCGACACAGGTTGACTCTTAATTTAAAGGCTTTTTAACAAAATCTTGTAAAAGTCTCGTACACAAAACTTTTCGTAAAATTCCAAAGTTTTTCGCCAATTGTTTCCAACATTTTGCCTGAAATCATTTTCTACCACAAATTCCGATGGGTAATGTTCACCTTATTTAATTGAAAAATTTCTGTCTTTAAATAAGGCATTTTCAAAAAATAGTATTAACAGTAACTTGCTGCCTTTCGGGACACAGGTTGACTCCAAACTTAAAGGCTTTTTAACAAAGTCTTTTACACAAGACTTTTTCGTAAAATTACAAATTTTCTCGCTAATTGTTATACAATTAGGAATTTACATAAAATGCAATTCAATTTGTGTTAATTTCACTCTTGATAATTAGTTAAACACTTTATAATTTTTTTTAAATTACATTTACTTGTAAACATGTTTGTCCGCTGATTTTGTTTTCTTTTAGAGTAAAATTCGCCAATTTGAACGAACGTTGAAACACATAATATAATAGGTATCACTAGCGCTTACTTATTGATAAAATATTCATAAAAACATTTCCAGAAGCACATAAAAATATTTACTTTCAGTAATCCGTAATGCGTAATAATTTCAGGATCAATATATACACAGAATTTGCAAATGTGTATTGTATGTTTGAGTACAGTACTTGTTTTAGTTAGCATCATAAATATTTTTTTCTCTTTCGACCTATATATTTTGCTGAAAAATTTGGAAATATTTATATAAGTCAAACGAAAAATAATATTCTGAAAGTTACTTAGAAAATATTCTAAAATGACGAGCTATTTATATAAATAAATAAAACCCTGTATGAAAAGGGAGAATACTAACGTTATAAACTCACAAATAATACGCAAAAAGCAGCAAATAGCTATTTCGAATCTACAAGCGAGATTCTTCTTCAGTGAGACAAAGAGAAAAGCATAGCGTGCTCGAAAAATCAAGACTAGGCAAAACAACAGAGGGGCGGTGGCTTATATACCCGATGCGGGTAGAGAACGAGCCAATAGAATCCAATGAGAAGAAAACAGCATGAAACAACTGAGTGTACAAGTAGAGACATCTATCAGAGAACAAAAGAAATGAAAACCAAAAAAATAGGAAATTATATTAATGCTTTCCTAACACTTGGAAAATCAGGAGTACTAGATAAGTCATTGGCTAAGGAGAAGGAAATTTAATGATGTGGTAAGCTATCCAATAATCAAGAACAAGGTTAGAAGATTTTTGGATAATATTGGCTGAGGAAAAGTTGAACCTATGTTGAAAAGACCAACAATGTGGAGCAATCGAAGAACGTTTAAGCTCCCGATTTTTAACATAACCTACATGCATTTTTAAACGAAATCTAAGATCACGTTTAGTCTGACCAATATAAGAAAGACCACACTGGCAAGAGATTTGTGAATTTCATGTATCTAATTTCCCTTTTATGGATTTCGTTTCATTTGTTTTCCGGTAGATGTCTCTACTTGTCCACTCAGTTGTTTCACGCTGCTTTCTTCTGATTGGTTGCTTTAGGCGCGTTCTCTACCTGCATCGGGTATATAAGTCAATGTCCTTGTGTCGTTTTGCCCAGCCTTGCTTTTTCTAGCACGTGGTGCTTTGGTCTTTGGTCTGAAGAAGAATCTCGCTTGTAATTTCGAAATAGCTATTTGCTGCTTTTTAGCTCACAGGCTATCAAAGTCTGAGAGCTTATGTGCCCGCCGGCTCTATATGTACGTATGTATGTACGTACGTATGTACGTAACTGGATAACTCTTCATGGAAATATACGTTTTGCTTCAAATTTTCTTTATAGGTTCACTGTGTTAAGGTGCTTCCCTGATTAGTTTCGGGATTCATTGGTAAAGTATAAATGGGGGGGGGAGAACAGGGGCTTACCCCCCTTAAATTATATAAATGAGTTTTTCATGCAGAATTATTCCGTTTTCCTTCAAATTTTGTTTATAGGTTCACTGTGTTAATGCGCTTCCCTGATTAGTTTTCGGGATTGATTTGTTAAGTATAAAGGGGGGAACGGGGGGCTAATACCCCCCTTAATTTATATAAATGGGTTTTTCATGCAGAATTATCCCATTTCCTTCAAATTTTGTATGTAGGTTCATTGTGGTAAGGTGCTTCCCTGTTTAGTTTTGGGGGTTCATTGGTTAAGTATGAAGGAGAATACGGGGAGATAATCCCCCTTACTTCAGATAAATGGGTTTTTCATGCAAAATTATCCGATTTGCTTCAAAATTTTATGACGTCATTAGAGAATTAAAAAGAAAATGAACATGACGTCATATTGAAAGTTTAACGGACTTTTTGAAATGTTTGAGAATCATACAAAGAGAAAATCAATATGAGTAATAGAGAAAGCAAGCAGATATGACGTCAGCAGATGATTATAACATCATATGAGTTTGAGGAACGTATTGAAATATGACAAAAACCCGATTATGTAAATATTGGCATATTTTAACATTTTGAAGGTCACTATACAACATGTTTAATTTTGAAATTGATTTATTTTTAATATACCATTTAGTCCACATGACAGATATTATTCTGACAGAGTATAATAGCGAGCTTCGCCCGCTATCGAGCTGGTTTAGATATTCGAAATAACGAGAAAAATAGACAAGTAAATTTTTACTTTATAAAAAACATGATTTTTTTTTTTTTTTTGAAAAATGAAATTTATTTGGAATTTATTAAAGAAAGGATAAAGTGTTTTGAAAGGAATATTAAACGAAACCCTTTGTGCGATCTTTGATCACACTTACCCGCTTGTTCTCTCATAACGTGAGAAGAATTTTCATTTGAAAAACAAATATAAAATATGTTACCAATATCTATTTCGTTTCCAATTTTTACAGTTTAGTCTTTATGTTGCAGTTCTATCTACATACAATTCATAAAAAACTAAATTAATTAATCTAACATGTTCATAAATATCTTTATTTTTTCTATTCATCGAGGTTCTAAGAATTTTGCTAGTATTACAGTAAAACTTAAATTCAAGTAATAGACAACATGAATCTTATAATATTCGACAACAGATTTTTAAAATGAAAATCGAATTTCTTTTTAACAACGTGTAGAATAAAAACAAAATCATATAAATAAAAATAAATGAAAAAATCTAAAACAGATGATTGATTAAAGGAAATAGTTATACACTCTATGAAAAAGAACAATCATTTAAACTAAAAAAAATGAACTACATTAATATAATCTCAAAAGATTGTAATTATTCATAACTATATATATTTTGTTAATTATTGCTCACAATTTGTCAGATAGAAGATTTAAAATTTTTTACAAGTATTTTCATTTTGCTAAATTTATTAATTTATTTAAAGACGTGTGTTGATAAAATATTTAAGTTATAATAAATTGCAAAAAAAAAATAATTTTTTAAATCTATATTCGTTCATTTAAATTAGTTGCATTATTAAGAAAATATTATGTATAAAATATCTTAATATAAAATTAATTTTTCTGCAATCAAATTCTCGAATATCAAGCGAAACCTTATTCAGACAAAAAATTCATTGGACATAAGTTATCATTTCTTTTCCTGTACGAGAAAAAAAAACATTGCAGAAAAGAAAATATTATTATTATTTTTTATTATTTAATAAAAATTAGATTTGGTTTTGCGTTGGTTATTTGGTTTTATTAATTGACAGCTCCGCAGCGAGATATGGGCTAGTTAATTATAATAATGATGTTAACTGATATCAGATAACTAAACTAAAATCTCGAATTATTTTTATATAAATAATTTTTACCAAAAATATACATAAATTTAACATTAAAAGAAAATAACAACTTACAATTTCACTTTTGCATACAATAAATATTGGTCAAAAATAAAGCAGACGATATATATTTCAAACATAGTGGTATTTATATGCATTACTGATGTGCACTAAATTGCTCACTTAAAAGTATGGCGTGCATTGCGTTTATCGCTCTTTTACAGGGACACACAAAAGACATCGGTTACAGTATACGTTTGATAATTGCAGTCTCTGTGTATAAGTGAGTTTTCAACATTGGTTTGCGTTTTTAAGTTGAACTAAATTTTTGCATAGTACGTGGTGTGTATGAATTCGGTGGATCAGATACAGGGCTACGCAAGGAAATCGAGAGTATTACAGACAAAGGGAGTGAATTGCATAAGGTAGTTTTTAATTGTGTTATGCATTTTCCTGCTGAACTATAGTTAGTTGACTTATAGAAGTTTGTAGAAAATAAATAAATTCATATACAGGGCTCGCAAAGAACAACAGACATTGTCGTTTATGGTTGTTAATTGCTGATAGTTTGTTTTAAATTGCTTTATGCGTTTTTTTAATTGAGTTAAATTTTAGCTTAATATGAGGTGTGTACAAAATTCTTTAGATAATATACAGGTCTGTACAATAGATTTCGAGTGAATTTCTATCGACTGGCGAAAATTGCTAACTGTGAATTTTTTAAATGGACTAAATTTTCTCATGCTATGTAATATATAGCCAAATCTATAGATCATATACAGAGCTCCACAAAATGAACTAAATTTTTGACTACGTAAGGTTATTTCTAAAACTGGACTTTTAAATTTGTTATATGATTTCTATACGGCATACTTACATATATTCTTTCACTGTATTTAACGGTGAAGTTTCGTTACGGTCTTCTGGATGTGTTGGAAAATGTTTCATAATCTATGCTTGACGCATGATTTTTCGTTCTTGTTTAAATTATTTTAAATCGAATATTTTAAGGCGTTAAAATATATTCTCATTTTTTCTTTTCGGGAAAAAAAGTAACTAATTTTGCTTTTTTACAATCAGTGTAGGATAAATATTTATTTACAGATTTAAAAATTAATAATGACTAGAAATATAATCACTGCAAACAAATTTTATCCGTAGAACGATGTGGAACAGGATTCTCTTGTTTGACCCTGTAAATGAATAATAACTGCTTTGCAATCCATAGTCTACAAAAAGCACGTTTTAGCGCGCTTCATAATTGTATATAAATTTCATCATGTTTCAAAGGGCGTAGCATTACCAAAATGCACATGAAAAAATTATTTCCCATTGACTGAATGTATCGGAGTAGTTTTGGCCGTTCCTGTAAAAAATCTATAAGTGCTATACACTTCATTTTCAATAGGGATCATACTATAGCAAACGACAATAACATACAAAATTTTCAGTACAATCCTTGTATGTGTACGTGAGTTAGAGCACAGACAGACAAACCGAAGTCATAAACACTTTTCAACTACACCCAGAAAAAGGAATTGATTAAAACAACAAAACATGTTTTGTTGAGTACATTTTGGTTGTTTCAAGCAAAATTTTTACTTGAAGTAAAAAGTTGGTTTTGTTGCATTGACAAAAAAAATATTGTTAACACTCTTACAAATTTTTAACAAAATTTCATCAATTTTACTTTTAACAAAATCTGTTCTTTTAATTTTAACATAATTTTGTAATTTAAATTTTTGATTCCAGCAAAATTTTGTTGTTTTTACAAAATTTAAATTGTTGTGTAGTAGACCTAACTCTCTCACGGAACTTGGTTTATTTGACTTATATAGCTATATAATCAAAGGATAAATATAATTTTTGGATAATCAAAACTTCTTTAATTGCGACGGACCAAGATAGTTTTAAAAATCCCCCTATCCCATTTATTACTTTCTTCTATCTTTACAAGAAGAAAGTATTGGAGTCTTGAAAATTTTCTACTTCAGGTTTTCGACGGATTTTAGAAGGTCCTGAACACGATTTGACTGTTTTTAGAAAATGAGTGTCTTTGACTCTGTTTGTCTGTATGTGACAAAAATTTTGTGTACGCTCTATTTCAAGAACTAATGCACGGAATTTAATAAAACTTTATATTCAGTTACTTCGTGATATAATTTGGTGCTGATTAGTTTTTGGCGTAAATCGCGCAACAGATGGCACTGCTATGTTGCAATTTTCGCGATTTCTGCAATAGATTCGCGATTTCTCAAGAACTAATGCACTGATTTACATCAAACTACAGATTGAGTTAGACCTTGACATAAATAGAAGCTGATTACGTTTTGGTGTAAATAGCCCAACAGGTGGCGCTGCTATGCTACTTTTTTATTGATTTTCACTATAACTAAATCTCAAGAACTAATGCACGTATTAATTTTTAATTCATTTTCAGCAGTGATTTACGCTTGTAATTCTTAAATAATAACCAGTGAACTTTTATCCTGCATTTTTTCAATCGTAAACCGACAGAGTGAAAAATGTTACAAGCCGAAAATCGTACACGGGTCCTTAGAATAACACTCTGAGGCCCCAGCATACAGCAATACAGTTAATTTTTAATTCATTTTCTGCAGTGAATTACGCCTGTAATCCTTGAATAATAACCAGTGAATTTTTGTCCTGCTTTTTAAAGGCGTAATTCACTGCTGAAAATGAATTAAAAATTAACTATATGTAGCCATATGCTGGGCTTTGTATTTTCGTCTCATGTTTGCTGCAGAAATTTGCATGCTCATGAAGGGCCTGTTTACCGAATAGGCCCGGGAAGCCTCCAAATTTAATTTTCAGAAAAACGTTTTACAAAAAAAAAAAAAAAAAAAAATCATTCAAGGTAAAAAATGCATTTTTTCCTTAAATTTTGATGGTAAAATTTCAAATTGTTGCAGTATCCCAAAAATGGATTTAGTAAATAACAAAGCAAATGGTAGAGGAGGGCCCCCAGAGTAACGTCGGACTTCCCCTACATTTATGTCTTAAGCGGGCCCTGTGCTCATGATGTCTCATTGATGATGACTCATTGATGTACTCATGATTACTCATTTCCGTCTTGTGCTGCGGTTGCAGCCGGTCCGACATATATAAGAGTGAGAAATTTCGAGTTTGGATACCGTTCCTTGTAGCTTAGTGGTAGAGTCTCCGATCGCTATTCTGAGGACCCGGGTTCTATTCCCAGCTTGGCACATTGTTCGATCTGTCGGTTTACACTTGAAAAAAAGCAGGATAGAAATTCACTTGTTATTATTCAAGGATTACAGGCGTAATTCACTGCTGAAAGTGGATTTAAAATTACATAAAAAATAGTTAATTTTAGATTGGTTCTAATGCAAAAAATAATTTTAAAGTAAATATTATAATTGTTTCTGTAACAAAAAACTTTTTTTTTGTTAAAACAAAGACAATTCTTAAAATTACACAAAACAATTGTTCTTTAAACAAAAGTTTTTGTTAACGAAACTGAAAATAACTCTTAAAGTAACAGATAATTATATTTATTTTGAGAAAACTTTCAACAAAAGAATTTTGTTAATTCAAGTAAAATTGAACCATTTTTACTTGAATTTACAAAACATTTTTTTGCTGACGATACAAAATTTTTTGTGGAATTGCAAAAAAAATCAACAATATTTTTCTTGTTGATTCAAACAAAATTTCCATTAACCCATATTTAAACGGATAGTTTTGTTGGGCCAACCAAATTTTTGTTGATTCAACAAAACTTTTGTCTGGGTGTAGGTTGGAAAATGAGAAAAAAGATTCAAATAAAAAAAATTTACATGCATTATAATACTCTGGAAAAGGAGTGTTACTTTATGTAATAAAAATTTTCATGTGTTTAATTGTACCAAATATTTTTTTTTTCGAAAACGAGTATTTTATATGAACATAATTACAACTTTCGGTGATATCAGCTACAAACATTTTGTTCGATATGCAAATAAAACTTTTTTAGGATTTTCCACATATTTAATGGACATGGAGCTGAATGAAGAATTTAAATGATTTATTAAATTTTGATAGCAAATGTTTTTATTTATTCATCTTACAATTTCAACATCTTTCAATAAAATGAAAACTATTGTCATGTTTAAAAAAATTAAGAGGAATAAGAATGTTCTTTAAATATCACTTTCCATGGTACTAATATACTAAAATTGTTGCAAGCATTATTATTGTTTTGAAATAGCAGTACTCATTTTATCAAAGTATATAAATTTTCATCATATTTGCTTCATCCGTATTATGTAACTTAACTAACTTAACGGAAATATGACAATACGAACAATAGATAATAATACATGAAAAACAATAATAATAATTTATTCATTTTAAATAAAAAGTGTTTAAACTTTTCAGAGACAGTATGCTTAAATACTGCATCACATAAGTTTTATTTTTAAGCTCATAACAAAAGTGGCTGTGAATCATTAAAAGAAGCTTTTTTACATATTTCGGACTTGTTGAGATTATTTAAATAACGTAACTTAATATTTACAATACGATATCGGAAAAGTAATTTGTAACTTGAGCTTCAGTACACCGCATTATTTAAACAGTGTTAAAATAGGAAGCATCAGAGAAGTGACATTAAAATAATATCCCATGAATATCCATTATCTTGTCCAATCTGTAAAAATACAAGATTTTTCAATTAAAGATGACAAAGATGTGCTTCAAAAATATTACTATTTTAAAGTAAATACATATTATTAAATTATTAAAAGGAGTAATGGATTCCAAAACTTGAAGCAAAAGAATAATTTTAATTCCAGATTTCGACACAAACAAATTTGCATCCATTAGAAGTTAGAAGAATTTGAGTGCCGTTTTGCTGTAAATGTGGATTAATTATGTTAAATAGTATATTGTTTAATATATTTTATATATATGTATAAATAAATACATATTATTAAATTATTAAAAGGTGTAATGGATTTCAAACTTTCGAACAAAAGAATAATTATAATTCCAGAATTCGATACAAAGAAACTTGCATTCATTAGAAAGTAGAAGAATTTGAGTGTTATTTGCTTTAAATGTGGATTAATTATGATATATATATTAACATTTTAACTTTAATTTTCTCTCAGAAAATTTTAACATAAAATATTTTAGAAAACTCTTCTACGCGTATACGGAGAAAAAATACACTTTATTGAATTATAACATTATGCATTATAATTACGTATATCGATACGTATCTAAATATGTATATATGCATATGGAGAGAGAAAGCATCAGTGGTACTCAGAAGCGGGTAAGATGGAATAAAATTTCTTAAACCAAACGCTGTTATTTATTTCCGTTTCTACATAAGATGAATAATCTCTAAATTCTTATACATGTGCTACACATTTTCATTTGCGCGATTTTAACATTTGTCTTTTAAATGTCTCTTTCTTACAGATCAAAATTAAATATTGAATTGTATTTTAAAAACAATTTTGAAATGTATTACATTTCTAAAACAGAATAATGAAAACTTATAATATTCCATTAAATTGAAATCACTGACGATGTTAAGACCTAACATACTTTATGGTTAACGTGATAAGCCTTATATTAAATATACTACCTGGAGGAAGTTACGGGATTAGGTTGCATTTTATTCTTCTGTGTTCCCTAACAGCTACAGGTATTTATTATCATATGAGTTGTAATTTTCCAAGTGGGCGAAAAATGCCCGGGCCAGGATACGAATCTGGGATCTCTTGGCTGAAGCTGCCATGCTCTACAGATCAAAATTAAATATTGAATTATATTTTAAAAACAAATTTTAAATATATTACATTTCGAAAACAAAATAATGAATAATTATCATAATTCTATTAAATTGAAATCACTAACGATGTTAAGACCTAACCCGGTCGAAACCGAGTAGATTTATTAGAGTTAGAGCACAGACAGACAGACAGACAGAGAGACAAACCAAATTAATTAAAACTTTTCAACTATATTAATTTTTGTAACGCAATTATTCAAATTGGTAAAGAAATCATAAGAGTTGTAATTTTCCAACTGGACGAAAAATGTCTGGGCCAAGATTCGAACCTGGAATCTCTTGGCTGCAGTTCTACCAAGTGAGCCATTCCGATCGAATCTGGAGGACCTAATTCATCCAGTTTACCATATTAATCATAGCATCAGGTCTGATATCTGAATCAGCTCAGCATATACCAAATTCAGATATCAGACCAGATGCTATGATCAATAATGTTAACTGGATGAATTAGGTCCCCCGGATTCGACCGGGATGGCTTCAGCCAAAAGATCCTGGGTTCGAATCCTGGCCCGGACATTTTTCGTCAAGTTGGAAAATTGCAACTCTTATATTTCTTTACCAATTTGAATAATTTTTTCAAAATATGTAATCAAAGCCCGTGCAATTATGGAATATTCTCATTTGTTTTTGAAAATGACTCGGAGTGAGTCGAAACATGTCAAACAACCTATTAAAAGTTATTTTAATTTGTATTATGTTGTTAATTGACACCTTTTAGCATTTAAAAAGAGATTTATTGTTTTGTAACATTAAACAATATTTAATTAATAAGTGTCAAAAATAATTCCAAAATAGAAATAAATAATTGCTTTTGATATATGAAAAACATATAATTTCAAATGCTTTTAATTTTTCATCTGCATATTTTGAAGAACCTGTAGTTATAAATGAATCCGAAAAATACTTTTATTTTAGTTTAGATCTTTAAAAGTATAATATTCCTTAACACGTACATTTCTTCATATTTCATTCTATGTCCCGCACGTCTCCTTCCGCACTTGATGAAATATTGTTAAATTAAATATTAAGGTAAGTTATTTCTACTTTAAGTTAATCAAACGTTAGGCAAAATTAAACACTAATTTTAGGTTAAATTAAACGATAATTTTTAATTAAAATAAACATAAATATAAAAATATCTATTTTAAAAAGTGTAACATTACAATTTTCTTATCAAATTAGAGATGATCCGAATAAAGTAAAAGGTCATTCTCTTTTATTTTTTTACGCTTATAAAAAAAAGATTTAAATTAAGTTTTATGCACGCATTAAAGTTCATTATGCTATTCTGCATAGAAAACAATGTCAAAATCACGGAAGAATATACTAAAAAATATTATATGAAGAATATAAACGCTTGCGCTTAAAACAGAATAAAAAAAATTCATAGAAAATAATTGCATACTACTTTTTCTGAAGAAGATTTTAGTTTGTTTAGAAATACAACAAAGCATCTTTTATGCATTCATTCGCTTATACGAAAAAATGTACTTAGTAGTAAATAAGTATACTTAAATAATAAGAAAAAAGGTTAAAATTTTCTTTTTGTGAAAAACATTTCAGAGAGGAATTTAAAACTCGTAAAATATTCAGTACTGATTATTTCTATTTAAAAAATAATTGGAATTTTTCTGTTTTAAAAAAAATTCTTCTGTTTTAAAATTAAAAAAAAAATGTGTTAATTACATTTCATGAAATTGAGGTACTTTTTTTGGCATACAAATATTTTATTTTATCATAATATTAACTTAAAAAGTAGCGATTGTTGTAATAACTCGAAAACATACTATTGTAAAAAAAAAATTGTTTTATTATAACGTTAATTTAAAATAACAAAAACAATGTATACATTTTATTTACATCTAGTAATTTCTTATATTTTTAATTGTCATAAAAAAGTGATGCATTCATAAATAAAATGTTTTAATAACATATTAAAATTCTCTATACATAAACAGTTCACATTTAATATCTTTACAAAAGCAACATTTTTAATTTCTTTTCTCTGTTGTGACACAAAAATTGTAATTAAAGAAAAAACTTCTATATGTAAAATACTTTTAAAAATGCAATAACAAATATTATATATTTTTTAACTTTTAATAGAATATTTACAAATATGTAAAATTATTTTTTTCATGAAATCATAATGATTATCATTAAATTTATTTTACTGTAAAACATATGTATCTATTATTTCTATAGATTTATGAATACATAAATGCCATTTTAGATTATATTAATTATATGTAAATGGTCTTTGACTATTGTTTGTTAAAGTGTAATTGCATGTAATTAAAAGCATAATATCATTTAGACTCCAAGCTTTAGAATTTAAAAAAATATTTTCTTTTTACGAAGGCTTTCAAGTTTCTTTTAGTAGTTTTATTCAATATTTAAGTATAGTAATAGCTTTTAAGAAAATTATATTAAGACAATCATTAGAATTTTTTTGAAATAATTTATGAAATAATGTATTACTGACATTTATTTTTAAAATATGAATCAAATCTACTTGGCAATGATTTTATTGTTTAATATCTATTAAAATCGCCAAAAATTCATATAAAATACGTCATACTTACTTTTAAAGAAGCTTTATTTTTTTTTTAAATTATACTTAATTTTAAGAAAATATAACAATAACAATAAAAATCAGCAATTTGAGTATATAATGTAATGACTTTTAAAAATTAAAATTTTCAAGAATAATTAAAATATTGATGAAAAGAATCTGAATGGAGTATATCAAATATTTATGGACTTTTAAAAAGGGTAAAGAAGCATGGTGAAACTAATAGCTTTCTACACATTTATTTAGTTTTAAAAAAATACAATGCAAGGACTAACGATGTTTGATCATATTAATAGAGTCGCATCGAAAAAACTATATTTTATTAGCTTCGGGTTCAAATAAAATCACATTGTGAAAGTTTTTACATCAGCTTGAATTTACTTATGTTAGTGAATTAATAACACACTTAATTATAAATAGTAATCTTATATAAGGTAAAGCCAGGAGAGATGGCGCTGTCGGAGAGATTGCGCACATAGAGGTTCAGGAGAAAGGAGTAGAGTGAGCGCGCAGAGACTCATGGTAGTTGTACAACAGCAGTAGTGAAGTGTCTACTTGAAAGTGCACGTTGATTGTTTTGAGCGTCTAAAATAAAGCATTGCTATTTTGTTTTGTTTCCCAAAGTAAGTGCTTGAATTTTCATAGCTATTCGTCAGAATTTTTATAAATGTCAGTAGTACAAAATATTTTTAACTTAAACGATTTCTCATAAGTTACTAATCTAGACTAACAGTGTGAACATCAACGGTTCGTGTTAGTAGCGGCCATGTTTAAATAAAAGGCTGCACAATCTCTCCTACCGAAATTGTATAGTTTGCGCATCTGCTATTTAGGAGAGATGGCGCATTGTGCCCATTAGTTTCCATGCTAGGAGGGATTACGCAGCTTATTGGTAAATTTGCATAAAAAGAAAGTAAAACTGAAAATGGGCTGACTTTAAGTTAAACGTGTTATCAAGTAACTTAATGTTATTTTGTAATCTTATCTGGACATGCTTTTTCTGATACTTTATTTCTTTTTCTTTTAATTAAAAACTTTTAATCGTTTTTAAAATTATTTCCTTTCTTTGTTTCTTTAATCATTAGGTTGAAATATTCAAACCTAATACAATAATATTTGTTCACGAATACCTTAAAACAATGTCATTTAGGTGAAATTACAATCGTAAACAATTTAATTGTAGTTATTATTAGTAACAATCTCTCCTACCCATGTGCGCAATCACACCTACCCTGTAAGGACAGATTGCGCAAAATAACTTTCTTGGTTTTATTACAACTGTTCTATTAAATTACAACATAACAACAAAATAGCAATTGAAATGCATAAAAAAACATATGAAGTAAAAATTATTCATGGATAGTTCAGCAAAAAATTAATATTTAGATTTTTTATTGTTATTCTTTTGAATTGTGCGCAGACTCTCCTAGCTTTACCTTAGTTAAAGAATAATAGATACAAATAATATTAATGTTACAATCTGCTAATGCCGCCTATTGCTGCAATTATTTCTGCATTTTGTTTGGGCATATATTCTATGCGTTTGGCTTAGTTTAATTTATCATACTCATTCTTGTACTATACAACAGTAATAAAATTTTCTCATTCTTGTACCACACAACAATAAAATTTTCTATTAACTGGCGTTATTTAGTCACAAAGTCTTTTGCAGTTTCGTGCTTCATATGTTTCCACAGGTTTTCGATGGTGTTGAATTTCTAGGCTATTCCAGAATATTCACAATTTTGTCACTCAATATTTTTTCCCCTTAGCTATGTAGCAAGGAGCAGTATCTTGCATTAATATCAAATCATTATTCTGGAGCAAATCCAGAGTCTCGTGTGGCATATTTGTTTCTAGAACTTTGGTGTTTGAAACCTTCATTTCCTCTACCATGTAGAAACGACCAGTGCAATGGCTGCTGATGAATAACCAAAATCGTGGTGTGCAGATGATACTTTCCTCGTCTCACAAGGCAGTTTTCTATAAATATCCCGCATTTTCTTCTTATTACAAATTCCACTTTTAGAGAAAATAGGAATTTCAACGGAAAAGCAAGCCTAAAATCATATTTTAAAGGTTTCGTTTAAGTAAAATAAAACTAGTTGACCCGACCGGCGTTGCCCGGGCCCGTGATAAAATCTTAAATGAACCCCAAAATAAAAAATACTGATAATTAGTGACAAAAGTGCTTCCAAGAAAACGTTAAAAAAAAGTTTTGCTCTCCAAACCCTTTGAAATTTTTAATGGTTATAAACATAAAGGTTTTACAGCCTGTGTAAAAATTACGTCAGAAATATTGTTATCTGGTTGTAAAATAAATATGTTTCCTTCCGAAGGAAACGACCCTTTTTCAAATACAATAGAAGGGAAGAACTCTCTCCACCCTCCCTTTTTACGTTCCAGCCTGCAAAAGAGAATCTCTCCCTTTCCATTTTGTTCACCCCTCTCTCAATCAAAGCAGATGGAAGAATGGATGCTGCCTCCAGGAAGGGGGAATAAAAATAGAATAAAAAATAATTTAGAAAATGGAACTCCTAGGGGTGAGGTTGTGAGCAGTGAATGCCAATAGGCGAGCTATTCTTCCCCCAACCCTCTTGATGCTTCTTAATTCTATTTCCTGCGTTATTCATTCTTCAAAAAAAGTTTATCATCCTGCGACATGATTGTAAGAATTTTTTGGTTCGTCTTTCTGTTTTCCTAACAAGTATCTCTGATTATTTTGTCATCCAAAAGAATCGCCATTTCCTTGGGAAACTTTTCTTCGAACGCTTTGGTGAACAATTCAGTATTTCTCTATTTATTTTTTTTATTATTATTTATTTTTTATGTTATTTGGTACACAGATGCTTGCGAAACATAGAATGATTTCAAAAAATGATTTATTTAACATTATAAAAATATAAATATAGTAATAAAAAACAAAATTAAACTACATATCCTCATAATATAGTACAACTTAACTCGAAAGACACAATTAAACAATGTGATATTAATGTCCTGGATTCATGCCAGTAACAATTTGAGCCATTAAGACCATCGAGATTCCCCTTCTTTTCGTCGCTAAATAATATGGTGACCCATTTGTCTGCGTAAGATCTGCACTTTTGATCTCAATCTATTCTGGCCTATTTATGGTTGGTTTTAGGCACGGTTTTCAACATATTTTCTTTAAAACAATGTTCTTGTGGTCTCTTAGGAGTCTATGTATTGTGTCTCAAGGACAGGTTCTTCCCAAATCCATACTCTCATCTTAAAAGAATTTAAAAATGGAAATAAATATAGGTCTACAGATGCGGTATCAAGAAAAAGGGCAGGAGGAATGGGACAGCGGTGAAACTAGACGGTACATATACCAACACTTACCATCGATTTCTGAGAATTTATTACAACATCACAGAAACATCTACTTTTTCGCTACAAATAATGGCCTCTTTCTTTCGTACCTACATCTTTTCGACAAATCCCTTTCTCCTTTATGTGTATGTGGACATCGTGGAACATCATTACATCATTTGATGAACTGCAGTCTAACGTCAACATATCATATTAGAAAGCCTACTACAATTCCCTTTTCCAATTGGTTCCAATACGTGATAACGCGAACCAAAGCATATAGTATTAGCTGTAATGCTTCTTAGAGGAAGTGGTTTATTGTTGGGAACGATTGGTTGGTTGAAACCAGCAGTTAATAGGTACAAACCAATCCAGAATTAGATAATGTTTTCGTAAGTTGCCTATTTTTTTGAAAATGTGTTTTTTTAACAAACTAAATTTAAAGTTGTATCTTTTTAATGAATAATGCAGATGAAACCATTAGAATTTTTACACTATGTTTCATATCAATCAAATTTTGAATGTATAGTTTTACATAATTACATATATTTCTCCTTTCATTTTTAGTATCATATTTTAGTGTGTGGCCAAAATTTTCAAACAAACTGTACTCTCGCTGAAAATTTAAATAAAATATGTTATACTTACTTTTAATCTTCTCAGCGCCGTGAACTGATATATCCGCTGACTATGCTGCAGGTTTCATTGCAATAGAAACATTATTTAAATTAATATTATTCTACTGATATGATGCAGTTTTATAACTGTGAGTAATGATTAATATTCTCATGGAGCATATTCATATACGTAATTAAGTTTTTTATATCATGTTTGAAAAATCCTCTTTTTTTAGCATTTAAAAAAAATCAGACAAAACGACATGATTCAGAGAAAACGACGTTTATTTTTACTCTTTTCCTCGGTGGTCAGAGGGTTAAAGCAAATTCATTTTCTTTAGTCACTTTGTTTTACAAAAATATAACAAAATTAATCAACATTACCCACAAACATTATAGAATTTTGAATATATCATGGAATTAAAATTATTTTTTAAGACAATTTCAAATATAATAAAAGTCATCATAAAATCTATAAAACATTTACGGACTTAAAATGGGTAAATAAATATTATTAAATTTATTTCTATCAACTCCTCAAGTTGTTTCTAACTAAATATAACGTAAAGAATAAACATGCTTTTGTAACAATACATGCTTTAATATATTATTACTAGCAGACTACGCCCGCTGCGCTGGTCTTTTTCTCCAAAAGAACCTTGAATCAAACGAAATATATCGGTGAATTTAACCTTGTATTTTAAAGTAATCTGTATCTTTACCTGGAATATCCTAAAATAACCTAAAAACGGATACTTATTTCACTAAGTTGTGTTTTTTTAATACGGTTTATTATTACGTTTACAATTTATTACTTACTGTTTTCCATTGATTTATATGTTTTATAGCTACATTTTTTAATAACGTGAATTAACCTATATTATGCACAACTAAAAAGAAATGGCGCATCTAGTATTTGTTGAAAAAATAAATAAAAATCATGCACTCATGACATCATAATTCACTTTTATATTTTAACAGAATAATACGGCTACTACAATTTGTGACTCGTGCTGACACATTGCTGTTGTTATTATTTTTTTACGCGTAAAGTTTTCGCTATATGGTACTCCATTGTGAAATTTGGTAATTTATGAAATTCAATATTTGAAAAAGTGCATAATCAGTGGATTTGAAATTTATATCAAGAAAAATACAATTTTTTACCTTTCTAACGCAGTCTCTCTAACAATTTTCTGACAAATACTTTTCGAGCAATTAATTTTTTCAGTAACTTCAAACGTTTCGTTTTCCGAGATTAATCTGTGGCAACGATTATCGAAAATCCCAGTCGTCAGCAACACATACCGTTTTATTAAAGAGGATTGCGTTTGTTATTGATACAATTTTGTGGACTTGTCAAAATATTTAAAATAAGAAAGTGAATTCGTACATCAGCATCAATTGTGTAACACTTTCCCCCACTAACAGAATATTATTAATAAATTTGATTTTTTTCATACAATTGAATAAGATATCTAAATAAATATATTAAATAAAAAACATTGCAACTGATTTTTCCAAACATGCCATAATGCAAAGGAATTATTTTATGTGCCTCTATAAAATAAATAAATAAATAAATAAATAAATAAAATAAAATCTATAAATAGTGAACTTCATTAACATATAAAAATTATATGTACACAGACAGACAGACGGACGAACCGAATTTATAAACACTTTTAAACTACGTTGAAAAGTGATAAAAATGAAATCGCTATACATAAATGATAAACTTTTATTCCGAAATTTACTTAGCAAAATATAGGAATTGTGACTTTTGCATCGAAATAAATGAAACATTTCACTTTTATTAAAAAATGTATGCTAGTAAAACTGGGAGCAGTTTTTTCAGCTACTCTTTCTTACGTTCCGTGTGTAAAACTCGGATGTGCCGACTCGGTGTGTCCGGATGTGCCAATCTCTAAACTTTCTTCTATCTCGTTCACACAGGTTTCGCTTACACTTAAAATGAATCAGCACCAATTTATATCAAGGTCTAACTGATTAAATTCCGTGCATTAGTTCTTGAGATATGACTATCGCTAAAATTGTGTAATTCCTGAAAAATGCAGCATAGCAGTTCCACCTCTTGGGAGATTTACACCAAAACCTAATCAACAACAACTTATGTCAACGCCTAACTGAATCTGAAGTTTGATAAAAATCCGTGCATTAGTTCTTGAGATATAGTTATCGTAAAAGTCATGAAAAAATACAATAGCAGTGCCACCTGTTGGGATATCTACACCAAAACGTAATCAGCATTTATTTATGTCAAGTTCTAACAGAATCTGAAGTTTGTTCAAATTCTGTGCATTAGTTCTTTGAGATATACCTTTCGGGAAAATCATGAAAAAAGTAGCATAGCAGCACCGCCTGTCGGGCTATCTACACCAAAACGTAATCAGCAGCTATTTATATCATGGTCTAACCGAATCTGAAGTTTGATTAAAATCAGTGCATTAATTCTTTAGAAGTTTCTATTGCGAAAATACAGCATGGCAGCGCCACCTGTTGGGCAATTTACACCAAAAACTAATCAGCACCCATTTATATCAGGGACTAACTGAATCTAAAGTTTTATTAAATTCCGTGCTATAGTTCTTGGAGATAGAGCGCCCACAAAATTTTTGTCGCATATGGACAGATAGACAGAGTCACAGACATTTTCTGAAAGCATTCAAATCGTGTTCAGGGCCTTCTAAAATGTATAAGTCTGTCGAAAACCGTAAGTTGAAAATTTTCATGAATCCAGTACTTTCTTCTTGTAAAGATAAAATAAAGTATAAATAGTATTGATTCTAGCCGTTTTTGGAATATGCAATAATGTCAGTCGTTTATCTTCTAAAATGACGAGAAGTTCTCAACAGGCGAATCGAAAGTAAATTGGTTTCAAACAAAGTTTTATTTATGTTAAAATAAGAAGGATCGACAAGAAATAAATTTAAAAAGAATTGCGTTTCTAAACTTGTTTTGACTTTCAAATGTAGCTCACCATTTTATTGGTTCATTTATCATATTAAAAAAAAAAAACAATTAATACACGAACTAAATGGAATAGTCTGTTTTGGTACGTAGTAGATAGTTTTTAACAGAAAATAAAAATATATTTTAGAAGTTTTAGATAATATAACACATTATATATATATATATGGCGTAGGCTGGTAATTTGTGATTTTTTTAATGAACGGAAAAATAATTGTATATCTCCGTTACATATTACAACTAATTTACTCTATTGCATCTTTTCTTGTGTAGGTGATAAATATATTATGTATTCAAAAATAAATTTTTTCTCTCTGAAAATTTCTCTGTATGCGAATTAAATAAAAATTTTGTTTCAAAATTTTATTTGAACTATTGCAACAATTGTTTTTTGTATTTCCCTTTACAATAAAATCATGTTCAGTAATGGTCAAGCTGTCGAAGCATTTGTCACCTAATAAAAATATTCAGACGAATGGGGGTTATTATCTTATTAATTTCAGTTGTTATATGTGACAGCGCATACTGTTGTTTGTCATTATTTTTAGTACTAACTAGAAAAAGTAATGAACATTATGTTTTGTTCTTGATTTAAAATGTAAACATCATTTATCAGGTAACACCATTTTGAATCCCGCAATTTCTGAAATCATCGCAATGCTGTGAAACCCACAATAGCCAAGGATAGCTGGAAGGATTTTCCTTCCCCTTAAATGGTGCGTATGCTGTAAAGAGTGTGGTCTCTTTCAGTAATGGATGGGGTAATGTATTCGCATTTATGGACAGTACAAAAAGAAGAAATTTATTTCTTTTCAGTAACTGGAGCAATGATAAACAGAGTGTGTCACCTGTCGAAATTTGAATAAATGGAGAAGGCAGTAGGGTCATATCCAGTACTTACCGAGTTAAAAATTTGGAAATGAAAAGACCTCATGTTGGTCTATTTTGTTGGTATTCTAAGGTCATTCAGTTTTTCAAGTTTGGGATTTAAAGAGTTAAGAAAAGCAAATTTCAAATTCATACACCTGTTTCTTTTTTTTCTACATACTTGTTTCAAGTTTCTTTAATTAGTCTAAATAGAAAGAAACAATGAAACAATATATTTTGTGTTTGTATCGAACGTAGAAGTATTCTCTGTTACAAAATTATAAAGAAAATTTCGCCCCAACTCTTTTTGAAATAAATAGTACCAAATAATTTGAAAACTAATCCACCATCAATATAAATATTAAAAGAGGTGAAATATTAACAATGGATAATAATATACAAATGTTTGGTTTAAAGTTTTTTACCGAATTTGTTTTACGTTAAAAGACTTAAATGTACTAAATAAAAAAAATTAATACTTTCAAAAATATGCATCTGTCTTTCTTTTTTGAATTAACCGTTTAAAACGGTATGTCATAATCTGTTAATTAAGAATTTCAGCTGAGATAGTGAATCATTTTGACTGAAAGCTTTCTTGAGAAGGCAGATTATTTTCATAATACGCTTGTAGTATACATTGCACAATAAGCTAATAACAGTATTTTAAATCCATAATAAAAACAAAAGCATATATAGGAAAGACATTAATATCACGTTTAAGAAAGAAGAGTGAACATTTCGAAATACTATTATTAAAATATATATGTGATAAAGTGACATATTGGAGCTTAAAAAGGCAGTTTAGTGTTATCTGTTTTAGGTCGGGTTTCTATGTATTGACACACAGGTATAAGGACCGATGGCTGTATCACTCAGCTATTACGAAGAAAATGTGTATACTCCAGAAGTAAGCAGTCAAATGTTGAAAACAAAGCTTTATTATACAATCAGGAACCAAGCAGGAGAAATGCTCTCGCAAGTCGTGATTAGAATGATTACTTCATCATCTCTATGTGGCAGTCGGAGTTTCAAATCTTACATTATGAGGTCTTAGAATTACTATGATGATATTATCGAAGAAAATATGTTGTTACCGGTACCGAAGATCTTATTAGGTACGGTATAAATATCACTGGGTTCGAACGTAACAGTCATCGTGGGAACTGGACATCTTGAAAAAGTTTCGATTAAACTTCGAACTCTCTAGACCCCCGAAAAAACAACTCTCACTCCTTTGTCTGTCTCTCGGATTTTACTGCGCTTGCGTGTTTATGTTAATCTCACGCAAAATGACAACCAAGTCACCTGACTTCCCTTTTCCAATCATAATCGCTTTAAGAGGGATCTTAATAACTGTTCCGGTGAAGTAAGCTGATTTTACTTCCGGAGCGTGAAAAACTCTTCCAGAACAATCTAATAGCCTCGAATCAGATACACGTCGTGTAAATAAACAATACGCTCTGATCTCGGAGTGCCGGCTAAAAATAGATTTTAGATTGTCAGACGATAATTTTAGCTTACGCTAGAGAAAATCAGAAAAGAAAAAGAAATGAACTTATTGATGCGGAATAAAAATAGAATATTAAAGCTTTGAATATTATAATAAAAAAATGATTTTAAATAAATAGGTTTTTTAGAACAGGATAATTTAGGAATTATGATATTTTAGCAATTAATTAAAGAATTTAGAGAGATTTGATGTACACGGGAAATAATAGTGAATTTTAATAAGGGGGAATTTTAATAAAAAATAAAAGGATTTTATCTAAGGAATATAAGTAGTTAGCGCCATTTTTAGATTTAAGCAATTTGGAACGAATACTATTAGGTGGATTAAGATCTTATACCATTACATATGGAGACTGATAGATTATTTTAAGAACAGGTTTTAATTTAATAAGACGGTATAATATATGAAATATTAAAAAAAAAAATTATATAGAATAATGTTAACGTTGGTGAAACAAAAATTTAAATTTTATAATATATATAATATAAATTTCGTTACAAATATACAAATACAGTTGATTACATTTTGCATTCGACAGAGTTGAATATAAATTCATAAATATTGATTCTATGTAATGATATAGAATCATGTTATATATTATCTTGTGATCAATTGTAAATAACTAAGATATTGCTTTATTTTTTAAACAAATATATAAATATTTTTTAATGTTATATCAATAAGTAGTGTAAAATGAAGCTTTTTTTGTTTCTGTTCCATTGTAGTAGCTGTACATAATTTGAAATTTTAACTGGGTAAATATTAAACCCCCATCATCATAAATATGCAAAATTGCATTTTTAGAAAGATTGCGGTTGTTGTTTAAAAATTATTACAGAATTATTACTTGATGTTTCAATTGTAAAACATAAATACCAATATTTCAGAAACAATTATTGTTAGGTTTCATTGGCCGAAATTAAATCTTATCAAATTAAATATTCCTATTCTAATTAATATTGTGTTTGACACATCTAAAATAGCTAGATAATATAATTTTTAAAAAGTACTTACAGCCTCTGCAAACAGCAAAATGTATCTTCTTTATTTCTTGTTTTTAAGAATTCGGCTAATTTTACACAAACATAGGAAGGTAAAATGCGTGGAACACGATTATAGAATATTCATTCAACACTGTTAAAAATTTGCAGCAAACTGTCATTTGAACGTTTTTGTAGAAAACGGTTACATAACCGTAATTTAATTATATTCTGACCATAATATAGCGAATAATATGGTCAGATTAGCGTTAAATTAAGGCTATGTGACCGTTTTTATAGAAAACGGTCAAATGACTGGACAGTTTGCTGCAAATTTTTAACAGTGAAAGTTTTTGTCCATATTGAATTTCATTGAGATTTTCGCCAAACTAATCAGCTGTAGCCAAGTTGGATTCATTTATAGTGATTAAATTTTTATTGCCATATTTTTGGTAATATATGTCAGTGTCGCTAAACGTGGCGCGAATTTGACGCTGGCGGTTATGAATATAAAGCTATAAGCATACGAGAGCTGGAAGAATTGTTACAACAGTGAATAAAAATTTGCGTGAAACTACGTTCACTAAAATTCCCAAATTAGGCCTCTTTATAAAAAATCTAGTATATGCCCCCGTCAGAACTGGCGGAAACGTGTTATTGTCAGTTTAGAACGTTAAGTCAGATTATTGACAAAATATTTCATTTAAACATGTGATATAAATTGAAATATTGCACGTGTTTTAATTGGATATCCAATATGGAGATTTTTGTAATATTGTCTTACTGTCTCTCATCTTGTGTTATGCACGATAATTCCAACAGCGGTAAGTCATCAAAACCACCCCAAAAATTGTGTTTGGAAAAGTCAACCTCCAGCGGAAGAAAACATGGTACTTCCCATGCTTTTAAATGTAATTTAAACATCAATTTTTGCTTAAAGTATAGACTGCGTAAAACTTTTTGAAAGGTTAATTTTAGGAACAAAAAAATCCATATTATTTCTCTATTAATGCTATTTTTCATTTCTATAATGGAGAAAAGGTGTTACTTTGAATCAAGGCTTTTCTTTTTTTTTAAAGCAGCTTAATCATCTGATTTCTTTTTAGAAATCTACTGAATTTTCTTTTGCGTATGTTGGCAGCTAAGTGTTGGTAAAGTAACCATAAATAATATGCTTAGTTTAAAAATAATGAAAGTAAAACATGCATAGGTTAAATAAGAAAATTTAAAATAAAACAAAAAACTGTTTCAAATTTTATTATAACTATTTTATTAATACACCAATTAATTTTTTAGCAGAGCTAAAATTACGCTGAAATATTTTTATGAAATATCACTTTCCTAATCAGCGTACAACCATTAGAGTGAAAAAATGCCCAGACCGGGGATCGATCCCGGATCCCTAGTATAGCGCACCAAGTGCTTTACCAATTAAGCTATCCTGACGACATCCAGTCTAGCATTCTCTCATCCTCATATGGGAAGGCTACAAACACGCAGCACAAGATAGAAAGTCAATCATGAGCACAACATCGTTGGCAGGCATGAGACAAATTAAACACAGTATCAGTGAATATTTGATACTGGGACTGATACGAAAACGCTGATTAGTAAAGTGATATTTCATTCTTTGTATTTCATTAAAAATTTACAGCGTAATTTCAGCTCTGCTGAAAAATTAATTGGTGTATAAATATTCACCGATATTGTGTTTAATTTGTCTCATGCCTGCCAACGATGTTGTGCTCATGATTGACTTTCCGTCTTGTGCTGCATGTTTGTAGCCTTGCCAAATGAAAGTGAGAGAATGCTAAACTGGATGTCGTCTGGATAGCTTAATTAGTAAAGCACTTGGTGCGCTATACCAAGGGATTCGGGATCGAACCCCGGTCTGGACGTTTTTTCACGCTAATATTTGTACACTGATTAGTAAAGTGATAATTCATTCTTCGTATTTCATTATTTTATTAATAATTAGAACTATTACCAATAAAAGCCGAAAAATAAAATTTAATTAACTATAATGATTAACACAGCTCATATCTGAATTTGATCCAGGCAAAAATTATGGCCACCCTTCAAAAAATTCTATTTAATAAAAAAGGCCTTTTTTCAAAATTTAATTTAATAAATATAAATCATTCTCAAAATTCTATTTCATAAAAACGATCCCGATGCAAAATTCAATGTTAGGAACAGGCTTTTAGAAACGTTGATACAACAGTGAAAGCAAATTTACGCGAAACCAGGTTCACTAAAACTCACAAATTAAACCCATTTATAAAATAAAAAATTACCCTATATTAATCTGTTACCTTGCTCCAAAATGTCAGCCACCCTAGAATTTCAAACTTCTATATCTCAACAAAACGTCGATGTTTAAGAACGGATTTTGTAAATTTTAATTAATAAATTAAATTTCATATATTTTAGTAATACATATTACATATTACATTTAGCAGTAAAATTGTTTCATGATTTGATCTCAGCTATAACAAATTTGTTAAATTTATTTTATTTTAATATGTTACATAGTTTTCATGTAAAAAAAAAAAAAGTACCAAAAATTTCATGGTTGTATATTCATTCATCTCTGTAGATAGTAATTAAAAATCATTTATCTGAACAAAAATAAAGTACATTTTATGTAGTAATAAACTGTAAAGTAAAATGTACTCTGCTAAATCTTTCATTAGGCTGAAGTTATATGTCTGCATCTCTTATTTCTCAATCGAAATAACTGGTTGCGAAAAAAAAAACTATTATTATTTTCTGTTCTTTCTTAACTCAGTATATTATTTTTAATTTACATCTAAAATTATAATTCTTTTGAACTACTTTAATTTTTTTTTCTAAAGCACATATCGCGCAGCTAGCTGCAATAGACATAAATTTTCATTCTGACTTATGTCTAGAAAACCACTGCTATGTATAGTAATTAATGATTTACTTTACAAATAGAGTTTTATTTTCTAAAAATTTTTACATATAGAAACTTCCGAATATACGATGTAAAGAAATAAAAGTTACTCAAACGCGTATTTTAAATATATTGCATTCAACAAAATATCATTACAGACCAGCCTCTCCTTGTTTCCAATTTAAATAAATAATGTCTATTTGTAAACAAGCTAATAACAAATTGTTTCATTTATCATTAAACAAATATTTCATGCATGTTTCTATATATTTGAGGAAATATGTAAACGTTAAGTGAAAATGTGCGATTTATTATACAGTATCGGAAAAGCAATTTGTAATGTAAACTTCAATATATCACATAAATGAATTACTGTTATCAAATACCAGAAAATACCAAGATAAAAAATACATTTCTTTCTATATCCTTTTCCTATTTGTTGTGTTTTGAATTTATGTGAATGTAAAAGTATTCAATTCAAAAAACTAAAATAATGCTTTAAAATTATTAGTATCTAAAAGGAAAAAAAAAAAAGCCCTAAATGATTAATGATATTTGGTTTCAAGTATGAATGAAAAACATTCACATTTGAACAATCGATACAAATAAATATTCATTTAATTAATAAATAAAAGTAGCAGACAGCCATTTATGTTAACATATTTTGTATGATATAAAAAAAATTTCAGTCTACGACATAATAGTAAATAATTACTTTAAATTGCAAACATTATCTTATTCATTCAAGTTTTACTTTAAGAAAGTATTCAAATGATTTAATTATTTTTTCTAGATTATTTTCATTGTAATGTGCGTAATTATAATATAGAAGGGTTTTTGTTAATAAATGAAAACTAAAGCATTTGTATAAAGTACGTAAAAAGTTAAAGTTATCATTTTAAAAAAATGCATTTTTAACTACGCAAGCATTCAAAATTTATAATAGTTAGTTTTTTTATTTAATAATATATACAAAAAAGGGTCTAGTTTTGACTGTAGGATAGTTTATGTAAATAAAACGACAACTTTATTATTAATATTAAGTAGCTTACAACATTTTACATTCATGATTAAGGAAAAATAATATTTTGAAAAGAAAAGGCAAATTGCAATTATGACATGAATCATTCCCTTTCATAAAACATTGTTGTCTTAATGATATCGATCAAAAGGTTGTGAATTTTTTTTTAAATGAGATGATAGAATTGCAGGAATATATAGTTATTACAAAAATAAAATAACGTAAATAATCGAATCAAAATAAAGAATTTCTTTCAATGTATTTGTGAAGTAAAGTCTATATGGTTTTACTACAACAAACGTTTATAATTAAATAATCGCATAAATACGAGTAAATATTGGTTTTTTATCTACAATAATTTTCTTAACTGTTATTTGATTATACTCAGACTTTTGCTATGCAAATAGAACATAATATTCAAATGTTTACTGCAATGAAAGACTGTTGATTTGTAAGACAGTAGAATTAGTGTAATATTTTAATGTCTCTTTAATATATATATATATATATATATATATATATATATATATAGATATATATTATTTTGTGACATATCATTTATAGTATATGTTTTATTCTGCTCGGCACTGCACTAGTTAAAGTATGTAAATTTAGTTTTTTTTTTTCTTTTTTTTTTTTAAAGATCGAAATGTTAATAATATTTAGCATGGAAATTTTTTTTTAAATTCAATTTGAAATTAACAATATAAAATTTTATCTCTGCGTCATAGAGGCTTACAGTGGAATTCATATATTCTGCATGGAAAAAAAAATATTATTTCCTTTCGAGAATTTCGAAATTTCGATGTAGAAAATTCTACATTTGATTTGGTTTTCTTACATATAGCAACATTTTATATTTTTTTAGTAAAACGTATAAATCTCAGTATCTTTATTGGAATTTTACTTGATTTTTCTCTTTTATATTACGCATTATGTTTCACAAATATAAATAAATAGATTAAAAAATATATATTTTGCGTTTGTTTTGATATTTAAAAAACAGATTTCTCAAAAGTTATCTGATTTTAAATATTAGTATTTAACTAATGCTACTTTTGTTTCAGTCCACTTCTAAAGACAACTTCATTTTACAAATTTTCATCATTTTTATGCTGTTAAATTTTTTTTTCAATTCGAAAAATAAAATCCTTGGATATTTCCTCATACATTATTCTGTTATTATAAATAGCATTGCATGTTTTTTTCAAATCTGAAGGACCAGAAATCTCTAAATAACATATACTTTTTTAAAAATTTATATAGGACGACAAAAAATTACGAATTCAAAATATCTTCGAATACTTTTTTGAAGTTTTGTGTGTCATAGAAAATTACATTATGTAGTATTGGTACATATTAAGTATTTATTTTGCACAAATGTTTCTTAAAGCATGGAATTGTGAAAATGAATAAATAAATATTGCTTTTAAGAATTTTCTTATGCGGAAAAAACGAAACATATATTTTTTAACAACTTTATTGAGTAGACATAAAATGTCCTATGTTTGTATGAAACGAAAATAATATTTAGTACATTCATACCTTCAAAATAATTTGATTCATACGTCTTATATTAAATTGTTTTCTAATTTTAACTTTTTTACTAGACATACTCTAAGAGCATGTACGTCTGCTCCAATCTGCATTCTCCATATTAAAATGGATTTGTGCCAAGTTTTATTTGTTATTTTACTTTTTATTAAAACCGCAACTACTGAAAAAGAAATAAATCTTCTTCAAAGAATAATTCTATGTGACTTTAAGCATACCAGCTGTCACAACGTCCACATATGTAATGTTAAACGCAAGACCAGTTTCATAATTTTCATTTGACTTAGCATTAAAACCTTGAATTTAAAATATCAGTTTCCTGGGATGTATATATTTTTAAATTAAGTAAAAAAGTTTTTGCAACATGTTTTCTTTAAAATTTTAACGCTACATTTAAGAAACTCATAAATAATTTTATACGTAAAAAATGAAAACTGCTAAGTTTTAGAAAAGTAACTCATGGTGAATGATGAAGCGTAAAGCGTAAGTCTTATAAAAATATGACTTTCGTTTTTGTTCACGATTATTTATTAATTTCATTATAATAGCTGCATTTGAACGTTTTACTTTGCTGTTTGTGCACTCACAGAAATACTTAATTCAATTGACGGAAATAGTCCTGGCAGCACCGTTTCCGGTATATTTCCGTTATTTGAAGAAAGTACGTTTATTTATTTTTTTTCTGTTACAGGAAGGAAGAATTCCGTTATTTTAAAAATGTAGGTTTGAAAAAATTGCATCTCACCTTGTGACTGTTAGGGAAGTATTGATTATTTCAAGAACATATTTTGGCTAACCTTGGGGTCGATCCAGGGAACCCAGCGCCTTACAGTCAGCGTCTTACTGACATTGCCAGCGGGCGCTTAGAAGAATGCGATTTTGAACCGATGATCCGAGTTTTCTTCAAATGGCGACTTGGGACTTAAATAATTTGAAGTTCAGAAACCTGGCAACTTTGAAGTTAATATCAGGGAAGATTCGTCGTTATGAGAAAAATGTTGGGGTTTTAACACTTTAGTATTAATACAGGATAAAAACATGAATTATATATATTCTTAATTTGATTGTTAGATGTAAAATATGAATGTTATAGTTTAAAATAAAATCAGGAAAAAATGTTTGTTTTTTTTAGTAAAATCGATTTTTTTAACTGTTATATATTTTATTAAATGTTTTCGCTTAGAATATATTTTCAGTGCCAGTGTTATTTTATAACTTTAGAAAACAAATGGCGAATAATTTTAAATGAATGAGAAAAATATTACTTTTTTTAATTCGAAAGCATAAATTTTGTTTTTTGTTTTTTTGAGTAAAATCGATTTTTTTCAATTAAATTAACTATTAAATATATGTTTTTTAATATTTTTGTTTATAATATATTTTATAACTTTAAAAATTAAATTGCAAAAATTTTTAAATGAATGGGAAAATTAATAGTTACCTTTTTTAATTCGAAAACACAATTTTTGTTTGTGTTTTATTGTTTTTCAATAAATTCAAAATTTTAATTTATTGTATTTTTAGTTTTTCATCTTTATTATAAATATTCTTTATTCGAACTTTAGTATTAATAGAGCCAATACGCAGGCGTGCAGGGAATAAACGAAATTTTTTCTCTCTCCTTCAGATTTTCCGGAAGAATTCACAGTTGGTTGGTTAATTTATGATGGCCGATTATCTACTCTTGGGATATAGGCCCTAGGGGGGAGTGTCCTTCGTGGGGATCATTGTAAGGGGTCCTAACCCGTATTTACGGCAAGATTAGAAGAAAACCACAGAAAACTCCTAACGGTTAGGTCAACGAGCGCGACAGGGTTTTGAACACAGCATCTCCCATCTACCAGCTTTCAGAGCAGACACTCTCAGCCACTGGTGGGGCGGAAGAATTCACGGACAAAGTATGTTTTTAAGGAGTACGGAAATTATTTGTTGAAAAATGAGGAATAATTTAGTGTATAAAGATCAGTTTTTCTCACAGTGTGTCACATGCTGACATTGGTGAGGATGTATGGTGAATGTATTGACGAATCAATTGCATCAAAGGTATGTTTACATAATATATAACACAGAAAAAATCAATTATAAATTCTCCCCAGTGCTAGATAAAATTTTCAAATTGGTATGGTATCCGAGTTTGATCTTGGGGTACATTGTGATATTTCAGAGTAAATCAGTTTGGTTAGCAAAATGCTTCTAATATTTTGTTCAAGAACAATTTAGAAACAATAGTTCTGTACATACACTAGTGAGTCATTAATCACGCACTAATGCGTGTACATGTCCACAAAACATTTTTTAAAGTATCCACGAAGTATTTATAAGTTTATAGATGTATATCATTTTGTAATTTAAAGAAATATTTTACTAAACATTTATTTTGGAGTGACTGAATCAAATCATAATCATTCTATACAGATATTTCTTTAAAGAAGGTATCTTCTGAACATAATATTGAAAGTCACATTCGTTCAAGAAAAGAGCTGTTTTTTACACTGAAAAACGACATTTTCAAAACTGAACAAAACAAACTCAAATCTGAGCATTTCGCATAGTCAAAATGGCTCCGAATCAAAATTACTCAAGTTTGAAACATGTATATACTCATTTCTGAAAAATTATTCAAAAACTATTTGAGTATGTCCATGTTTCAAAATTGAGTATGAACTGACGTCTATGTGCTCATTTTTGAGTATGTCCATGTTTCAAAAATGATCTTGAACTGATTCTAATCATTTTTCAGTATGTCCATGTTTCAGAAATGAGTATGAAATGACGTCTATGTGCTCAGTTTTGAGTATGACAATGTTTCAATATTCTGAGTAATTCTGGTATTTTAGAAGATTACTCAGTTCTGATTTACTCAGATTTGAAAGTGTCATTTTTCTCAGTGTTTATATTCTTTCTTTCTGTCTTTTTATTCTCAAGAATTGCGAAGAAATTTACTTCTTTGACGGTTTTTGAAACAGTATAGATATATCCATCGTTATATGTGTACTTTATTATTTTAACTTATGTATTCTCACCCATTGGGGGAGCAGAAAAATAAGTTGTTGATAGTTAGTGTAAACAATTCTCACTATTCATGCATAAATATATATAGGTGAAAATGTGCGTGTGAAAGCAAATGAAAAGTTGCATAACCCTTACATAAAAAAAATATTTTTTCAACACAATGTGAAAATTTAATTTATCGATGTGAGTAGCGACGTGGTGGTTAAATGTAATTGTACGATTCACTTCTTCTCGTACTTGTGTCAATAATACATTTGTGTTTAAATTCTAAAAAATCTCCTGTTATTTTCTCTGTATTTCGTTGCTATATATGTAGTGTGTATGTTAGTATCTTTTGGATGATTTGTGTTGTTCGACACATTATGAGTGAAGCCCATTTAATGATATTAATACTTCTGTTCTTTAAGTTACAGACTTGCACTGTAGCAGCAACACTGAATTAGGTGTTTATAAAACAACAAGTTAATAGCCGAAGAAATCGCTAAAAATTTCGTTATATACAGCAGTTTTTCTTATTCTGATAATTTCAGCTGTTTTAAGCGCTTGTTTCGATTACATGTCTGTTTCATTGGTGTTTTATTTATGCTATTTTATTGATTGCTTAAAGAAGTTTTAATTTCGCTATGGAGTATTAGCGGGAAACAAATTCTGAACAATTTATGTTGTTTAAAGTTTAAACGGATTAATATTTTGTAATCGTCTGCAAGCGATATATATTTTTAAAAAATCATGCTTGAAATTTAATTTAAATGCTATAATAAATCAGTCAATTAAGATACAGTTTTCAAACAAATTGCATTTGAAAGTCTATTTGTTTCCTATTTAACGATGTAATAATAAAAAATGTGCGATGTTTAGAAATAAAAAAAAAATTAAAAAAAAACAGTAGCAAAAATCGCAAAACCGAAATTTCATCGTTAAGTGTTGCCATTCGCAAAATGACGTCAGCGTTACGCACGGACTCTTTTGTCCTTTATATTATAGATAGATAGCTGGAATGTGTAACTGAAAATGTACATACACGTTAGAAAAATAAATTAGTGTGCATTTTGCAATGTAGAAGATGAAATATTCATGTTTTTCGGGTGCTTTAAAATTGAGTATTATAAGATTTACTATTGCTGTATAACCTGGTATTTTGCATTGTTGACAAATGCTTTATTTTAAAAAATTGTTATAAAAGTGGTTGTTTAAAAATAATTAGGTTTAGAAAATATAAAACAAATCTTGGTATAATCTAACAAATCTTGGTATAAGATACACAGCTTTTTTAATGCATCGCTCCAATAAAATTGATCCCAACAATTGATAGGGTTAGAATGACAGTGGAGTAAGTCAAAAATTTGAAATATATAGATAACCATATTTTCTCTGAACGTACATTAATTTATATTCAGTGTGACAGTTAAATAAGTCATAGTTCACTTAGGGAGTCGCTAGAGGAAAAAAGAAGTTGGACCACTTAATGCAACGGGCGATACGACAAGATTCACAAAACACTTCATTATCTCAAATTACGAAATATTGAATTGTGTTTACTCTACTGTCATTCTAATCTCCTCAATTATTACCTTATACTACTTTTTGGTGCTTTTAATGCAGTAATTTGTCCATTTTTTATGCAGAATGTTTTGTTCACATAACTGCGCTTCAGAGGCTGTCAATTAAGTGTGTTGGTGACGTCATTACTTGAAGTTATGTGTCTGTTACAGAAATGAATTGATTCACTTACCAGTTAAATTTTTTTCTGCCGCAAAATAATTAAGACATACAACGGTCTATAATCTCGAGCCTACTGTAAAACAATGCGCGAAACTACAACAGGTAAGAGAATGGTAGGGTGTATAAATTAACGGGGTAGCTAGCGATTCTATATATTATTTCTGTTGCCAACATCCCTTTTCCTAAGCAAATGCAAAACGCAGAACAATAAATGAGATACCATAAGAAAGAAAATTGAAGGAGCTTCTGACTTACTACATTCACATTTCGTTAAAACATATATTGCTTAAAAATTGCAAGTAATTAAAAATTAAATCGACATTGTTTTCATAAATAAAATTAAATGTTTTCTTTAAATGAGTGTTGCCAGAAAAATAAAATACCGCAACAATGATTATAAAAAAAATTTCAATAAAGATAAATTGGGACATAGTTATTTCACGGGTGTATTTTATATTTATGATTAAAAAGCAAAATATAAATTCAAATGCTCAATTTATTTTTCTTTATCCCATGTTTTTTTCCGAAACAGATGACGTCACCATCTAACGCTTTTATTATACGATTGATATATATATATATTTTGTGTTTGATATCTTCGGTCAGTTTTTACTGTAACTTTGATGGAAGAAATGAGATGATATTCTGCTTTGACTAATGTTGTTTGCAGATACTTTCAGTCCTTAATTTTCTTTAGAAGTTTAAACCTGCATCTAAAAAATATTAGATATTGCTAAAAAATATTAGACTGCAGTGTGAAATCTTCGCACGAGTCGACTGGTTTTGTATATATGCGATACGATATATGATGCTTCCGCTCATATATACACAAATTATGTTGTTCATTGTTGTAGAATGTAACTATTAGAATACGAATAAGTCATTACTTGTCACTTAAAGTGGTGTATTAGATACACATGGATATTCCCGCAACTGAATCTATTTTTTACACTATAATTTAAGACTATTCGGAAGTGCCAATTCCAAAACTTTCTTCTATCTCAATCATGTTAATACTTCAATATTGGCTATCACTTCGCCAATAAATCAATATATTTCGTCAAGCTTGGCGAGAATTTGACGTTGGCAAATATAAATGTATAGTGTTAAGCATATAAGAGTTGGAACAATGGTTACAACAATGAAAGAAAATTTGCCGAAACTATGTTGAATAAAACTCATAAGTTAAACCCGTTTATGGAAGAATTCTGCTGTCTTGTTGGAAAATATCAGCCATCCTAAAATTTCAAACTTCTATATCTCAGCTATTTTTTAATATAGTGGCAAAACAAAAATTGCTCCGGAATCTCTGGATCAAGGTCTAACATTTAACGGAAGAATTATTTTATATATAATCTTATTATATATCTAATTTTTTGTCTACCTTTTTGAATTTGCAATATTTAAATGGCTATTAGAGCACCCCCTTCCAGTGAAATTTCTCCAAATTCAACTGGGACCTGCATGCCATACTCAAAAACATATACAAAAAATTTGGTACAATTCTCTGCATAACTTCATACACTTTTCGGTGATACAACAAGGAAAATGGAAGAAAAGACGCTATCTCAGCATCCACTTTTGTCGGAATATCCCCAAATTCAAGTGGGTCTTGCTGGCCATTAGGCAAGCACATAAAAAAAAATGGTTCAATTCTCTGCACAACTTCATTCACTTTTCGATGATACAATGAGGACGGACAGACGAACAGAAAGACATTTTGGAAAAACATGCTTTCGGAATCTCTGACCCTTAAATCCGTCAAAAACCGGAAGTCGAAAAAAAAATTCGATTACAATACGTTTTTCTATTATAGATAGAAGAAAGTAAAAAAAGTTCAAGACAATGCTATTTGTTTTTCTAATTTTGAATATATTGCTTTTTATCTTTAATTACACACTGCAACCTCTTCTTAACAATATTTTTCAGTTTATTGTTTTTATAAACAATTGCATTGTAAATACACACAATTATATTTGTATTTTTCAGACACGTATAATTTTTTTATCCATCATATAAGTAAATGAATAATGAAAATGCTACATCACTAAAATGTGACGTAAAATAGCTTTTAAAAAAGACCGATTTATTAAAAAAAAATTATTGAAATTTTCTGTTCCTTAACCACTGAAATAGAAAAAAAATGTATGTCAAACATGATTAATGAATTTAATAATTTTAAATTTGCTAAATTCTCCTGAGAGTACAAACTAGCGCATAATACATGGCAAATAATCATGCTTCCGAATATGTTACGGTTTCTAAATGTCTAATTAATGCTCCAATTGGAAGATAAATGTGTTAGAGTGAAATAAATGGCTAAATGTTATTCAAATATATGTAACGTGTACTGGTACTTTGGGACAACTAAGCAAGTTAAACATTAACGAAGTGAGTAGAAACAAGGTATAATTTTACACATGGGAAGCTAATAAATTTGCACTGATATTCGCAAAAGCTTGTAACTGAAGTTAATATTTAAGAATATTCGTTTAGTAGTAGATACGCAGAAAGTCTCAACAGTGCATATGTAGTACTATTATTTTAATTTAAAATTTTGGGAAAGAAAATTACTGTTCTACAATGTAATTTATAAAAAAAAAATGGTTATAAGCCACTCTTTAAAAAATATTCCGCCTTAAATATAATAAGAGTATTTTCTAACTAATGCTTTTACAGTCTTTATCATTTTTCTTCGTGCACACATGGCTGAATTTTAACTTTATTAAGTGTATGTCCTTATGAAACAAAAAGCAACTCTTATGGGCTGCAAATCAAAAACATAATTTCTATAAATAAATCTCGGCCAACAATCACAGGTAGAATTCGAAGACGCAGACCGTGGGGCGCCTGTTTATTGGGAATTGCAGAAGAAATGACATTTTTGCAGTGATGCGGAAGTTGGGACCGCCTACTTCGAAATCTACCTGTGTCTGTAGAAGAAGACAGATTTTTTTTTTTAATGTAAGTGTTGGTCCTATAAAAAACTTGTCAATATAAAAGTTGTAGATAATATTAAGAAGATTTATATTAAACTAGCTGTTACCCGTGACTTCGTTCACGCAACAATAAAAGAAGAAAAAATACATTAATTAAGCAAAATATTTCACTCCCAATAATTAAAAAAGTTAATAATTAACTAACTATTTATCACATTTCATAGGAGACAATACGGTATTTTTTGTTATAGGGAGGACCTTGACATAACTGAGTCTTAAAAAAAGTGAAATTTTGTGCCAAATAATCGTGAAAATGAAATTGTAACCAATGCAAAAAGGAGGGCCAAATAAAATCGTGGAAATAGACGAATTGGGTAAAAACACATGTAAATTTTACCTGATAAACAATTTTACTTTTAACGCCTTTGTGAAACGTTTTAACATCCATCCTTCAAAAAAACATTAAATGGAAATAGTATATGGTTTTTCTTTAAATTCAATTCTGTCTCCTTTGTTTAATGTATAGCTGAAACAAATCTTGTTTTCGAAATGACAGTATGTTGACAGGCAATTTTTGTTCTCAAGAATAAATTGATTCATAAAGTTTGAATATGTGAAAATATTTTTTTTATTTTTCGGATAATTTACTGAAATCAAGATTTTGTTTTCACCATCTATTCAAAGTGAAATTAAATTCTGTTTTTCAGTTTTAATGAGAAAATGGTGTAAAAAATATACTGATCTGTTTTATTTCTCCTTTTTTATACACAAATATAGAGTAATTTACTTTCCGTTTTTAGAAAAACTTCGTTAAAATTTACAAAACAAATCTTGGCATCTAATTTAATTTTTTTAATTCTGAGAGTTTGTTTGACATCCTCGGATCAATGACAACCGATATTAAGTAAATCGCGTTGCGTTCGATAGTCTAAGAGTAGTTGCGAAATACAAACACACGGTCAGATTTTAATATAATAGATTCGTGTTCATTTTCCTTTTCTGAAAATTATGATGTGATTTTTAGCAGAAAACTCTCATCTGTATATAACGGATACTAATGCAAAATAATCAGTATAGATAAAAAAAAACATTTAAATTTTTCGTTATAAAAATGGCGTGAAACCCATCTACTTTCTATACTTACTGATCCTTGTATCATTAATGTGAGGAATTGATTCACACTCATTTTAAAACATAATATTGGAAAATTCCCGTTTTATTTCAAATATGACGTCTCTTTTTGCCAGAGAAATCCTTTTTAATGACATAATTCTTGTTAATTTTCTTTTCCAGGCAATTAATTTCAATACTGGCATAGGGGAAATTATGTTACTTTAACGAAATAATATTAAATCTTTAGGTTTTATGAACAAAAATGGAACTATTAACATTCCTCATTTTTTTTTAGGTAATCGAGTTATTTCTTTTAGTTTAAAAAATGAAATAACTATTTCCGGCTATCCATGACATCATTTTCGACATGGATAAATTTGCGGAGCACATTATTGAATTTTGCTAACCATTTTCTTTTCAAACTTCTATTTACTTTTTTAAAATTTAAATAAAAAATACGGTATAGTTATATTAGCCATGTGCATGTTACCATACAAAAGGAAAAAAAAAAGGAAGAAAGAAAGAAAGAAAAAAACCAAGATCATTTTTTTTCACCGTCAAAGCATACCCGCTTTAGTTTCGATTTATGATGTCATATTCGCCCGTTTCCTATGGTTACGCATACTGAAACCTTGTAATATTATCAAAAAATAAGAAAAGTACGTTTTATTTCTAAGAATATTAATTCTAATAATATTCTAATTATATTCTAATAATTCCTCCATTTTCTAATAATATTAATTCTAATTAATCTTTTTAAGTCTTTAATATTTTTATTTCATTTTCATTTTTCACGTGATTTTTTTTCAATTGAAACTAAATTCTTGAATAAAAATTATTATTCCAGGTTTTGATTTAGTTTGGCAACGATAAAGTATTAGCAACGGTAAAGTAAATTTAACCATTTTAAAATATTATACGAAAAAATTTCCATTTATTCTCTATGAAAATAACGAATTTTTGAATTATTAAGAAAAATATTTGATTAAAAAAAACCTGTCTATGTTCATTTGAGGATTATAATCAACCTATATGCAAAAATACAGGATCATTAAATGCTCCATTTTGACGCTGGCTTTAGCCTAACATTTGCACACAATAGGGTTTATAATATTATTAAGATTTAAGTGGATTTGATATCTTGTGAATGGACAAAGTTGTGAATTTTTTTCTTCTTAAACCCCAATTAGAACCCCTCCCCCCCCCCCAAATTGAGGTCATTTTAAATTATATCAAACACCTGTCATACATAAATTTTTGACCCTTTTCCCATAAGTAATAATAACTTTAAACGGATTCGATACGTATCATAATTAAGGAGTTATGGGTATTTTTTCTATTTTCAGAAAAAGCCCCCATTTCCCACCCTCTTGGTTTTTATTTTGCCCGATAACGAACTTGACCGAGATTTTACGCCCCTTGATTTTATGTATCAGTTTGGAAGAGATTTGTGCAGAATTATTGCAGTTATCGTGTCAATAAAAAGTGATGTAGATAGATAGATAGATAAAATTTTGAAGGGGTGGTGGTTTTGGGTTCTGGGAGTCCTGATCGGCGTAGTTCTGCAAAATTTTCCCAGAAATTCCAACCTAGGGAAGAATGTAATAAGTAGAATTTCTTACGAAATCGACCTAATATATATATATTTATATTGTACATGATCATTGTCTTTAAAAACAATAAAAATAAATAACACTTTTTCGAGACAATTTCAAACAATTGTGTTTATTACAGGTATTTCATAAAGAATTTAGAATAAATTAAATAAATATATTTAATTAAACCGTATTTTTTTTAAATATTATATTCGCATATAAATACAAACAATTGTATTTGTATTTCTTAGACGCATATAATTTTTGTTTTATTCATCATGTAAATCCTTCTATATTTAAAAAAAAATTAATCTGGCACTGAACCAAAAACGAAATGGACCAATCAAATTTTGCGTAGATATTCCGGGTTAGTCTCATCGCTTTTTTATTAGGGACTTTTTTGAGGAGCGTTTATTTTTTTTCTAGACATCCTACGGATTCGAAAATCATACCACCAGACGCGAAATATAACAAGCTTTCAGAAATTCAAAAAAATATCACGGTCGGACAATAAAAACTCAAAAAATCCTTAAAAATCGAGTAAAAAATCTTTTATTGAAAAAATCATTTTTTTATATTGTTGCCAAAAAAACGCAAATGATTATATTTTATCTCAAATAAAAAATTTATTTGCGCGAGACTATTAAAAACAATAGTGAAAGTTTAAAATGTGTGATCATTTCGTGCAAAAATTTTACTTGAGGAACTCGGCAACTTCCTCTATCGCAACTTCGTCTACGTAGTAAATATAAATCCACTAAAAAATGCACTATCTATTCATTTAAAAAAATTAAATTCGAAATAAAATATTTTTTTTATTCCATTAAGCCAAAAACGTTCTTTGAATCTTGTGAAAGCAGAATTGGGTAATATTCAAAAATTTCTATGAAACACAGCAGATAAAATTCGACAAAACAAGCAGTATGTACGTAAAAGTATAAGTCAAAAGAAATATTCTGTTTAAAACTAAATTAACCTATTTTGATTTCAAAATAAGTTTTAAAATATTGAAACGTCTTGATGCATTTATCAATCATAAGCATTGAAACAGCAAGAAATTTGAAAGTATGATTTATTTAAAGATATTTATTTCGTTAATGGAACCAAGAAATATTTGTTTTAATAAATGTATCTAAAAACTAAAAATGTAAATAAAACTAATACTCTAAATACATTTAAGTGCGCTTTATAATTTTGTAATTCGAACTATTTCTGTTTATATTTTTTATAACTTTATAAATAAACTAGCTGGAGTATCCGGCGTTGTCCGGGATTTTGAGAATCTTTGTGTAAAAAAATCAATTTAAACATTAAACATGCGGTACATAGAACTTTAAAATGTTAAAACAAGTCTATATTTCCATAATCGGGTTTCATCGTGATTCAGTACGTTCGTCAAAACCCATATGACTGTATAGTCATCTGCTGACGTCACATCTACTTGCTTTCTTTATTACTCATATTGATACTCTCGTTGTCTGATTCTCAAATATTTGAAAGTCCGTTAACCTTTCATATCTGTTAAAAATCCTATTTTCTAAACGTTTAACAATCCGTTAAACTTTCAATATGACGTCATATTAATTTTCTTTTTAATTCTCTAATGACATCATATTAATTTGCTTTCTATACTTACACATACTCATACATTTGAAATGTTTGAAAATTTCCATTATATTACCAATATGACGTCATATTAATCTTTATTTCAATTGTTGAAACTTTTTATTTCATTTTCATTTCCCTTTCAATAGAAATTTTTCAATAGAAAATTAATTATTGTAGTAATAATTTTATTGTGTATTTTTAATTGTTGGCAATCTTTATCTATATTTTGCTATAACGTAAAATGTTTAAATCTTATAAGAAGAGGCTGTTAGATTTTTGGCATTCATTAATTAAAAATTAACTATACATTATTTCGATTCCGGATTACTTTAGTTGCCTCGGCCGTGTTTTAATACACCTATACGTAACAGTTCACAATTCTGGCTTCCAAACTTTTTATTTGTATAGAGGTGCAGGCAGACAGACAAATTTTCATTTTTATATATTAGAGTTTATTAAACATCAAATACGAAAAAAAATATGTACCATAAAAAAAATCATACATCATTTGATGGCCTCATTAACACCTAATAAGGTCTAGAATGCACCTTGAAATATTTTATTTCCTTGTGATCTTAATACTAAGATGGCTTAAATTTATATAAAAAATTAAAAGATTTCTCTTTGACGGAAAGACTAATGTTATAATTAAATAAAAAAATTTTTAAGAGAACGCTTTTGATCCTTGCTTCCTATTCATTGTCTGTATTTTAACATTTTAGTTTTTATTATAAGATGATGCCTTTAAAGGTTCTTTTTCTTCATTTTTATCGATCTTATTTACTTTCCTTTGTTCTCTTTGTCACTTATCCGAGAGTCTGTTTTTTTTTTTTTTTCGTTTTTAATAAAGGTGCTCATTAGAGAGAAAAAAATTATAACAACTATATTTCAGACCTTTGTAAAATAAAACCCGTCCTAATACCGAACAACATAATTTAGAATTAATAAACACATGGTGAAAAAAACAAGTTCTATGAAAATTTAATGATCGTATTTTCTAAATTACGATTATTGGATTACTATAAATAATATTATGCTAGAAATGTTATTTAAGTTAATCTGTGATTTTAAATATAATTTTTCTTTGTAAATTTTATGTAATTAATTGTATTTAGTTATTTTGTTTTTATATTAATAGTTTTTACGTTAAAAAGATTTGATTTACATGAGTAATTTTAACATTTTTGAGGGAAAATAATCACTTTCTGATATTGCATTTTTTTTTCAATCTATTTTTTTTTTTTTTTTTACACTTCTAGTTTGAAAATATTTTCCAAAAACTATGTCACTATTTACTTAATCTTTTTATATAATATTTAGAATATAATGTTATTTTATGCATTTTTTATTAATTAGGAATTTTCTATAAACAGAGACGAAAAACAGGAAAGACACCCATGGTCTGCAAAATAAATGTGTGCTGTAGTAATTTAGGAATTTCCCCACTGTTTTTAGAATACAACGTAAGGGACCACGCGCAGCTTCCTTCTCCGTGATGACGTCAGGTAGACACCAACGTTTCTGACTCCAGTTTCTAAATAGTGTTGTATATCATGATGACTACAACCAGCTATTGCACAGCAAACCATGATTAGCAGTTAGATTCAAAACACGAAGAAAAAAAACGCATATTCATCTCGGAGATAAGTAACTCAACTCACCAATACTTACAATTTGAAAGATGAGGGATTGAAAAGCACGGTGGTGTCCAGATGCCGTCAGAGTAGGGAATTATCTACTGCAGACATTTTATGGTCCCTACCGTATACTCTGGATACCGTGAATTTTGTTTTATCACTCAGTTTGTGTGTGAAGCAATAGGCTATTTTATTCGTTTATTTCTTCCTTGGTAAAGCTTTTGGATGCATGTACAGGAAGTTTCTATCAGCGCAACATTTACAGTTTCTGGATTCTTTCTGAAGCTATTGATTGCAAAGTCATGGTGGCAAACCGGGTATAAAGAAAATTTGGCAAATGAAGAAATTGGAAATTCAAAGGTAAAAGGCGTGTCGTGTTGCAGAGAATTTTGTCATCGTAAAAGAATTCCACCGCAGTTTTTATACTCCTGGGTTGAATCAGAATCCATCTAGTACTGAAAACTGAAAATATATATATATATACAGAAAATATATATATATAATATATATTTCCATGCGTAGACATAACATGGAACACAAAGCGATTATTCAAATTGTACCCTACAAATTCATATGTATATATGTCTGGGGTAAATTATAAGGGTATGATACGGACAACTGTCAAGTATGTGCCTCTGCTAAAACAATTTCGACAGTATCTTGCAGTCGACCGTGTAGTTTATTTCTAAAAAATAATAACTTAAAATGTCTATGCCAAGATTTTACTGAATATATTCATCTGACAGTCCAAACATTATTTTCTTCTGCGAATGACTTCTCACAAAATAACGTTCCCCTTGTTCCATCTACTGGGTATCCTAAAAGGGACTCACTGATTTTAAAATTCAATATCTTCCAAACGGTGTCAGATATTTAAAAAATTCTAGCAGGAGAGTAATAAGATGTCAGGAGTTTTATTAACTGAGATTCCTGATTTTAGTTCAAATTACCAGCAATAGATGGCGCTGCGAGCGGTAGGGGTGAGATCCAGGTCAAAACAATTACCCAGCATTGATGCGAATGAAGGAGGTTCAATACGTGGAGTCGGTCTCATTCGCTAATACAATCTTGTTCTTAGGGTCCGATTCTGAATAAGATTTTATTGGTGATTGAGACATATTCCATTTATTGAACCCCCTTCCTTCGCATCAATACTGGACGATTTCTGCATTTTTTTATTTTTCTGATTTTAGTTCGAATTACCAGCAATAGATGGCACTGCGAACGGTAGGGGTACGATACAGGTCAAAACTAAAATTACCCAGCATTGATGCGAATGAATGAGGTTCAATACATGGAGTGTGTCTCATTCGCCAATACAATCTTGTTCTTAGGGCCCGATTCTGAATAAGATTTTATTGGTGATTGATACATATTTTATGTATTGATTCCTTCGCATCAATACCGGACGATATCTGCTTTTGTCTCGATTGGATGTCTATTGATCGCGGCGCCATCTATTGCTGATAATTGTAATTAAATTCCGAAATCGTAGTAAAAAAACTCCTGCCATCATACATTACTCTCCTCTAAGAATTTTTTAAATATCTGTCACCATTTGGAAGTTATTGGATTTTAAAATCAGTCAGTCCGTTTTAAGGCACCCGGTAGATATTTGAAATATGTTTTTATTAACATGCAAACAATGTCCGATAATTCATTTGATCCCCAATGTCCCTCGACCTCAGTATTATTTAGCCACACCCGGAGGCGATATCTTCCATAAACATCTGTATGGAAATACAGTAAAACCCCGGTTATCCGAAAAGCATGGGACCAAAAGATTTTCGGGTAACCGGGATTCCATAGGAATTTTCGGATAACCGGGAGGCTTCCTATGTTTATTCTACCAGATGACACTACTCACCCTTCTCACCCCCGCACAGTCAGGTCACGCGTTCCTGCCAGTAGATACAGCTAGAGCTCCTATAATAGCCTTAGATGCAGTAACAGCAAGAGTCCGTATTCTATGCGATTTCCCCTTCCTGTTTACACGTGTTTTAATTTCCTCCAAATTTTATTTATGATGAGTATTATTTTAATCTTTGGATTACGGTGTTGGCACATATGTCGTATCTGTGACTATTTCTTTATTCTATTCTCCCCATTTTTTCAATACCAGTACCTGACATACACTTATATCAAGGTAATTTCAAGAGAAATCTAGCACAAACGTATTCTTTTGTAAATTGTGGTACGACTTAATATAAAAATAGTCTCCAGTCCAAGCCTGTAATTAAAAGGTTAAAGCGCAAACGGGTTTTTATAAGCATGAATATCTCAACGCGTTGAGAAGAGTTGATAATCGCTCATCAATATATTGAAGTGCAGGAAGATGCGACAACAGAATCAGATGTGTTGTTGTTTAAAAGGTAGCGTGATAAGACATCATTGTAGCAATGCAGAGTTGAAAAACAAAACGCAACTTATTTTGTAAAGCAATGAAGTGTTGTATGTGTCTATGCAATAAAATGCCTGCATTTACACAATATCCATAATGTAAGTTGACTTTTTAATTATTTCATAAACAACATGCTTGTATAAAAATAATTTTTTTTCTTAAAAAAAAGTTTTAAAGTGTTTCGGTTAAGCCGATTTTCAGATAACCGGGATTTGGATAATCAGGGTTACAATGTATTAATAATATCTCAATCATATATGTCATTTGTACACCCAACGGGTACGAGCTACATGAACATAAATAAATTCTAAATTATCATATTTCCAGTCCATCTACAGTCCAGTTTTACAGGAAGTAACTGGTCTTGATTTATAAAATAACTGAACTATAAAAGTTTTAATAACTTTATTTTATTTATTTATTTTTTATTTTTTTGCAGTTATAAAAATTTTAATATACATATATCGAAAAAATATATAAAAGTCATACTTTTAAATCTACTTAAAATATATGTTATTATTGATTTAAAATTTGTCTAAAATTAATATTACAGATATTGTTTACTTTTAATTAAAATATATTACATTTTTATGAACATAATGAATCATAGTATGTTATTTTATCACAATTATTTTTGCTTTCTTTTCAACAGTGAAATAAGGAAAATAATTATTTTTGAAAGTAAATTTAAATATGACTTCAAAGTCATTTTTAAAGTGATTTTTAATATGATTTTTAAAGCGCGTATTTAAAAGGAATCGAAGATCGTTACTTTTATGCAGAAGAGGAAATTTAGACTGTTAGATTTTACCTTAAATAGCCTTTTTGAATTTTTTATCATGTAATTTTTTTTTTTTTTTTATAAATCCAAATTACTGTATTTATCAAATGATACTCAACTTGTGTGTTGGATTTATATCTGAAAATAATGACATATATTCACAGAAAAAAAAAATTCCTTGATTTCAGCAATTACCGCCTGAAAAGAACTCCAGTTCTTTGGCGCAGTCCTGTATATAGTCTATAGATTTTTATATACTCTACGTAGTATTATACAATTTAGTTTAATAAGAAAACACATAACACAGTTGAAAATTCACATTCAGCAGTTTCTACCAATAGGCGGAATCATATTTGAATTCTTTTGTACAGCCCTGTTTATTACCTTTAGATTGTTATACATGACACAAAATAAGCTAAAGTTTAATTCAGGCAAAAACATGCTGAAAACTACCGAGATCAAACTTACAGGAATTATCATATGTGTAAAAATTGAGTTTAACGTAAAAATGCATACTTAACTGAAAGCGCACTTCCAGCAATTATCGTACTTCGAATAAAGTTCTGTATCTGAAAACTTTTATGTGTCCTTGTAAATGAACAATAAATCATATTATACAACAAATACCTTGTAGTAAAACACATTAATGTATACCAATTTCCTTATATTTGAAATAGTGTAACATAATTAAAATACGCTGAAGACAGTTTTTCTCCTTCGACCATTATGTAAAAGAATACTTTTGCGTGGCCCTGTAAATGAATGATAAATGCTTTTCACCACAAAGCATCTTTTAGTGCATCACACAAATCCATATAAATTTCATTATGTTTGTAATAGTGTAACATGGTTAAAATGCACCGTAAAAGTTTTTCCTCATAGACTATAATATAACGGAATTATTTTGAGTTTCCCTGTAAACTAATTATAAGTGCTACACGTAACATATTAGATTGTGGGCATCTTGTAGTGAACTTTAGTGATGTACATCAATTTCAGTATACTTGAAAAAGTGTAACATCCTTACAATAAACTGCAAATGGTTTTCCCCTTAGAACCATAATGTAACAGCATTCTTTTGAGTGCCCCTGTAAACGAAGTATAAATGCTACACACTTCACTTTCAATAATGTACATGTCACTACATATATCAATAATATATATCAATTGCATGGCAATTCAAGTATATTTACGTGAGTGAGAGTACGGCCAGACAGACGCACGGTGGATTAGGCGCAAAATCTTGGCCAAAATTAATTTTCCTGTGTTTTAAAGTTAAAACTATTGTTGTTGACTTACTATTAGTAAATACACTTAACTGATGCAAAAAGGTTTGAATTTAAATAAATAAATAATACAATGTTTACTTAATTGTTTATTGTTTATAAGAGGAAATTAATTGTTGATAGGTTCGTTTTATTTACAAGTAATATTTAATTAAATGTGGTTAATTATGTGGCTACACATAAATGTTTAATTATTTTTTAAAACCAATGCATATAACACATATATATTACTTACATTTAGTATTTACCAAAGGTGAGTCTCTATAGTGTAGAGATGCTGGTTATTGAGTGTTTTTAATAGGTTTGCAGTCCTCCCAAAAAAACATTGATATCTAAAAATGGCAACAATATACGGATCATTTTTTCTTTTAAATTTGCCTTCACAACTATAACCAAAACAATTATAATTCAAAAATGGTCCAACAAACCACGACATAGCTGTAAAAAGCTTTGAATATATTGGATTTAAATAAATATATTTAAATAAATTAGATCTAAAAAGACTTAAGAAACATTTTCAATTTAAATTAATTTATATTTTGTGAAAAGTAAAATTATTTAAAGCACATGTCAAAGTATATATTTAAACACAATAACAAAGCTGAAACATAACAAAAAAGTACGTCTTCTCACAAAGAAACTTTCACTTCAACGGCGGCTAGGAGCCACCGGATATGACTCATACTCCTGAAATACACATAGATCGATGTACCAGTTAATCAGCTATTATAAAAAAAACTTTTTACAATTGTTGAGCAAAGTTTAATTTCTTCTTTTTTGGCCAGGATTTAGCAAATACTGCACTTTGAGACGGCCAAACAAACCGAATTTATAAACACTTTTCAACTATGTTGGAAAGTGTTAAAAAACTTATATGTTAATCAGCCATAACAAAAGAAAGGAAATCTAAAAAAAAAAAAAGTTATCGGCGATGTTAGTACACTAATTGAAATTTTCATGAAGTCTGACACAATTATTTTTGTTACGAAAATTTCTATTTAATATTTAATCGCAAACTTTGTCGTCGCCTTGTTTTAAGTCTGACTTTGAAAAAAAATTCTGCGATTAAAGAAACCGAGATATTCTATTAAACATTCGTGAAAAAACTGTGCACTTATTGGACAACGAAATTTTTTTATAAATTAATTAGTGAAGCATAATGTCAAAAATGTACTTTTCTTTCAGTTTTCAAGCAAATAAATATAAAACGACAGGCATACCTCTTAATATAATTAGATAATAACTGAATTTTACACATTGGATATAAATTCTTGCTTTTATAAATGAAATTTTTACTGAAGCATTTTTAATATTTTCCAATTAATTCGAACAATGAAGAGACACCTGTTAATTTTTTAATGTTTCCCCGTGTGTCTGGAAGAAAAGCATAAAATCAGATAGTAAATCAAATTTTCTGTAAGTGCACTTTTCTAAAGTGATCCAACTTGATTTTTTTTATCCATTGAATTTCTTTCTGCAAGCATTTTATTAGTTTAATGAAAAATGAATGTTTTACATTCATTAATTTTCATAATGACGTTCTTTTGAAATGAAACAAACAAAGATTCACATTTTATGACGCGATAACAAGTAACAAAGTATGGTAATAAAACACCCTTTTAAAATCTTCCCATATAAAAGTAATTTTTAATTGAAATGAAACAAACAAAGATTCACATTTTATGACGCGATAACAAAGTAACAAAGTATGGTAATAAAACACCCTTTTAAAATCTTCCCATATAAAAGTAATTTTTAATTGAAATGAAACAAACAAAGATTCACATTTTATGACGCGATAACAAAGTAACAAAGTATGGTAATAAAACACCCTTTTAAAATCTTCCCATATATAAGTAATTTTTAATTAATTAGAGTCGCATTTAAAGGAATAAGTTTACTTTGTAATTAAACAAATGTTTTCGTATTTGGTATTTTGAAAATGATATTATGAAAGAGAGATTCTAATTTCTTAAATGATTGTTGTATGCGTACAATTGTGTGATATTTTAATTTGATTACTGAATTCTGTATATTTAAAATGAATCACTTTTTTGTAGAATAAAAATCTATTGAAGACATTTTGAAAGATACACTATATGGCCATTAATGACCGGCAACTTTCAATTTTAGACTTTTTGTGGAATAGTTTAAAATGTACTCGTCAGATTCTTCTAGAATTTTAGGATTAAAAAGAACAGGTTTGACTTCATATTTATCAACGTCGATTTGATGAGGAGGACAATTAGGGGGCCAAAAAGTAATTATAAAAAAATAATACTTGGGATCACCCTGTAAAATAAAATGCACGAAATGATCTATCGCTGCAGAATATACATAGGCAGACCATGTACAATATGTGTATTTATTTGTGTAAGAATAGCATGTGTATTTGAACAAAGGGAAGCAAACCAAGCAAAATTTATTTGTGTGCTAAATTTCTTCATGGAACAATTCTGCTTTTCATTCATGGAATGTTTTATATTCGTTAAGGATCTGAATAACTTAAAGAAAAAAATCAAAGAATTATATTGCATTATAGGGCAGAAAAAAAGATGAAAGTTTCGATATTAAAAAATTATTAATTTTCAATATGTTTCAGTAGTAAATTTTATTAATTGGACTCATGTGTAAAAAAAAAAAAAGTTTAAATTTATTTTCTATTTCCTGTTTATTTGAATAAATGAGTAAAACACGACAGCCTCATTTGTACAAATGAACTTTATAAATGATTCTTATACGCGTAAAAATAGATAAAATTTTAATTGGAATACTAAATTTTATGTATTGGACAAACGATCATCCTTGTTTATGTAAAGGAAATTTCCATACAGGCAAAATTTTTAATAAATTTGAAAAATCATCAAATTTATTTCTACAGAGACTTGTGTATATTTTTCGAAAGCCATACCATCGCAATTGGAGAAATGATTAAATAGATCCATATACTTTTTCTAAAATGATTCAGTACAAATTTTATAAATTTCTTTATACTTCATAAATATAATAATTACTGTCCATATGAAACGTTACACGCAATTTTTCATTGTTTTTACAAAGTATATATTTTACGGTATAATGTTTTGAATCTGACTCAAGAAATTTAATTTTTTAGTTTTTCATTATCTTAATATATATATATATATATATATATATATATATATAATACCTCATTTTTTAATATAAATTCGTTCTTTTATAATGGCTGTGTACATAAGTATCAGCATCCAGAAAAACAATTCTAATAATAAGTTGATTATCATTTAAAACATTTTTAAACATCTTTTCATAAAATTTCTTCAGAAGATTTACATAGGGGTAAGAGATTCTACATTTGATTTCTAGAGTGCCGATATGTGACTGAAATCAAAATGTTTTTGTGAGAGCGTGTTGTGGTAGTCTATCAAACCAACGTTGACTGAAAAATTTAAAGAATCATTTTTTAGCAAAATATAATTTAAAGTGTAAAAATCTGTCAAAAGGAAAACTAACATGTTACCGTGAGCTTTTGGCGATGGGAGAAATGAATCGTAAGCATTGATTGAAGTGGCACACTGTTAAATTTCAAATGTTTCGTCACATTTCCTTTTGTGACAGACGTTTTTTTTTTCAGGTTTTCTCTACGATTGCCCCTTTAATTTTGCGGAAACTTCAGTGAAAGCTCACTGTGGATACGTGAAAAGTTTTTAGTGACTGTTTGTTTGTTTGTTTGTTCCGCGAAAATTGCCACAAAAATGTATCCCATGAGGTTATTTTTAGTGAGTATGTTGGTGAGGTACCCGTAATTAGCTGTATAGTTTTTAGTTATATCTGGTTTATTCGTTCGAATACTATATAACATTTCTTTTTATGTCATAATGTTTTCCTATGGGATTGATTCTGAATATTTTCAAATTTTTCATTCGTTGAAAAGAAATGGCACATTTGATTAAGTGATTTAAATAATGAAGTATTGAAGTTAAAATTTTCCATTATATGTCTTAAATAATTCCTTTTTGCTTGAAATTGTGTTAATAGATGTGTAAGAGTTTTTAAATTGGGTGTACATTTCAACATTTTACGAAATTTTACGCATCTGTTCCAATAATATAAAACATTTTGCTTTATGTTATTATTTATTTGGCATAATTCATATTTCATATTTTCCCTTATATGAGTTCAATAAAAGTATTGAAATAATCCTCCATTATGAAAGCAGAAAATCTGTATGCGGGAAATAAAAGGTTAGTTAATTTAGTAAATTAAAGGTTAGTTAAAATTCACAATCAGGCCTGCTTTATAGGTTTGCGTCAAATATAAACGATATTCGTAACATTGCGGTTTAAATTGAATGTTATCACTATTAAAAGGCTATCACAAAAAATAATTTATAGCGCCAAATAACGTTTGCTATTTAGTCAATTGATAATGGATACGATTATGAATGATTACCCATTAGATATTTAAATTTACAAATATGCTTATTTTGGGGTGGCTTTTGCATGCTTTCGAGTGGATCAGAATGTATTTAGATAATATCTTACATCTAAATATTATGGAATGACCATAAAAACTGGTTTTCTTCAAGAAATTTGTAAAAATATCAGATTTCTAAATCAAATATAAGTGAAATATAGTAGATTCTGTTGACATTTTCATATGTTGCTTTAGTACAGGAGATTTTATTCAACTTATCCGTCAGATGCAGTTGTTTCGTGGTTGGCAAGTAAGTAAATATTGCCATTTGGATATTAAGATAACATGAAATCCTTTACCAAACTGATGCTTATCATAAGAAAATCACAGTGTAAAACGGAATCCATGATATACCATAATAACTACGGGGGATCCAGAGAGAAGAGCCCCCCCCTGAATAAATATACTTTTTTATCTAGAAAAATACAAGAATACGCAGCTCATCAGGATTTAAGAACAGCATTGCATAGCACTGTGTTTTAATTTAGTTTAAATTGCGATTTGTAGAAAGTAGTATATTGTGCAAGGTGTGTTAAAAAAACATTGAATTGCAAAGCTGAAGTTGATGCTCCTGATCTGCAGATTAACTAGTTTAAAGAACTATCTATTTTAGGAAAATTACTCTTATAAGTAAAATGGGTAAAAATTAAAAAAAATTCTCAAAACTACACATGAAAACTGTTAAAATATATTCCACAATAATAATTCCGTAAGATGGATTTTTTCTATTTCATTTAAAGATGTAATAATCTCATTATATTTTAAAATGTACTTTTTTTCTTTTTTGATCATTGAATTTAAAAAAATGTTTTACATGCAAAAAAATCCATTGATTGTGAAAATGTATTGTAGAACATTAAATAACTTTTTTTTTCATCTATAAAAATTGAAAACTTTACAAAATTTAAATTGAAAAAATCTTTACACAAATTATGTTACGTTTTATTTGGTATTTGTCTCTCTTTAAAAGTTGAATTCATTTGTAGATAAGATAATGATAATATCAAAGAAAAAATGTGGAAAAATATTAGAATTGTAAAAATACATCTTTTTAATGATAATCTGCATGCCCTTGAAAAAAAAAAATTGGTTTTAAATGAAACTTGCATTCGTCTGCAAAAGTAATAAAATTTGCTAGATTGTTTTCCAGTTTTCATTTGCATTTTTAAAAATCTGTGTTGCTAAAGAATCAGCATTCCTAATGAGGTTATTAGAAACCAAATTGCAATTGAATGAGAAAAATTCTTCGTGTTCAGTGATTGTTTCTTCCTTTCTTATAAAAAAAAGAAGAAACTATAATCATTTAAAATTAAATAAAGTAACATGAAAAATTTAATAAAGAGCAAAATCATAAGTAATGACTTTTCGTAAAATAAAATGGCTGTCATTATATTTTTTTAAAAAGGGGGAATTATTATTTTATGTATATGAATTTTATAAATGCATTTATTTGAAAGAACATATTCTCTAAATATATGTTTCAGAGTATAGAATGAAGAATAAACATGATTAAATGCGTTTGTGGGTCAGAAGAGTGGAGCTATACAATGTGCTCAGTTAATATAGCGAAAAGTTTAGACAGTTGAAAGTACACGCCAAGAAAATCCAAATGTACTAGGAAACCCAGTGTTATAATTTAACAAGTGTTACAACTGAATTTCTAAGTAAAAAATTTCTTCTTTCACTACTTATATATTACGCGTACATTTTGGCGGATTTATAATTGATAAATAAAGCAGAATGTTTTTCTACCAAAAATCTTCCAAGAATCTGGCAGTTATCTTATTGTTGTTTGTTTTTTTAAATTACATCCTTTTCTGTGTGATGAACGGTCAGATGAGAAATATTAAAAACAAAAGGAAGCTAATTTTCTAATTATAATTAATGGGCTATAACAGAAAACAAAACAGTCCATCTCGCTCTTTTTTTAAATTTAAGTGTTTCGCTAATCACACACTGTAAAAGAAAACATAGCAAAACTGTCTGAATTTTAAACAGTGAAACGTACGCCATTCATTATCCATCTATTTTTTCTCTCTCTTCCAAACGATTATTTACCTGCCACAAGCAACACCACTTCCCTCCTAAATTATTTCCCTATCCTGTATGCTAAAGCCACACAGGCAAGCTGCATGTACGGTAAAGTTACACTAATTCCAATGGAAGTTTCTTGTAAAGCCACGTGTGATAATGCCATGAGATTTGAAATTATCATGGCTAGCATTCGTGCAATGATGCACGTTGTACAATCTTGCATGTCTACCTATCATCACTTTAAGATTTTTACACCACAGTGTTTAGACTTACACAGTTACAGACAAACCCTTTTACCAATATCTAAAATTTTGTTTTCACATTTTTTGAGCATGTCTCTTTGAAAACTATTATTTAAAAAAATACAGACATTTTTGCTGTTGATGTGTTAGCATTTAACTTAGGCTACGACCACAACAACGGATTTTAGACGCTTGTAAACAACGTAAAACCACAATAAAAAAGATTATATGGACATAATCTGAACAGACAGACACAGCTGCAGTTTCTATACATGTATCAGAGAAGCTAAGCGTACTTGAAGTTTTACCAGAAAATATACGAGTTCATGTTCGACTATCTAGCCACATCTGCTGCCAAGTTACAGGTCAGCTTTTCAGACTAGTAGCATATGTTATTTTCTTATAGACCATGATTCCATTCTTTTGTAATTGAGGCAGCAGACCGAAGAATGAATTATAGTGATAGTGTGTCTATGAAATATGGGTTGCTCAAATGAAAGTGGCACTACAGCCGGTTTGAGAAATGGTTTAATGGTATTAATATAAATTAGTATAGAAAAGAAGAAGTAATACAGATGTAACAGATAGGATAGACAAATTCACATTGTAGGTTTTCATCTTGTAGGTTCTTGGTGATAACCACATGCGCTTGACCTATCGTCAATACTGCTTCTTCCTCTACGAAAATCCCTACACCATCGGAATACCGATCTGCGTGACATACACTCCGTGCCATACACATTTTACATTCGACGATAGATTTCACAAGCACTCACTTTTTCCTCTGTTAAAAATTACACCACCGCGCGTTGACGCCGTTTGGAGGCATCCATGATGCTAACGATGCCATTTAATGTGCTTCCACGCTATCACACACGCATATGGCGAGACCTAACGATATCGGCTTCATTTCCAGCTCTTTGCGCCCTCTATTGGAGCATGCACAGTCATCTTTCTCTTCAAATGGTGGAGTTATTACAACAATGCCATTTTCATTTGGACGACCCTTATATATTTTGTTACGACACTGCACTTTACAAGTGCCTTATGACTAGTTCTTTAATTATTGCTTCACTTTTTCGCGTTAAACAGATTCTTTTTCCTGCAAAACGACTAACACTATATTGCCTCTTTTTCCACAAATTATCCGGGTTCTAATTTCGACAGGTTTTACTGTATAACAAAATGAGGAAAATATTTTTTTTTTTTTTTCAAATAAAAAAAAAAAAAAAAAAACTTTTTGCTGTTAGGAAAACTGCCATTTTTTTCGCTTTTGTTATTCCAATTTTTTAAATAATTTTACCAGATATTTTTACATATTTTTACATTACACATTAAACATGCATTGAAGCTATAATAATTTAGATTTCCTCAATTCTTATATTTGTCATCTTTATTAGAAATTATGAAAATTTACTTTCTCAACAGAAATATTTATATTTATGATGTTATATTTATTTTAACTATGTAATCTAGATTTCTGTTTTCTCAATTTTGTCTAGAAGCATTTTTTTTTCGAATATCCTCAAGAAAATTAATGTATGATAACCATCAAAAACGTCACCGTGACAAAAAAAAAAAAAAATATTTTTAAAAAATTCTTTTATTAAAAACATTTTTTAAACATAGCCTAAATTATAACATATATGTGCAAACACCAAGGAAAAAAGTGAAAAGAAGAAGAAAAATCTACAAAACTGAAGAAGATTTATCGTAATGAATAAAAAATTACCACAACTGGACCTTATTCTCTTCCATTGCACGAGAAAAATTAGTGTTTTCCATGAATATAATATTAATCACTAATCCAATTACTTTCACGTTACTCACAGAGACATATTTCTTTGACCTTTGATTCACACGTATTTTTTTCTATAGTCATAAGTCAGCATATTAGAATAAAAGCAGAAACTGAAGAAGATTAATTTATGATTTTATTTTTTATTTTTCCTATAAATATTTTAAGCATTTTTATTAATTAACTTTCTTATGTCAATCTTTAATAATGTATAACTTATTTACACGTTTATTGTTTTATTTTTATTAAACAGTAACTTTTTCAGAAAGAATCGTTATCTTAAAAAACAAATATTTATCAAAGCTAATTTTTAGAGAAATATATTTATTTCACATGCAAATGGAAGAAACAAATGCTATGTAATTAGTTTCTTTAAATATAATAATTACTAGCTATAAGTAACATTATGCATAATTTTGCATTACTTATATAAAGTATATATTTTATGGTATAATTTTTTTAAAATCTGACTCATGAAATTTAATTGTTTAGATTTGCATTATATTAAAAAATAAAAATATACATCTTTTAAATAAATTCGTTATTGTGCGATGGTGTACATAAGTATCACCATCCGAGAAAACAATTCTAATAATAATCAGCTAGTTATTTAAAAAGCACTTTTAAACATCTTTTCATAAAATTTCTTCAGAAGATTTATATAGGGGTAAAATATTCTACATTTGTTTTCTAATGTACCGATATGTGACTGAAAGCAAAATGATTTATTGAGCGAGTGTTGTGGTAGTCTATGAAACCAATGTTGACCAAAAAATGTTAAACAAAGATTGTTTAGGAAAATATGATTTAAAGTATAAAAATCTGTCAAAAGGAAAGTTAACATGTTACCGTGAGCTTTTTGGTGATGGTGGAATTAATCGTAAGCATTGATCAAAGTGGCACACGGTTAAATTTCAAATATTTCGTCTCATTTCCTTTTGTGATACGTGTTCTTCTTTCTTCGTGTTTTCTCTAGGACTCTTTATTTTTTTAACAATTATCTTTCATTTAGCAAAATTACTCTTATATGGAAAATAGGGGAAATTTTAACTTTTGTTTTTCAAAACTAGTCATGGAAACTATTAAAATATTTTCCACAATAATAACTCCATAAGATTAAGTTTTTCTCGTTCATTTAAAGATGTATTATGCTCATAAAGTTTAGAAAATTTCTTTTTTCTTTTTTGATCAATGAATAAAAAAAATCTTTTTGCATACAAAATAAATAAAAAAAACAATGATTAAGGAAATTTATTGTAAAATATTAAGTGACTTTTTTCATCTATAAAAATAGAAAACTTCATAAAATTTAAATTGAAGAAATCTTTACATAAATGATGTTATGTTTTATTTGGAAATTTTCTCTCTCTAAAGGTTGAATTCATTTGCAGATAAAATAAAGAAAATATCCGATAAAAAAATGTGGAAAGAAATCAGAAATTTAAAAATCCTTTTTTTTAATGAATTTTTAATGAATTCCTTTGAAATAAAAATTTGGAAATGTTAATTTTAAATAAAACTTACATTTTTCTGCAAAAAAAATAAAATTTGTTAGATTGTTTTCTAGATTTCATTTGCAATTTTAAAAATCTGTGTTGCTAAAGAATCAGCATTCCTAATGAGGTTATTAGAAACCAGATTGCAATTGAATGAGAAAAATTCTTCGTGTTCAGTGATTTTTTCTTCCTTTCTTCTAAAAAAGAAAAAAAACTAAATATTTAACATGAAATAAAGTAACATGAATGATTTAATAAAGAGCAAAATTATAAGTAATGACTTTTGGTAAAATAAATGTCATTATATTTTTTTTAACAAAGGGAAAAATATATTTCTCTGTATTTATATTTGATAAATGCATTGATTAGGAAGAAAATATTTTTTAAATCTTCTGTTTAGAGTACAGAATGTAGAATAAACTTGATGAAATACATTTGTGGGTAAGGAGAGTGGAGCTAGACAATGTGCTCAGTTAATATAGCGAAAATCTGAGACACTTGAATGAACACGCCAAGAATATCCAAATATACTAGGAAACCCAGTGTTAAAAGTTACAACTTAATTTATAAATGAAAAGTTTCTTCTTTCACTATTCATGTATTACGCGTACATTTTAGCAGTTTTTTAATTAATAAATAAAACAGAATGTTTTTCTAGCAAGAGAATATTTTTAAGCTATGTTATTGTTGTTTGTTTTTCCAAATTACATTCTTTTCTGCTTAATGGACGTTCAGATGAGTAATATTAAAACCAAAACCTAATTTTCGAATTATAATTAACGTGTAATAACAAAAACAAAACTTTCCATCTCGTTTCCTTTTTACATTTACGTGTCTCGCTAATCACAATCTGTAAAAGAAAACATAGCAAAACTATCTGCATTTTAAACAATGAAACGTACGCCATCCGTTATCCATCTATTTATTTATCTCTCTTCTTATAAATAGCATTCATGCAATGTTGCATGTTGTTAGAATCTTGCATGTTTACCTATCATCACTTTATGATTTTTACACCGCAGTGTTTAGGCTACACAGTTACAGATAGACCTATAACCATTTTCCAAATATCCAACAAAGTTTGTTTTTACATTTTTTTTTAGCATGTCTCTTTGGATAGCATTATTTATAAAATAGAGACATTTTTGCTGTTGGTGTGTCAGGTTTTAACGGCCACAATAAAGGATTTTAGACGCTTGTAAACAACGTAAAACGACAATAAAAAATTATTATATGTACATAATCAGAACAGTCAGACACAGCTGCAGTTTCTATACTACATGTATCAGAGAAGCTAAGAGTATTTGAAGGTTTACCAGAAAATATACGAGTTCATGTTTGGCTGTTTGACCACAGCTGCTGCCAAACTGAGGGTCATCTCTTCAGACAAGTAGCATATGTTTCCTTATATGCTCCTTCCATTTAATTTTTTTTTTTTTTTTTTTTTTTTTTTTTACCACGATTCCATTATTTTGTAATTGATGCAGCGGAATGAATAATAAATTATATGGACAATGTGTTTATTACTTCTGCGTAATGTATTTTGTTACGATACCGCATTATGCAAGTACTTTATGATTGCTTCCCTTTTTCGCGTTAAACAGATTCTGTTTTCTGTAAAACGATTAACACTGTATTGCCACTTTTTCCTCAAGTTTTGGTATTCCGATTTCGACAGGTTTTACTATATAACATACTGAGGAAATTACTTTTTTTCAAATATATTTTAAAAGAAAAACATTTTTTGCTGATAGGAAAACTGCAAATTTTCGCTTTTGCTATTCCAATTTTTTAAATGATTTTACCAGATATACCATTAAACACGCATTGAAGCTATGATAATTTAGATCTTCTCAATTATTATATTTGTCATCTTTATTTGTAATTATGAAAATTTACTTTTCTAACAGAAATGTTTATATTTATTATCATATATATTATTTCTCCTGTCAACATCCCTTTTTCTCAGAATATACGAAACGCAGAACGACGAATGAGATACCATATGAAAGGATTTTGAACAGGCTTCTGACATAGCACACTTAACATTTCGTTAAAACATGTTTTTGATTAAAAATTGCTGTTAATTAAAAATTAAATCGGCATTATTTTCATACATGAAATGAAAGGTTTTACTGAAATTTGTATTGCCACAAAGATAAAATACTTTATTATATGTTCAACAATAATTATAAAAAAGATATAAACAGTACAAAAAAGATAAAGTATGATTTCTCCGCCCGGTTAATTTAATATTTATTTTTAAAAAGCAAAATTGAAATAAATTAAAATATATGCTTTATTATTTTAGAAATGCATTAAATTTATTTCATGTTTTTCAAGAATAAGCGGATGACGTCATCTTCTAATGCAGTTAAAATACGATTGTTAATTTTTTTCTCGCGCGTGCTTTTTGAAAAAAATATCGAGCCTTTAATCGGGTTTTTCTAATTTTTATACGTGCGTCATCTATTGTTATATTTATCATGTTTGTGTATATGCGTACTGTAACGGAGTAATAGTACCTTAACTTATTTAATGATTATCTTGGTAAAGTAAAGAAAATGACATTTGCGAGAGAAGAAAATGTGCCAACCATATTATTTGGCAACCTATTCACAAAAATTATTTTATCATAAAACACACACAATGATCAATATATTATAAAACATACAATTAATTTAATATAAAACACACGCAATCTGCTTTACCAGGTTGCCATACGAAGCAAAATCTCGCCAAAATCGTCGGGTTGCCTAGGCATAAAATCGCCCTTTTGGCGCCAAAAAGATACCCCGGTGCATCTGCGACATCTGTACCTTATTGAAATGTACAAGCAGAAGTAAATTGTATATAAATAATATTGGTACAGGTGCCGCAGACGCACAGGGATATATTTGGGTACTTACGTATTATACGGGAAGCTCAAATATAATTGCGCCAATTAACTAATTATAGTAACCCTTATTTTTCGAGAAGTATGTATTTTATTTATGATACTTTTCTGTTAGCCGGGTGCCAGTGAAATATATATATATAGCTTTTTATGCTTTTATAATATCACACCGGTTAGTTCAATGCTTTAATATATTTTATTTATTTATTTGTTTTATATTATTTACCATTTTTAACAATGTTATGTATTTAACCAGTGGACCCGTGCGAGGATTTCGCACTGCAGTCTAATAATTTTAGAAATATCTAATATTTTTTAGATGCAGGTTTAAACTTCTAAAGAAAAATTAAGGATAAAAATATCTTCAAACAACATTAGTCAAGCGAGAATATCATCTCATTTATTCCTAAAAATAAAATCCCATCGAAGATAGAAAAAAGACATGTGCGTGGAAAAAAATAAATTGTATTTTAACTGCATTAGAGGATGACGGCATCTTCTTCGGGAAAAATACGGACGAAGAAAAATAAATTGAAATATATATATAAATTACAATTCATACCTTTTATGCTACACATGTAAAATACCACTGCTTCGATCAATCAATAATATTTAATTTCTTCTAAACGTTTCAATTTTAATTTTGGTTTTTAATCCTAAATATAAAATAACCCGTGCGAAAAGTCACATTTTACCTGTTTTTTACTATTTATTATTTTTTATAATCTCTGTTGAGCATCCTATAATGCGGTATTTTATTTTTGTGGCAACATTGATCAGTAAAAAGCTTTCATTTCATTTATGAACAAAGAATCCAGATCACATATCTTATTTCTGTTGTCAAAATCCCTTTTTCTATGGACATATAAAACATACACCGATGAAAGAGGTATCATTCGAAAAGTTTTTGAACATGCTTCTGACATAGTACACTCACATTTCGTTAAAACGCGTTGTTGGATTAAAAAAAATAGTTATTTAAAAATTCATGCTAAAACCAGGAAATAATCTCAAAGATTGCAGTGCGAAAGCTTCGCACGGGTCCTTCTGGTGTTATATTTAATTTCACTATATATTCTATTTTTTTTTCTCATTTTTGTCAAGAAACAATTTTTTTTCGAATATCCTGAAGAAAATTAATGTATAATAAACATCGAAAACGTCACCATGTCAAAAATAAACATTTTTCTTTAAAAAAGTTGTCTAATTAAAAACCTGTTTTAAATATAGCATAATTTATTACATATATATAAAAAATTAAAAAGGCGAAAAATAATCTAAAAAGCTGAAGAAGATTTATCGTAATGAATAAAAGATTACCACAAATAGACGTTATTCTCTTCCATTGCGAGAGAAAAATTGGTGTTTTTCATAAACAGAATATTAATCACTAATCCAATTACTTTCACGTTACTTCCAGAGACATTTTTCTTTGACTTTTTTTCAGAAGATTTTTTTTTTTTTATTCATAAGTCAGAATATATGAATAATAGTAGAAACCGAATAATATTGATTTATTTACTTTTTTTCTTTTTAATCTTTCATGCATTTTTATTAATTAACTTTTGTTTTTTCAATATTTTAATAATGTATAACTTATTTACACTTTAATCTTTTACTTTTACTTAATGGTAAATTTTTCAGACCGTATCATTATCTTAAAAACAAATATTTATCATAGCGAATTTTTAGAAAAATATAATTATTTCACATGAAGATGGAAAAAATAAATACTATGTAATTGGTTGATTTAAATATAATAATTACTGGCTATGTGAAACGTTACGCACAATTTTGCATTGCTTTTACAAAGTATATATTTTAAGGTATAATGTTTTTAATCTGACTTAAGAAATTTAATTGTTTAGTTTTACATTATGTTAAACAATAAAAATGTACATATAATACCACATATTTTTTAATATAAATTCGTTGTTGTGCGATGGCTGTGTGCATAAATATCAGCATCCGCAAAAACAATTGTAATAATAATCAGCTAGTTATTAAAAAACATTTTTAAACATCTTTTCATACAATTCCTTCAAAAGAATTATATAGGGGTAAAATATTCTACAATTGTTTCCTAGTGTGCCGATATGTGACTGAAAGGAAAATGTTTTTGTGAGCGCGTGTTGTGGTAATCTATGTAACTAACGTTCACTAAAAAAAGTTAAAGAATGTGTTTTTAACAAAATATGATTTAAAGCATAAAAATCTTTCAAAAGGAAAATTAACATGTAACCGTGATCTTTTGGCGATGGGAAATGAATCGCAAGCATTGATTGAAGTGGCACACAGTTAAATTTCAAATATTTCATCGCATTTTCTCTTGTGACAAGTTTTTCTTCCTTTCTTTAGATTTTCTGTAGGATTACCCCTGTATATTTTTAAACAACTATTTCTCATTTAGGAAAATTACTTTTATCGGGAAAATGGATTAAAAATAACATTTTTGTTTTTCAGAGATGGAGTAAGATGGAGTTCTTCTCTTTCATTTAGAGATGTAATATTCTCAGAAAATTCAGAAAATTACTTTTATTTTGCTTTAATTTCTTTATTTTCAAAATTACTTTATTTTCTTTTTTGATTATTGAATAAAGAAAAAAAATTTACATACAAAATAAATAAATAAATAAATAAAACATTGATTGTGAAAATTTATTGTAAAATATTAAGTAACGTTTTTTCTTCTATAAAAATTGAAAACTTCATAAAATTTAAATTGAAGAAATCTTTATACAAATGGTGTTACGTTTTATTTGGTATTTTTCTCTCTGTAAAATTTGAATTCATTTGCAGATAGGATAATGAAAATATCGTCGAAAAAAAAATCAGGATAAAAATCAGAAACTTAAAAATACATTCTTTTTAATGATAATCTACATTCCTTTGAAATAAAATTAGGAAATGTTAGTTTTAAATGAATTTGTATTCTTTTACAAAAAGAATAAAATTTGCTAGATTGTTTTCTAGTTTTAATTTGCATTCTTAAGAATCTGTGTTGCTAAGGAATCAGCATTCCTAATGAAGTTATTAGAGACAAAATTGCAATTGAATGAGAAAATTTCTTCGTGTTCAGTGATTTTTTCTTCCTTTCTTATAAAAAAGAATAAAAAACTATAATCGTTTAAAATTAAATAAAGTAACATGAAAAATTTAATAGAGAGCAAAATTAGAAGTAATGACTTTTGGTAAAATAAATGGTCGTTGTTATAGTTTTTTAACAAAGGGACAAATATATTTTTATGTATATAAATTTGATAAATACATTGATTTGGAAGAAAGTATTTTTTAAATATTTGTTTTAGAGCATAGAATGTAGAATAAACTTGATGAAATGCACTTGTGAGTGAGAAGAGTAGAGCTACACAATGTGCTCAGTTAATATAGCGAAAAGCCGAGACAGTTGGAAGTACACGCCAAGAAAATCTAAATGTACGAGGAAACCAAGTTTTACAACTTAATATGTTTAATACCGGAGACAAACTGAAAAAAAAACCCGAAGCAATTAGGTCATATATAGATTTAATGATACTGAAAATGTTGTAGTAAAAGGTTCAATAGGAAACCTTTATTTGAAAGAAATCAATAACAAAGCAAGTGAAGATACCACAAAAAATCATATAAGTATGTATACCATCCATGTAAACACTACACTGAGGTGAACGTTCTATATCGCGGCTGGTATAATGCAACATATTAATAACCAAATTGCAGCCAACTTCGACAACACCCTGCAATGTCATTAAATGTCACACTTTGCAGAAAGTGTCTGTTAAAATTTTCTTTTCATTACCTTTATAGTTACTAATGTTAAGAATGAAAACCCTAAGTCGGATTTTCTTTAAAAACTCATGATTAAAAACAGACGGTCCAAGTTCTGGAGACAAACATCTCTCTTTCTCATGATATATACATTCACCAATCAGTTTGTGGCCGCATTGACGGAGCACGTTGTATGTACACCAAATGTATATTCGATTACAACGTCAACACCATGTTATAGGAACAATTTTCTAAAAGAAATTTATAAACGTTGTATGAGATACTCGAAAGCTCGATAACACTGTAATGACACTGCAAAAATAAAATGAAATGCATTAAAATAGAATGAAAAAATATTATATAAGTAAAAGGTAAATCAAATGATTACCTTGAGTAATTATTTCTCAAAAATGTGACATGAAAGAATATTACAAAGAAAGTACATCTAATATTCCTATACATTTTATTACTTTAGATTTTCCTTAGATTTTCCTTTGTTTTAATTCTTGGTTAAATGTATAACACAAACAGTAATCTATATTACAGCATCTTTAAATAATGTGTAACTATTAGTCTTAAGAGAAAATAGTAACTAAAACATTTTCATTGCGTAGAAAAACTATCTAAAGATAACAAAAATATTAAACATATTTAAAATATTGACGAAGTGGAAAATAGGATTTATCAAATTTTGTGAATGAAAGAAAGTTTTACATTAAGAATTATCTAGTGAAATTTTAAAAAAAATCATAACAGATATTATCAAATTAACTGATATATGTTTCTTGTTTTATTTTAAAATCCTCAATTTCACCAAGAAATCTTTTTATTTTCAGGAATAATTGAGATCATTTCATGATTTTTGCTAAAGTACGGCCCTTCATTCTGAGGTTGTTGTACCAAAAATTTTATTTTAAAGAAAATAAAAACAGAATAAGTTTATATTTTGATATATCTCTAAACTATCATTCATTATAGAACATATAGGCTACACAATACATTATTAATATTTCATTCATGCATTCAGTGAAACAATCAATCTTTTTAAAATAGCTACACTTTCACTTTAGATATTGCACTAAAATAATCACATTTTCATAAATTGTAAAAAATGAGTACAGCTACTTGTACATAATTAAACACTATTTCTTATAGTTCATAATTTTCAATAAGTAGAAAATTCTTGAAAGGAAAATTTAAAACTTAATGTAGCAGAAAATTACAATTCAGAACTCAGAAATAAAACTTTATAGCCGAAAAAGCAATAAAAGCATTTTATTGAAAATTTCTTGCAGACATTTAGGTAGGAAAATATCGAGATTGCATTAATATGATTTATACGGCAGTTTTTGTGTAGGTATATTTGTAACAAGGTTTTTCTTTCTTTATTTTTTGAAATATTTTTTCAACTATAAAGAAGAAATATTTTATCTGATTTACAAAATTATTAAGTATTTTATGTTAAACTATGAAAATTTTCTGCAAATTTATGACCATGTAAATTTTTCTTTTAAAGTAATGCTTTATTTATTTATTTATTTATTTTATTTTATTTTATTATATTTTATAGAAATGAAACGTACCTCTTTGATTTACAAAATCTTTCCCACATGCAATATAGCAATTGTGACTGTTCCTGTTGCAAATAAATGCTAACATTCCTCTTTAAAATAACCTAAAAAATTAAAATTGTACGTAATGTGCTTTATTACTTAAAATATGCTAAAATCGTAAAAATGAAGGACTCTAGGGCTTACATGATTCCGCTAAAAATTTGAAATGATACTTATCTTGAGTACATAGGAATGACCACTCGTAAATTTAAAGATCGTATTAAAGAACAACATCCCTGTCAAGACTTAATCAGAAGAATAATACAGAAGTTAATTTGGAGGAAGTGAAAATTATATGCCCCGTCGAAAAAATTCCATGAATCTGAGAATCAATTTAAATTATCACTAAGGAAAATAGAGTTTGAAATGACATTTTATCATATAGAATATCTAGTATATAGTTAAGGTGCATTTGAAATTCGCCGTGGGTGCAAAGTGCTTGAATTTCCCTGTGCATTATACTGCTGGCGGTGCCTAGTCAGGTGAAGGTCTCGTCACCTGATCAAGACTCAAAATTACGAGACCACCTCCCGTCAAACAAATCCACTTTAAGTAACCTTTCAACATAGAACCAAGGCAAAGTAACAACATGAATCGGCAAACAAAGGAAACTGTAGCAAATCACTGAAGATCACTGCAGCGATGTCAACAAGGCTCTTGACAGGAGGATCACAGTCATGCCGTGATCAGTCGAATATCGCTTCCCGCCCAGGTACCAACCCGTCAAGCTAGGCACTCAAGCTCGGCAATTCCGGTCAGCAAAAAAAGTTTGCTTTAAGAATTGCAAAAGAAGTAATATTCTACCCCACCCCTAATCCCTCCTTTTTTTCCTCTCACCCATATACCAAGAGGGATTAGCATCACCACACTATCCCGAACGAAGAAATGGACTTTTCTAATTTCCGAATCAAGAGAGAGAAATTTTGAAAATAAGACTTTGATAACAAGAGTTTGTGTTTTATCCCTTATGAAGGCTGTGTGTATAGCTGGAAGTAGTCCGAAGTAAAAAATATTGGATAATGTTAATGTTGGTTAACATGCTTCATACTGTGGTGAATATCTCAAGTTAAAAAAAAATATCCAACTCGTGCAAGCATTTCTGAAACGTAAACATCTGTTTAGGATTAAACGTGCAACAAAATACCTGTGAATTTAGCAATTAAGAACTTGCACTAGGCATGCGCAAACTAATAACGCGCAAACTAATATTAAGTCTATGATAAGGTTATTTTCAAATTTCTTGGTCGCATTTTAATATTTATTAATGATTATTTTTTAGGATAGCTGAGGTCGATTTCTAACGCTGTTAGTTTTTATTTTTTCAATTTTGGTTGCAGTTTTTTTTTTATATAAGCGTACTTTCACTAACAGAACCGGTTCCAAATGGTTCTAAAACTGAAACTGTCCACTTATAAAAATGCTGCAACCAAAATCGAAAAAGTAAAAAGTAACAACGTTAGAGATTAGCCTCAGCTATCCTAAGTAAATACAATCATTTAAAAATATTAAAATGCGAGCGCGAAATTTGAAAATAACCTTCCCATAGACTTAAAATTAGCTTGAGCGTTTCTTTCAGTGACTAGTGTAGGCTCTTAAGACAAAAAGTGAATAAAAATAAATAAAATCAATTATTTTATCTTCTTTTTTTTCCTTAAGAATGAGACGGAGAAAAATTATATAAATTAAAAAAAAAAACGCAGGCAACAGTGAATTATCACAAAGAAGGTGTTTTGGAATTTTTGAAGATGCACTCTAAAAACGACATTTTCAAAACTGAGCAAAAAATACTCAAATCTGAGTATATCACATAGTCAAGAGGGCTACGAATCAAATTTACTCAAGTTTGAAAATTGAATATACTCATTTCTAAAAACATGCACACACTCAAGAATAAAACATCATGTGCTAATTTTTTAATTTGATTACGTTTCAAAAATGAGTATGAACTGACTTCTATCTGCTCATTTTTTAGTATGTCATTGTTTCAAAAATGAGTTTGAACTGATTCTAATCCTTTTGGAATACGTCCATGTTTCAAAAATGAGTTTGAACTGATTCTAATCCTTTTTGAGTATGTCCATGCTTCAGAAATAAGTTAATCAGTTTTGAGTATTTGCATGTTTCAATATTTTGAGTATTTCTGGTATTTCAGAATTGAAAGCATTGGGGTCGTCCTATTTGAAACAAAAAGTCGAAAAAATCGATTTACTCATATTTGAAATATTTGTTGCCATACGTTATGGCAACAAATACATCACAAAAAATTGTGCCAATATATCAAGTTTATTCAAAATAATCAGTTTTTTGCATTTTTCTAAACACTAGGATAAGTGGAGAGTGTGAATTTTGAATCTACACCCTTCTTATATGCAAGATAAATTCCTTTATCACATTTACGATCAAAATATTGAAACTTAAGGAACTTAATAATTATCTTATTCCTAAATAATAAGTTCACAACAGTAATGTACTGTATATTTACTATTTACAAATCTATTTGCATATTAGTCGAAAGTGTAGTTATAATATATATTTTTATTGCAAATTTCCTTTTTTAAAAAACGACATATTGGAATTTCACATTAACGAATTTTTCTGTGTAACGAATTTAACAGATGGTCTACAGAAATTCGTTATAACGGATTTTACTGTAATGTAAAATGCACTTAACCGCATAGTCTTTAAATAAATGTGGACACATTTATAACATATAGGACCAAAAAAAAATAAATTAAATTAAAAAATCCGTATTTCTCTTTATTCAATACATATATGCAGAAATAGTAGACCATCATATGGAAGTGAATGTGCAATGCTGTGTGTAGCTAAAGCTGTATTTACAGAAGAATATTAACATTCCGCTAGTGTTTGATTTCCAAGTCTGCATTAGTAAACGCATAGGACTGCTGAACACTAAGTTATGCAATGGCTCACTAAGGATATATATAAGATTAGTAGGAAGAATATCTAAGTTCTAGATTTTCGTATGTCATAGTGTATTACTGAATCTCATTTAATAAACATAGTAACTTTTGAATAACTTTAACTCCCAATACTTTAGTAGCATTGAAATTGTTTAACATAAAATTTTGAAACTATGCTAAGCAGTACAATTTTAATTTACAGTATTTTAGTTTAATCCGTGCAAAGTTCAAAATTTGGAATTCAAATGGTACATAAAAGTTAATCGTTTTAGTTAACATCTTTCGTGTATATACTTTTGTGTTCGAAAAGTATTTGTGGACACAATATAAAACAGTGTTCTACATTTCTGTAAAAAAATTTCTAAATAAGCATGGATAACTACTTAGTTTTATTTATGCAACATAATATTTGTAATTTATAAAAAAATCCGGATTTTTAAAAAATTAATAAATTTAAATTAATAAACTTAGTAATTTAAAAATAAATAAACTCAAATATCCATAATTATTGAAATAATTTATCATAATATTTGGAATTAATCCAAATTGAATCAGTTATTTCTAAAACTCCATGAGTGCAAAATTTCAACTTTTGAAATATTTAAAAAGTCTCTGTAACCAAGTAAAAAATAAATATTTTTTACAAACATATTCCAGAATGTCATGATCGGCGCTCTGTATAATGTTTAATATTCCTTAAAGTTCAGGGAAGGGGATTTTTATGTTTCCTTAGCAGTTATGGGATTTCTGCTGTAAAATATATCTAACAAAAACATAAATGTGAAAAAAGGGATCCAAGTTCTCTAAAAAGAAAAAAAAACATGAAAAGAAGTGATATGTAAGTAGTGGGTGACAAGTTCAAATAAAATTTACTCAAACGTACCTACTGAAGTATTATAGCATTGTTTAAATTGTTTAAAAATAAAAATTATTGATAGCATATTAATAATAAATCTAGAACTTGGCAAGTTTTTACCTAAAAGTCATTCATCTTTATTAATGGCATTATTATATCAAAATTTGTTATTTCAAGTTTGTAGGCCTTAATTTGTTTGTATTGAGGCTCCTGAAAGGGGTGGAGTCTCTAGAGTGTTGACCAAGGACAAGCGTAAATGTATCTGTCTCTTTGCAGGGCTTAGTCTGTATTGAGGTTTCCGGGAGTGGGGGTCGTAGAGTGATAATAAAAGACGAGCGGAAGCGTATCTGTGTGTTTATTTGTTTATCAAATCTTTAACACGAGTCATTTGTTTATAATAATAACAATTTGTTTTAAAATGCTAAATGGTGTAAGTTAACAACATAATAATTAAAATAGCTTTTAAAATACCCCAAATTAAAATAGCTTTTCTTACGTAGTTTTACATGTTTCGACTCACCCCGAGTCATTTTCAGAAACCTATTTTGATTTGTATTATGTTGTTAACTTACACCTTTTAGCATTTTAAAACAAATATATTATTACAAGGTGTTATAATTTATTATATTGTAATAATAGCAATATTAAAAATTATTATAATGACAGTGTTATTAATATTATTATCATCATTTTATTAAGACATGAAAATGATAGGTATAATATTTATCAAAAACTGCCAAGTTCTAGACTTATCTCTATCTCTATAAAAGAGTAAGTGTCTGTCTGCCTGACCGAGGATTTTACCGTAATTATAACACCTAGGATTCTAAAATTTTTGTCATGTGTAGATACTATCACCGGAAAGTATACCTCGCCGCCAGATTTTTAAATTTTAATTTAGATTTTTTTAAAATTAAAACGTGTATATGGAATTTTGAGTTCGAGGCTATTTCAAGCTCTCCGCATGAATTAGCCTGGGCAACGCCATCCGTGGCAACGAAGCAGCCAGCCAATGAGAGCAGTTGTGATTATGTCATGATTCAGGATCTAGCGACGACAGTTTAGTTCGTAGATCGTAGCTTACGCGGCTGTTTAGCTACAGATTCCATTGATTTGTTTATTTTTTAGATTTATTTTAAAGAAAAGGAATATATTTTTGGCTAATTGAGGTTAAAGTAAGTTAGTTTTGATTGTATTCATTCTTTGTATGTTTAGTTGTCCCCATATATTATGTGTTTGGTAAGAATATAACTTGCATTTTACTGAATGTTTTCAAAACGGTCACATATCTGCTCATGTTCTGAAATGAAATAAACTGTTTTCAATAACAAATCTTAAGGAATCAAATGAATCTTACACTTTACTATAAAGTGTACAGTTCTACAATTTATCGCATGTTACAACGTTCTCCGGAATTAAAAATGTAGTTAAAATCTGTAACAGAAAGATTGTAAATTAACAAACTCATATATATAAGATATAACTTTAAACTGATATGCCTCACCAACTGTTGTCGAAATCAATGTAATGTAAATATTTCTTAAATATTATGATTTTGTTTAAGAATTGGAAACATTCAGTGAAGTGTAGGGTGTATTTTTTCATCAAAATAATTTGATTTGTAAGTATGAGGTAAAAAAAAATCACCGTTTTGTTACATGATGAGTTTCATCAGAAAGTAAAACAATAAATAAATATGAATGATTTGCGGAGCTGTTTCAGAATAATTATAAAGAGTAAGTCTTTAAAAATGTAAAATCAATGTTATTTCTGGCCGAGTTTTTTAAAAATAATTATGAACCATTTTAATTTGTAAGCATGTTGTAAAAAAATCACCATTTTGTGACAAATTTTGAGTTTTATAAGAATCGCCCAAGAACGGACATGCAATGTGGCATAAAATTTATGTTGTCATCACACTCTTTATAATTATTTTTGTTGAGGGTTCTTGGCCGATGTTATTGAATTTTTGATAGATACAGCTCCGCAAATCATTCATATTTACTTAATGTTTTAACTTGCTGATAAAACTCATAATATGTGAGAAAACGGTGATTTTTTTTTTTTTTTTTTTTTTTTTTTTTTTTTTTTTTTTTACTTCATATTTACAAATTAAATTGTTTTGAGGAAAAAATACATCCTACACTGCACTGAATGTTTTAATTTCTTAGCAAACTCATAATGTTTAAGAATTATTTACATTATATTGATTTCGACAACAGTTGATGAGGCATATCAGTTTAAAGTTGTATCTTATATACGAGTTTGTTAATTCAATGATGTGAAATTTATGATTATTTATTTATTGTTATTTACAATTTTCTTTCTGTTACTGTTATTGGACTACATTTTTAGTTCCCAAGAACGTTGTAATATGCGATAAATTGTAGAACTGTACATTTTATAGTAAAGTGTAAGATTAATTTGATTCATTAAGATTTGTTATTGAAATCAGTTTGTTTCATTTAAGAACATGAGCTGATATGTTTAGCACTATGAAAACATTCAGTAAGTGCAAAATATATTCTTACCAAACACATAATATATGGGGGCAACTACGCATACAAAAAATTATACAATTGAAACTAACTTATGTGAACCTCAATTAGCCAAAAATATATACCTTTTCTTTAAAATAAAACTCAAACATAAACAAAACAATGAAACCTGTGGCTAGCCGCTTTCAGCTGTGAACATGAACTGCCGTCGCTGGATCCTGGATCATCCCATATTCACACCTGCTCTCATTGGCTGTCTGCTTTGTTGCTGTGGATTGGCGGAGAGCATGGAATTGCCCCGAATCCAGAATTCCGTATGCACGTTTTAATAAAAAAAAATCTAAATTGAAATTAAAAAATCAGGCCTAGGTGTTATAATTACGGTGCTTTCTTCAGGCAGGAAGACAGAATAGGTTTGTTTGTATAGAGGTTTGTGTGTGTGCTATTTTTAATAAAGACAGTTGCCGCGACCCTTTCACGAAAGTTTTTTCTGCGAAACTTTTACAAAATCAGCATTTTTTCCACAATCCATAGACGATTTTCGTATTTTTTCTGCGATCCTTTGATGAAATTCAAGTTTTTCCTGCAATCATTTGACGAAATTTGCTTTTTTGTGATCCTTTAACTAAATTCATGTTTTTTCTGCATCCTTTTGTCGAGATTCATGTTTTTTCAGTGATCCTACAACGTAATTAGTGTTTTTTTCAGCGATTCTTTAACGAAATTCACGTTTTTCCTGTGATCCTTGGGTGAAATTTGCGTCTTTCCCGCAATCCTTTGATGACATTCGCATTTTTCCGTGATCCTTTGACAATATTCGTGTTTTCTCTGCTGCCTTTTGACGAGATTCATGTTTTTTTAGCGATCCTTTGACAAAATTCGTGTTTTTTCAGCGATTATTTGATGAAATTCGTGTTTTTCTCGTGAACCTTTGACAAAATTCGCGTTTGCCAGCGATTCTTTGATAAAATATGCTTTTTTCTATTATGATAGGGAAAAGCGGATTAGGATAGGTAGATAGGGAAACCCCGTTATCGGATCGGACATTAGATGTAATTAAGAAACATTTGTATATTTGTAATATTTAGCGGGAATGGGATGATGTTTGTGTGTGTGCTGTTTTTAATAAAGACAGTTGCATTTTTTCCGCGACCCTTTCACGAAAGTTTTTTCTGCGAACCTATCACAAAATCAGCATTTTATCCACAATCCTTTGACGAATTTCGTACTTTTTCTGCGATCCTTTGACTAAATTCACGTTTTTCCTGCAATCATTTGATGAAATTTGCTTTTTTTGTGATCCTTTAAAAACTAAATTCATGTTTTTTCTGCATCCTTTTGTCGAGATTCGTGTTTTTTCAGTGATCCTACAACGTAATTAGTGTTTTTTTCAGCGATCCTTTAACGAAATTCACGTTTTTCCTGTGATCCTTGGGTGAAATTTGCGTTTTCCCCGCGATCCTTTGATGAAATTCTCATTTTTTCGTGATCCCTTGATGAAATTTGCTTTTTTAATGATCGTTTGACAATATTCGTGTTTTCTCTGATGCCTTTTAACGAGATTCATGTTTTTTTAGCGATCCTTTTACAAAATTCATGTTTTTTCAGCCTATATTTGATGAAATTCGTGTTTTTCTTGCGAACCTTTGACGAAATTCGCGTTTGCCAGTGATTCTTTGATAAATTATTATTTTTTCTATTATGATAGGGAAAAGCGGATTAGGATAGGTAGATAGGGAAACCCCATTATCGGATCGGGACATTAGATGTAATTAAGAAACATTTGTATATTTGTAATAATTAGCGAAAATGGCGCGATAAAGGGGGTGGGGGGTAACGACTTTTTATTAAATATCGCATTTATTCTACATCAACTTCCTCTCACCACCAGGGGGTGCTTTGCGATCTCTGTTTCTATGGGCTGGATCACGACGCGGTATGGCTCTTTCCACTCGACATCAATAGAGCTTACTGATTTTAGTTCGGATTTTCACCACAGGGGGCGCTTTCGTATCTTTGGTTCTATGGGCTGGATCATGACGGGGTATGCCTCATTCGACTCGACATCGATAACCTTAATGATTTCAGTTATGTTCGTATAGAACATATTGTGCCCCCTGGCGGTGGAAAGTGTAACTAAAGGATTTTGCAGCTAACTCGGGTTCTATGGGTCACATTACGACACGGTTTGGCTCATACGACACAACATCAATAGAGCTTACCTATTTTAGTTCTGAATTTCACCACCAAGGGGTGCTTTCCTATCTCTGTTTCTATGGGATGGATCACAATGGGGTATGGCTCTTTCCACTTGACATCGATAGAGCTGACTGATTTTAGTTCGGATTTTCACCACCAGTGGTGCTTTCGTATATCTGGTTCTATGGGCTGGATCACGCGGGGTATGGCTCATTCGACTTTACATAGATAGAGCTTTTCGATTTTCACCACCAGGGGCGCTTTTCTATCTCTGGTTCTATGGGCTGGATCATGAAGGGGTATGGCTCTTTCGACTCGACTTACGGTAATATATGGGAGTGTGTATGGCACGCCCATTGTTTGCTGTCTAAGGTAGTGGGGCCCCCAACATTAGATTTGTTTAAAAATAAAAAAATGTTCAACACTGATTTCAGGTACATTTAAGGTTGTTGGCACGGGCAACGCCGGGCGGGTAAGCTAGTTATTAATATGCTATCAATAATTTTTTATTTTAAAACAATTTAAACCATGCTATACTACTCCAGTAGCTAAGTTTGAGGGAATTTTATTTGAATTTGTCCCCCACTTACATATCACTTCATTTCTTGTTCTTTTTTTTTTTTTTTTTTTTTTTTTTTCTACAGAACTTGGCTTCTTTTTTCACAGTTATGTTTTTGTTAGATATCATTACTTTTTGTACAGTTACAATATACTTAAACACTTTACTTAATGGTTTTTAATGTGTTTACAAGTGACTATTTTATTCAACAGGCAACATTCAATTTAATTTAAATTTCCTACAACAAAATACTTGGCTGTCAATTTGCGGCAGAATCTGTATTTTAACACTGCTGTATTTAATGTTTGTTTTGAAACGAAATGTATTGATTCGAAACTTTTATTATTTCTGAAATAACAATAATCATATTGACATAATTTTCTGTTTTACCATTACAGACTCATTCACATATAAATCAACAGTCCGATTCATATTTACAAATAAAATGACGAAGCTATCCAAATAATTTCAAACAAGTAGTACAAAATTTAAACAAGCACTAACAAGAAAATCCAGCTGACTTTTAGCCCTTTCTAATGTATGTTTTGAGTCTGGAGAAAGAAAGTATGGGCTCAAACTGTAATTAAAAACAAAATGATAATGCACATTTTGCTTAATTATAACATTTATTTGACACACAACATACAAACTTGAAAGTAAACAGACAGTAATTATTGAAATTTGAAATCGTCCACCGAAACGACAGCATATCAAAAATGTGCATCTTCAAAACCCTCCGTATCCAACAGTTTGAAAGTTCGTGTCGCTATCGAAAGACATCGAAATGATTCTTGATATTCTCTGCAAGCATTATCTTTATAGTCAGCTGCAATCGGTAGAGTACCTTTATCCGCAGTGGAAATCGATAGAGTACCCGTAACACTGGCATTGAGAGTCCGAGATACCGCAAGGTTGTCCACAGCTACACTGCCTAGACTCATGATAGCCACATATAAATGATCAATATTTATTTGAATCATAGGAATGGCTCTTTTGTTTACATTTTTAATTCTGGGATTAGACGAATTTCAACTGTGGATGTCTCAAAATATATGCGTATTTTGATATATGTATTCTCTCAATATGTTTTTGTTTTTTCACAGTGTGTCTAAAAAGGTAAATTTTATGCCCCGTTGCTCAAAAAATTAATTCTTTGAAATTAGCCAAAAATGGCTGATAATCAGGTGATTTTTCTGCAAGGTCAGCCCGGATTCAACAGTTGGCGCTTTTTTGGACAAATTAAAATTTTGCCTAATTAATAATTTCGCCTAGTTTCATAACGTTCAAGTAAAAACGGACACCCCCCAAGTGGATAATTATCGATTTTCAGAATTTTTTTTCGATTCCTTATAGTGTAAACGAACTTCGTACCACATTTGAAGTCTGTAGGTGCAGTAGATACATAAGATCTTTTTGGTGAGTGAGTGAGTCAGTGGTAACATTATCCATTAACAAGGTTTCTGTTCCTCATTAAAAAAGTGGTGACTTTTATATTTTAGGAGGTGTGGAAAAAGGATATGACATTAAAAATATTCCATCACCCACAGACTTTTAAAAAATTCAAAATGATAAAAATCCCAATTTTGTAGTATTTATTCAATGCATGTACCTTATAGATTTTGTCATTCTGTATTTTGGTAATAATAAACAGTTAAATAAACACTTATAAAGCTTAAAACTAATATTTAAAACACTCAAAATATACATTGCTTATAAAGTTTCAGAAAAATGTAAGAGAATTTGTGTGAAAAAAAGTGATATTCGCAAAAAAATTCCCAAATTAAATTTCATATATTATGTAGCGGTAAATGTCTTAACTATGGATGCTCTCTTATAGACACAATCACTCGCTTCTCTAATAAGATTCCAATAGTAATAGCATATTAGGTGTCCACCATATCGGGTTTCTATTGCAAAAATATTCTGGTGGAAGCGCTCTCCATGCTCTTCGCTTACAACTCCCATACTTTCAGGGAAAAAATTTAATGAGACGCTAAAAAGGGAATTTTCAATGACATTAAACATCCTAGATTTTTACAACTTTTTAACATGCCTTTCATTTTTTTCATAGTTAGAACTTCAATTATTTCCTAATAAATGTGTCACAACAATTTTAAAATTAATCCATGCTGCTTTTTTCTAAATCACTTAATGTATCTTCAAGTTTTTTATCCTTCATAAGGTGCCTAATTTTCGGGCCAACTAAAATACCCTCTTTAATTTTTTCGTAGCTTAGCGATGGAAATATTGTAGATATTGAAATCCACACCCTTTTTTATTCATCGCTTTAATGAAATTATTCATCAATACCAACTTTATGTTAAAGGTGGGAGAACAACTTTATTTTTATCGATGAGAGGAACGTTTTTGGTATTTTTTTCACCTGCAATATATTGTTTGCGCCCAGCCCACTTCTTTTTGATATAATGCTCATGTTTTGCTGTGCTGTCCCACTCGCTGACGAACCAGCAGTATTTTGAATAACCTAAGTTGTATACCAATGAGAATGGCAATTACTTTAAAAGCTGCACATATGTTCCAATTATGATGTGAGTAATGAATAGCATGAAGCAGTATCTTCATATTTTCATAAAATTCTTTCATTATGCAAGAATATACTGACAGACGACAGTACATTTCCATTACGGAGTAGCATAGCCTTCAAGCTGGTTTTTCAGCCATCAATGAAGAATCACCATCGTTCCTAGTTATAATGACAATTTAAAGCACACATTAAATCACTTATTGCAATAGCAAAAATCACTTTTTGTGGGAAAAAACCCAAATATTTCTTCTCTCGATCTGGGTAAATAGATATGTTAGTGTTCTTTTGGAGGAGATTCCAACCTTACAATCTTGATCCAAGTAATTCTGAGAATTTTTATAACACTTCTGATATTTTTTTGTCTCTCACAAGATCATTTAATTATTCTTGAGTAATTAGATGTGGCTGTTCATTTATGTCAAGATAATAGTTTATATCAAGAGTTGCAAAAAACCGGTTTATTATCAGGTTTATTTTCAATATACCCGGTTTATTCCCAGGTTTATTGCCAAAACACCTGGTTTATTCCCAAAAAACCAAGTTTATTGACAAAAAACCCGGTTTATTCCCAGGTTTAAACCGGGTTTTTTCTAGCCTATGCAATTCTATTTATATTAGATGACGTAGAGAATGTTTCACCTTCATCAATTTCCATTTTTTCTGCTACATCGTGGTATGTAAAATTCTTCGGATATTTCGGTATTGGTAATTAATAATTATGAAATACTGGTCACATTGCTTAATGTAAGTTCGGGTACTTATTTTTATGTTTGCTTTTTGCACAGAATCCTTTAAATTTTTAAAACAAAAGTAGCAGTCATTTATATGATCCTTCGGCTCGCACTATATCATGGGTACAGCAAATGGCATACTCATTTTTGTATCTTTCACCCACGCTCGGAGGTTTTTTGCACATCGTGCATAACAAGAATAAAGTACCCATTTCCTATCTTGTTCACACACGTTACATTCAAAGTACATGTGATAGGCAGGCTTTATTAGCGGCCGGCGTAAAAGCGCATTGATTTATTTTAAAGTTAGCGCCCCGCTCACATAGCAAAAAGAATCAGGTTCATTAACAAAACCTCTAGACATCTTTTACATATTTTGGAGGAAAATAGGATAATTATAAACAAAATGTATGTAAAAAGACTTAAACAGAAAAGAAATATCAATACACTCATACTGAAAGATGACAATCGCCTATATAATCCAAAACGTATAAACGAAATTCCTTAAAATTGGAGGGTGATAGAAAATTTCTACAGACATATTCTTTGTCAGCACTTTGAAATTAATAAGAAAAATCCAATGTATATAGAGAGACAGAAAATTCGTTAAGATTTGTTAATCATTGTTATGAGACATTTTCAAATATCATTATCCCGGAAACTAATTATACGTTATTTATAAACTTTTGGATTCTGGATAAATAAGGGGGCCTTAGTACTCATCTAAAATTACAAGTACGTATGTCAAATAGATTTTCAGTAGTAAAGTGTCGAAATTTGGCAAAAACAGCTCGAAATGGTTCGTATAATACAGAGTGTCTCATTTATTTTGCAACCCAAAAAAAAAGAACGATGTACAAACATTAATTTTTTTTTTTACAGAAATGCTTAATGACTACAAAAGGTGTTGGAAATGACCACCGTCTTCATCTTTATATATCTGGGCCCGTTAGAGGTTGTTTCGAGACACATTCTGTAATGTGTTTGGTGTGATAGCGTTTATCTCTTCCGTAATGCGAGTTTTCAGTTCAGTAATCGAGGCTACCGGTTCACGAAACACGCGATTTTTCAAATAGCCCCACAAGACGAAATCGAGCGGTGACAGGTCTGGACTGCGTGGGGGCCATAGTCCTTTTGTAATTAGCCGATCACCAAAAAATTCTTGGAGAAATGACAGAGTGTCGTTGGCCGTATGCACAGGAGCGATATCCTGTTGAAACCAAACGAAACGTTCATCTTACAACCGTGGCCAGTTTCTCCTTGATTTTCGTCTCGATTTCCTTCATTTTGTGGCCAGTTACGACAAACGACAGACGGTTCTTTCTTTTCTGTTCCACAGTCCATTCTGTTTGAAAAGGGTCCACGATTCGTTTAATTGCGCTTTTAGTCGGCACCACCGAGTCTGGAAACTTGTTTTCATATCGTTCCTTGACTGTTTTGTATGAAGACGTTCGAAAATAATCCCTAATATTAAGGGCGGTAAACGTCTGTGTGTGTTTCTGTCTGTCTGTGCACTCCACCTTTGTACCCGCAAAGGCTCCGGGACCAGGCGACGCACGGACGGCGGACGCGGACCGAAAAATTCGCAAAAAAGGCGCGACGCTCAAGTTTCGATCGGGTCGGGATTCCGACCCGGACCCGGGGAGTTATTAATGAGCGAAAGTGTTTTAATTACCGACCGAAACCGAAGTCGGAAGAGAAGTCAAAACAGCGAAAAGTTCGCCTTCCGTTTTGATAATCGCAGACATCCAAATCGTCGCTTTTTAACGCATCATCGAATAAAAAAAAATGTACCGGAGGTATCGATCCTAAAATCGGGGTACACACGCGGCCGATTTTTGTCGTTGCAAAACGTCAAATTTTTTGAAATTCGGACCGTAACTTTTCTTTATTTCGGCCAAAAACTGACCAGACATCCAACATCGACCCCAGACGTGAAAAGAGGTTGCCGTAAAGAATGCAGGTCGACAGATCCGAGATCGAATCGCCCCAGTCCTTTTTGAAACAAGTGGAAATAATGACTCTACATTCGCGAAAATTTGCTAACACGTGTATAAAAAAATCGCGAATTCAACAAAAAAAAATTCGTAAAAATCGACCAGTAATTTTTGAAGATATCAATTAAAACTCATTAATGACACGGCAAATGAATTTATTTCTATTCCGAAGAGACAGCTTCTTTTTTATTTCAACATTCAACGGAGACAAATCGTCTGCGGATAAGTCATTTCTGAAAGAGATAAAATAGTCAACTGCGTTTTTTCAGAGGGGGGGGGGGGCATTTCCGAATCTAAGGGGCGCATTAATTTCAAACTTTGACAGGGCGACTCAAAATGGATTCTGCTTTCAGAATATCTAAAAATTATTGTCATATCTTCATTAGGAGCCGATATATTATTTTATTGTATAATTAATCATCGTTATTTGTATAATTAAAGCAAAAGCAAGATTTCCAATACAGTGCCGGCTAGATATTACGATTTTAAGAAGTAGGCCGCGTCTAAAAACTGCATTACGAGTATTTTCAGTTTTTGTTTTAGAGTGGCAACCAGATATTATGATAGGAAAAAGCGGGCTTCGCCCGTTATCGATTTTTTTTTTTTTTTTTTTTTTTTTTTTTTTTTTTTTTTTAGTTTTAAGTTTTTCTACAGCTCACTGTCTTTGAACTAGAACTCAGGTAGTCTACATAAGTTGTTTGAGGAAAAGCAGTGTCATCGCCACCCCCCCCCCCCCCCCGCTTTTTTCTTTTAACTGTGGTCCGTTTCTATAGCTAAGAAACTATGTTACGGATGTCCACCAAACTGATTCCAAACATCATAATTAAAGTAATAAGGACCCCCTATCCAGATATTATGATAGGGAAAAGCGGGCTTCGCCCGTTATCGATTTTTTTTTTTTTTTAAGTTTTAAGTTTTAATACAGGTCCCTGTCTTTGAACTAGAACTCAGGTAGTCTAAATCAATTCGACTCGACATCGATAGAGCTTACCGATTTTATTTCGTTTTTTCACCACTAGGGGGCGCTTTCCTATCTTCGGTTCTACGGGCATGAAAACGACGGGATATGGCTCATTCGACTAGACATCGAAAGTCTTAACGATTTCAGTTATGATCATATAAACAGATTGCGCCACCTGGTGGCGGAAGGTGGAACTAACGTATACTGCAGCGCGTGCGCAGCACGACTGCTATACGGTGCCGCAGGCAGCGGGGACCCGAGCCGCAGGTTCGTTCAGTTAGAGGTTTATACTATTCCATGTGCAATTTAAGGGATTATCCGGTGCATGCGTAGCACGACCGTCATACGGTGCCGAAGGCAGCGGGGACCAGGGTCGGAACGACTGCTATACGGTGCCGCAGGCAGCGGGGACCCGAGCCGGAGGTTCGTTCAGTTAGAGGTTTATACTATTCTATGTGCAATTTAAGGGATTATCCGGTGCGTGCGCAGCACGACCGGTATACGGTACCAAAGGCAGCGGGGACCAGGGTCGGAGGTTCGTTCGGTTAGAGGTTTATACAATTCAATGTGCTAATTAAGGGATTACCCGGTGCGTGCGTAGCACGACTGGTATACGGTGCCGAAGGCAGCGGGGACCAGGGCCGGAGGTTCGTTCGGTTAGAGGTTTGTACAATTCAATGTGCTAATTAAGGGATTACCCGGTGCGTGCGTAGCACGACCGGTATACGGTGCCGAAGGCAGCGGGGACCCGGGTCGGCGGTTCGTCCGGTTTGAGGTTTTACAAGATTCGAGATTTTCTACAATTCGAGGCACCGATGTAAATTAGGGGCCCGCTGGCGGGCGAAGCCAGCTAGTCCCTAATATTAAGAGCCGTAAACGTCTGTGTGTGTTTCTGTCTGTCTGTGCACTCCGCCTTTGTACCCGCAAAGGCTCCGGGACTAATCGACGCACCGACGCCGGACGCGGACCGAAAAATTCGCAAAAAAGGCGCGACGCTCAAGTTTCGATCGGGTCGGGATTCCGACCCGGACCCGGGGAGTTATTAATGAGCGAAAGTGTTTTAATTACCGACCGAAACCGAAGTTGGAAGAGAAGTCAAAACAGCGAAAAGTTCGCCTTCCGTTTTGATAATCGCAGACATCCAAATCGTCGCTTTTTAACGCATCATCGAATAAAAAAAAATGTACCGGAGGTATCGATCCAAAAATCGGGGTACACACGCGGCCGATTTTTGTCGTTGCAAAACGTCAAATTTTTTGAAATTCGGACCGTAACTTTTCTTTATTTCGGCCAAAAACTGACCAGACATCCAACATCGACCCCAGACGTAAAAAGAGGTTGCCGTAAAGAATGCAGGTCGACAGATCCGAGATCGAATCGCCCCAGTCCTTTTTGAAACAAGTGGAAATAATGACTCTACATTCGCGAAAATTTGCTAACACGTGTATAAAAAAATCGCGAATTCAACAAAAAAAAATTCGTAAAAATCGACCAGTAATTTTTGAAGATATCAATTAAAACTCATTAATGACACGGCAAATGAATTTATTTCTATTCGGAAGAGACAGCTTTTTTTTTATTTCAACATTCAACGGAGACAAATCGTCTGCGGATAAGTAATTTCTGAAAGAGATAAAATAGTCAACTGCGTTTTTTCAGAGGGGGGGGGGGGGGCATTTCCGAATCTAAGGGGCGCATTAATTTCAAACTTTGACAGGGCGACTCAAAATGGATTCTGCTTTCAGAATATCTAAAAATTATTCTCATATCTTCATTAGGAGCCGATATATTATTTTATTGTATAATTAATCATCGTTATTTGTATAATTAAAGCAAAAGAAAGATTTCTATTACAGTGCCGGCTAGATATTACGATTTTAAGAAGTAGGCCGCGTCTAAAAACTGCCATAACGAGTATCTTAAGTTTTTGTTTTAGAGTGGAAACCAGATATTATGATAGGAAAAAGCGGGCTTCGCCCGTTATCGATTTTTTTTTTTTTTTTTTTTTTTTTAGTTTTAAGTTTTTCTACAGCTCACTGTCTTTGAACTAGAACACAGGTAGTCTACATAAGTTGTTTGAGGAAAAGCAGTGTCATCGCCAACCCCCCCCCCCCCCCCCGCCCCCGCTTTTTTCTTTTAACTGTGGTCCGTTTCTATAACTAAGAAACTGTGTTACGGATGTCCACCAAACTGATTCCAAACATCATAATTAAAGTAATAAGGACCCCCTATCCAGATATTATGATAGGGAAAAGCGGGCTTCGCCCGTTATCGATTTTTTTTTTTTTAAGTTTTAAGTTTTTCTACAGGTCCCTGTCTTTGAACTAGAACTCAGGTAGTCTAAATAAATTCGACTCGACATCGATACAGCTTACCGATTTTATTTCGTTTTTTCACCACTAGGGGGCGCTTTCCTATCTTCGGTTCTACGGGCATGAAAACGACGGGGTATGGCTCATTCGACTCGACATCGAAAGTCTTAACGATTTCAGTTATGATCATATAAACAGATTGCGCCACCTGGTGGCGGAAGGTGGAACTAACGTATACTGCAGCGCGTGCGCAGCACGACTGCTATACGGTGCCGCAGGCAGCGGGGACCCGAGCCGCAGGTTTTCGTTCAGTTAGAGGTTTATACTATTCCATGTGCAATTTAAGGGATTATCCGGTGCATGCGTAGCACGACCGTCATACGGTGCCGAAGGCAGCGGGGACCAGGGTCGGAACGACTGCTATACGGTGCCGCAGGCAGCGGGGACCCGAGCCGGAGGTTCGTTCAGTTAGAGGTTTATACTATTCTATGTGCAATTTAAGGGATTATCCGGTGCGTGCGCAGCACGACCGGTATACGGTCGGAGGTTCGTTCGGTTAGAGGTTTGTACAATTCAATGTGCTAATTAAGGGATTACCCGGTGCGTGCGTAGCACGACCGGTATACGGTGCCGAAGGCAGCGGGGACCAGGGTCGGAACGACTGCTATACGGTGCCGCAGGCAGCGGGGTCCAGAGCCGGAGGTTCGTTCACTGACAGGTTTATAGTATTCTATGTGCAATTTAAGGGATTATCCGGTGCGTGCGTAGCACGACCGGTATACGGTGCCGAAGGCAGCGGGGACCAGGGTCGGAGATTAGTTCAGTTAGAGGTTTATACTATTCGATGTGCAAATTAAGTGATTATGCAAATTATGGGATTATCCGGTGCGTGCGTAGCACGACCGGTGTACGGTGCCGAAGGCAGCGGGGACCCGGGTCGGAGGTTCGTTCGGTTCGAGGGGGATGCGAGCCGGAGAATACAAAAGTTTCGAGGCACCGATGTAAATTAGGGGCCCGCTGGCGGGCGAAGCCAGCTAGTCACTAATATTAAGCGCGGTAAACGTCTGTGTGTGTGTGTGTGTGTCTGTCTGTGCACTCCACCTTTGTACCCGCAAAGGCTCCGGGACCAGGCGACGCACGGACGGCGGACGCGTACCGAAAAATTCGCAAAAAAGGCGCGACGCTCAAGTTTCGATCGGGTCGGGCCTCCGACCCGGACCCGGGGAGTTATTAATGAGCGAAAGTGTTTTAATTACCGACCGAAACCCAACTCGGAAAGGAAAGCAAAACAGCAAACATTTTCGCCTCCGAACAGGGTTGCCAGTCTCCGTCGGGTCCGGGAAGGAAAAGACGGCGGGGTTCCCAGGGAGCGATTTAAGCCCCAAACCGCAGTGCAGGTCCGACCCGTATCTCCGTAAGTCGGAGGGCCAGAAATTCGAAAGTCGTACGTACGGAACCGGGACGTCGTCAGGTTTGATAAATTCGAAAAATCTTTTCCGTACGACGATTAGAACCGAAAAAATCCTTTAAAAATCGATCGATAAAATGTAATTTTCGAATTCTTTTTCACCGCTGGGAATGTCAGACAGCAGACAGCCGGAGACACGGCTGCAAAACGATTTCATTCTCCGCCACCGCAGGTGTTCCGGAGGATTTTCACGTGACCGGCCTGTATTCATCGCTCCAGTGCGCTTTCGAAAAACAATGAAGTCGGGGGACCAGAAATTCGAAAATCGTACAGACAGATTCACGAGAGCATTTGCTTTCAGAAAATCGAAAAATCATTCCCGTACGACCATTAGAACCGAAAAAATTCTTTAAAAATCGATCTATAAAAAATTATTTTTCATTTCTTTCGGCGCTGCGAATGCCAGAAGGCAGACGATTGTCTGCATCGATTTTCAAGAGGCAAGGAGGACGTGGTCACGTGACGTTCAACTGCGTTTTTTCAGAGGGGGGACTCATTTCCGAATCTAAGGGGCGCATTAATTTCAAACTTTGACAGGGCGACTCAAAATGGATTCTGCTTTCAGAATATCTAAAAATTATTCTCATATCTTCATTAGGAGCCGATATATTATTTTATTGTATAATTAATCATCGTTATTTGTATAATTAAAGCAAAAGAAAGATTTCTATTACAGTGCCGGCTAGATATTACGATTTTAAGAAGTAGGCCGCGTCTAAAAACTGCCATAACGAGTATCTTAAGTTTTTGTTTTAGAGTGGAAACCAGATATTATGATAGGAAAAAGCGGGCTTCGCCCGTTATCGATTTTTTTTTTTTTTTTTTTTTTTTTAGTTTTAAGTTTTTCTACAGCTCACTGTCTTTGAACTAGAACACAGGTAGTCTACATAAGTTGTTTGAGGAAAAGCAGTGTCATCGCCAAACCCCCCCCCCCCCCCCCGCCCCCGCTTTTTTCTTTTAACTGTGGTCCGTTTCTATAACTAAGAAACTGTGTTACGGATGTCCACCAAACTGATTCCACTGATTCCAAACATCATAATTAAAGTAATAAGGACCCCCTATCCAGATATTATGATAGGGAAAAGCGGGCTTCGCCCGTTATCGATTTTTTTTTTTTTTAAGTTTTTCTACAGGTCCCTGTCTTTGAACTAGAACTCAGGTAGTCTAAATAAATTCGACTCGACATCGATACAGCTTACCGATTTTATTTCGTTTTTTCACCACTAGGGGGCGCTTTCCTATCTTCGGTTCTACGGGCATGAAAACGACGGGGTATGGCTCATTCGACTCGACATCGAAAGTCTTAACGATTTCAGTTATGATCATATAAACAGATTGCGCCACCTGGTGGCGGAAGGTGGAACTAACGTATACTGCAGCGCGTGCGCAGCACGACTGCTATACGGTGCCGCAGGCAGCGGGGACCCGAGCCGCAGGTTTTCGTTCAGTTAGAGGTTTATACTATTCCATGTGCAATTTAAGGGATTATCCGGTGCATGCGTAGCACGACCGTCATACGGTGCCGAAGGCAGCGGGGACCAGGGTCGGAACGACTGCTATACGGTGCCGCAGGCAGCGGGGACCCGAGCCGGAGGTTCGTTCAGTTAGAGGTTTATACTATTCTATGTGCAATTTAAGGGATTATCCGGTGCGTGCGCAGCACGACCGGTATACGGTCGGAGGTTCGTTCGGTTAGAGGTTTGTACAATTCAATGTGCTAATTAAGGGATTACCCGGTGCGTGCGTAGCACGACCGGTATACGGTGCCGAAGGCAGCGGGGACCCGGGTCGGCGGTTCGTCATGTTTGAGGTTTTACAAGATTCGAGATTTTCTACAATTCGAGGCACCGATGTAAATTAGGGGCCGTTTATACTATTCCATGTGCAATTTAAGGGATTATCCGGTGCATGCGTAGCACGACCGTCATACGGTGCCGAAGGCAGCGGGGACCAGGGTCGGAACGACTGCTATACGGTGCCGCAGGCAGCGGGGACCCGAGCCGGAGGTTCGTTCAGTTAGAGGTTTATACTATTCTATGTGCAATTTAAGGGATTATCCGGTGCGTGCGCAGCACGACCGGTATACGGTCGGAGGTTCGTTCGGTTAGAGGTTTGTACAATTCAATGTGCTAATTAAGGGATTACCCGGTGCGTGCGTAGCACGACCGGTATACGGTGCCGAAGGCAGCGGGGACCCGGGTCGGCGGTTCGTCATGTTTGAGGTTTTACAAGATTCGAGATTTTCTACAATTCGAGGCACCGATGTAAATTAGGGGCCCGCTGGCGGGCGAAGCCAGTGACAGGTTTATACTATTCTATGTGCAATTTAAGGGATTATCCGGTGCGTGCGTAGCACGACCGGTATACGGTGCCGAAGGCAGCGGGGACCAGGGTCGGAACGACTGCTATACGGTGCCGCAGGCAGCGGGGTCCAGAGCCGGAGGTTCGTTCACTGACAGGTTTATAGTATTCTATGTGCAATTTAAGGGATTATCCGGTGCGTGCGTAGCACGACCGGTATACGGTGCCGAAGGCAGCGGGGACCAGGGTCGGAGATTAGTTCAGTTAGAGGTTTATACTATTCGATGTGCAAATTAAGTGATTATGCAAATTATGGGATTATCCGGTGCGTGCGTAGCACGACCGGTGTACGGTGCCGAAGGCAGCGGGGACCCGGGTCGGAGGTTCGTTCGGTTCGAGGGGGATGCGAGCCGGAGAATACAAAAGTTTCGAGGCACCGATGTAAATTAGGGGCCCGCTGGCGGGCGAAGCCAGCTAGTATTCAATAATAAACGCGCTTTTTTTCTGCACATAGCACCATGACGTAAAACTACCTTTCATTTCGTTCTCCTTAGCACTGAAGTGTCTCGTGCGGTTTTCTAGCGTGTTGGTAGTGTTGCTCGCACGCCCCTCCACACCGCTACGTGCGCTAACGGTGTGCGCGTGCACTCGTGTCGATCATTTGCTTCGCGTTTACGCGGGTTGCAATATAAATGAGACACTCTGTATAAAACACTAGTATGTCAGACGAACTTGGCTGACACACTACCGTGTGTCTAAGATTTCACCTCTGCATTTTCATCTGTTTTACTATCTTTATTATATTGTTGCGTTAAATTTAGTGTAAACACTGAGCTGCTTTTTAGTAGACGTAGTTTTAGGCCAGTTACAATAAATTCAAATAAATTTAAATGTTCAAGTTACTTTTAGATACTCCTTAAATTAAAACATGCCAGATAAGCAAATGATAGTAAATTAAGAAATTTTTAGAATTTTGAAAATTAGCTCAGCGGAAACTATTATGAACGGGTAAAGCATTCTTTAAAATACCAGTTTTAAAACCTCCAAAATTCAAATATAAATGCAGATTTAAGACTCTAAGTTCTGTCTATAGCTGTGTTGACAATTTGTCAGATTATTTTATTCAGAAATTCTGAATTCATAATAGAAATTCCGAATGGTAATTTTTGATTTATTTAATCACGGAATGTCTGTCATTAAATAAAGAAAACATTCTAAATCTGAAAGAAATATTCGGGAACATGTAACGTCTTCCAGTGTTTAAAAATATAAATTTTCCATCACTTGCGAAATGAAAAATTGCTAGTAATACTAAATTCGTGGTTTTTGAACTAAAGGAACAAATTGGATACTTGTGTTTTGTACGTCATGCCTTCACTGAGACAGAACATGCTATTATGGTATTAGTATTTTAAAAGGACTGTTATGGCGCGTTTTATAAATTATACAAAATAAATTTGCTTTGAACATTCGAAATAGTTTGATTACTACACATCAATAATCAGAGGAACTTTAGAGATTTTAACTCGAGGAAAGAACACTTGCATGGATGTGCTCTCCTACAATATAGCCGGTATCTGGTATAGTGCACTAAATATCTCAGGCGGTTTTGGAATGTAACTATCGCATTTCCCCCTCCCCGCCCTTTTTCTTCCTTCCCTCTTCCCCTCCATCAATATACACTGTTAATAATATCGTGAAAAATTACTTCTGTTTTTAAAGGCTCTCTATTTTCTGACCAATGAGAGAGCTCCAAGGGCTTTCATGTAGCATTCACATTGGTCAGAAAATAGAGAGCCTTTAAAAACAGAGGTAATTTTTTGCGATATTTTTAACAGTGTAGACTCGTCTCCGACTATTTAGCCAACGAACATTCATGAACTTTCACACCTCTGAAATTCTCCTGATGACCACTGTTTTGTAACAGTTGAAAGCGCTTGGAATTTAACATGTTTTAAAATTTTTTTTATGTATTTTTAGCACCTTTGTAGCAAACTAATCATAAATTTCTATTATTGCATATTTCATTTATCATTACTATGTTATTTTAATTTTTATATTCGTATTTTTTCTTGAAATAGATATGTATCAATTGGTATAATTAAATAAAAAATGATTTAAAAAAAAACAGTTTTACGAAGTCTATTATGGAATTTTATGTGAAACACAACCACACACACACACATATATAGATACACATATTACATTTGAAATCAAAATACGATAAAAAGTCCTGCAACAAAATCTGACCATATGTCCAATTTAAAGATGGTAGTTAATTAATTTATATTGAATACCTTTAAATAAAAAAATATCCAACAAATTCGAACAACATAATGACCGAATTTCAATTTAGAGATTACATGTTTGTATAGATACATTTGTATTCTTATTTGGTTATGTTATTCCTTTTTGTTCTATTGAAACACAGGAATTCCTTCTTAAATCAAAGTTTCTCGAATTATTTTAAGTTATATATAAAATCGTAGAAATATTCTTTCAGAAGTACAAAGAAATATCCTAAACATAATCGCTCTTAGAAAACATCTTTTTTACTCCATAGGTAATATAAATTTTACTTTAAAAAAATTCTCTTCTACTTACGTGCAGAAATATATCATAATGTTCCATGGAACAAGCTATCTGTTTCGTCTGAGATAAGAAAAAAGTCTCCAAGGAGATAATAAAATAGATAGTCTTTTGTAAATACTCGCTTTATATGCCATGCAAGAAATCAATATTTAAACATCAACCAGAAATCGATTTATTTAAGATAACATAATAAAAACATTTTTTTTCTTTCAATGTCAATCATAAATTTCATAGTTTTAGATCTACACGATAAAGATTTGAAATACAAATAAAACAAGTTAGAAATTGTACGTTAAACATGATATAGAAGGTGTGTTCTTTTTAGAACTAGTTTCGTAATGTAAAAAAATATCATCCTCATTATTTCAGTGAAATGAATTATGTCGTCTGCTAGGAGCGAAATGTGCAATTTTTTTTCTTATTACGTATGCCACGTTTACAAAGGCGAATTTTTTCTTTAACATGGAGATCTTGCTTTGCGAATGATTACCTCCATGGTTTAGCATTTTTATGACTCATATTGGATGAATATTCTGTGTTTATTTACTCTAATGAATTGAGATATTTGGTTAACCTAATTTCCACTGAAGTCATCTCAATATCTATACATTGTTGAATGTAACTCATCTCTCAAGCAAACATTTTTTTTAACGATCTTTCTAAAAATATAAATTTTATGCGATTTTATTAAAAAAAATTTTTTTGAATAAAAATGGCCGCTTGACATATGAAAAAAGAAGTGGTTAACCCGCATTTGTTTTCCTCAGTCACATGACTTGTGCTTTTATTATACAGGTTACGTACGATAGGATTTAACAGAAAAAAGAGAATAATGTAATAACTTTTTAAGTTTTGATTCGATTTTCATGAAGTTTGAAATGACTCAACAAAATTCTGCAATAATTATATATATTAAATTTCAAACCATCCCGTTGGGTAGTTTTTACGCTGTTATATGCGGACAGACGGACGGACGCACCAAACGACGATTATAAGTGCTACGAATATATATAATTACGAACGCACTTAAAGAAGTATTTGTAATGGATTTCAAAAAAGGACTTTATTCATTAAGTTCCTTTAATTTTCATTTAACTTTTCACGTAAATTTCTACACGTGCTCCAATTGAAATCAGATTCTTTTGTTGTTATCCTCGTTTAGATGGTGGTCTCGTATAAGTTTCATTCCATCAATAAATAGGACAACGCAATTTTACTCGTGTTCTAAAGCATATGTACAGCAAGATTCATTCAAATTCTTCCAAAACTATAGATTTGTATAAGGGACATACATACATACAAACAAACACACATTCCAAGAAAGTCTTTTAGGTAGCTTTCATTACAAAAAGCTACCTATTGCAGCCGTTCGGAGGAAAGAATTTCCAAAAAAATTTGGTACATTTTCACCGATCATGACACCCAGACCCCCAAACCACCTTCCGTTCAAATATTGATTTATATATATATATATATATATATATATATATATATATCTGACATATGTCATGCTGTAACTCTCTTATTTATGTGACTGTGATTATAATTTGACTGATCATGCGTACAGAACATGCCAAGGTCTCGACCGAGTTCGTTGACCAGCATCATGCGCCATCTTATTTCAAAATGGCGGCCAGTTAAAAATTTTAACTTTTTTAAAAAATTCAAAAAATATTTATATAAAATTTATAAATTGAAAACTTTGTTTCTGTTAAGTTTTAGATCATGATACAAGAATTACGGAACATTGTTTGTTTTGGCGTTCTCTTTAAAAATGGCAGAGATAAGGCAGTTTGAAATTCTAGGGTGGGTGACATTTTGAAACAATCTGATTTTTGTTATACTGTAACTCTCATGCTGAAATTCGCATTGAAATTCATTATTAACGAAAACCGGGATTGAATCTTCTATAATCAGGTTCCAAGCAATTTATCTTCGGGTGTTTGAGTAAAATGGGATGATTTTTTAAAAACATGGACTATGAAAGCTACTTTTTCCTCCCGATACAGGCCGGAAGGAATTTTATATACAGAGATTTTCCTCGGAGTGTTTATAATCGTTGCATTTTATTTATTCTTAACTACGATTTTCCAGATTTTTTTTGTAAGTTTTAAAGAATTTATTTAATTTTAATTGGGATATTAAAGTATATCATTTAAAAAATATATATTATCATTAAACTTTTTAAAGTAAATTATTCTACTAAAAATTTTAGTTCTTTTTTTGTATTTAAATACAAAATTTGACTGTGCTTTACTGTAAAAACTTACTTTAAATTGAATTATGTTTAGATATTAATAGAGGTAACAGAGTAGTCAACTCTTCAGATTTTTGAACGCCAGACTTTTCGAATAGATATTTATGCGAGGATTTTCCTTTTTAAAATAGTGGCATTCAAAAGTCCTGAGGAGTCCTGGCATCTCTGCTATGAAATATGTTTATTAATTTGATTTTAATTTTCTCAATGACATATAAAAATTTTATTATTTTTCAGATGGTTTCTGACAGATATTATTCTGGCATTCGCCAACAAATACTGATGTATTTTAAGTCCATCTTATTTGTTTCTTCGTTACTTTTAATCTCAGAATTCACATAAAATATTTCATATAACTTTACACATTTTTGTATCAAATTTCCTACTCAATGCTTTTATACATATGGCCGGGTTCTATAGTGGGTCAATAATTAAAAAAATCCTTTTGGCCTGTACCGTGAGGAAAAGGTAGCGTTCATGGTCCATGATTTTAAAAATTCAACTCATTTTACACAAACACCCGAAACTAAAATGCTTGGAATCCGATTATAAAAGATTCAATCCCGGTTTTCATTAATATTGAATTTGAATGTGAATTTCCGTATGAGAGTTACAGCATAACAAAAATTATATTGTTTCAAAATGTCAGCCCTAGAATTTCAATATATATATATGACCATCAATGAAACATTACCGAAACACCAACAGAAACTATGAAATTATGATTTAGTAAGTAATAAATTATTGACAACGAAAGTGGTCCCGAACACTCTGAATATAGATATCAAAAACATATTTAAAAGAAGAAGAAATTAAATTAAAAATTTAATAAATGAAATTGAATGAATGAAATTTGTGGAATTTAGACAGAATTATCAAGTCCCAAATGCCTACATACCATAAATAAAATGACTGGTTTCATCATCCTATTAGCCATAACATGAACGAAAGAACATGATTTTGGGACTACCACTCATAAACAAAGAATCTTAAAGTTCAAAAAATAAATACAATATTAATACAATATTAAAAAGGAAAGAAACCTTACCCATAGTTAAGAGATAAAAACTTGAAATTAAATCGTAAAGTGCTAAAAATATTTAGATTAAGAAGGATGTTGGTGCACATCAGTGTCCAGATATATGAAGATAACAAAACAGAGGCAATGAATTGCAAAAATCTTTAAATGTTGCCAAAATCAGTTTTAGAAGATGATTAACCATGTTTCCAAAATAAGTTTTAGAAAATGAATTACCACGGAATATTGTAAAGCAACACAAACCATGGTGCTGCCATCTTTGATAGAAAATGTGAATATGCAGTGAATTTAAAAAAAAACAGTGGGAGAAAATCAATATTTAAAATTGAAACCATATACTATCTAAAATGATAATAATTAGTTAAATAATAAATAAATTAAATTAAATAATAAATAAAATATCCAATTACATTAAAGTAAAAATGGATGTATTAATGATTAATTCTATGTTAAAAAATAAGATGTAAAGTGGTAAAATTAATAATTAATGATTAATGCTACATAAAAATACATGTACCACGGAATGACATAGCCACTATTAAATAGCTTTGCCAAAAATGCAACATCACAAAAATTAAATTAAATTAAAATTAAAATAATAAATTATTTGAATTAAGATGCTAAGGATTTAAAATTAATATTAATTAAATATTGAAATTAATTAGTTACATATTATGTATTTGCATACAAAATTGAAAATTAAATACACATGATAAAAGTGGTTAGGGAAGAACATTTATTAAAATTAATACATGTATTATATTAGCATTTAAGAAAGTATACATTATATTAGAAGTTAATATGATATTGTCCACCGTGGGCATTAATGTAAATACAATTAAACAAAAAGATTCTTAATAGTAATGAATAATTCATTCAAATTAATTAATGAATATGTAAATATAACTATATTAATTCGCATATAAAAGTATTATATCATAGTCCATTATAAAATGTGTATTAGCAAACGTATGTGTAAATAAAAGTGCCCCATTTTTTTTGTAAATAATTATTGATTAACCAATGATTTAACCATGCGTTTTTCCCATACAACTCCGCCACACACCTCCTCAATCCAACATCCACCCACCCATCTGTCCTATTATAATTAATTAATAAATAAATTAATTAAATTTTTTTTAAATTATAATATTATATATTTTTTTATACATTTTTTAACGCGTGTGTTAATTTGGTTGCTAATGCTATATATGAATATATATATATATATTTACATATGAATATATATATATATATATATATATATATATATATATATATATATATCAATGTTTGAATGGAGAGTGGTTTTGGGGTATAGCGGTCATGATCGATGAAAATATACCAATTTTTTTTGTAATTGCTTTCCTCCTAACGGCTGTAATAAATGGTTTTTGGAATAAAAAGCTACCTTAAAACACCTCGTATATTTCCATCGTCAAAATGTCCTTTTGAAAAACAAAGAATCAGAAACTCAACTCTTAATTATATTTTCTTTTAATTTACGTTATAAGAAAATATGCTGAGATGGTCGGCCTCATACTATCAATGAACCACACTTTTCAATTTTCAATACGAACATCTAATTTTGACATCATATTTGTCTTTTTTGATAAATTTTACTTAACGACAAACAAATTTGATGTCATCCCGAAAAATAGCTTAGGAAGCCATGATGGTTTTAATTTTGTAACTACTAATGTAAAATTGATTTTTAATCGTTACAAAACTGATTGCAAAACGGGTAGCTTTTTGGGCATAAAGTTGAACCTGCTTGGCGTAAAGGAGCAGTAATTTAATATTCACATATTTTAAACTTCTAGAAATAGCTCATAAATTACGGTTAATTTTTTTTGAGGTTCCGCTCTTGACACCCTTGAAAATTTCTATTTTTTTAGAAATCATTAGCGAGCATTTGCATTTTAAGTGTAACCACCATGCCAAATACCAAGCTCCTGTGCAAACTGTACCAAATAAATCGTAATTTTAGAACTTATTTGCTCCTGCACCCTTTTAAATTTCGAATTTGTGAACAAATCAGTGTTAGAGAGCATTTGAAACTTAAAAGTAACCGCCATGCCAACTTAAAGTTTCTAGTTCTTTCAGTATCACAAAAATAGTAATTTAGAACGTTTTCTTTCTCCATCATACTTTTAAATTTCAATTTAAAAAATCTGTGTATGCATTTGCGCCTTAAAAAGTAGCAGCCATGTGAAATTTCAAGTTTCTATCCCTAAAACTTGTATTTTAGAACGTTTTCAGAACACGTTTCCCTCACATCACCCTTTTAAATTTTAAATATTTTAGAGAGCATTTACACCTAAATCTTTGAGAGCATTTACACCTTATAAGTAACTACCCTGTCAAATTTTAAAGTTCTAATCCCTTCATTAACACAAAATTTTAGAACATGTTTCGCTTCTTCACCCCTCGCGGGATAGTGGCACCGATATCAATTACAGCCTATGTTGGAGCAGAAATTGTCACCGTCAATTTGCCTCCATTACTTGTAAAATCGGTACGGTAGTTCCAGAGATTACAAACAAACAAACAAAAAACGATACTTCTTTATAATATTAGTATAGACTTTTGATATGAATTATAGTAATATATGAAACTGATTAAGAGAAAATATTTGTACAATTTCTAAGAATACGTTGTATCTATAAGGAATTTGATATACTTTTTGTAAATTTTAAATCTTTCATTTTTTCAAAATAATTTGTTTCTTTTCTGCAAAAATGAATTACAGGTAAGAACTATTTTATCCTTATTTGAATGTAAATATTTTTCTGTAAAATAATATTACGAAAGAAGAAACGGATCGTATCACACTCGCATATTTTTACAATGTATGTTGCAAATATTTACTCACCACAGCATAAACATTTATGAAATATGCTCCATATTCAATAAATTGTGGAAAGATAAATAATATGACGAAACCATGGACTACGCACAAATGCAAACTATATTGACATGAAAATCTGTGAAACGTAGAAAAAACATGTATAAGTAAACAGGACAAAACATAATAAATGGGATTATTTTTTCACTAAAGATATTGTTACGGTATGTAATAACGTGTAAATTAGTATCACATGGTTTGTAAAATGTGTCACACTAAATATTTATATCAAGATATGGATTTGATTGATAATTATTTTTTATATTGACAGTATGACGAAAAATAAATGAAAAAAATGTACCTTGATTCAACAAAATAAACAGCCAATAGTTCAAAATGTCTGATTTTGTAGAAGGTATAATTTTATTTCATAAGCAAATTAATGAATTCTCGCCTTTAAATTTTAAATATGTAATATTTTACAAAATGTAATGTTTAACAAAAAAATAATAATTTTTGTGAAATGTTCAAATCTATGGAATAATATGAGACCATCTGAGAAAAAAAACATTAACCACTTTAACCTTTACCATTAATACAGCATCACAAAAGACACATTGGATCATATCATAAAAAATAGGGATATTTGTACAATATACGTACCAAAATTTTTGCACCATTGCACATACATTCCTGAAATATGTATAATTTTGAAAAAGAAAAATGTTGAGGCTGAGGAAATAAACGTTATGGCGTAATCATGTAATAAACATAAATATTCCCATGAATGTCGGTGGATCTTAGAAAGATATGTATAAGAAAGAGCCATAAACGTATAAAAATAATTCAATTTTTGCAAAAGAAGAAAATTAATACAGAAAGAAAAAATATGCTTTTTTCCCTTCTGTTTTGGAAAGTAAATGACAATAAAAACTTGAACACATAGATATAGTCTATTGGTTTTTATTTTGACAATTTGATGATCAATAAATCATAAATTTGTACAACAATTAAAAAAAATAAAGAGCATTTGAAATAAGTGTTTTCACTCAGTTAAATGTTAATTTTCTTTCATAGGAAAAATAAAATGTAATATTAATATAATTATATAATTTATTAATTTATATAATATTAATATTATATAATTTTCAAATGTAATATTTTTAATGTCTGATAATTTATCCTATGTATCATATATATTATTTCTGTTGTCAACATCCTTTTATCTAAGCAAATACAAAACACAGAACGATAAATGAGATACCATATGAAGCGGCTATTTACATAGTAGGGGAGACTTGGGAGAGTTGATCCCTAGGGAGACTTGATTCCTAGGTCTAAAACTAGGAAAAAATGCAATTAAGTCTCTGAAACCGGCAACACTCATAAAGTAATTCCTTATCAACAGATCTGACAGCAGAATTTCATTTACCCATTTTTATTTTTGTTGTAAGAAAAGAATATCTGATTTCTTACAATCAAACTTCTTTTTCAGTAGGTAGTTTATGTTTCTTAGTTTTTTCTAAATATAACTAAATTACTCAAGTTAGTTGATGTAATTTACTAACATTCCTTACTGCTTAAATGTCATTATTTAAATCCAATACAGTTTCTTTACTTTTGATTTAACAATTATTTTTCCAACACATGCACATTAGGAACACTTGATCCCCATTGTATGGGGAGACTTGATCCTGGGGATCAAGTGTCGCCAAAGTTAAGCTAAATTAATGTTAAATTTTATTTACCCCTACTGCGAATTGTGACTTTCAGGACACATTTAGACAATATCAATATTAGTTAGACTATGGTTACCTTGATTTGGTATAGTTGACAAAGATAGAAAGTTACCATATAGTTCCAGATAATGGTCAAGCACATGGTGATTGTGCAAGGTTGGTTTTTCTGTTACTTTTGGATTATTTTTAAGTCAGAAAGTTATTTATAAATTAGAAACGTATAATTCCATTTAATATGTGTTATGTAACCAAGTCTTAAACACCCTATGTCCATATATATATTGAGCTAAAAATTTAATTTGTGCAATAGAGGGTTCATTTTATTGCTGTGATTAAGGACTTTGTGTTTATCTTTACTTTTTACAGACTTGCCAAGTATTTATAAACCTAAAGATGTGTTCAACCCAGAAAAAGCATCAATTTTGCAGACTTACAGGCAACAGTGAAGGCTGTAATAGATGGATCCAGTTTTAAAAGTGCAGCAAAATCCATTCATAGTAATGTGATGACTTTAAACGTTATGTGAGAAATAAAAATCTCAAGAAAGTGACATTTCTTATGAATATAATTATAAGCACTCCCAAATATTTTCAGTTAACAATGATCTTTTGTGTGTATATTTTAAAACATCAAGTAAATTAGATCATGGACTCCTATACACACTAATCATCCTGCTCATATAATAACAATTTATCGAATTTCTGAATAGAACGGACTTGTCTATCCTAAACCCAAGATGCCAACTAACGTAATAAATGGATTTAAAATCACTGGCAAATATCCCTTAAACAGGAATATTTTTTCTAAAGATGATTTTTTATCTTCCTTCGTCACAGATCAACCATTAACCCCAACAAACAGTAATTAAATTACAGTTAAACCAAACATAGTATTGACTCCAGAAGACATACAAGCCTTCCCTAAAGTTTAATTGTCGAAACGGGAAAATAAAGGATCTTCAAAAATTTCGACAAGCACACCAACTAAAAGACAAATTGAAGAAGAAATATACGATCGCCGACTGAATAAAAAACATAAATCAAGAAAAACTCATTTCATCTCAAGAAAGAAACGTAAAAACACTAAAAATGAAAGCCCCCGAATCTTCAGAAAGTGAGAGCAGTTGTAGTGTTCATGATTCAATCGAGCCAGATTCACTTGATGAACATTCTGATGAAATTATCGAAGATCCAAAAAATTTGTCAATTGATGAAAGTGACTTTGTCATTGTTCAATTTCTAGGAAAGAAGAAAATTTGTCATTTTGAAAAATTGTAAAGAAGATTTCATCATCTAAATGCAAAATCAATTTTCTAAGAAAAAGAGGACTTAATTCCGACCAACTTATTTATCTAGAAAATGTTTACTTTAGTGTTCTAAGCAATGACGAACATTGCAAAAAAAGTACCTAAAATAATTTATATTTATTTTTAAAATGTTTTTTCAAAAATACAAAAATTACTACAACATTAAAGACACATAAACCTTTAATAATAACTAGAAACATTAAAAAAAATTTTTGTTTTTTTCCAAACTAAAAATTAAAAACTGAAAAAGGGATCAAGTCTCCCAAGTCTCCCCTACACTCACATTACGTTAAAACATCTGTTTTGATTAAAATTACAATTAATTAAAAATGAAATCAGCATTGTTTTCATATTGAAATGAAAGGTAAGTGCTGCTGAGTGTTGCTACAAAAATAAAGTACCGCAACAATGATTAAGAAAAAATATATATTCAATAAAGATTAAGTGGGACATAGTTGCTCCACAGTTTTTTTTTTTATTTATGATTAAAAAGCAAAATTTAAATTCAAATGCTCAAATTATTACTCATTATCCAATGTTTTTTTTTTTTTTTTTTTTTGAAATCGCTCTAATATCACCCTTTAATACAGTTAAAATACGATTGATGTATACAAAGTGTATCAAAAAACCTTGACACATTTTAAAAAATTATGAAACGAAATACATACAAAACAGAAACTAGAAGTTCATGTATGTGTTACCTGAACTATTAGAGTTTTTCCTAATATAATCAATAAATTTTAATATGTGCACCTTTCGTGGCCCGGAGAACGTGTAGTCGATAATCTATCTCGGCCCATGTGCGTTCCAACATCAATTGCGTGACACAGATCCCCAAATTCTCATACTGTGACGATTTACTTCGCGAGAGACATGGAATGTTGCCTCATCTGTGAAAATTATATTTAAGAAAAATCGCTATCTTCTTCCAGATAATTAATCGTTTGCCCAGCGAAGTCAAAACGACGAGATTTGTCTTCCTTTGTAAATTTTGCATTATCTACACTTTATACGCATGAAGGCAAAGTTTCTTATGAAGCACACGATGCACTGTTGGAAATGGAATTGATTATTGTCTCGCGGCAGTCGTACCGATTTCTGAGGGCTACGAGAAAAAGCTTGGCGGATTCTCTGATGGAATAGCCATTATGTAAATGTTACTATCACGGAACAGCTAGCACAATCTGTTGATTTTTTTTTACCCAGAAATAAACTCCAATATCTAAAGTAATACATACGTGAATTTCTACCCGTAAGGCATGGTGACGTCACGGCGACGTCATTGTGAAGTCACACTGTAACTTTGTGACCGTCGTCGTGACGTCACGTGACGTCGATGTGAAGTCACTGTGACCTAAATGTGAAGTCGTTATGGCCGTTTTCAAGGCTTTCTGTGACCTCACAATGTGACTACTTTGTGAAGTCACCGTGCGACTTCAATGTGAAAAAAGTGACGAATGTGCATCGGATAGGGTGACCAGATTTTACCCGAATCCTATCCGGATTGTTCGGATCGACATTTTTTTATGCTACATATTTGTGACCTTTGTGACGACACTGCACCGGGTCGGTGACCAAATTTTACCGGAATCCAATCCAGAAAGTTCGGATCGATCTTTTTGGATTTGTTTGGCTACAGAATAGATTTGGATTAGTGGTCGGGTGACCTGATTTTCGTGAACCCGAACTAACCCGAGTCGGGTATAATGTTTTTACTGTAAGTCTTGTTTGGAATAGAATCTTGCATACGACAGAGTAACCAGATTTTATTAGAAATTGGTGTTACGACACAATTTCTGATGTCGGCTCGGATCTAGAGTCATGCACGAATCCGGTTATATACTTTTTGAACATGGTTGAATGTCTACTTGAGCATGAATGATGATTGACTGAAATTATATTTTGATTCAACCCATATTCTTACCCTAACCCAACAACAACAACAAAATCTGTAGGCCCACAACCCGACCGAACCTGATGATTTTTTTTTACCCAGAAATAAACTCCAATATCTAAAGTAATACATACGTGAATTTCTACCCGTAAGGCATGGTGACGTCACGGCGACGTCATTGTGAAGTCACACTGTAACTTTGTAACCGATTTCGTATAGATTCGGATAACAAGATTTTACCAAATCCGGATAAGATCGACGATAAGGATTGGATCGGAAATAATTTTTATTGATGCAACTCGCATTCAAATTAAAACTTTGCATCTGATTGGGAAACCGGCTAATGTAGCCGTTAAGCAAGACAATTATAAATGTAAAAACGCATACTAATATAAAAATACCGTAATTTCGCGCGTATGTGCCGCACCCTAGTTAAGTCTTTTTCAAACCGGAAATTTTATTGAAAATAAGAAGTCAAATAAGTTCTAAGCAGAAGTAAGTCACATTTTATTTAAAGTAAATTCTGATAGGAAATCGAATTGTCTGAGGTACGGCGTATACGCGCGAAATTACGGTAATAGATGAATCCATCAAAAATTATAATAAAAGTAAATATTTCAATAATATGAAATTCTATTGTGCAAATAACAACTTTTTAAATTAACTCCTACTTCTATTTGTTTTGTGTAACCACGAAAAATATTGACAATAATTAAAACTATGCTATTTTGCTGTTAAGTATTGAAGTCTTTAAATGTGCCATATTTCCATTCTCTCAGTAACACGAAACTTTCTGACACATTTATGAACAAATTTTTAAACGAGTGGCACTTGCATGCCTGATTATTAAAGTGATTTGGAATGAATAGCGTTTTCCATTTTTTAGATGTTATTCCATTTTTAGTCCTCCTATAAGTACCAAAATATGGCATGTATATATTTAATCCTACCCTAGCTTTGATCGACACATTACCAAATAAAATGGAATCTGTCTGACACTCCAAACATTCATATGCATTGACTACATCCAAGAAAAAGAAAAATCATTATCATCAACCCAACCAAATTTTACTGCTTTTTTCTGATTATTTGGCTATAATGTTTTATAAATTAATTGGAATTAAACAAACTGTATTGCCTGATATTTTTGATTAAATTATCTTTCCAGCGGTATAAAGCTTTTATGGTATAACTAAGAAATATTGGGTGTTATGAGCCATCAAACTTTAAAAAAAAAACATTGTTCCCAAAAGGTTTCCACAATTTTGGCCATTACTGTATATACAGCTAGATACGAGATTCATTGGTGATTTCAGCTGTTATGTGACATGTTTTGTTATTCTAAAATCATGACATTTCTGGAGGATTCAGAATGGAAATTGAAAAAAAAACTATGAATTTTTTGAAGGGCCCTATGTTTTAAGGTGAAAAAATTCTAAAGGATTTTTTAAAGCTCAAGTTCTTCTTGAACTGCTTACATATCATATTTTCTATGTTAATATTTTAATGGTAGTCACTGAACATGAAAATGTATAAAGAAAAAAGTATCAGAATGCAGCCATTACATTTTGAATACATTATTTTATAAATTAAATTTCAATTTTTCCAATTTGAAAAAATTGAAAAATACCCCTTCAGAAAAAACCGGAAAAAACCCAGTTTTTTCCCCCAAAGTTTCCGTTTTTTTTCCCGAGTATTCCCATCTCTAATCTTATATATTTAATTAATAAAAATATCAACACAATGTATTCTATCATATTCTGGGGTCCAGATTTTAGATGATATTTAAAAAAAATAACGATACGTTTAATTTATTAAGGATGATTTTGGAAAAATATTTGATTAAAGTTGCCCTTTTTGAAAGAGAAAAACAAAAATTTAACCTACAGATCAAAATAGACTATTATTTATAATTATATTTTAACCCTTTGGGGCTCAACAACATCGATTTGAAAAATATAATATATACTCACATGATAGAATACATCATTTTAAGAAAGTAAAAAGTAATTAAAAAAATTAAATCGTAAAAATAAAAATTATTGGCTAAAAGAGTATTTTTCATATTTGTAATAAACAGAAAATTACATAGCTACTTCTCATAAATATTGTCATTTTTTAATACAAAATTCTAAAGTGTACGAACTTACCTTTGTAAAAAATCTATTTTTGAACGTCTCTGGACTTTTAAATGCAACAAAATTTAGTTTAAAATAACGGGGTGAAACTGTTCAAATGATAAATAAGACTTTTATATGAAAAATTAATTTAGCATTGTCGTATGTTGAGAATTCTGTGAACAATTTATATTAACTTCTGTGTTGAAATATAACAGTAATAAATAAAATCGCCTTTTTAAGCTCACTGTAAAAAACTTTGATTTTGGGTATGTGTACAGATATGCAACACGGTGATACAAAGTGTTAATTCATTTTGCAACAGGGTTTGAATGCAGTAAAATATATTACTTAAAAACAATATTTTGGTTATTAAAAATATAATTTTATTAATTGATTGTCAAATTTATAATTTTATTTAGGAAATTATATATTTATATAAGTAATAGATCTTACTAGGGATTATTTTTTGAAAACACAGATCATAATTGTTTATAATGACACAGCACCACACCTCTGTTTGGCGGCTAATGTGAGTCATTTTTTAACGTTTTACTGCAGATTTTAGATGCATCGATAGTGATACATATATGTATCATATACGCCGATGAAGGATCTATCTGGTTTGATATTTGGTGACGGGACAATAACCACAATAACCTTCTGTAATTCTGATATCACCATCAATAGGACAAGTAGATTTAATAGAATCTGAATAGACAGAATATGACAGAATATGATAATTAAAAATAACATGCCCCTGTTAATAATAAATTTTTAATAATAGTGCCTACATATTTTGAAATTTATAACTATAAAATGATTCAGGAAATGAAACAGTAACATTAATCATCTGATTAAAATCGTTGACATACTGCTATTTATTTTTAAAAAATTAAACATTCTAAATTTAATAAACTTTATTTTTATAAAAATTAAATTAATGAAATATATAGCTTTTGTAAAAAACTCATATGGAATTAATTGAAAACTTTATAATTTAATAAAAATATAACAAGTAAAAACATATTTCTTCATACCAATTTTCCTTTGTCATCATCTTCAATATTCTGTTTTGATATAATCCAAATAACGAAAGCTTCGCTTCTTTCGGCGAAAATAATTCGTCCAAATCTGGTACAGTATCATTGACTGGACTCAAATTTCACCGCGCCAATAAAAACTGTACCTTTCTCGAACGTAATTTTCAATCAAATATGTATATGCGAAGTTCTGTGCAGGTTTTTGTTAAATTTTAATTCCACATTCATTATACACGTCTATTGTCCAAGTACTTCATTCACATCCCACTTCCATCCCTACACTGTTATTTTTTACTTATTAAGAATTTCGTACTCTGACGTCGATCTGCAGACGATATTTTCAAAACATCTGCCTACTTAGAAGGGCAGATGATTTTTTTTTCTTTTTATATAGTTTAGGTTAGAGTAGAAAGTTAAATACGGAATATTTTTTTGAGACTCTCTCCAATTAAAATTTATTATTTGAAGAAGTATTTTTTATGTATTTGATCTTATTTTTTTCGACTAGTTTCACAATAATTTCAATTTAAATGATTTGTAAGTTCCTTTTTTGTAAACTAAAACAATGATATTATAATATTTATGGCATATCAAATAAAACATTGTTTAAATTTTGGAGTATATAATAAATATTTTAATGGGCAATAATGCAAGATCGGTTAACAAAAACAGTAACATTTGTATCACGCGTAATAAATGCAAAATATGATAATAAAAAATAGAAAAGGTTTATCGCGGGAGATGGGAGGAGGCATTTTTCCTTTTTCAACCTTTCTTTTTTTATTTATTAATATCCTGTAGAATAAAACAACTTTTAAAATAGCAATATTTTTTTTAAATAAATTTCTGATAAATGAAAAGGGAAAAGATAAATAATTATTTATGTCATGCGTTTTGCATACGTTTCGTATATTTCATTTTATTTTCGGAAAATGTTAAATTTATTTAAGAAGTATGAAACAAGTACCAAAATATATATTGGCAGAGGTACTTAATCTACTTAAACACTAACAGAAAAACAACTATTATTGGAAATATACAAGGGTTTTTATTATAATAAATGTTTGTTTATCACAACCTACCACCCTTCACAAAAACAAATCTTTAATTACCCCATCTGTATATTATTTTCTGCCGTAATTTAAAATTGAAACAAATAGGGGATCCAACCCGGGTTCCTCGGGTTATAGAATAGAGCATATATATAGATAGATATATTCTGAAATTGAAAATTCTAATTTTACATTTAATACTTTTTTTTTACATTTAATACATTATTTTAGATTGTCCACTAACACCACAAAAATAATTTTCATATGAAAATTATCAATTATTAACCCATTCGCTGCCAACCAAAAATTCTTCTTTCGAAATTTCCGGTATGAATTCATAATTTTAGATTGAAGAACCACGAGTATACTCGTGGTTCCGGTCATACCGAAAATTCCGAAAGGAGAATTTTTATTTAATATAATCACGAAATGTCTGTAATTAAATAAAGTAAATATTGCTATTAGTATTTTCTGGTATGAATTCAAACTTTCTAAATAAAATAAAATTCCGGTAATTTTATCCCGCCAGTGAACGTGTTAAAATTACGAGATAAAAAAATTTATTAAAAATTCTACATTTTTACTTTCATAGATATAGAGCTCTTTTTAAGACAATGGTTATCTAAAGTAAAAAAAAAAAAAAAAAAAAAACAAGAAATATTATTAAAGAGAAAACACTTCTTCGAGAGATACGAGAAAAACATTTCGAACAATAGCTCAATATCGATTTCGGTATATAAAAGGGAGTTCTGAAAAGAAAAGTATTTTGTGATATCCCTTTTAACTTCTATCGCCGACAGCTAGTCGACGAAATACCCACGAAAACTTTTGTCTCCATAATTTTTTTTTTCATTTTATTCGACGTGCTTTTAATGTATTTGCAATCCATATACTGTTAATTTAATGCGCGAAATTTAGAAACTTAAAGCATTGTATTAAACAGTTAAGATTAAACAAAATAATTTCTTTTGAAAGAAAAATACAAATTTCTGAAAAATAAACTATTTATTTTTTCTTAATACACACTTTCTATCAATTATTCACTAATTTATAATGTAAAGGTTTTAAACTATCATGTATACATTTCTGTATGTTCCAGAAGGAATATATTTTTATTCATTTGATTAACTAAAGATATTTTTTTTAATTCAAATACAGTGATTTCTCTTATTATAACCTTTTTATTTTTCCTTTTTAAAATATAACAATACTATAATCAATAAAATTTCTAAATATTTTTTTTGTTTTAAAGACAGAATTGGGACAGAAAGTAACCAAATTCTACCAAGGAGCGTTTGCGTTATGCTCACAACAACTCGCCTTTGAATGTTTTGATTTGATTTCATAAAATTTTAAATGACTCGACAAAATTCTGAAACGATTCTATATATTAAATTTTAAACCATTCGGTTGGGTAGTTTTTGCGCTGTTATATGCGGACAGACGGACTAGATGACGATTACAGATGCTACATATTTATATAATTTCGAACACACCTAATAAACTCTTTCGATCATGTTTCGATAGTTTCAACCACGTATAAAAAAACATAAATGTACATGTTGAAGCGATGCATTACGTATATTAATTAATCTGATAAATCGAATGTGAATAAAGAAAAAGCACCTTAATAGTTAAAAATAAAATTTGTGTTATTTTTCCTATCATGTGTAAATAAGGAGAGGATAATAAAGAGGCCCTAAAAATCTTTCTGGAAATAGGAAAAATTATCTTTCTTTTAAATTACTTTCTAATTTAAGAAAAAGAATGCAGAAAATATTTTTACATAATTTCGAATGATTTTTATATATTGAATCAAACAACAGTTTTTAAAAGACATTTATATCACATGATTTTGAACTAAACTATCTCAGCAGTTTTTATTTTAAGCAAACCGTTTTTTTTTTGTAATTTAATTTCTGACTATTTAATACATACTGCTTTTATCATCATTTAAAATAATGTTTTCATAATGTTAATGTATAAGCTTTTTCTATAAAAATTTTTGAGATTAAAACACAAGATATTGTTATACAATATTATTAGTGAGGAGAATAGTAGCAATAATACAAATATACGAAGATGGATCAATAAGTAATGTCTCCTGCGTATGAAAAACTTTATTAATGAACATATAACAGCAAAAGTTATTACATATCATAGCCTGAACTGTCTTCTACACAAAAATACTGCTCAACATAGTCACCATGCATTTGCACACATTTGCGCCATCGATTAACCCAGGCATCAAAACCATTTTGGATAATTCTGTGCTGATCTGGTAGATTTGCATTTTTTGAGATGTGGAGAACCACTGGGACACCATTCTTTGGATTGCACTTTACTCTCTGGATCATACAGGTACAAGTAAGTCTCATCTGCAGTGACCACATTTCTGAAGAATTCCTGTTGCTCCGCTTCAAATGCGTCCAGGAGCTCTTGACAAACTGCTACTCTCTTCCTCCGATTATCAACAATCAATTGCTTGGGAACCCCCTTAGCACAAACTTTGTGATATCCTAAGTCAGTAATCATTCCTTAAGCAGAGCCCTACGAGACGTCCAATGCATCAGCAACATCCTGAACTGCAATGCGTCTGACTTCCAGAATCAGTTCATCGGAACGTTCTCGATTTGCATTTGTGACTGACGTTTTCGGCCGGCCGCTTCTCTTTTTATATGCAATTTCTGTTTCTCCGCTTCCAAACTTCTCCACCCAACGCCACACATTACTAACGTCCATTAGAACGTTTCCATAAACAATCTTTAAGCATCTATGACATTCCTTAGGTGCACAACCTTCTTTTGCCAAAAATAGAATGGCGACTCTTCCTATTAGCTTCAGATCCATGGTTCTAATCTGCCAATCTGTAAAGGTAAATACTACACTGGCGGAAACAAAAATCCCAACACCAAGAAAGACTTGTGTTAGATAAACGAAATTTGGTAGGCGTGTTTATACATCTGAAAGATGACATCGATTCAAATTTCGCGACTCGCGCAGAAGTGTGGTTCTAGTGGCGTCACTCAGAACTTTCATATCAGGTTTGCTTTAAATGCGTGCTGTAAAGTTCGTGAGCGTTATTTATCTTCGAAATCTGACGTATTGAGTTGATGTTACCAAAAATGCCTTTAAGAAGACGAAGAAGCCATTATCAACAACTCACCGCAGTTGAACGATGTCGTATAATAGGGCTACGAGAAGCTGGATTTTCTTTTTGCGATATTGCAGAAAGACTTGGCCGGAATGCATCCACTGTGCATGATTGTTGGGAGTAGTGGGGAGTAGTGGTCAAGGGATGGTACAGGCTCAAAAATACCGGGTTTCGGGCGGCCACGTGGCACTACTGAGAGGGAAGACTGCCGTATTCGGCGTACGGCTGTGGCGCATCTTACTGCGTCTGCGAAAGAAATTCGAGCTGCAGTTGGTACCACAGTGACACAACGAACTGTTAGAAACCGGTTACTTCAAGGGAAGCTCCGAGCCAGGCGTTCTGTAGCGTGCATTCCACTAACGCCAAGTCATTGTCGTTTGCGTCGCCAGTGGTGTCAAGCCAGAGCTCATTGGAGGACGGAGTGTAGATCTGTTGTGTTTTCTGATGAAAGTAGGTTCTGCCTTGGTGCCATTGATGGCCGTGTGTTGGTCAGAAGGAAGTCAGTGCAACGCCTACAACCAAACTGTCTGCGGCCTAGACAAAATGGACCTACACCTGGAGTCATATTCTGGGGAGCAATTTCCTATGCCAGCAGGAGCACTATAGTGGTTATCCCAAACACACTGAATGAAAATTTGTACGTCAGTCTGGTAATTCAACCTGTAGTGCTGCCATTCATGAACAGCATTCAAGGGGGAGTTTTCTAATATGATAACGCTCGCCCTCATACCGCCGTGCTCTACAGAGTGTCGACATGTTACCTTGGCCTGCGAGATCACCAGATCTGTCTCCAATTGAGCTCGTATGGGATATCATTGGACGACAACTCCAGCATCATCCACCGCCAGCACTGACCGTCCTAGTATTGACACAACAAGTAAAACAAGCATGGAACTCTATACCACAAAGTGACATTCGGCACCTGTATGACACAATGCATGCACGTTTGCAGGTTTGCATTCAAAATTCTGGAGGTTACACCGGCTATTAATGTAACAGCATTTCCCATTTGAAATGCATTTTCTTGAGCTTAAATTAACCTGTGATCTTGAAAATCTAATCAATTAAACATATTAACTAGACAAATGCAATGTTCAAATTTCATTGCTCTACAATAATTTTTTCTTGGTGTTGGGATTTTTTTTTCCGTCAGTGTATGTAAATACAGTGAGGTTACCTCTATAATATAAAGCATAGGTAGTCCAGTAGCTGTGAAAGAAATAAAATTTAGAGCAATGGAAGCATTACTTATTGATTCACCCTCGTATATCTGTGTGAGTGTATGAATATATGTATGTGTGTATATATATATATATATATATGTGTGTGTGTGTGTGTGTGTGTGTGTGTATATATATATATATATATATGTATATATATACTAAATTTTTTGCAAATAATAACAATTGAAACCACATAAATAATCGACAATACATAAACCGATAGTTACAATACAGTACATAAATATACACCTCAAGAAAAACTCGGATGCAGAAAAAAATATGGTATTGTAAAGCGATATCCATAATTGTAAAGCGATATCCATAATTGCGATGCTCAATGTAGAAATTAGCAGTATACATATATATATATATATATATATATATATATATATATACATATATATAATAGTTTAGTCAAAGGAAATAATTACACTAGTTTCATTAACAAAATAATATTTTTAGTAAAACGACTGCTACAAACTTTGAAAGATATTTTATCTTAAAATTTCCTCTTTCTTTTTCGCTTTTTAACTTTTTGTATAAAACTTCAAATAGGCATCATTATATCCAGAATCCTACATCATTATATACCTTTTATCAGAAATGTACAAAATCTTTAACAATGTATTTTATCTGAATGTTATATTGTTATAGTAAAGGGAAGAAGCTGACGAGAAATAATACAATTCTTAATTAAAAATCTTTTTTTTTATAAGTAATTCACATTAAAATGCATTGTAAACATTTCTGCTTGCACACATTCATGCGGATTTTAATAAATATTTTCTTATTTGTTCCAGGTATTCGTTAACATTTTAAAATAAAATAAACTTACATTTTACAATTTATATGGATAGGACTAATTATTTAAAATTTATTGCTTTAAAATCGCCACTTAATAAATTTTTCTCCCTACCACTTATATGGAGATTGTAAATTATTCATAATAATGAATTTTAAATAATACTTTTTACTTCTGGTAAATATTGCTTTTTAATAGCCATACTATAGAGGTAGGAAATTATTTAAAGTTATGTCCTTAAAATGTAGCTTAATAGTAAATAATTTTTTACAAAATTCAAAAATATATTTTTTAAAATATGGTCTATTTGACAATTATATGTCATATACATAGAAGACTTTTACACATTCTGTTTCTCAATATATGCAATTTAATGAACTTAAAACAATAAATGATTAATCTACCCTATTAAAATTCGTGCGCGTATCTATCTATGTAACATCAAAAATACGGGGAGAGTGTCATAATCAGTCAAACGAAAGGGGGTGACAGTAGAGCCCATGCGGATCATAAAACACTCTGACAATACTTTCCTTTTTCCAGCCATTTTCGATTTGTGGCAGATAGAAGATGTTTGGGTGTAATATCAGTTCTTTATGCATGCTAAAATCAGTTATTTATAATATGACTCGCATCATAATCAAGCATAACATAGAAACCACCCAGTAGTTGTTTATAGTTTATTTACAGAAAATGGTGCAAGTTTTGATTAGGATGGGAAAAACCCGATGTAATTACATTCTGTACTAATAGGAGATAAATTATTAACCTATAATGATTTTCAGATAATATATTGTCTTATAAAGGGTTTCAGATAAATTATTATAACGATTTTCATCTAATTTATTATCTTATAATGACTTTCATCTAATTTATTATCTAAAATGATTTTCATCTAATTTATTGTTTATAATGATTTGGTATAATTTAATGTTTATAATTAGCAATAAGTATATTATGTCCACATCGTGTTGTAATTTTAGATTGATGGTGTCATTTTGTCTTTTAAATATGTACAGTCATGAAAGCTTTTAGTCTTGTCCACTTGAGAGTCTCACTTGAGAGAAAGATGAAGAATTAATATGGAAAGTTCAGCACTTGAAGCTGAACTAGTTAATCATGAAATTTAAATAAGTCTTTGTTCTTTAAATGTTAATAAAATATATTAATCTTTTAATATGCTCTCCCATCTTCTGACTTTATGGATACATAAATCTTTTCTCCTGGAATGAATACATTTTTGTACATGATTGCGAAACCCGGGATTTGAATATTTGATTTGTAACGGCCATCATTAAGTACCAGGCTGTGCGGTAGAGCAAGAGAGAACCTAAAGTTTAGGTTTAAATTAAAACCAATTTATTAAGACTAATCGGGCAGGGAGGTTGAGCGAGAACTACTCGTTTTACCTAACTTTAACCAAAAAAAAGGGTTAGCCTTCGACTTGAAGCGGTATAAAAATAAAAAAAACTATCCAATAATTAAAATAGACTATCAGGGAAAAATAGCATAAGCAGTCCGTCGACAGCGGAGAGTCAAGTTGCAAATTTGCGATAAAACAATTTCACGTTTAAATCCTGGTGAGCTCTGATGCAGGCTTACACCAGTTCAACAGGCGGGTAAAGCTATGCAGCTTAATCTTAGCCCCTACTTACTGCTATTAAGTACCGATGCCAAGTACCACTCTAAACAAAAATTCACCGCTTATATATCCACAGTATCGATTGACCAGCTACAATAATTTGCATAAATATCGAAGGAAAACAGCAACTCACCATTTCCGAGATTCACACATCCATCGAAGGTTAGAGAAAAGAGAGCATTGATAAACTTTTACGGACATGGACGGTTATTGGACAAAAATTACGATCGCATTCAAAACATCGCCTACTCACGTGACGAGAGTAGTCGACCTGTCACAGATTAATTAGGAATTAAGATGTTCAAAAGCAAATGGATTATTAGAGATATTGTGTGACAATTGTATCAACATTACCTGGAATTAACAGGTAAGAAAGCTTCTTTCATTTATGAATTATATTTCATGTTTTGAAAATAAATATAATTATTGTTCATTAAAGTGGAAAATCTTGAGAAGCTTAAGTGAAAGCGCTCAGTTGAGCAAATTTCTCTAAATTGATAACAAAAAATGGTCACAGGTTGAACAAAGTTGCTGTGCTGCTTTATGCTTCCCATGTGCTCTTCTACTACCACATTTTGTTTGGAAGATTTTGTGAAATTCATTCTGTATAAATGATTTGATAAAAAAAAGATACGAGTGAAATTTTACTTTTATGGTTTTAACTTTACCACGAGATGCAATTAAATAATTTTGGCAATATTGCAGTGACAGCCTTTATTTCAAAAGAATGTTTACATTTTATTTATTTAGGATACTTAATACTAAAGGATAGAATTATTTGTTTATATATTTAAAATTATCAGTTTGCATAAACAATGAATTTCAGAAATACGATATTTGCGGTGAATGTGTACGTTAGAAATTTACAAGCTATGTTTGCAACTTAACATTTTCAGTAATTACTCTTACACGAGGAATTCGAAATTAATTAGTGTAGGTATTTCTCAATCAAAATAAACCGATTAAACTATATATGTTGAACTAATTAATGTAATTTTACATTAACGGCATTAAAATATGCAACGTAAATACTGTGTTACATGAACGAAAATCTCAAAGTTTAAATTTTCGAAGGTGTATTTCATGTTGAAATTGATTATGAATTTAAATTGATAAAGAGAACTAAAATTTGTATCGCATTAAGCAATATTTTCAAATTTATACAAACAATTATTATTTTTTTATATTCGTACTTTCTTTTATATACAGGTCTTATATGACTGGGTTAGGTGAGAAGAAGCCCTTTGGGAAAATGTTCGTACACTTTTATAGAAATAATGCTTGATTTACTAATATAAAAAGGTCATACAAGGGTGACATTTACAGAAAAATTAGAGCAATTATTTTGCTTATAATTTCTTTAAAAGGTGTGTACTAACAGTTCTTTTCACTATTATTATATTGTAATTGGTTCATACATCATAAAAATATCTTTAATATTCAATTTTGAAATCATTTCTAACTGTCTATCAAAATTAAGATACTTGAAAAATCTCATAAAATCCTACTTTAATTGTCAAAATCATTTCTCTGAAACACTTACGACCCTAAAATTTTACACCTGTAGGTGCCGCTGTTATGACCATGTTCCTGATAAAGCCATCTCCGTATTATACGTTAGCTAACCAAACAATTAGCTACATGGCATCAGTATACCGTGAAGGAGCCTCCTAGTTCTTCATGTGATAATTTTCGATTCAGCTAAGTTGTGGAATTTGACGCCAATATAATATTTCCTGTTTTTGGTGTGATATATATATATATATATATATATATATATATATATATATATATAATAAAACTTTTGTAAATAATAACCATTAAAACACATAAATAATCAACATAATAGATAAACCGATAATTACAATACAATACATAATTATATACAAAAATTTAAGATTCTCAAAATTACATCCAAATATCAAGAAACTCAGATATAGAAAAAACATGTGATATTGTAAAGCAGTGGCCAAATTTGTGATAATCAATGTAGGAATTAACAGTATGCATCACAAAAGCAAGTGTTTAAGCAGCATTTGTACACAAAAATTTATTAAAAATATGAAATTCTAAATACACAACTAAATGCGGTATTGCAGCTATGAAATTAGGTATTTTAAACTATGATTAACTTATTTTGATTTGCATAGATTATAAAACAGTGTAACTAATGCAAAATGCTTTTATAAATGAAACAAGATGAAAATTATGAAAACTTTCCAATAATAAATGCGCATTTGCAGCAATTTACTAAGGAAGTTTAATATAATAAAACTTTTGAATAACCATTAAAACCATTAATAACCATTAATCAATAACCATTAATAACCATTAAAATGCATAAATAATCTACAATAGATAAACCGATAATTACAATACAATACATAAATAGATCCAAAAAGTTAAGATTCTCAAAATTACATCCAAATATCAAGAAACTGAGATGCAGAAAAAACATATGATATTGTAAAGCAGTGGCCAAAATTGTGATAATCAATGTAGGAATTAACAGTATGCATCACAAAAGCATATATATATTGAAACACTATAAAATGTTTTCATGTCTGACCTGATTGGTTGTTTTCATTTTTCTTCTTAGTCTGTCTAGCGCCAGCGATTTCCTTGCAACGGGTTGTTAAATCTAAATTGTAAAATTAACTACTTCAATATGTAGCAAGACAGAGTAAGAAGCGCAGTAATTTAGAAAAATATATTTAATAGAAATAAGGTCAAGTAACATGAACATTACATGTCAAAATATAAACACTACTGAAAACAGAAAACATATTTTTAAAGACAGTTGCCAAACCGTACAATTTAAATAAACATTTTTAAGGCAGAATGCACGTGAACGGCACCCTCCAACGATTTTATGGTTTTTCACTATGTAGATCAGATTCCAATAATAATAAAAAAAGTACCTATGGAAATTTTCGACATTTTGCCACTGTAACCGTAATTGTTAGAGTTTAATTGTCGTTTTTCATATGATTTCTGAGCACATACCACAATATACTTTAAACAAAAATTTCATTCAGTTTCTGTGAACGGTATGATAGTTAGAGGCTCATATATCCGAATACCTTTTTTTGTAATCACCATGTATGTTGTAAACATGTGCGTGTGGGTAAGGAAAAACTGGGATAGTCTGCGCACAATTCAAAAGAATAGCAATAAAAATCTAAATATTAATTTTTTGCTAAACTATTCATGAATAATTTTTACTTCAATTGTTTTTTATGCATTTTCATTGCAATTTTGTTGTTATGTTGCAATTTAATAGAACAGTTGCAATAAAACCAAGAAAGTTATTTCGCGCAATCTGTCCTTACAGGGTTGGTGTGATGGCGCACATGGGTAGGAGAGATTGTTACTAATAATAATTACAATTAAATTGTTAACAATAATAATTACACTTAAATGACATTTCTGTAAGGTTTTTGTGAAGAAATATTATTGTATTAGGAGTGACTATTTCAACCTAATGATTAAATAATCAGAAAAAAAGAAATAATTTTAAAAAATATTAAAAAAATTTAATTAAAGGAAAAAAAATTAAAGAATCAGAAAAAGCAAGTCCAAATAAGATTACAAAATAAAATTATGTTACTTAATAGCACGTTTAACTTAACTCTCCAAGTTCGGTAGGAGAGATTGCGCGGCCTTTTATTTAAACATGACCTCTTCTAAAACGAACCATTGATGTTCACATAGTTAGTCTAAATTAGTAGCTTATGAGATATCGTTTAACTTTAAAATATTTTGTACTATTGATATTGTATAGAAATTCTGATGAATAGCTATGAAAATTCAAGCGCTTACTTTGGGAAAACAAACCAAAATAGCAATACTTTATCTTAGACGCTCAAAGCAATCAACGTGCACTTTCAAGTAGACACTCCACTACTGTTGTTGTACAACTACCTGGAGTCGCTGCGCGCTCACTCTACTCCTTCCCCCCGAACCTCTATGTGCGCAATCTCTCCGACCGCGTCATCTCTCCCGGCTTTACCTTATATATATTATGAATATTTTTAATTGATGCATTTTCGATTACAATTTTTTTGTATAAATTATCACAGACAACTAAGTGTGTCTGTGGATTTTAATTTTAGAAAATGGATATAGGCGTAGACTTTTAATTTAAATTAACATTTTCGAAAATCTTTCATTGAACTATAATTAAATATTTCAGTAACTACAATATTTGAGAAAAGTTTTTATTTTCATTATTTTGCTATATCTGAGTCGCAAAATTAATCTTTTAAGAAATCTGTGGCTTTTCTAATTGGTGTTTAACATTTTCTTTTGTAATTCATTGCCGAATTTCTTGTTCCGGACAAAATTTTATCACGAATAGATACTGGAGTTAATTACAGGAAGTTATTACCAGAAGAAAATTTTATATCGACACTTTTATCTTGCTGCAACTAATTAAAGTGCATTTCCTTGCCGTACTGTACTTCTGGAAGAGAAGGTAGAAACTCATCTATAAAAGTAGAAAGTTAATTAATGAAATGTGTAAAAACGCCTGACTAACTTCAGATTTGCATGAAGGAGAATTTAATATGCATTGAACTCTAAGTTTTGAGTAGAAAGTATTATGGCTAAGCAAGAATTTAAAATTTTCAATTAAAAAAAATAAACCAATATTTTTACTTTGTACTTGGAAGTACTAAAATCTCTAATTCGGAAGATATTGTTGAATTTAGATAAAAAAGTTTTACATCAAAAATACTACAAAATATTTACCATAAATAAACAAATTATATAATTTACTTTAGCTAGAAAATTATAAATAAAGGGTAATTAAAAATAGATGATATAAATGTCATTTTTTCAGTTCCAGAGTCCACGTATTTTAAAACTGCTTCATTTTCTGTTTCTGAACAGAGGTTTATGTTATAATTATAGAGCATGTTTTAAAATACTTATTGATGAAATAATTTTTTAGCATTGTAATACTCAAAAAGCTTTTTCTTTTTCGCAAATGTTGACAATTGGAAAAAGAATAAAATCTTCTCTTCGTAACCGAAAGAACTTTTGAAAGTTACAGTTTCGCGTTATATTAGCATTTCTGAAATAAATTTAACACGTCATTAAATTTAATAAGTAAATGCATTAGATATCTATTCTTTTTTCAGCCTTTTATTGAAATATAACCTGTATATTGATATGAAGCTAATATCAAAAATGCATGATGCATTTTTAAATAATTTTTCTTTAGCTGTTTCTCTAGTCTTCTTTAGAATACATACAGTAGTGTACATCAATTTTTTTATAGATAAATAGAATTAATAGAACGTGATTCATACAATTATAAGAAAAAATATTTTATTTTCACTAAACAGTATGGATTGATCATTATAGCTTTAGCAAAATTTTTAAATATTTATGACAAGGCAAAATCACCATAAACAATAGCAAAGATCATGCTTTTAAAATGTTATATCCTTGCAAATCGATTTAATTGTAAGTTAAGCCGGATATAAAAAAGACAGCTAGAGAGAAATTTAGTATCCTATAATGCAGTCATCTATTACTAATCTCGTGATTTTGCATATTTGAAAATATATTTATAAATGAGTAATAAAAAAAGTAATTTAAAAAAAAAGAAGAAAAAAATTACTTTGTTCCTATTTTAAATGACATTATTCCGATCTCTGTTTGTTATTTCTGCCAAATTTTGTAGGTTTTTAAATGTTTTCCATTTTTACGAATAGCTATTATCTTGTTTATCAGCGTAAATAATCAATTCCGATTGACGAAGCAAATATTTATGTTTAATAATTATATTGATTAATAAAGTTTTCTATTGTTTTTCATTTTTTCATCACATTACTCACCAATATCTGTAAGAAAAATTTTAAAGGGAGAAAGTCACCGTATACACCACAAATAACATGGTGGACGGAGGATATCAGAAAACAAAGAAATTTGGTTCGAGCTTTAAGAAAGAAATCAAAATTACCAGAGTCTACTCCGGAACATTATGCAAAATATAAATTAGAGAAAGCTAAATACAGAAAGTTTATAAAGAAAGCAAAGAATGATGCATGGAATCAATTTTGTAAAAAAACAAAAAAATCCATATGGGAAACTACAAAAAGTAGCTTTTCAAGATTTCTATCATAAAGAATCGTATGCGCTATCTTCCTCTGACACCATAACCCAAACTACAAAGCAACTATACTCAGATCTCACAAAAGGAATTTTTGGTTCATCAGCTAATCCAAAAGATAATCTGCATCCAAAGTCAACGGACACTGTACCACCGTTCACTATTCAAGAATTGAGAGACATCATCTACTCTTTTGATGCTAACAAAGCGCCGGGAATAGATGACATCGATCATCGCATAGTAAGAAATATTTTCAAAATTAAAAAAGATCTCCTACTCCAAATGTACATAACACTATTGAAACTGAACTATTTTCCAGATGTTTGGAAAATAGGAGAGTTGGTGTATTTTTTTAAATCGGGCAAACCCCCTACAGAGATTGACTCCTACAGGCCAATAACTTTGCTCCCTGTTTTCAGAAAGATGTATGAAAAACTCTTACTGCGAAGGATAAATTTCTCTTTACACAGAAATGGAATAGTCTTTGAAAATGAACATGGGTACACGGATCAACAGAAACAGTAATTCAAACACTATTCTCACACATAGAAATAATTAAACAAAACAACTCGTATATATTTTAAAAATGCATTTGATAATCTTCTGTGGGAGCAGACATTAATCCTACTTCAACAACTAAATATTGAACAGCCCTATATTAACACGACAAGGTCCTTCCTAACTAAAAGAGGAGCATATCCCAACTAGCTAATAGATTAAATTTATTTGTTCTTCAAAGACTGCCCACAAGGCTCGTGCTATGGTCCTTTCCTGTGGAAAGTATTTATGCAGCAGTTAATCGATATTCTCAGCAAAAAAAAATATGAGAGTCATAGCATATGCGGATGATTTAATTTTAATCATTGAGGCAAGAACTAGAGCCGAACTAGAAAGGAGAGGAAATGAAGCTCTTCAAATAATTAGCGATTCGGCTCAAACTTCAGATCTGAAAATATCATATCACAAATGCCAATGTCTGAATCTCAGAACTCCAAAGTATTTAAAATGGCGTCCAATCTTCAAACTTGATTCCCATAATCTTAAAACTGAAAATACTATGCCATATCTAGGAATACATTTAGATTCGACCATATCATTTTTGCCACATCTTAGAATCAAACAGGATGAAATGTCGGCAACAATACAAAACTTGTTAAAATTCGCATCAACCACAAGTGGCATTTCCAAACAAATCATAAAAACTTGGTACACTTCCATTCTAGAAAAGAAAGTTTCATATGCAGCAGCTACATGGTTTCCAAGATTGCAAAAGTCACATGGCTTTCGCCTGCTCTAATCTATTCAGCGTCGTCGTCTGCTACTAATCTCTGGAGCATATAAAAAATCTCCTACATCGGCTCTAAATGTCCTGACAGGAATTCCTCCACTACCTTTAAAACTGAAACAGATTGCAGACCAAGGAATGATACTGAGACTGGGAGTGCCATCACACCCACATCACTCTGATACATTTCAAAACAAAGCTTACAAAAAATATATAGATACCTCAAAAGAATATCTTAATATACTGGATGCACAAAATAAAATAGAGACAGATGTGCAAATATACACGGATGGCTCCAAAACTGAAATCGGCATAGGCTATGCCTACTGGATATTTAAAGAAGAAGAAATAATATATACATATCAGCAAAGAATACAGAACGAAAACTCAACATATCAAGCGGAACAGCTGGCGATCTTGGACTCAATACAATGGTCAAAACAATCAAAATATCGCACAATAGTTATAAAATCAGATAGCCAATCTACAATATCAGCACTAAAAGATATATCTACAAAATAATATATAATAATCAGCCAAATAATCCAATCTCTGCAAGGAGCAACACAAAAAAATTATCTACAATGGGTCAAAGGACATTCAGGCATAACAGGTAATGAATTAGTGGATCGGTTAGCAAAGGAAGCAACTGACCCAAATTCATTAATACCAGAAAAATGTATATCATATCCATCCTCATACCTTAAGAGAATGTTAAAGAAAACTTTACATAACTCATGGCAACGTGATTGGGACTTATGTCTCATTGGGCGATATACCTATGCATTGAAGCCAAAAGTTTCAGAAGACTATCTTCTATGTCATCGATACCTATATATATTCGCTATCAATCATGGCAATTTTCCGGCTTATTTAATTAAATTTAATAAAGTTTTGTCTTCAAGATGCTTTTGTGGTGCAAGAGGGGATTCGCTACATTACGTTCTCACATGCCCATTGACAGCTACTCTACATTTGAGGAAAACAGACACCATCTCTCTATCGAATTGGTTCAAATCAATCTCGGCGAATTCCTCATTGCTTCAAAAGATAATTAGCTGCATGTCCTTAATAGAAAAAAACCAACTGTTATTCCAAATGCCACCAGTACACATCATTGGTGGTGATGATGATGATGATGCTTTTCCTGATGATGAAGATGTTTATTAAAAAAATCCACTGTCTCTACTTTTAAAATATTTTACGCTAAAAATCTGACAATTTCAAATATTTTTTAAACTCTTATTAATTGTGACTTTTCAGCTGAGTATGACTTTTGAGTATGACTTTTTAAGTATGACTTTTCAGCAAATTAAGCTGGGCTGATTTGTCAAAAATGTAAAAATATGTATTTTTTTTAAATAAACTTGCCAAGCAGGGCTTGCAGGAGCTAAAGCCATATGGTAGGCCTCCCTGCTTGGTTGAATCTGAAAAAAAAATCTGAAAAAATCTACTATTACAAGGAGACATCTATATTTAACTATATAGATATTTATTATACATATTTATAAATCGCGGTAAAGCGAACCGCTTCCTACAACATCATTTTTACACTGACGTATTTCTTATTTTTACACGCATGCAAGGGTTTACAAATGAGTCTGTTCAGTGGCGCCATCTCAGAATACAGATGAATACTAAACCCTCATTGAGATATGACACCTTTCCCCCCGTTGTTCAAACGAACCACTGGTTTAATCTGTATATTACTTTTTAGAACTAGTTGGCTGCCATTTTTATCAATCTTTACAGGTACAGTTTTTTGCGAGTCCACATCATTGTTTATAATGGAATTATCCTTCACATCTTTATGTATAGTATCATCACAATCTTTATGCACAACTGTACCTGTTACAATATCATGTGAAAACTGAGATTGGTTCAATTTTTCAGCATTCCCGGCATTAATTCGCTCTTTATTATTTACTTTATATGCAAAAAACGTGTTTCTATTAACCCTTTAATACCTATCACAATCATTCTTTTGTTTATCACACTGATCCGTTTCTTTCATTTTCTCTGACATTTCATAACTTACTTCTCTGCTATGTCTCAACTGATTATCATGATGTTTGCACATTATTTCGTCATATCTATTTCCTAAAACCCATTTACTCCCCAATAATTTTATAAATTTCCCTTATATCCATTTCTCCCCTTTTCAAAAGTTTTTAACAAAAATTTTAACATGTATCTGTGTAAGGGTTACAGTGTTTTAGGTTTAGATCGGAATACCAAGTGAAGAGTTGTTCGAACTGACCTTCCAAAAATTAATTCTGCGGGAGTCTTACCAGTAAAAGAATGCGGGTGGAATAATTTTCCAACAAAAATAGTGAAATTGACAAATTTATGTCACCTCTATGTAGCCTTTTAAGACAATTTTTCACAGTTTGCACATACCTTTTTGCTTGTGTATTCGATGATGAATGGTATGGAGAAATAGGTGTATGTTTAAATCCATTCGATTTAAGAAATTCCTGAAATTCATCACTTGTGAACGCATGTCCATTATCATTGACCAATACAACGGGTAAACCGTGTCAAATGTATCAAAAATTCTACGTAGTACTCTAATATTTGATTTACTATTAGCACTGTGTACAACCTGCATATCTAACCATTTAGTATAAGAAGTGACCGCTATTTAAAAAAATTACCTTCAAAAAGACCGGCAAAATATACGTGAATTCTTTCTCAAGTTAATTCTGATTCCCATTTTAAAAGTTTCATTTTAGGATTATCCCAGCAAACATTTGACATCTACTACAAGAATTTGGCATTTGTTCAATTTCTTTATCCGTATTAGGCCACCAGATTACACCTCGAGCTTTAGATTTCATGCCAGATATACCCTGATGAACCAAATATAATAATTTTAACATGTATTTGCAACCTTCATCTGGTATAATTACTCTATGGCCCCATAATAAACAATTTTCAAAACACGAAATTTCCACGCGACTACGAAAGTAGGGTTTGTATTCCCCCGATTTAATCTTTTTCGACCATCCATATAATACCCACTCTAAAATTTGTTGTGTTACTGTTTTTCAGTTGACCCTTTTTCAATAGTTTTAGAGGTAACAGGCCCATCATTTCTGGGGGAGGCTATACGCTCAACATGCTGGTTCGCCAAGATGAGTGGCCTCTCTTAGAAATTCGATCATTACTATTACAAACGAATATAGTGGTTTTCAATTGACCAATTTTCAATAGTTTTAGAAGTAACTGGCCCGTCATTTCCGGAGGAGGCTATACGCTCAACGTCATGGCTTCGCCAAGAAAAGTGACCTCCCTTAGGCATTAAATCATTTCAGGGGGAGGCTATACGCTTAACGTGCTGGTTCCCCAAGACGAATGACCTGCCTTAGGCATTAGATCATTAATATTAGAAACAAATATTACTTCCGATGGACTATTTACTACATTCAAAATTTCCGATTCATTCACAGACGATTATGAAACACTTTCCAGCACTAACAGAATATTATTAAGAAATTTCATTTTTTCATGCTGTAAAATGAGATATAAGTAATTTAAATAAAATGCACCGTAAACGATTATACCCCATTGACCATAATGTAACGGAATTTTTGTGTGTTCCTGTAAACGAACGATAAATACTACATTCTGCATTTTCAACAGTGAACATTATATAGCAAACTGCATTAACATATGAAAATTACATGTCAATACGAGTATATTTACGTGAGTCAGAGCACGGACAGACGGATCGATGGACAGACAAGCAGACAAACCGAAGTCATAAACACTTTTCAGCTATTTTGGAAAATGTTCAAAACCTCACAATATCTTGGAAAAACTCTGCGGACTTGAAAGAAAGTTATGCAGAAAAATAACTTATTTATAATTTTAAAATAACATTTAATAATATTAAAATAACATTACTGGTATATAACATTAAATAACATTTAAAAAATGATCTATTAAAGAAGTCTCCTTTCTGTTTAATTAAACCTCAAAACTTTTATAAGGATAGCACACGTTTCTTTGTGCATTAATCTCACTATACATTATTACACAATGTATAGAGATATTAATATAACCTCGTTTCCTGGCTTTCATTTAGTATCTAATCAGTTTCTGCGTTCTCCATTGTCAGTCTGTTAACACTTGATTACAAAGGATGAACCCTCAGTAGAGAAGATAAGAAAGTAATCCCAGAATCCGCAAATGGAATGAAGCAAGTTTATTCAGCTGTGTTGCATTTACTCCATGTTAACCATTCCAGTTGCTTTGATAAGAATACATCTTTCAAATAGCTTCTCTTTACACATGTGACATTATTGGAATCGGTATTTATTGCTAAAAGAAAATCATAACCCAAATATTAATTCTAATTACTGACAAAAATGTTAAACTTACTGTTTTGTCATTCAAATAGAATATACAACGTATTTATTTAATAAGATTCTTTATATTATGTTTTGCTTTCTTTTTTAGAAAATTTAATAATATATAAATATAAATTTATACAAAATCAAGTGACTATTTCAAACATTTAATCGGAAATAAACATTTCAAAATAAAATTACTAATAAAGAGTACATATTTCCTAGATAAAAGTAATGAAACATTTTTATGAATGAACATTATAATGAACATTTTTCTTAGTATGAGATGTAATCTTCCCAACTGAGCAAAAAAGTTCGGGTGAGGATTCGAACCCGGGATCCCTTGACTGAATCTGCCAATGCTCTACCAACTGAGCCATCCCGGACGAATATGGCTGAACTAATTCACCCAGCTAACATTATTGATCATAGCATCTGGTGTGATATCTGTATCATCGAAGCAGAATAAATCACAGGTAATGAGACCTCCAGTAAACGCTGGAAACGTGATTACAGTCGATTAAATTTTGACACAATTTTTCAAATTGGTAAATAAATAATATGAGATGTAATCTACCTAACTGGGCGTCCAATCGTCCCAACTTTTTCTTAGTACTTGCTGAATTAGATACAAACTTTTTATTGTATTAAAATTCAAAATATTGTTTTAAAACAAAAATAAAATCATACTTTCAGATAAGGAATTACTAATATGTATTTGTGTAAAATCTGCTCAATGTTCATTTTTTAAAAACATAATTATTCCTTAAATTGATTATAAGGATAATAAATCATTTTGTATCAAGTACAAATTTTTATTAATATTTTTTAAAGTTTTGATTCAATTTTCATAAAAATTGAAATGACTCGACAAAATTCTATAACGATAACGTAATTAAATTTCAAACCATTTATTTGGGTAGTTTTTGCGCTGGTATATGCGGACAGATTGACGGACGGACGGACCAAATGACGACTGTAGATGCTACGTATTTATATAATTACGAACACACCTAAAAAGTAAAGGTAGTATACACGCACTTCTCTCAGAATCAGTGGGATATTTTAACTCAGTCATATCTGTTACAGCCGCATTTTTTTTTCCATTTGAAATGCATGTGTGGATTCTGCAGTAACAAGCGACTGTTCACCGCCAGAAAAAGAGGTTTAGACGTGCGATTTTTAAATATATGCTAAGGTTAATTCGAGAAGCTAACGGACTTAGTACAATTTCTCCAGAAAATTACTATCTTTAGCACATAATCAAAATGCTTGAGGTTACTTGTGTACAGTTTCGATGTTACATAGTGTGTCTACAATTTGAGTTTACATTATATTTAAGTGTATTAAGGTAAAGCTAGGAGAGTCTGCTTACAATTCAAAAGAATAACAATAAAAAATCTAAATATGAATTTTTTGCTAAACTATCCATGAATAATTTTGACTTCATTTGTTTTTTATGCATTTCCATTGCCATTTTGTTGTTATGTTGTAATTTAATAGAACAGTTGTAATAAAACAAAGAAGGTTATTTTGCGCAATCTGTCCTTATGGGGTTGGTGTGATTGCGCACATGGGTAGGAGAGATTGTTACCAATAATAACTACAATCAAATTGTTAACAATAATAATTACATTTAAATGACATTGTTGTAAGGTTTTTGGGAACAAATATTATTGTATTAGGAGTGAATATTTCAACCTAATGATTAAAGAATCAGAAAAAGGAAATAATTTTAAAAACGATTAAAAAATTTTAATTAAAGGAAAAAAAATTAAGAGTCAGAAAAAGCAAATCCATATAAGATTACAAAAGAACATTAAGTTACTTGATAACACGTTTAACTTAAAATTATTCCATTTTAATTTTTCATTTTTTATGCAAATTTATCCATAAGCTGCGTAATCTCTCCTAGCACGGAAACTAATGGAAACAATGCGCCATCTCTCCTAAGTAGCAGATGCGCAAACTCTCCAATTTCGGTAGGAGAGATTGCGCGGCCTTTTATATAAGATGGCCGCTACTAAAACGAATCGTGATTTTCACATTGTTAGTTTAGACTAGTATCTTATGAGAAATCGTTTAAGTTTAAAATATTTTGTACTACTGACATTGTATAGAAATTCTGATGAATAGCTATGAAAATTCAAGCACTTACTTTGGAAAAACAAAACAAATAACAATGCTTTATCTTAGACACTCAAAACAATCAACGTGCACTTTCAAGTACACACTCCACTACAGCTGCTGTACAACTACCTGAAGTCGCTGCGCTCTCACTCTACTCCTTCCCGCCCGAACATCTATGTGCGCAATCTCTCCTGGCTTTACCTGATACAAAATGTATTGCATCCTCCACTCTTCTATCTGCAGTGAATTCCATCCTCATATTTTTTAATCGTATAATTTCCACAACAAATAACGAAAAGTAGATACTTTTGAGAAAACAATATTTCAATTTAGTAATGTACGTTATTAAAGTTTTGATGATTATGTAAAAAAGAAAAACAAATTTATAAATTTTACTTACCCTGTTATTTATTACACATGATTGATTTTATTATTTTTTAACCACTCCTCCTAAAAGAAATAATTTAAAAAAATTCATAAATATGCAAATGCATTTTTTTAACGTAAATCATGTTAAAAAAATATCTCATATCACTTTTAAAATGCGCTTATCCCCTTTTTACTAGCTAATAAATTATTTTATCTTGAAATTCCGCATTTTTATTTTCTACATAATCATAGATGAGCGCATCAAAAAGATTTGATAACCATCATTATTTATGATTTACGATCACTGTTGTAGGCTCGTTTAAGATCCAACTCATCCGGGACTATCTTCTCGTAATAGCGATGCAAAAATGTACAATGGATGTGTGATTTAAAAAAATGTTAATATTCTTAGAAATAAATTTGAAATATTCCTTTGACAAATAGGTTAGATTTCAAAGTTAGAAAGTAAATAATTTTATATTTTTAAATCGACTTTAACATGGGTAATTAATTATTCATACTCTCATTTTGAGGAAGTCATAGGTACAGTTTAAATTTTAAAATACAAATTCAAAATGTATTTCGCAAAACTTTTTTTTAAAAATATTTTTACAATAAATTCCATTATAAGAATTTATTTATATTCCATAAGTGTATCATCTGAAAACTAAATCTATTCTGTTATTCAATATTACTTTCTATATTATTTAATAAATTTAATTATTTTAATTTATATATACTTTATAAGGATATCATCTGAAAACTAAATCTATTCTGTTATTCAATATCACTTTCTATATTTTTTAATAAATTTAATTCTTTGAACTTATACATACTTCATAAGGATATCATCTGAAAACTGAATATATTTACACTTGAATTTATAACTGACAAGTAAAACATTTTAAGTCATTTAAATTCTGTAAAGCATACGTAATTAAATTTTATAAAGTTATATTTCTACACTGAGAAAAATGACACTTTCAAATCTGAGTAAATCGATGCTTTCATTTCGTTATGAAACTTTTTGTTTCAAATGCTTTCAGTTCGGGAATAACAGAAATACTCAGAATATTGAAACATGGACATTCCCAAGAGGTCAGTTCATACTCATTTCTGAAACATGGGCATACTCAAAACTGAGCACATAAAGGTCAGTTCACACTCATTTCTGAAACATGGACATACTCAAAAAATGAATAGAATCAGTTCAAGTTCATTTTTGAAACATGGACATACTAAAAAATGAGCACACAGAAGTCAGTTCATGCTCATTTTTGAACCATGCACATACAATAAAGGCTAAATTTCTCCTAAAATAAAGCACCGATTTGGTATTTTCTAGGCTTATTCGAAAACTGGTTGAATGGAAAAGTTCTTGGTATATTTGACTGATTGTAACTAGAAAGATATTTCCAAACCTGCCGGTTTAAAATTTTGTGCATATTTTGATTTTGTGCTTCGCTAATGTTTTAACTCTTGCAGCTCGCCGATAATCTGGACATCCTTATGGGAATGATGTCATCTATTATGAATTTTTCAGCTCTTTTTAAATATATGTTTATTTTGCGAGTAAGGTTTGCAGAAACATTAAAAATGCGAGTTTTTCAGCGTTATAGAATGTACTTGTAAGAAAAGAAAGAAAAATATTTTTAAAATTTTTAAAATGTTTAAAAGTAGGGTTTTAAAACTTACTTAAAAGTTTTAAAATATTTTTTTTTCACATTTTACTATAAAAATTCCATTTTGTCTTGATTAAATCATTTTCCTTAATAAAAATGTGTAATAATATGTCAAAAAATATTATAGAACAATGAAATAACAGAAAAGTTCAAAAAGTAGTGAGTTCCCTAAGGTAGAATCCAAATTACGAACTGATGATATTTCAGAAAATGTGTTTAGAAAATATGTTGTGTCAGAATTTTATTTTTTTTAAGTTATTTTTTAGAAATTATTTTTAGATACAATTAGTTATTTTGTATGTACTGTATTACGTCAACACATTCTTAATTTTCCAGTCTAACTTTTTATCTTTTTTTTGTATTTACACTCCCAAGAGTTTTTAAAATTTAAATTTTTTATCATTTTCTGACATCGTTGAAAATTGTTTACGAATTCGCTTTGCCTGGCCGTCTGGCCGTGCTCTAACTTCCGTAAGTATACTCGGATTGTCATGCAACTGATATATGTTATTAATATATGTAATGGTATGTTCAGTACTGAAAATGAAGTATGTAGAACTTATATTTCTTTTCAAGGGAAGTCAAAGGAATGCCGCTGCATTAAGATCTTTGGAGCAAAATTTTTTGTTGTGTATTTTAATGATGTTACAATATTTCATCTATATAGAAATCGATATACATCACTAAAGTGCACTACAAGAGGCTTACTATCAAATATGGTATGTGTTACTCTTTGCAGTTTACATGGAAACTCAAAATAATCACGTTATATTATGGTCTATGGGCGAAATCGTTTGCGGTATATTTTAATCATGGCATAGACAGACAGGCAGCGCCCACCCTAGGGACCAGCTTTTGGCTAATGGCCAGGACGAACCCCTAAGCCTAGGGAGGAAATGGCATAGAAGCACAGTGAAATTGATATCAATTTGTAAGGTGCACTAAAGCATGCTTTCCGAATATGGAGTATAAAGCATTTATCATTTATTTACAGAGCCACACAAAATTATTCGGTTACATAATGGTGTACGGAGAAAAACTGTTTGTAGCCTATTTTAATTACGTTACACTATTTCAAATATAATGAAATTGATATACATTACTGAGGTTTACTACAAATACCTGTTGTATAATATGATGTGCATAGTACTTATTACTACTGTTCATTTACAGGGACACACAAAATATTTCAGGTACAGTACTGTATCCAAAGTATTCTCTATAAGCGATAATTAGTGAAAGTACGCTTTCGTTTAGGTCTTCGTTTAACTAAATTTTTGCATACTATGTAGTATGTATAAATGCAATAATGTTTAATGTTTATAAGCCATAATTGGAAGTGTGATTTTAGTAAATTAAACGTTTAACTAAATATTTGAATGCTATGAAGTATGTACAAATGATACAGATCATATACAGGGCTACACAAAAGAATTTGTAAGTATCACAGTGCATCAGCGTAAATTGTTTAAACGTTTTTTTTGTTGAATATAAATAAAATAATATACAGGGCCACGCAAACAATTAGATTCATGGCCGCTTATGTATGATAATTTCTGGAAATGTGATTTCAATAGTTTAGAGCATGTTTTTACTTGAATTAAGCTGTGTTCTATGGGAAAAAATCGTTTGAAGAGTAATTTAAAGGATGTTTCACTGATTCAAACATAATGAAATTTATATATATTACTGAGGGGATGTATAATTTTTTCACCGAAAAGTATGGTGTGTTTTGCGTTTCTCGTGCATTTGCAAGGACACACAAAAAATTCGGTTACAGTCTTAGTGCGATAATTACAGTGTATCTGTGATAAGTGTGTTTTCAACTTTGGTTTGCGTTTTTAGGTTTAACTAAATTTTTGCATAATACTTGGTGTGTATAAATTTTGTTGATCATATACATGGTTACACAAAGGACTTTGTATGTAATACTAACAATGGGAGTGAATTTCTTAAAGGTATTTTTAATTGTGTTACGCATTTTCTTGTTGAACTATATTTAGTAGACTGATATAAGTTTGTTGATTAAAAACAAAATTATATACAGTGCCACGCAAAGAACTCGATTCATTGCCGCTTATGCATCATAATTTCTAGAAATGTGAATTCAGTAGTTTACTGAATGGTTTTACTTGAATTAAACTTTAGATTAATGTGTGGTCTATTTTTTAAAATCAATATTTAACTAGTGCGCGTTTAATATTCTTTAATGTATAGACAGAACCCGATCTATCTATTGAAAAAAATCTTCTAAAAGTGTTGTTTTTTTTCCTCTTTTTTTTTTTTTTTTTTTTTTTTTTGAACGTACAAAGACAATTTTAAATGATAATGTGTTTTTATTTCGCCATATTTCTCGACTAAAAAACTGTTAATTTCACTCATATTTATTAAAAATATTTACATAAATCTTTTAATCATAAAACATTTTAGGAAATTGCATTTTTATTTTTTGAAAATTAACAAAGTATCACTTCTTAATTGTATTAATGCTTTAAATATTATTAATCATCTATGAAAGGTCTACGTTAAAATGATTATCAGTTATCATTTACGTTTCTTTAAAAATCAATATTATTCTGTTATTATATTTATTTGAAAACAATTAAGAGAAAAAAAAAGTGAAAATGTGATTTTTTTTCATGTTTATGCGCACTGTCCACCTAAATCATACTTTGGATTTTAACTTCAAAATGTCAATTTGTAAAACTGAAAGGATAAGGTAAAGCCAGGAGAGATGGCGCGGTCGGAGTGATTGCGCACATAGAGGTTCGGGGGGAAGGAGTTGAGTGAGCGCTCAGCGAATCCAGGTAGTTGTACAACAACAGTAGTGGAGTGTCGACTTGAAAGTGCATGTTGATTGTTTTGAGCGTCTAAGATAAAGCATTGCTATTTTGTTTTGTTTTCCCAAAGTAAGTGCTTGAATTTTCATAGCTATTCGTCAGAATTTCTATACAATGTCAGTAGTACAAAATGTTTTAAACTTAAACCATTTCTCATAAGCTACTAATCTAGACTAACAGTGTGAACACCAACTGTTCGTTTTAGTAGCGACCATCTTTAAATAAAAGGCCACTCAATCTCTCCTATAAGATTGGAGAATTTGTGCATCTGCTACTTAGGAGAGATGGCGCATTGTTCCCATTAGTTTCCATGCTAGGAGAGATTACGCAGCTTATTGGTAAATTTCCATAAAAAATTAAAAAATTAAAATGGACTAATTTTAAGTTAAACGTGTTGTCAAATAACTTAATGTTATTTTGTAATCTTATCTGGACTTCATTTTTCTGATTCTTTATTTTTTTCCTTTAATTAAATTTTTTTAATCGTTTTTTAAAGTATTTCATTTTTCTGATTCTTTAATCGTTAGGTTCAAAAATTCACTCCTAATACAATAATATGTGTTGAGAAAAACCTTACAACAATGCCATTTAAGTGTAATTATTATCGTTAACAATTTAATTCTAGTTATTATTAGTAACAATCTCTCCTACCCATGTGCGCAATCACACCAACCTTGTAAGAACAGATTGCGCAAAATAACTTTCTTGGTTTTATTACAACTGTTCTATTAAATTACAACATAAGAACAAAATAGCAATGGAAATGGATAAAAAACAAATGAAGCAAAAATTATCCGTGGATAGTTTAGCAAAAAAATAATATTTAGATTTTTTTTTTTGTTATTCTTTTGAATTGTGCGCAGACTCTCCTAGCGTTACCTTATTTCCCTCAATTGTTTTTTTTTTTCTATTCCTTTAAATTACAGAAAAACATGACATTACAAACAGTTTTATTTTTACATTTAATTTGTAATTTTTGAAGTGTGTAAATATATATATATATATATATATATATATATATATAATGAAACATTGCTTTCTATTGCATACATAAATATATTTAATCACTAAAATATGTGCAAGTAAAATAATCACTTACACGTGACATTTAACATATATTTAAGTCAATTAATTTATATTGAAATTTTCAACTTTGCAGAACACAAACGCATGCTTGCACTATAAAGATTTATCACTTTGTGTAGTTTGACAATTGTATGTTAAACGTTTTCAAAATTATTGAAGACTAAGTTAGTTAATTAGATAGTTTATTAAATCCTATTCAGTAATAAACTTTAATATTCCAATATCTAGAATACAAGTATTCATCTATCGTATCTTATGTATATTCTTAGTAAGATATAACGTAATTTCCAGCTTTCGCATTCCAGTGTATTTAACAATGTTACTAGGAACTAAATCAAACACAAGGGAAACGCTAACAATTTTCGGTAAATACAGCTTTAGGTATATACTTCAATTTATATTTACTGCCATATAATGAGGTATTGTTTCGATAAATATATACTGAAATAAACCAAAATTGAAATATATTTATTTCAATTTGTTTTAATGTAATTAAAAGTACGCTTTGGGCTATAATATGTTATTATTATCTCCCAATATATTTAAGACTTTTGTATGTGAGTCAGTTTTAAGTTATATCATTAGGCATTATACATTAGGCAAAAGCATTAAGTGATTATGTGTTAGACAAAAAAAAAAGCATTTAAATATAATCGACATGCATCTAAATATAGTATAATTGGTATCTTACAACGTTTATTTCGATCTATCGAACGTATTTCACTTTAAAATGACAACTCAATTAAAGCACTATTTTGAATTTTTTTTTCCATAAAAATATTAGGCGCACTTTCAAATTTTTACAATCTGAGCCTAGTTTAAAAAAAAAAATTAAGTCATAAAATATATACAACTAAATACAAATTTTTATTTCAGCATTGAAAATTTGCGATTCACGCATTACACAATATAGAAATATCAAAGAACAGGAAAAACGGGGCATATTTTTCTTTTTCTTAATATATTTTTCCTCGCATTTTTTTTCTAATCCTCTAGAACACAGGAATAAAGTCCGACAATTCATCAAAGTTTTCTACTTCAAAACTTTCAATTCCTTGTTAGAAACCTTGATCTCTTATATACCTTGATCTCATACGCAAAATTGCGCCAATTTGCCGATGGCTCTTTTTTAAGAGAGAAAAATCTTTGAATTCTTCTGGCATTAGATTATATGGTTTTAAAATGATACTTATATATAATGATAATCATGTATTTTGCGCTTATTTTCTCTAGTTATTATAGTAATCACGTCTAGTGGCATTAGATTAATTAAATGAGTTTCCCAATCTTTTTTTTTCAATATCTGTTTGTGCCATCTGTCTTTCGTACATGGCGAAATATAAACTACTATCACTAGTCTACTTATAATAAAATCCGAAGGCAAGAAAGTGTCTGAACGATTCCAGGTTAGACCACTCTGGTCTGCGAATCGACCATAGTTAAACGCCATGTTAGGCTTAATGAAAAACCTATGCCACATTCTATTCTGCTGTTAAAATATTTGTAAAAGCATATTAAGCTTTTAAATATTTTAATTTTGTTTAAAGCCTTCAAAAACTATTTCATATAAAACATGTATATCAACATTTCTGTAAAAAAAAAAAAAAAAATCTGCAAACACTCTTTTTTTAAGAAATAGCGGTGATTCATTTCGTAGGGAGGATTTGAGGTGATCTATCCAGTATATTGGCGCCATCTACCGGCGGATTTTGAAAGTTTGCTTGCATTGTAATTCGTAAATAAAATGATTCTTTCTTATCAGACGTAATTAAAGTATAAGGAATACATAGTACAGCGTAATTTGCATTTAATTTTCCTTATGTAATCAAACAATGAGTTATGTGCTGAGTGAAGCTGTTTCGAAAGTCATTGATAACACTTTTTTACAAAAACTTTCGCACATGGATTATTTGTTAATATTTAATTTGAATGTTTTGTCCAATCGTTGAACTATTTCAGAAATTTAATACTGAGAAAAAAAAAGTATGTATCCTCATCATTTTTATTTGTAAAAATCAATTGCCACTTTTAAAATGTACTTTTCTACAATAAAAACCTTTGAATAATAAAATCTTCATGCTGTATGTTTGTTTGATGTCTTATAAAAATGAAACGCAGATCAACAATCCGTCATTTTTGACGGGGTTATATACTAGTATTATCATATTGTGCTAACAGTCTAAGTAACTCATATTTCTTACGTGGAATTGTCCTTGGGTTGACATCAATATGTTCTTTTGAGTTTTTTAGCATCTGCATTTTCTTAATTTGGAACTCTCCTTCATGATATTTTTCTTCCAAATATGCTCTCCATTTTAAATCTTTTCTGAAATTTACATATATATAAATATTTAAGCCTAAGAAATTTCCTTAGAATTTCTACGAGTATCAAATCAATAGTATTATTTATACAATTGTTACATAAATAGCGTAGATATAAGAAATAACAGGACATTATAATGTTTAAATTATTTATTATATATATATTCAAAATAAGAAAAGGAAAGTTACTGCGCAGAAACCCCTATACAATAATTATTTATTATAACATTAAACAAACATTATGGCATATGACTTAGGATGGATTTAAAACATTAATTGATGCAGTACTCTACAGTCTTAAGGTAATCAATAAAGATGTTGTCTTAGAGAGAGTTCATACTTAACGTTCCTTAACACAAAAAGGTTTCTTCAGAAAACAAAATAAAATTGTACATTACCCCATGTTGTAGAAATCATAATTGATTATACTCAGAACAAATAGTTGTACAGTTGAAGAAAGACAACGAACATCGTATATTCGTCATAACTCTCGTTACTGATATCGCACACAAAATGATACATCTTGAACATCAGTTAACACGAAATCTGAGACTGGTGGCTACCGTCAAAATTTCGATGATTACTCTAGGTGATTGAAATGATGAAGAGTTTCTCAAGATATTTGACTTGTGTGACTTGTGAAATTTATTTTCAAATGATACTGAGATTAGTATCTGGAGAACACCTGTAGAATCTCAGCACCCATTGAAAAGTAGTATTACTCTGAGCTGCAGGCATCATTGGTAATCGTACTCGAAGGGATATGAAAACGCCAGTATTTGTACATTCTAAAGTTGCCACTGCAGAACTGAATTTAATTAAATGTACACCATCTTCAACGCCTAAAGTTGTTGTTCGCTGCAGAATCTGTATGGTTCTAACGATTAACTTTTTTTTTAAAGTTATTTTTGGAACACCGGGATGTACGTCCTTACACCCCGGCGTCCAGACAAGCAAGAGAGGGGACGCTACGAAAATTTTTAAGAAGTCGCGGGAAACACTAGCCGTTAAAGGCCAGTTAAATTATCTTAACCGCTGGGATTGAAGAGTTCCTCCAATCAAAAAAAGGTATACTCGATCGGGGTAATTGCAATTAACCGATACTGTGTTCAAAATCCCGGAACGGGTGCATGTCGCTGAAGCAGTGAACCGTAAAGTCAATGACCTCAGCACCCGCGCAGACACGCTATGAAAGGAATGTTACTGAGAGGCGAAAAAGGGGGATTCTTCCTTTCTAGACTAAACAGAAACGTTAGATAAGATATTGAAAAAGGAAGATGCAGAAATATTATGAATGTAATAGTATTTTATAAAGGACTATCTTAGAGAAAAAAAAAATGAAGAATAATATTAGAAATAAATTATTTAAAAATGATTAAAATTAGGACTTAATTAAAATATAGATTTTAAAATAATTAAATTGCAAAAGATTTAAATTAAAGATATTTAAATTTTGAAAATAGAATTAATACACCGCCGTCGCGTAACACATATAAAGTATATGGGATATATATATTAGACAGATTAAGCAAATTATTAAATGATACTTGTATGACACTATCAAAGATTCTTCATAACACTATATCCCAGGATATGAATATCGCTGATTTTACAATGCAGGTTTCATGATAAATGGATTCATGTTATATTAAGATTTTTCACCTAAGAATAAACCTTAATATAATTCATAACTGTGTGGGATTGACAGTAATTCCGCATTGTATCTAGATTACCTGCAAATCATTCTGTCAAAATTATCAGTTTGAGCTATTCAATCACTATTCGAAATATTCAATTCAAACCATATCAATTATTAGGTTTAAAACTTTAAACATTTAAAGTTCTAAAACTTTAATTATTTAAACGTTAATTATTTAAAAATTTAAATATTTAAATATTAATCTTTCAAGCTTGATCTTTTTTTAAATTTAAAATTGTTGTATTTATTAATCTCATCTCAGGATTATAAAAGCTATTTCACTCAACGACGAAACAACCATACGGGGCAGAAGTTCTATAAAAGTAAAATTGCATCGCCGCGGAAAAACCACCGAACATTCATCATATCGGAAACGTGGGAGTAATTAGCTGTGATTAATAAACCTTTCGTCCTCAACTTGCAATAATGAAAGTAACATTTAAAGTTTAGTATGCGTTTGTGAGATATGCTGAAGAATAAACATTAATAACTTAATATCTTTAATACTAAGGATAATTATCTGTTACAATCCACGCTGGGAATCCAAAAAATAGATAGTAAAGTCCAAAAGACGTCATCGGGAAAGTGAAATCAAGAAGATTTTTAATTATAGAACTCAAAATTACACCATTTCTGCTCAAAAATGTAACGCTTGTAGCCACGGGCTAAAAAACTCTAAGATATGCATTTAATCTAAACATATAATAGTAGTGTGTAGTATTTTGTACTTGTAGAATTTAATCTCAGTATATAATCTTAAAATTATCCACTCGTATCATATGCTTCCTCGTGTCATCTAACCTAAAATATAGTTTATTTTCAGCGTATAAAAGAAGGATGTGCCAAATCGAATGAATAAATATCGCTCGGATATACCAATCAGTTACAATGGATAATACAAGGAGTGCCATATTTCGTACACAACTTGTAGTATAATGAAAATATGTGATAAATTGCCGAATGGACTCATTTTGTTTTACGTGTAATTAAATCATTAAATGTCATTGCCAGATGTGACAGACCTGGGCGGTAATTTTGACCTTGCGTATTGTCAGCCACATTTCGCAATAAAAAGTATCTAGATCAGTTTAATTTCAATACGGGTGGCGTGCACTACGAGTATGTGTTACATCATCTTGCCTTCCTTTCATTTTTAAGTGCGTTTGTAAATATATAAATATGTATATCACCTACAGTCGTCGTATGGTCCGTCTGCCTGTCCGTCTATCCGCATATAATAGCGAAAAAACTACCCAACCGAATGGTTTGAAATTTAATATATATAATATTCAAGAATTCTATCAAGTTATTTCAAATTTTATAAAAATTGAATCAAGACGTAAAAATTTAATAATAAAATTTTCTTCATTGTGTTAAATCCTATCAAACATAATCTATATAGTAAAAGCGCAAGTCATGTGACTGAGGAAAACAAATACGGGCTAACCACATCGTTTTCCATATGTCAAGCGGCCATTTTTATTCAAAGTTATTTTTTCGACTAAGATTGCATAAAAGTTACATTTTCAGTAAGATCGATCAAAAAAACTGTTTGCTTGAGAAATGAGTTACATTCAAAAACATAAATCAGTGAATAATAGTAAATCAGTAAAAATTAGTTTAACAGCAGAATATCTCAATCATTAAAATAAATAAACAAAAAATTCATTCATCGTGAGTCATAAAAATATTAAACCATAGGGGTAATCATTCGCAAAGCAAGATCTCCATGGTGAATTTTACAGCGCTGTCTAGTGTCGAAAAATAAAAGCGCAAGTCATGTGAATGAGGAAAACAAACACGGGCTAACCATTCCATTTTTTAAATGCGAGGCGGCCATTTTTATTCAAAGTTATTTTTTCGAATAAAATTGCTTAAATTAATTTTTTAGAATAATCGTTTAAAAAATATCTTTCTTTGAGAGAGGAATTACATTAAAAAAAGGATAGATTCTGAGATAACTTCAGTTAAATTTAGGTTAACAGCCCAATATTTATCCCAATATCAATTAAAGTAAATAAACACAAGAGATTCGTTCATTGTGAGTCATAGAAATATTGCACCATGGATGTAATCATTTGCAAAGCAAAATCTTCATGGGGAATTTTGTAGTGCTATCTAGTGTCGAAAAAAACAATTCGTATCTGTAAATGTGGCATACCTAATAAGAGAAAGGAAGGTTTTGCTCATTTTGTTCATAACAGTCGATATAATTCATTTCACTGAAATTATAACGAATAATTTTTTCATTGTAAAACTGGTTATAGTAAGAACGCACCTCAACGTACAATTTCAAACTTGTTAATTCAAACGAAGCGAGGAATAACTATTTAAAAGTTTGTTATAATATATATTTTAATGCTAAAGTTCTGAATAAAAATTTCATTCTGATCTTGTTGGGAGTTTTTTGCATTTCCAATTTCATATGCGGATTGAAATAACTGGTTTCTTATTAAATATTGCTTGTATTTGCGTGTACATAGGTGCCAACCTCTCATTAATATTCCGTAATATGCGAGTTAATTTTACCCAGATTTAACACGTTTCGCGCCAGAAATTTTTTAAAGAAATGAAATTAAATAAATTCCACGTAGAATCCTAAAATTGAATAAATAAAGATTCATTCAATAATTTTTCTGGTTTGCAGCGTTGTTAAACTGGCTCAAATTAACCCGCATATTACGGAATAATTATGAGAGGTTGACACCTATGCGTGTACTGCCCTCTCTCTTAATTTGTTGCAATGGTCACTGAATATTTATTATAACTACACTCTCACCCACAAATGATTTATTTATGATCCAGGGCGACTATTTTTATATTTTATTTGCACCATTATTTAAAAAATGTATTAATTTTGGAGTATATTTCTGTTGCACATGTTGGCAACGTATATGTGAACAAATTTTGTTTCGAGAAGCTGGTTCGAGATAGAATTAAAAAATAGTCGCCAGAGGCAGCCCTGAATTTATTCGACATTGTATTTTCCGAAACAAGCAATTATTATTATTATTTTCAAATTAAAAATTTTAGTCGAATTCAAACACATATAAAAGCATTTTACCCTTTATTTAAAAAAATCAATTTTAAGATTTTACAAGATAAAAGATTTTTTTAAGATTTTTTTTTCCTAAAATAAATTTTAAGGTAACAAAATGAAATATTTTTTATTTTAATTTATTAAACTTTTCATTTCATTATTTTTTCTGTTCTAAGAATCACAGTTTTTTTGCAATAAAGAAAATAAAAATTTATTAAATGAATATGTAGAAAAGAGAAAATCACTCAATACGAATAAAAGGCATTTCTCTTCTAATTGCAAAACAGTTTTCTATTAACCAATTAGGAATGTTGAGTTTTAAGCGAGAGAATCTTAAAAATGTAAATGGAAACTAGAAAACAATTTATCAAATTACATTCTTTTAAAGAAGAATGTAAGTTTTATTTAATATAAGTAGTTTTTCCATTAATGCTAAAAGTATGTGAATTTAATTTAAAAAGATGCTCTTTTTTCCATTTATAAAAATTTTCTAATTTTTTTTGGAGATTTCTATTATTTGTTCTACAAACAAAGTTGACATTTAGAGACAGAAAACTGAAAAATAAACTTAACAGTTTTTGTGTACAATTTATTTATTTTATTAGTATAAAAATTTCAGTTTTTATGGGGAATAAAATATTCATTTGTGGTTACAAAAATTTTAATATTCAAAATTTTGTAAATTGTTTCAATTTATATAAAAGTAATAATTTAAATATAAAATTTTTAAAAGAAGGAATTACTATTTTTTGTAAATGAATATTTTTGCAAAATAATTAATCAAATTATATATGTTTATTCGTGTTCCTTTTCAGGAATATTTTTAATGACTTCTTGAAGTACAAAACTTACTGTAAGTTTAAAAAAGAAAGAAAAATCATGCTTTAAGAATATATTATAAAACACTTTCCGATACATTCAGAATACTGTAAATAAACTTAGCAGTTTCATATGGTGAAAGATGATATCTATGCTAGCAATTTGCAAAAAGTGTAACACACCGATTCAGTTCCGATACAGTGCCAATTTCAGCATTTACCATCTATAATCACAAAAATATTCGAACTATTTTATTCAGCCCTGTATATGATTTATAGATGTGTAGATATCCTACATAATATGTATAAATGTAATCCCTATAGGAAACGCATAACACAATTGAAAATTCCATTTCAGCACTTTTTTGCCAATAAACGGATATGTACTCGAATTTTTTAGTGCAGCCCTGTATATGATATACCGAATTTAAGCAAATAAACTAATATTTACAAAATAAGTTAAATTTTAAACGCATACTACAATTCAAACCGCACTTCCAAATATTATCGCATATATACAGTATTATAGCCGAATTCGTTTGTGTGTCCCTGTAAATGGACGGGAAATGATACGCAGACCATATACAAATGCACTTAGGAGATGTATATCAATTTCAGTTTGTTTGCAATACCATTAAATTACGCTGCAAACTATTTTCCACCTAGACCGTAATGTAACGGAATTCTTTTCAGTGACTCTGTATATGAACAATAAAGACTACAAACTTTCAATACCGAACGTGTTATGATAAACCTCAAAAATATATATCAATTACATGGCAATTCGAGTATGGTTATTCCGATTTTCAGCGCGGACAGGCGGACAGACAGATACACTGAGAAAAATGACACTTTAAAATCTGAGTAAATCGATGTTTTTATTTTGTTATGAAACTTTTTGTTTCATATAGGACGACCCAATGCTTTCAATTCTGAAATACCAGAAATACTCAGAATATTGAAACATGGACATACTCAAAACGGAGCTATCAATTTATAAAACATGGGCTTACTAAAAAATTATTAGAATCATTTCAAACTCATTTTTGAAACATAGAAAAACTCAAAAATGAGCACAAAGAAGTCAATTCATACTAATTTTTGAAACATAGACATACACAAATAGGAGCACATGCTGTTTTATTCTTGAGTGTGCATGTTTCAGAAATGAGTCTATACATGTTTCAAACTTGAGTAGTTTTGATTCGGAACCATTTTGACTATGCGACAGATTCAGATATGAGTATTTTTTGCTCAGTTTTGAAAATGTCACTTTAGAGTGTAGCGCGACAAACTAAATTCATGAAAACTTCTCAACTGTTGTTTGAAAGTGTTAAAAACCAGTGCCAGTACATATCTTAGTTGAAGGAACATATCTTGAATTCGAGAAACGATCTGAAAATGAGCCATATGCGATAAGATCGCTAGTCATCTTAAAGAAATTTCCATCCAATTTTAGTCAGTCTTTGCATCTTGACTTAAGTAACACTTGTTTTTCCCCACTGTCAAACACTTTCCGAAACTATGTTCAAATCCTCTGTGACAGAACTGCCCGCTGTAATAAAAAATTCCACGATACATGCTTCGTTCATCTTTTACTTTGAATGTTTAATTCGGAGAGTACATCAAACGTGTCTGAATATAACTTGTTGCTATAATAGTAACGGTAAAATAGATCAAAAATAGAGTAAAATATAACAATTGATAGCCATTCATTAATACTTGGGAAGAACTTCGTTTTGGAACTGGAAATTAAGATCCGAAGAGTCCCCAAAAATAAAGTTGTTTTACCTTGTTTTTTTTTATTGGGTGGGGAGGGGGGGGGGGATTTTAACTCAGGGAGGAGGGAATCAATTTCAAGCGGGGTATCGGAAGTTATGCATTTTTATTTCTGAATCAAACGACATCACCAGCAAGTCGATACAACGATTCGTTACAAAGTTATACACCAGATTTTACAAATATAAAATCTACGATTTACCTCAGTGCAGTTAATATAGGTTTTCACAGAATCACCTGATGGCCATTCACGAAAATTTGGGAAGAACTTAGTTTTGGCACTAGAAAAGATGAGTCCCTAAAAATTAGACTTGTTTTAGTGTATTTAGGGGTTGTAAAGGGAGGCATTTTAACTCAGGGCGGATAATTTGATTTTTTTAATAAGTAAAGTGGGGTATTCACTAAAAACACCAACGTTTAACACACAATATCAAACTATTGTACAATGGACAGACGTACGTTTTGTGAGTAACTTGGACTCACATCCTGAGTGTCAATAAAATAAAATTAAACATTATTGTATCCCCCCAACGACATGAAATTGAATCGAGAAACCCAAATGAAAACAACAACACACCGAAAAACTCATCACACATGAGCCACCAATGAGACCATCAATCTCATTGATGGACACTATTTCGATTTCCGATATTCTGATATTCGACACTATTTCCCCTAAAAAAATAGGGTAAAACAACTTTAATTTTGGGGGATTGAAAGGATTTTAAATTTTAGTGCTAAAACGAAGTTCTACCCAAATTTTTGGGAATGGCTATCAGTTGTTTTTTAAAAAAAACTATTTAACCTGTACTATAAGCGTATATTTATGCTGTCACATTATAGCGCAATAGAAAATCATTCTAAAATGATTTTGATATACTTACAGATATGTTGCTTAGAAAATGCATTGCAAGTTGTATAAAAGAAAAAACCTCTAATTGCTTATTACTAAAATTATTTTTCGAACAGTAATAAAACACACACACACACACAGATATATATATATATATATATATATATATATATATATATATATTAATGAAATTATGTAAATCATAGAATCTTTTTAACTATAAATAAAAAAAGACTTAATTTTCATTAGCTACAGTTAAATAATTAAGATATCTCTCTGTAATACGTGTATTGCTATTTTAATTCAAAGCTAGATTTTCTTAAAATAAAAGCGTTCAGTAAAATTATAAAGCTAACTATGCGAATAAGTATTAGTTTATAAAATTGATGGTAAAATAAAATTTTAATAATAATAATAAAAAGATAATAATAAAAAACAAGATAATGTTCAATAATAAACAAGACTGTTTCATTTTCAATCAACCTTGTTAAGTGTCTTTCCTTATTGTAATATTCCAATTTATGAATAAAAAAAACATGTAGTTATAAAAGTCAAAGAAAAAGTCTGTGTGAATAACGTCAAAGTAGTATAATTAGACTAGTGATTAATATACTTTTCATGTAATAAATTAATTTTTCTATCACTTTGAAAAATAATAAGATCTCTTTATGGTAAGTTTATATTCATTAAAAGAAGTACGAGTATAATTTATTTCTTGCTTTTTGGTTAATTTTCTGCTTGTTTGCAATTACATGTTTTCGTATATAATATATTAATTTTTGTTTTACGTATAAAAAAAGTTCTTTTGTGATTTTTTCTTTCTTTTGACATGGGGTATTTTCGATTTTGATTATATATTATCTTCCTCTATGGAATATTGGAATAAAATTATGTCGCCTTATTTTTTTTCTCTGTATTACAGAGTGCGATAAAATAAAGAATAAATGAAAACATTTCTATTAATACATTAAAATTATATAATAAAGTGAAGGGGAAAAGGCATTATTTTCGAAATTGGAAAAGCAAACATGAAATTAGGAAATCTGTTTCAATATTTACTACAAAGATGAGTCACTATTTTTGTAAATGATTAGAAAATATATATATATATTTATTTAAATGCTAAAAGGTTTACATGAACAACATAATAAATACACAGTAAAATAACTTTTATTATATTGTTGACATGTTTTGGCTCACTCCGAGTCATTTTCAAAAACAAATGAGAATATTCCACAATTGCACGGTGTTTGAAGTTATTATTTGAAATGCTATCAATTAATTTTCACGTACTTTTCAAAAATTACGTGCGTTATCTTTTATTTTTACTTGGTTATTTATTTCCATATTTGTAACCAAGGAGTCACTCGAGCCACAATTTCGGTAAGTTAAAAGCTGCTGTTCGCTACATATTGTATATTCGTTATTACATATTACATATTCGTTACATATTAGTAGATAATAATTGACAGTTCTACGCCAGCTGCACGCGCTGCACCAACCTCAGGGTCGAAGGAAGGTCAGTGCAGCCCGGAAGTACGTCGCGGCGGAAATACGTCACGGAGATAAGGGAATGTGGGAGATAAGGGAGTGGGGGAGATAAGGGAATGTGGGAGATAACGAACTGTAAGAGGGGGGATTAGTTTAATTAATGGAATTAGTTTAATTAATGAATCGTGAAATGCTCCTTGGGTAATTATTGAGGGGGGATTTTTTTGTAGAATTATCATGCTATAGTAGGACGAGGTATTTTTCTAAGTTGTTAGAGAATAGGAGAAATTTTAAATTAAATTTCTTTTAACGGTTAATACTTTTTTCTTAATCTCGGTCGAGGGTTCGAACTTGGAAAATGTAATCATGGCTTAGTCATTTTCTTAGTCTTTTAACCATGCGGTCGAAAGAGTACTTAAAGACGAGGACAGTAGCGTACAGGTTCATTCTATGAGATGACGTCATGCCTAAGAGTGGTCTGAAAATGATGCGTTTTAGAATTAATGTAACTAATAATCAAGTTTTATGCTGCAATGAAGGCGATTTATCCGGTTCCAAGTCACGCAGCAAGTTTTGGTGGTGTAAATGCTTTATATCGTGCTGCCAAAGGCAAAGTAACGAAGAAGACGATTCAGAAATGGTTGAGCGGCGTCGATTCGTATACGCTTCACAAACCGGTACGGAGACACTTCCCGACAAACCGAGTGATCGTTTACACTATGGATCAACAATGGCAGGCCGATCTGGCGGATCTCAGCAGTTTACGAAAGCACAATCAAGGGATGCGGTACCTTCTGACATGTATCGACATTCTCTCTAAATATGCGTGGGTGATTCCCTTGAAAACAAAAGGAGGGGAAGAAATTGTGAAAGGCTTTCGATCTATTTTCTCAACGAGAAAGCCCAAGTTTTTACAAACGGATGCTGGAAAAGAATTTAAGAACCAGCCTTTGCAACGATTGTTAAAAGAAGAAGGGGTTCGATTTTTCACAACGCATAATAATACCAAAGCCTCGGTGGTGGAACGCTTTAACCGCACCCTAAAAACAAAAATGTGGAAGTATTTTACCCACAATCATACGTATCGATATATTGATGTATTAAACGAGTTAGTGCATAGTTATAACCATACCTACCATTCCAGTATCAAGAGAGCCCCTGCTGAAGTGTCGCGGGAAAATGAAAGTGATGTGTGGTTTACTCTTTACGGGAACCTAGAAAATGTGAAAAGCAAACCTTGTGCATTTAAATCTGGGGATGTGGTTCGGGTTTCGAAACAAAAATTAACTTTTGAAAAAGGCTATGAAACAAACTGGACGGAGGAACTGTTTGTGGTGACGGAGTGTGTAGCGAGAGATCCCCCTGTCTATCGAATTAAAGACTTGTTAGACGAACCCATTCAAGGAACCTTCTACCCGCAAGAACTTCAAAAAGTGCAAATGAAAGAGGCTTATACGATTGAAAAAATTTTAGAGAAGCGCACTCGAAGAAAACGTTTGGAATATTTTGTGAAATTTAAGGGATATCCTAACAAATTCAATCAATGGATTCCCTCCACTGATTTAACGTCTTTATAAGTGATTGCGAGAAGGACACTAGATCATTTATCAATATGTCGTTCTACCTGACACTACCCTCGGACAGTTCTAGGAATTATTTTCCTGGGAATAAAATTTCTCATTTTATTACACGATTGCCCACCCCTATTGAACTGAGAGGGAAATGGGAAGTGGGTCTTGTGGAATTTATTTACCCGCATACCTGGTATAATGTAAATCATCATACGAACTTGATTGGATTCTACTTGAACGAGGGAGAACTCATTGCAAGACGCATTCCACCAGGATTTTATGAGTCGGTACCTGATATTTTGAAAGCGATTGCCATTCCAGACTTGGACAAGAAAATAGCTTTCTCCTATAATTCTATCACGAAAAGAGTGACCATCAATGTGCGTGATAACGCCAAAGTAATTTTAGAAACGGGATTATCTGAAATGTTGGGATTCGAACCGTGTGAAATTGCTTCCCTAGACAGTAATATTGAGCAAACAGTCGATAGTTCGTATGTAGCAGATCCGTGCGCTCATTATAGAGTGCTGATGATTTATTCGGATATTGTAGAACCGCAAGTGGTCGGTGATGTCTTAGCGCCCCTGTTACGTATTGTGAATGTGACTGGAGAAGACGGCGAAGTGATTTGTATGACATTCGATCGACCGCATTACTTACCGATTAGTCGAAAGTCTTTGATTCTTTAGAAATCGTTATAAGGACGCACCTGGGTGATTTAACGCCATTTGAACGTGGGCGGTCATACGTGAAGCTTCATTTTCGACAAAAGTACCTCTCGTGATGTTTGTTCCCTACCAGTGCTGCGCGAAATCTTTTGAAGATTATTATACCCATCAGTCGGGTAGTGGCTTAAACTATTATCAAGGTACTACTCTACAGAGAGGTTATGGATTCGGCGGCCTGTTCCGATCTCTGTTTCGTGCTGCGGTACCCCTTTTCAAATCAGGGGCGAAAGCCGTAGGCAAACAATTGTTTCATACTGGTGTGAATGTTCTTAATGATTTATCCCGAGGCGACAATATTAAAGTCGCTGCTAAACGACGGCTTAAAGAAGCGGGCCAAAACTTAACTGACAAAGCGGCTACTAAAGTGAAGACAATGATTGGTATAAAAAGAGGAAACGTTCTAACAAAGTCGTCATTCCACGTCAAGCCAAGAAAGTGAAAGTACATGATATTTTCGCTTAGACATGTCTGGACTCATTCATCAAGATTCTGCTGCCTGCGCTACATCCGAACTGGACCTCTTTTTAATCCCACCTACTCAAACGGCTATTGAAAAAGGATTTTTCGTCGAATATCACCCCCTTTCTAATATTCGAGATGGAGGGCCTGTGGAATTCATCATTTCTGGGAATGGTGAAGACTGTATTGATTTATCCGCCTCCTACATCTACGTGAAAGTGAAAATCACCAAGTTCGATGGATCACTCTTAACGGATACCGATATTGCAGTGCCTGTTAATTTATTTTTACATGCCCTCTTTTCACAAGTGGATGTTAGTTTGAATGACAGAGCCATATCCTCCTCCAGTAATACATATGCCTTTCGTGCCTATCTTGAAACCTTGCTAAACTATGGAGAAGACGCTAAGAAAAGTTTATTGGGATGTGAATGTTTTTACAAAGACGAGAAATTAACTGAAACAGATCCCGCCAAGGGAAACCCTGGACTCAAGAAACGCTATGAACTGACTAAAAAAAGCCAAACTCTCGATATGATCGGACCCCTGCATTGTGACATTTTCCAACAAAATCGGCTGCTCTTGAATATGGTCGACTTGAAAATTAAAATGATACGGAGTAAACCTGAATTCTGTTTGATGACCCATTTCGATGCTACCAAACCACCACTCCCAAGCTATAAAGTCATTTTAGAACATGCCTCTATGTTTGTTCGAAAAGTGAAAGTCAGTCCCGGGGTACTACTGGGTCATGCGAAAGCACTGGAAAAAACTTCAGCAAAATATCCTATTGATCGTGTTTTGTGCAAGACCTATTCCATCTCCACCGGAAGTAAATCCTTTATGCAAGATAATGTGTTTTTTAGGGGCAATGCCGAAACGTGTCATTATTGGTCTGTTAGACAATAGTGCTTATACCGGCCAATATGATTTGAACCCCTTTTACTTTCATCATTTCAAAGTAAACTTTTTAAGTGTTTACGTGGACGGACAGCCTGTACCTGTTAAACCCTTGGAATTGGATTTTGATGGAAAAAACTATATAAGAGCCTATTATCAACTGTTCTCTGGCTTTCATCGAGATATCGGCAATTATATAACACGTGAAGAATTTGCTGATGGACACTCATTATATATATTCGATTTGAGCCCTGATTTATGTGATGGTCCCCACCTCAATTTACAGCATCAAGGAAATCTACGTATTGAAATCAAGTTCGATGAGTCCTTACAGAAAACGACTACTGTGTTAGTCTATGCAGAATTTGAAAATATTATTGAAATTAACAAATCACGTCACGTGATCTGTGACTTTCCTAACTGAAGACCATGAACTCGTTACAAATCGAGAAGATTTTATCACAGGATCGAGTGACCCGAAACTCCTTTTTGGGTGTATTTTCAAGTGATCAACTCACTAGAAAGATCAAGCGATATCCCGCCTGTTTCATCTGTAATGTGGACAAGTCTACAGAACCCGGAAGCCATTGGGTCGCCTTCTACATTCCTTCGCCTGATGAAGTGAATTTCTTCGACTCCTATGGAAACAAGCCCTCCTTTTTTAAAGGATCTATATCAAACTATGTATCACGTTTTTCACGAGTGATGTTTAATCCGCTCGTATTACAAACTCGTGTGACTGCCGTCTGCGGGCAGTATTGTATATTTTACCTCTATTCTCGATGTATAGGAAGAACTCTGAGACAATTTTTGTCCAATTTTGTAACTGAAAATTTATCAAACGACCGACGAGTCTATAATTTTGTATCCAAGCGATTTGGTACCCATGCTAATTTTTATCAATAAATCTTTCTTGAAGTAAACCTATGTGTCTGTGATTATTTATAGTGTTACCTAACGTGTGTGTGTTTATTTACAATGGAGCTTCCACGCTTTAAACATCCTTGTACTATGTTTCTCTCCGGTCCCACGGGAGTCGGTAAAACCTGGTTCTTACGGGATTTGCTAGAAGTAAAAAACAGTATGTTTAACCCACCTCCCGATAAAATAATTTGGTTTTACGGAATTTATCAAACTATGTATGATGAAATGGCTCATATTACTTTTGTGAAGGGTTTTCCATGCAATTATCATGATTATTTAGAACCCAATTCACTCGTTATCTTAGATGATTTGATGATCGAATGCGGTAAGGATGAACGACTCACTGATCTCTTTACAAAGGAAAGTCATCATTTAAACATTAGTGTAATCTTTATTACACAAAATTTGTTTCATAAAGGCAAAGAAATAAGAGGTGTTTCCCTCAACAGTCAATATTTGATCCTATTTAAAAATCGACGTGACATGAGTCAAATTATTCATTTAGGTCGGCAATTATACCCGACGCAGAGTAAATTTTTCCAAGAAGTGTTTGAAGACGCGACTCAAAAACCGTTCTCATATTTACTCGTAGATTTAAGAAATGAAACGGCAGAGCGCATGCGTTTGAGAACACAAATCTTACCAGGTCAAACGCAATACGTGTATGTACCGAAAAAAGGTTTAAAAAGAAAGACAATGGGTTTTTAATTTAGTTTCGATCATGACGTTAACGAAGAAACAGCTCCGTGATTTAGAGTTAATTCAAACTTGCCCAAAACTTTTGCGCAAAGAACTTTTAAAAAAATTACCATCCCGATCTGTCAAAGCCATCTGCGAGTGTAGCCATAACGTGTTAAAAGGAAATATACCATTATCCACGTATCAAAAGAAGTCTTTGAGGAAATATAAGACAACATTACGAAAAATTGGTACGAAAAAAGGTGCCTTATTTCAGAAAAAAAAGCTTATTATTCAACAAGGGGGTTTTCTGAATATTTTAATCCCTGCTGCCCTCAGTGTTTTAACCGGTCTTATCAATGGAGCACGCTACTAAATATGCTCTGGTACCTGAAGAGGAATTAACGAGACATGTGCCTACGAAAAAGCAATTGACTGAGTTCGATGTGGCAATGTCCAAGATACTCAATAGTCCTTTGCCTGACCATCAAAAAGTTCAGCAATACTATGAGCTTTTAAAAAGGAAAATGAATTTGCAAGAAAACAACCTGCCTTGGAGAGTGAAGCTACCGGATGAGGACGAGCGCATAGAACCTTCGAAACAAGAACCTTTGAAAGAAGAACCTTCTACTAGAACGAAACGAGACGAAGACGATTATGACCAGTTTATTCTATCCTCTGTTCCCAAACCTATGCGGAAACAGGCAGATGCCTTATTGAATTTATTGAAGTCGGATTCTAGCAAACTGAAATGTGATCGAAAAGGAGCAGTCACCTATAACGGACAAAACTTGGAAGGGGCCAATATGGCTGAACTCTTTCATTTAATTTTTTGTACTAACAAAAAACCTCCCGTTAATCCTCCGACGTCCTTTTTACAAGCCTTACGAGAAGAAGGAATTCCCGAAACCATGATAAAAAATAAATATTTGTCTTTGAAATCCAAGAAGATTGTAACTCCTCAAAATGTGCTTTTAAAAGCTAAAAAGAAGAAAACACCTGTTATTAAACGCACTGTATTCCCATGGACGACTTTATATAAATAAAGATTGACTTTGAATTGTAACACTTTGTGTATATTCCTTTTTGCCTATACAACATTAAAATACATTAAAACTATGTCTATTCACATAGTATAACTTTAAAAAATATATAGGAAAGCTACTTACCTAGTCCACACAACCTGCTTGTACACTTGTTTTGGAAGAAATGAATTGAAATGTATTCTTATCAGTAAATCTTATCAGTGAATCTTATCGCGATCAGTGACGTCATCAAGTCACATGATCAGTGATGCAATCGAATCACATGATCACTCCGCACCGTCATTGAGGAAACATGACATCAGGGTGTATGAGTCATATATGATGATGATGTCATGATTTATAAGCCGTTCGTTAATAGTTTATGAGTCACACATGATGACTTCCCTCTTACGATATAGTTTAAGAAACAAATATATCTGCTTAAGACTGTTCTCAAATCTAAACTGACTATTTTATGGCTTACTTTTTAATTCATATATATATATATATATATATTTTAATTCAGAAGCGTATGTAATAGATAGGTGTTTTTGTACAGAAACTATATAATTGAAACACGTTTTCTATTTTTTTTTTTTTCGGTAAAGACAAGATTTTTCAGAAAATACTGTCAAAGTCAATGCTTTGAACCAAATTCACGCCGCAACACCTCGAGCAAGGTTAAAAACGTGTTATTATATGCTACATTTCGCTTATAACCCAAATAAGTAATTTATTTATATATAAATGGAAAACTCATTTTGATTCTAAATCGCTTCAATAGTTAGGCAAGCTAATTTTATACCTTTGCGTTTAAAAATGAGTTTGAAATTGTGTCATAAAATTTCACGTTGTTAAGCAAGTCATTTGAGAATCACCTTAAAAGTCTTATTTAAAAAAAAAAAAAAAAAAAAAAAAAAAAAATCCTACCTTTTAATGAGTCATTAGTGATTAATTAATTAATAGCGTCATATTTTAATGAGAAGATTTCATTTAATCTATATCTACGATTTCATATCTGTTACACGATTCTAAGTTTAGACAAAAAATATTTGAGTAAAGGTCTTATTTAAAAGTGAAAAAAAAAAAAAAAAGAAAGAATGAATAATCATGTAGTTAATAAATTATTAATTAATAGCGTCATATGTTAATGAGGGGAATACACTAACTTCATTAAAAAGCTTAACTAGTCTTTAATTACACTCTAAGTGATAATAGAGTCTCTTATCAGTGATTCATAGCTGAATCACCTGTTTCATGTCTTATCATGATCGCCTCGTCACCCTTTATCACCCCGTTATCTAGATAAGAATGGTTAGTATTTCGCTAGAGTTCATCGAGTGAAGACCTATATCATTTTAAGCTCCAAGATATACGCTACAAGATTTATAGTGTTTTTTCTATTGTGAAATTGGAGAGTAAATTTTGTATTTAAGTGACAATGGCAGCAAGAAATCAAATTCAAATGGATTTAACCTCCACATTACAAAGTCAAGTAAGTAATTCATTTATTGTATATTTACTATCATATTACTGTAACGTTTACTTAAAATTATATTTACGAATAATGAACACTTGTCTAAATATTTATTTTTAAGTTTTTTTAATTTATCGTTATTTAATAATGCTGTTTACCGCTTTTTAAAATAAACTAAACGGTTCCTATTATATTTAAATATTTTAGATCAAATATATTTAAGAAAGGTCTTTTTAAAAGCGAAAAAAAAAATTTACTCATTAAAATCTCATGCAATGGGTTTCAAAATAAATAAATTAAGAAATCTCATTAGGGAATCCTAATTCTATATTTATTATGATTCCTTAAAAGATTGGAAGTTTTAAATAGGCATAAATATATTTCTAAAGTAAATTCATGGAGGAAAAAAAAAAAAAAGAAAGAAATTTAATCTTATGAATCGTTTTAAATTATACAAATTAATTACGGAATCTCATTAGGATATCATCATTAAAAATATTAGCGAAGTCACTTTTAATTATGGTCTGAAGGCATACACGTCTTAACCTATCTCCTTATCAAATGACTCATGCTGGGTTTTTCCTATCTGATAACAGCTATCTGATAAGAAATACGCATAGCTTGGTGATCTCATTCACTTTCATATCGTTGAACAAACCAGACGTGCTCTGTCTACGCTCTTGCATCCAGTGATTTAGTTAGTACATTATCGGAAAATTTAGGATGTCTGCAAAGAACATATCTACATACTTAATGGATATATCAGAAAATCAAGTAAATAAATTCATTTATTATATATTTATTACTATATATTTATTATTTTAAACGTAATAAATCAACGTTTTCTTAGAATTTTTAATCGAAGCTAACGCTTTTTTTAAATAAACGATTTATTTTAAAGCTGTTTAAATAAACAACTTATTTTTAAATATAATTAACCAATGTTGTTTAACGCTTTTAATAATCTAAACAATTTATATTTAAATGAAAGCTTTCAAATTATTTTTAAATACTTTTTGAACTTATGATGTATTTAGTAAGAAATGACTCTCTATTTTTCAAGCGGTAAATATATAAAAAATAAACAATGTTTAAATCGATGTTTTATTATAACTTTTTTTAAAATATAACTGGTTAAGTATGTGTAACTCTATATTTTTCATGCTATTATAACTTAAAAGTTTTACATATTTCCATTACTGGCTAATATAAACAAACCATTTATTTAAAATAACATTACTTTTATTATTTTTCTTGCATGCTATGCATATGTCTTTTGTGATAATATTCTTTATCGGACTCTTTTTTTTTCTTTCTATAATATGAATATAATATTCTATGTTGGGTCTTTTTTCTATAATATGAATATAACATAAATCTCAGTAAAATCAATTTATTCAAAGTACATGAACTTATTCAAAATCACATTTAAAATATATCTCCCCTTATAGAATGCTATTAATTTTTCATAACATGTAACTTTAAATAATTCTTCTTATTGTGAAGGGGCTCTGCTTTTATTAATATTCATAAGTGTGAAGGGAGACTGTTTTGAGATAAAAAGTTTTGTGAAGGGTTCTGTTTTGAGATGAAACATTTTGTGAAGGCCTCTGTTTTGTGAAGGATTCTGTTTTGAAATGAAACATTTTGTGAAGGGTTCTGTTTTGAGATGAATGGTATTATTCTAAATTTTTCACTTATCGTTAAAGTAAATACTTTGTGTGCTTTTAAAAGATTTTTTCTTTTAGTACATTGAATGGGGACTTAATATTTAAAAATAAATTAATTTTCAGTTTGAAAGAGATATTTTAAAGATTCATTTTAGTGTATCTCTGTGTAGGTGTGTGTGTGTGTGTGTGTGTGTGTGTGTGTGTGTGTGTAAAATGTTTTAAAACTGATTAGATTCTAACCTATTTTTTTTTTATTTTATAGCCTAATAGTGCTCGATCGCTACTTGAGCAATTGCTCGTAGCGACAAAGCCCTCAAGTGATTTTGCTCCAAGTGATGCACCGTCAGGGGAAGCTATAGGACTTTTAGCTTCAAAAAGTACACTTAATAACTCGGGAGAGTTATTGAAGTCATCCCCGGTAAGAATTTATTTTTAATTGATTTAAAAACTATATTTGTTTTGAAAAAGGTTTAGTATTTGGTAATATAAAATAATGTTTGTACCCTTTTTTCTATCATTTAAGATAATTTCACTTTTATAAATTGTAATAAAAGGATACACGATTATTCCATTTTTCTAAAGTCATATGTTTTAATATTAAACCTTTTTCATATTTATATTCAAAGTGTTTCTATATTATTTTGGAGGGGTTATTTTCTGTATTAGTGTTTTATTTTTCATTGTGTTTTGTTATGCGAAAAAATGTAGCATATGATTTAATGTTTGAGTTAAGTTCCTATATTATTTTGGATGAATTATTTTTTAAATTGTTTAATAATTTTTCTATAAAATAAGATTTTAACTAACATTTATTTTTAAAAGTAAAATCTATTTTTAAAATTTAAAAGGAATTTTTAAAAAGCGTAGAAATAGTTTGAAGGGTTTTGTTAAGAGATCCTTTTTTCAAAAGTTTTGTTGTTTAGTAAACTAAATTTTAAACTGGGGCTTTTTTTAATCTTTTCAGACCTGCCCCCAATGTAATAAGTCATTCGTACGCAATTCTGAACTCAATCGGCACTTGAAAACCCATAGCGGTGAGAAACCTTTCCCATGTGAGATCTGTAACAAATCGTTCAATCAAAGGAGTGATTTAAACAGACATACTAAAGTACATGAAAAAATGACATGCACCGAATGCAGTGAGGAGTTTAATCTTAAAAAAGATCTCACGTTGCACCAACGCACCATGCACCAAACGGCATCAAAACGCAAAAGTTTAGATAATAATGCACCCCGTAGTAAAAGGTCTCGCTTACATAAAAGTTTTGACGCCTTAAATGTATTCTCCATTGTTACGTTTGAGTCCAGCGAAGACAATGAGCATGATTTCAATGCATTTTTGTCGCAAACGGCACCTTTGTTGGAAGAGGAAATCCAATTCCAGTTAGGTGAAAAACGTGCCCTAAAATGGTATCTTGTGGTTCATGTTATTCTATCCAAAATAACACAAGAGGGGGATTTCGAGACCATCAAAGCACACTTTCGCTCTAATGTCATGATCGAGCTGGCCGATTTTTCTATTACAAGTAATATGCAGCAAGCTTTTGCTAAGATTCAAAAATCTTTTGAAGCATTTGTACAAATGGGTTCTGGTTGGACCATGGAACGTATAATCAAATTGGAACTTTGTATGGCAAAGTACCACCCCCTCGCTGCTAGCACTTATATCGAACTTCCTCCGAAAATACATAAGAAAAGGGCCGTACTCAATATTAAGAACGAAAAAGATAACAAGTGCTTTGTTTGGTCTATTCTCGCCCACAAATATCCTATCGATCGATTAGAACATGCTAATAGAGTGTCAAATTATGAATCCCATGAACACGAAATCAAATTAGGAAATATTGAATGCCCCATTCCGTTATGCAAAATAGCCAAAATTGAAGAACTTAATGATATTCGTATTAATGTTTTTGGATATGAAGATGAAGTTTTTCCATTGTATGTTTCTGACAGAGAAGATGAAGACTGCATCAATTTATTACTTATCAATAACGAAGATAAACATCACTACTGTCTCATTCGAAGCTTTTCACGGCTGCTGGGGGATCTTACAAAACATGATGGAGCTAGTTATTATTGCTACTACTGTTTGCATCGATTTTCTAATCCAGATTTATTAAAACAGCATACGCCTTTATGCAAGAAGCATGCTCCACAAAAAATTCGAATGCCGGAACAGGGGGACCATATTCTTCAATTCAATAATTATCATTACTGTCATCCGGTCCCCTACATCATCTATGCTGACTTTGAATCTTTGATTGTCAGCATAGATCAGGTGCACACAAATCAAACTGAAAAAGTGGCTCAACATGAAGCATGTGGATATGCTTATATCATTATCGGTCCTAATGGTCAACCCACTAAAAAGATTGTTGTCTATCGCGGGCCCAACGCTGTTAGCCACTTTTTAAATGCCTTATTAGAAGAAGAAAAAGAACTTGCCAATTCATTGACGACTATTGTACCTATCAAGATGACGCCGCACGATGAAGAAAATTTCCAGTCAGCCACGCAATGTTATCTTTGCAAAAAAGCTTTCAATGGGGACAAAATTCATGACCATGATCATCTAAATGGTTGCTATCGGGGGGCCTTGCATAATAGCTGCAATTTGAAGTTTCGTCTTCAAAAGAAAATACCCGTCGTATTTCATAATTTGAAACATTACGACGGGCACTTGTTAATGCAGCAACTGGGCAGTATTGACGATCACGAATTTGCCGTCATTCCATCTACGATGGAAAAGTATATATCTTTTTCTTTGTCAAAGAAAATTAACAAGTGCAGAGTGTCTCTCACATTCATTGATAGTTTTGCATTTATGGCCACCTCCTTAGAAAAATTAGTCAATAATTTAGAACATGACAAATTTCATGCTTTAAAACTGCACTTTCCTCACAATACTGATCTATTACTCAGAAAGGGAATTTATCCTTACGAGTATATGGATAGTTTTCAAAAATTTGAGGAAAGTGAGCTGCCACCACCCGATGCCTTCACCAGTACTTTAACTGGTGAAAAAATTTCTAATCAAGATTATCAACATGCACAAAATGTATGGAAATCCTTCAAGATTAAAAACATGGGCGAGTATCATAATCTCTACGTTCAAGTGGATGTTCTCCAGTTATCAGATGTTTTCGAAAACTTTAGAAAAATATGCTTCGAATTTTACAATATCGACTGTGTGCACCTGTTAACAGCCCCTGGACTAGCATGGCAGAGTTGTTTAAAAATGACGAATCAACCCCTCGAATTGCTCACAGATATAAACATGCATCTGTTTATTGAGCAAGGCATTCGAGGGGGTATTTCAGTCATAACAAAGCGTTGGGCCCAAGCAAAAAATGAAGTCATTGGCAATGGCGAAGGGGGCGAAAATGATAATTATATTATGTATTTAGACGCCAATAATTTGTATGGGTGGACCATGAGCCAATCTCTGCCATGCGGGGAGTTTGAGTGGGTCTCTGAAGAGAGCATCTCTGTGAAAGAGATACTTGAACTTCCTGAAAATAGTTCAGTGGGTTATATTCTCGAAGTCGATCTTGCATACCCCCAGCAGCTTCACGACGACCACAACTGTTATCCACTGGCGCCCGAAAAAATGGAAATTAAATATGAAGATCTCTCTCCTTTTTCTATCGACACTCTGCACGGAAATAAATACTGCCCAGTTACGAAATTAGTCCCCAATTTAAAAGATAAGAAAAATTATATTACATATTATAAAAATTTGAAATTTTATTTACTGCAAGGCCTCCAAATACTAGCTGTACATAAAGTATTGAAATTCCAACAAAAGCCGTGGCTGAAGACATACATTGATTTCAACACCGAGCAGCGAAAAAAAGCAAAGTCCCCCTTCGCCAAAGATTTTTTTAAATTGATGAATAATGCGGTGTATGGCAAGTCGCTGGAGAACATCCGGAAGCATAAAGATGTACAGCTAATGAACAGTGAACAGAAAGCGAAAAAACTTGTCTCAGCTCCTACTTTCAAAAGGTTTCTTCCTTTTGATCATAATTTAGTAGCAATCGAAAGGTTAAAGCAAACCCTCACATTAAATAAACCCATTTATGTAGGGTTTGTTATATTGGAGCTGAGTAAGATTCTCATGTATAACTTTCATTATAATGTTATAAAAAAAATCTATCAAAATAAATCGACGCTTCTGTTCACGGATCTGGACTCTCTAACGTATGAAATCCGTACTCGAAATATATACACGGATATGCAGGCATTTTCCGACATGTTGGATACATCTGATTATCCAACAGATCACCCCTTATTTGATAAGAAAAATAAGAAGGTGATTGGAAAATTTAAAGACGAGCTCAACAGTAGACCGATTCATGAATTTATCGGTCTACGAGCCAAGATGTATTCCATCATGTCGGCCGATGGGGAGAAAAAAACTGAAAAGGGGGTGGCCAAAAACGTTGTTAAAAATAAAATCAAACATAATCATTATAAGACCTGCTTAGAGAGTCTACAATCTACGAGAGAGATCCAATATCGAATTCAAAGCGAGCGACATCATCTTCACACAACACAAGTTAACAAAATCGCTTTGTCAGCTTTTGATGATAAGCGTTATATTTTAGAAGATGGTGTCCACACGCTCGCGCACGGTCACTATAAAATTCCTAAATAATCATTTCATATTTTTTCTTCAAGATTTTCAAAAATCAAGATTTTTTTTCTTCCAAGCAAGATTTAATTCAAGATAAAAATCAAGTTCAAGCTTCAAAAGTTTTCTTCTTGTTTCAAGAACATTTTTCATGTACGGGGTGCATTATTCAAGATATATTTTCAAATCACTTTTCAAAGTTAATTTAAAGGTGCTAGCAGCTGTGGGCGAGAATATAAGGGGCACTCAATAATCTTTAAATATCAAGTCTTCAAAAGTCATGTCTTCTCAAGTCTTCAAAAAAATCAAGTCTTTGAAAAACTGTGGTCGTCAAATATCTTCGAAAAGTGGCCGTGTATAAAAGGTATCGGGTGGTTTAAAAAATTTCTCCCCAAATGAATTGTAGCGTCATGATTAAACATGGCGGGCGGACAGATGGGTACAATTCATAAAAATATATTTTTCTTTCTTCAAATATTTTTCTTCAAGATAAAATCAAAGTTTTTCTTCAAGAACTGATCTTCCATGGATGTGAAATATGTTTTTCTCTCATGGTGTCTTTTAAAGAACTAAAGTTATGTTTTACCCAATAACTGTGATTTTCATGGTGTAAATCAAAGAACTATTATTTTCATGGTGACTATCCAAAAACTGTAAAGCTAAAGAACTAAATTTATGGTGCATAATTAAGAACTATCATTTTCTTCAATTTTCATGGTGCATATCCAAGAACTGTAATGTTAAAGAACTAAATTTATGGTGCCTATCCAAGAACTATCATATGAAAGAACTGAATTTATGCTTCACGGTGCCTTAAACGTAAAAACTTTTGCTATTCTTAAAATTTGCTGCGAATGACTTATTGAAATCAAGCTCAGAACACCATGCTGGTCCAAACAGTCTACTAGACAAGTCTAAACAGAAGGTTTCTGCTGAGAACACCATGCGGATCCAAACAGAAGGCTTAGAACCGAAGGCTCAGAACAGAACACCAGCCGGGTCCAAACAGTCTACCAGACAGGTCTAAACAGAAGGCTTCTGCCAAGCGGGTCCAAACAGAAAACCTAAAGATATGGTAACTATATATTTTTTTCTCATTTCATGAAAATAGAGTGATATATAATATTTATTTTTCTTCTTTTTTATTTCGTTTCAGGTTCCTTGCAGTTGAAGAGGATGCATAAAACTGGTGAAAAAGGTTATACAGGTTATTAAAAACAGGTTATACCGAACATTAAAAAAATTGTGGCGTTATGAATTGTTTTCATAGCGGGTGGTTATGGTGGGTCCACAATTAAAAAAAAAAATTTTTTTTTTTCGCTAAAAAATAATTTTGGAAAATATTTATTTTTTAGAAAATCCATAAAAAAATCTATTTTCTAACAGAAAAATACCTCGTCCTACTATAGCATGATAATTCTACGAAAAAAACTCCCCCCTCAATAATTACCCAAGGAGCATTTCACGATTCATTAATTAAACTAATTCCATTAATTAAACTAATCCCCCCTCTTACAGTTCGTTATCTCCCACATTCCCTTATCTCCGTGACGTATTTCCGCCGCGACGTACTTCCGGGCTGCACTGACCTTCCTTCGACCTTGAGGTTGGTGCAGCGCGTGCAGCTGGCGCAGAACTGTCAATTATTATCTACTCATATTGTATTTTTTGCGTGTTACTATCTCTATGGTTTCTCTTATTATGGATGGATAGTAAAGAATGGAGGGGGAAATTATTTTATTTTCATTGAAATTTATTTAGATGGTTTCTTCTTGATATAATCTTGCCAGATATGTGTTTTTTCTGTTATGCTTAATATCTGCTACATGCTCCTCTTTCTCTAACTAAATTTTCTGTTTGTATATACATATAATATAGTAATTCTTAGATCTGTCATTTATAATAAAAATAATTTGTTCAAATAACTTCAAAGCCCGTGCAATTATAAAATATTCTCCTTGTTTTTGAAAATGGCTCGGAGTAAGTCGAAACATGTGGACAATCTAATAAAATTTATTTTACTGTGTATTATGTTGTTAATTTACATCTATTAGCATTTAAAAGAAATATATTATTACAAGGTGTTATAATTTATTATACAGGAAATATATGTTTGAAAAAAGCGTTTTCAACAGAGTGTCACCTAAATATTTATTCCACGCCTAACAATATATTTTTAATGCATATTTCACGTTTTGTTTTTTCTCTATTTATATTTTTTAATCCTCAGAATATTTCCTATCAAAATGTTTTGTATGTTCATATAAATTAAATGTCCAATTCGTCTGTGTCATAGTTCTTTGTTTAATCCATTTGTCATAATTTTTTTTTAATTAATTTGTCCACAAACAAGATTTTGTTTTTTTATTCATCCAATTCTCGGATAACCAGTCTTATTTTAATTATACTGTCTTCAAATGTATCATTTGTAATTAATTTTTCTCTAATCTAGTCGAAAATTGCTGTTTCTTCGTTATCAAATATCACATACAGCGTGGCTATAGTTAAAGTGAACGTGTTTGAATGGCTCTACAAGCTAAACTATTTGGAACATTTAAAAAAGATTTGGTATTTTTACTGTTTAGAGCATGCGGAAACAAATTCTGCAATAAAAAAAAAACACTCAAATCTGAGTATGTCGCATAGTCAATGGCTCCGAATCAAAGGGACTCAAGTTTGAAACATGTATATACTCACTTCTGAAAACATGCACACACTCAAGAATAAAACATCATGTGCTCCTATTTGAGTATGTCCATGTTTCAAAAAACTGACTTCTACGTGCTCATTTTTGAGTATTTCCATCTTTCAAAAATGGGTTTGAATTCATTCTAATCATTTTTGAGTATGTCCATATTTGAAAAATGAGTATGAACTGATTTCTATGTGCTCCTTTTTGAGTATTTCTATGTTTCAAAAATGAGTTTTAATTGATTCTAATCATTTTTGAGTATGTCCATGTTTCAAAAATGAGTATGAACTGACCTCTATGTGCTCCGTTTTGAGTATGTCTCTGTTTCAATATTCTGAGTATTTCTGGTATTTCTGAATTGAAAGCATTGAATAGTCCTATTTGAAGCAAAAAGTTTCATAACAAAATGAAAACATCGATTTACTCAGATTTGAAAGTGGTATTTTTCTCAGTAATCGTTGATCGATTTTCTCTTGTATAGAAACTTAGTAATTATGTAAAGAAATTTTATACAACTATTAAGAAGATGAATTTTTTTTTTTAAATAATAATATTACAATAACAGGATTAAAAATATAGTCAAGTAATTTTTTGGAAAATAATTACAAAATAAGAAAGTTAAATCAGAAATATTACAAAATGATAGCATAGTATCGCAAAATAAACAAGTTATGTGTATAATTGAGTCATAAATCATAAAATTATTCAATTTTTTATTATAAAGTAAAATATTTAATTTTAATACTTAAATTATTTATATAAAAATTAAGTAATTTTTTGTATAAAAAATATTTTAATTTAAAAATATGAATTAAAAAATTATTTAAATTTTATTTTATTTTTTCTTACACACATTACCCCAAGTAACATTTTAGCATTGTATTCTTTAGAACATTAATATTTGCTGTAAAGTTTGAACATTAGGTTTTCGTTAAACATTTTTTTTTTGTATTAGCACTTTTTTAAAACGAATGTTCAAATTGCTGATACGTTAAAATTTTTTTTCATTGAATCGCCCTCCATGAAAAAGAAATAAAAATATTGACGCCAATATAAATAACGAAAATAACTTATGCGAAACTAAATAAACTAGATTAGAAAGCAAAAAAAAATCTTTTAAAGTTTCTTCTTACAGTGAAAACTAAGCTTATAAAATAATGACAATGGATAACAAACCAGGATCAAAAGATTTCTTTAAAAAAAAACTGAACTAAAAAATGTTCATTTAATTATAACTCTAAACTTTTAGACAAAGAGAAATCTTTTGAGTTTTTAGCTAGGCACAAAGTGTCAAAGTTACAGATCATAGAGAAAAGAAATCTTTCACTGGTTATTCTAGATTTTATGAGCTGAAAATGATACCATCAAATGATGTATGACTTTTTTTTGTGTGTGTTAAAAAATGTTCTTTTCGTATTTATCAATAAATAAAATTTCTCCCAACATTCAGAAAAATTTGCACAGAAATACTATACATTGCATAATCCTCAGCATAAAATGTACAATAATTCTTTTCGGAAAATTTATTTCATTATGATTTAAAGCTTTAGGTTAAACTTAATGATTATATTTTTCATTTTTCTGATTCGTTAAATAAATAAATTTCTCAAAATTAATTCTTATAAAATAGTTGGTAGTTCACTGCAAGAAACAAATAATTACCGATGAATCTTTTAGAACATTTAAAGAACTTACTTGCTTTAACAGAATGTAAAGCGAAATTTTATATTCAATTATTTTGGAATACAATTTTTAAAAAAGAGCATAAATAGCTTTTTTATATAGATTTTAATTCAATACATTAATAAATACAATGACATATCTATTGTTCATTATATTTTGCACATAAATAATAATTTTTTTGCAGAAAGAATAGTTTTTCCGCCTACTATTATTATATAGCGTCTGTCTGCTTTATTAGAGTTCATCTGCTATGTCAGATGAACATCTTGTCTTAGAAACAGATTAAGCTCTCATAACATTTTAAGAACGTAATTGCTATAACAGAAAGGAGAATGTAATTTTATGTTTTTAAAAAATATATATTATTATGTAATTAAAATTTGGAAAAATATCTAGAAATTGCTATTTTCTTACAGATTTTAATTCAAATATTTCAGATTAAACAAATTGATGGATTTAAGATAACTTTGTATAAAAGTTTATATTTATGAATATTTGAACTATTAACCCTAATAAAAATACTCGATTGCTTTTCTGAATAAAAAATTATGAAATATAAAAGGTTAAATACCTATGTCATAATTTGCGAAACGGAAAGCTTGCTTTTCAAAAAATCTTTATATGGATCATAAACCATCGCTATAATATCACAAAAACTTGCCTTTTAACATTATTGTATCAGAAGAAAATATATCTGGGTACTTTAGCACGGCAAGTACCCATATTCGACTCCTGGTGTCGGTATTTCTCGCTCTGTTGGAATAAATATCAACTATGATACTCCAACCATTGAATATAATTTACCTATTTGAAAAAAAATCCTCTCTTCATTATGGCCTAATTACATGGTATACAGGAGTTTCCGTGTTGTATCACATTCATCATGTGAAATGCTATAGTTATAGCTCGGATGAATGAAATGACTGCTGCAGTTTACAGCCATGTCCAACAAATAAGAGTGAATTATGCCAGCTAGTATACCGTTGGGACAGCTCAGTAAGAAGATCGTTGGAACGGCAAGCCAAGCCAAAGTACCTAGGTTCGAGTCCTCCACTCGACATTTTCAAAGCTGAGCAAAAAATACTTAAATCTGAGTATGTCGCATAGTCGAAATGGCTCCGAATCAAAATTACTCAAATTTGAAACATGTATATACTCATTTCTGAAAACATGTACACTCTCAGGAATAAAACATCATGTGCTCTTATTTGAGTGTGTCCATGTTTCAAAAATGAGTATGAACTCACTTCTATGTGTTCATTTTTGAGTATGTCCATGTTTCAAAAATGAGTTTGAACTGACCTCTATGTGCTCAGTTTTGAGTATGTCAATGTTTCAATATTCTGAGTAATTCTGGTATTTCAGAATTGAAAGCATTGAGTCGTCCTATTTGAAACAAAAAGTTTCATAACAAAACGAAAACATCGATCTACTCAGATTTGAAAGTATCATTATTTCAGTGTGGTCCCGGCAGTTTTCATTCTGTTGGAATAAATGTCAATTATGATACTCCAATCATTGAATTTGAATAGAAAAATATTGTTTTGTAACATAAACTAGCAAGCTACGCCCGCTACGCTGGTCAGTTTCTTTTAACGAACCTTTAATCAAACAAAATATTAACATTTCATAATGCACTTTTATATTTTAAGAGAATAATAAGGATACTATAATTTGTGACTCGTGTTATAGCCAATATACACGTCAGGACACGTCGCACTTATAATTATCTTTTTACTCGTGAAGGTTTCGCTAGGGTACTCCATTGTGAAATTTGGTAATTTTTGAAATTCAATATTTGAAAAATGGCATAATCATTAGATTTGAAATTTATATCAAGAAGAATACAATATTTTACCTTTCAAACGCAGTTTGTCTAACAATTTTTGACAAATACTTTTTGAGCTATTATTTTTTGCAGTAACACCAAATGTTTCATTTTCCGAGATTAATCTGTGGCAACGATTAGCTAAAAACCCAGTTTTCAGCAACGCATAGCTTTTTATTAAAGAGGATGTTGGAGAAGGGATTGTCACCATCAATTTGCGACCATCACTTTGAAATCGGTTTTGTAGTTCCAGAGATTCCATAGAAATTGTAATTTAGAATGATTTTAGAACGCTTTTCGCTCGTTTCACTTTTAAATTTCGATTTTTTAAAATTTATTCTTAGAGAGCATTTACATCTTATAAGTAACTACTATGCCAAATTTTATGTTTCTAGCTTCTTCAGTATACAAAAATCGAAATTTTAGAACGTTTTTCGCTCCTGCAGCCCCCGGGGAGTAGTGGCAACGACATAAAATATAGCCTATGTTGGAGCAGGGACTGTCACCATCAATTTGCTACCATCACTTTTGAAAACGGTTCTGTAGTTCCAGAGATTCCATAGAAATTGTAATTTAGAATGTTTTTAGAACGCTTTTCGCTCATCTCACCCTTTTAAATTTCGAATTTTTTTCGAATTTGTTCTTAGAGAGCATTTACATCTTATAAGTGACTACTATTCCAAATTTGATGTTTCTAACACCTTCAGTATAAAAAAAAATCGAAATTTTAAAACTTTTTCGCTCCTTTACCCCCCTGGGGGTAGTGGCACCGACATAAAATATAGTTATGTTGGAGCAGGGATTGTCACCATCAATTTGTCACTATCACTTTTGAACTCGGTTCTGTAGTTTCAGAGATTCCACAGAAATTGTAATTTAGAATGCTTTTCCCTCATCTCACCCTTTTAAATTTCGAATGTTTTTAGAATTTGTTCTTAGACAGTATTTACATCTTCTAAGTAACTACCATACCAAATTTGATGTTTCTATCTCCTTCAGTGTACAAAACATCGAAATTTTAGAACGTTTTTTGCTCCTGCACCCCCCTGGGGGTAGTGGCACCGACATAAAATATAGCCTATGTTGGAGCAGGGATTGACACCATCAATTTGCCACCATCACTTTTGAAATCGCTTCAGTAGTTCCAGAGATTACCCCCTACAAACAAACAAACAAACAAACAAACAAAACAATCTTTACTCCTTTATAATATTAGTATAGATGTAAACAATTCCAATATAAAGGTAATGCTGTAGTAAATTTTATAGCATTGAGACAATATATTTTGATAAAAGTACCTCAAATAAATGATAGCTACTAAAATTTACCCATTAGGTTGCCTCATAACGCTTCTATGATTCACACATTGTGTGAAAGCAATGCTCTTATAAATCCATAAAAAAATTACGTTACTAAAGACTTTCCCATTAAAAAAATATTTTCTTCATAAATATATTTTACGAGGTTTTTATTTTTACGGCAGTGTAGTCATAAAATATATCTTAATAGACGCTTTAATTCCCGAATCTGAATCGATAACCATTATGAAATTCGTAAATAAATTGATATTTTTCCTAATATTAAAGAAACTCATATTATTTGAAAGAATTTAATTACTTTTCAAAAGATCTGCAGTACCAAAATCCTGTTGCAAATGATTTGTAACATGTATTATTTAGTTTATTTATTTAAATATTTATCTTATTTAAATATTAAATTAAGTGAAATCGCAATATAGGCAATTAAAAGAGGAAATGCAATTCGTATTTAAGTTTAATTTTGAATAAATTCTGCAACATTAAAAAGTCAAATTAAGGAGACGTATTATAAGTATTTAATAAATGTAATTGCGTATTGTAAAAATATGTTGTTAATGTAATATTCAATAAAAATATGTTATTATATGTTATTTATCATCACAACAAGCACTCTAAAAACGACATTTTCAAAACGGAGCAAAAAATACTTAAATCCGAGTACGTCAAAATGGCTCTGAATGAAAATTACTCAAGTTTGAATCATGTATATAGAGGAGATAGGGGATGAATGAGACATTTTCGCAAAAATATTGATTTTAAATATTTTATTTAAGTTATTATTACTATTATATATCGCATTTCATACATTAGGTGCTTGCCTACATCTTATGCACAGCATTTATTCAAAATTATTATTATACAGAAATATATTATGAAATTTTAAAAAGGTTCCTCTCTGTCCCACTTCTCCCCACAGCAGGGATGGATGGGACACAAACATTTTCCTCTCTTTATTCAATGATACCAAATTAAAATTTATAATTATTAACTTATATGTAATTATATTTGTAATATATGATCTTATATGACTGTTATATATCAGTGTTAGTAATCTAAGAAGTGAAAACACAGTTAATTATGCATAAAAAAACTGTAATTTATATTATATATTATAACTGAAATTTTAATGAATTACAAAGTTGAAGTTGCACGGATGTGCAAATATCAGTAGCACAATAAATGTGGTCTGTCTAAAATTTTCTAAATGTAGTCTGTCAGTCGCATAAGCTGGTATAAAATCAGTTTCAGTGAATGTATTGCTGTTAAAAAGGAAAATGACAGTTTTCCTGAAACCGCTGGTTATGTTTATATTGCTAGTACTAAAAGCTGACAAAAAAGTCCCCCTTTTTTAAAAAAGTTGAGACGTTATAAATTGTAATAGGCTTTCCAAGATTATTTGTCAGCCAATCACTTTTGACTGATCTCAGCTTTGCCTTTAGAAGCCCAAAAACAGAAACACCCAATGGCTGAAGCCGACGGTGGTTACAAAGAGGAAGAAATGTTAAAAGAATAACTAACATAAATTATTAATTTATCAACTTATATAATATTATTTAGTTAATAAAAAAAATTCAGTATCATCTAGGGATGAATGAAGCAGTCCCATTCATCCCCATTTGAAATGTCCCAATCATACCCATGATGCATATATTCAATTGTCAGCCATTTTGTCTCAGAAATTATTTTGTCCCAATGGTTAATATTCATTAATTTTAATTACCAATGTTGATCCTTGAAATAAATAACTCTAACATATCTTAATTGTTTATAATGCATAAAAAATGTAAACAAATTCAAATATAAAAAAAATTACTTTTAAGCAAAGTTTTCCGGAAATGCAACTTTGAAGGAAATTGAAAACAGCCGTGTGGTTTTGCTGTTGGTTCTGAAGGACACTATGATAGTGTCATCTATCAGGACAGGAAGCAACTACAAAAATTTTTATTGCCTGAAATATTGAGAATGACCCATCCATCCCTTGTCCCATTCATCCCCCAGTTCCCCTACTTATTTCTGAAAACATGAACACACTCAAGAATAAAACATCATGTGCTCCTATTTGAGTATGTCCATGTTTCAAAAATGAGTATGAACGGACTTCTATATTGCTCATTTTTGCGTATTTTCATGTTTCAAAAATGAGTTTGAACTGATTCTAATCCTTTTTGAGTATGTCCATGTTTCAAAAATGAGTATGAACAGACCTCTGTGTGATCAGTTTTGAGTATGTCCATCTTTCAATATTCTGAGTATTTCTGGTATTTCAGAATTGAAATGATTGGGTCTTCCTATTTGAAACAAAAAAAACATAACAAAATGAAAACATCGATTTGCTCAAATTTGTAAGTGTCATTTTTCTCAGTGTGTTACATCTAGTTTTCTTTATTGCCAACTGCCACTTATACTTTTGGACTGTGATAAATATATTATTTATTCAGTATTGAATTTTTTCTATGAAAATACTTTTACAGGTAAATAAAATTTTATTACTAAAAAATAATATGCATATATTTTTCATAACGTTTGAACTACAGTTACAAGTCCTTCTTTTATCTCTCGTTACTATAAAATTATGTGCCATAATTTCCAAAATATAGTAGCATTCTTTAACTAATAAAAATAATATTCAGAGGCATCAAACATCCCTTTTTAAATTCTGTTGTTAGTTGTGAATGTGCACATTGTCATTAAATATTCTCACTGAAATACAAATGGTCATGAACATTGTCCGTTCTTTATTTTAAACGTAAGCACCTTTTATTTAATAAGGATATATTTTTTTATTTTTAAGTTAAAATTCTAAATAAATTTTTAATTAATTGTTAGTTAATTTTTATTTGATTTTTATTGATAAATATTTAATAAAGCTTAGATTAATAAATTATAAATTTTATTAAATTTACAATTATTCTACTAAAGCTATTTTCGATATATTTAATTCAAGGTTTATATTCTGCCGTAGATGAATATTTCTTTTTAAAGTTAAAAGTCGTGCATTTCTATTTTCCATAAATGTATCCTCCGTAACAATATTATTAAGGAAATTACTCCTTATATCTTTAAAAAATTAATTAAGCACGAAGAAGTGAGAATCATATATGACGAACTATATAAATCTTCCTTAAGGTGAAATGTGAACAACGGACAGACAAACTACGCCACCGAAGGCGAACGTACTCCACCGCCGAGTCCAGGTTCTCGTGAACCTACACGAGTAATCCGCCAGGGAGGGTAGGTTTACTCGGGCACCTCCTAGGAGCGTACGGGGGCTTACGCTTCCTGCGCACCTCTCCCCTAACCTAAGCGAATTGACGACAGACGTCGTTGTAACATGCAGTATAGCTCAAACTTAGAGGACACCACCACAAAACACTTGGGGAGTCCGCCTGAGTCGACCGACAGCTTCGGTGCCGGAATGCAAAAAGGAGACCGGGCGCTAAGCCTTAAGCCGGGTTCCCCCAACAAACTCTTGCTTTAACGCAGGTTCCGATCATCGAGTTCTAGGGAGGGAGGAAACGACTTGTTCATCGGCTGTGGCGAGGAGGAGGGACCTCTGGTCAGCCTCGGACCTCGAGGAAAGGGGTACCTGAACACATAGACCCGTCCTGTCTTAGGTTGTCTCCGCGTGGCACCCTGAAACTTTTCCTTCGACAAACACCTACAACAGAACGCAGGTGTGGACGGTCGATTCAACACGGCGTCATTCGGAAACACATAACATGTAAAACAATCACAAACAAACAAAAACACAACAAATGTTAGACAAAAATGAAAAGTTATGTTATGACTTTGAAGGGCAGGGAAAGATCATTCAAAAGCGCCAAAGAGGCGGTTTCGATCGAGATTAGTAGCATGAAAGTTATTTCTAAGAATCCTGCTAGTACCAACCGTCAGGCACAGAAAACTCCAACTACGCATTAGAATGGAGTGAAAAAGGCCAAAAAAATGTTTTTTTTAATTTTAATATTTCCTGACTTAGCAAATGGTGCTGTTTAGCAACAAAGACACTGCAAAAAAATCCCAGCGCAATCACTGATTATCTTCAGGTTCCACACAGGGGGTCAAAGAAAGGAATGTTAACTCAAAAATTAAAAATATCAATTTCTTTTATTTAAGTTTAATGATTACAATAGCTTTATTTTCTGACTTAAAAACAGTTCTAATTATTAAAAAGAAACAGGAAAACGTTTTACTTTAATCAGTCTTCAATTTTGGATTCCACATGAGGGCCAAAAAATTCAACTTTAGTATCAAACTTTGAAAGTTCCTTCTGTGACTTCATTCCACTGCGAAAGTATCCATCCCTGGTTTCTGCTTCACATGTTACCAATGATGCTTGTGTTAACCAGTCACACATGCCTCTCTACTGCTTGAAAATGTCAAGGGAGCTTCTCTGTGTCAAATTGTGAACTGTTTCTGATCATACTTGGTATGTCTTCGTCACTGACGTTCATGGCGGCTGGTGGTTCCAAAGGACTGTCACAGTGAATCCTCTCAAAATATTCCTCTGCTTCGAAATTTAAATTCGGAAGATCAAATTGCCTTATCTTCCCCTTCCAGTCAATTTTTCTTCTTTTCAGTATTCTTCTGAGGCTCAGTTTTCGAATATGTTACCGTTCATCTAACAGCATTGCCAATACAATGTTTTCAAAGTGGGCAAAATAAGTGTTCCTCTGAATAACTTAGGCAACGATTGACTTAAAATCTTCTGGCAAGAATTATCTTATCATTCTGTGCAGGTGACGTGCTTCATGAGTAGTTCCTGGGATTTTCTTTTTTCAAACCAGGATGGCACGTAAAGTTTCATGACATATTTTACTAGGAGCTGAAAGTGTTCTGTTGGTTCGGCAGATGCCACATATAGGCACATAATTCTGTTGACTGTAGCGAGCCATCTTGATTGAGGCATTGTTCCAAGACTTCTGTTTGCTAAATCTGGAATCCCTGAGGATACTGCCCCAGAAATATCAAAGATATTTTTGGTGTGCACTGGAGTCTTTTTTATTCATTTCAGGCAGAGTAACTGGAATAGAAACAAAACTTGTCACAGCATGGGTTTTGCACGTTTCCAGAGATTTTTCTATTATTCCAGAAAAGGGGCGTGGTCCAGATGTCTTTTCTAGAAAAGGCGGCAAAGAGGTAGTTCATTAGTATGCAATAGGCATACAAACGAGTGGCCAACAAAGATTTCAAGCCATCTAACTGTGCAATTTTTCTTTCCAACATTGCCATTCGTTCCATCACACCCAAAGGCTACCAGTTCCGATAGTGTAATTCCTTTCTGTGTAACAAATTTGATTATGCTTCGTATAATATTAGCACTAGAGCTTGAATCCGGTTTCACATGTCCTATATAAACAGAACCAGGTTCTGACAATAAAACAATTTGCTCTTCTGCAGCTATAGTCATATTTAAAGAACTTCCCTTCTGCTTTTTCATTATAGTTTTGTCCTTTCTTCCATTGAAGTAACTTTTCATTGTAATTTCTAATAAGACGAATAACTTCTTGGTGACTTATCAGAGGCAAGGTGCCTTTCTTCCAAATTCTTTCAATGTCACAAGAAACAATTTCGTTGATATTTTTTACTGAAGGATCTTTCTTGTTCCCCTGCATCCCCAATATATCATTTTTTATCCATAGGAAATGCTTCATTAAATCAGCATACGTGGGTAACTCTGTCTCTTTTAGTTGCACTGGAGTTCCAAAAACACTACTAAAAGTTTCACTTCTTGTTGAGGTCTGTTTAAATTAAATGTCCATATTGTCCTGTCCAAGAAAAATAAACAAATTAGTGGTTGAAACAAAGACAACAGTCTCAGAAACGAATCATTCCACACAATAAAGTCATGTGTCTCCTTAGGTCATGATAAAATAGTTATATTAGAATATGTGAAGCTATCTATTAGATTTTGGACTATAAATTTGATATTTATGTACGAAATGCCCTTTCTAGCACTGACATCTGACAATAACATTTTAATAAAGCATTTTATTAATGAAAATGTAATTAATAATTTTAATTTACAAATTAATCAATTATTCAATTAATTAATTATTTTATTTTTGATAAAAAGGTATTAAAAACTTGAAAAATGGGCAATACAAATATTTACTTGAGATGTGGAACCTCAAGGTGGCAACATTTTGAGCTAAAATTTGGAGACAATTTGTTTCAGCCAGTTTCACACCATATAATGATTCAGGCAATGTGAATTTTGAGAAAAAGTTTTTTCGCTCCACCATACTACGCATAGATGCACTGGACCGGTTTCGACCCAAGGTTCGACGTTGGTCTGGGAGCCATCACTTGATTGACGAGCCTCCGACCCGGTTCCTCGTAATCAGTCAGTCCAAGTAATATAAAATTTCTTGCTTAAATTTTTTTATTCCAAATTGGTACGTACAGAAAGTAACGTTGCTAGTAGAATGACCTATATATGTTACTGAGATGGAATAAATATCACCGGTAAAAATGGCACGGGGAAAAAAGGCACTTACGACCTGTGTTTTGAGAACTATAGTAAAATCTAAATAATTCACATTATTCAGGATAACTGTGGTGCATGTTGAATTGTCTTTAATCTTTATGATACTCTTGGTCGCCGTATACATATTATTTCTTCCTGGGAAGAGGGAAGATCATCGGCGTTTCTTTGAGAGGAAAGAAATCTCTATACTTAGGTTGCAAATACAATACTTATTAATACTACTGAAATTGATTTTTTAATATATATTTCCTCTTTTAAAAATTGTATCATATGTCTTACATCTACTTTGCTAATAATTCTCGATGTGCATTTTAAAGTTCCATGAAACAATTTATTTATCAGTGAATTTCATCAAAGATATTAATAAATGCTGTCACTCTGAAAACGACATTTTCAAAACTGAGCAAACAGTACTCAAATCTGAGTATGTCGCATAGTCAAAATGTCTCCGAATCAAAATGACTCAAGTTTGAAACAGGTATAGACTCATTTCTGAAAACATGCACACACTCAAGAATGAAACATCATGTGCTCCTATTTGAATATGTCCATGTATCAAAAATGAGTATGAACAGACTTATATGTACTCATTTTTGAGTATATCCATGTTTCAAAAATGAGTATGAACTGACCTCTATGTGCCCCAGTTTTGAGTATGTCCATGTTTCAATATTCTGAGTATTTCTGGTATTTCAGAATTAATAGCATTGGGTCGTCACATTTGAAACAAAAAGTTTCATAACAAAATGAAAACATCGATTTACTCAGATTTGAAAGTGTCATTTTTCTCAGTGGTATTATTCGATTTTCAACGTATTTGGAAATTAAATTTGAGCGAGAAGATTCGAAGATAAAAACAATCTTTATTAAAAAAATAATTACTACTCACTTTATAATTAGTAACATCAGTATTAGTAACATTAGTAACATAAGAGAAATAATTTAGATAATATTAATATTAAAAACCTACATAATAACAAAAGCATTGTATAAAACACTTTAAACAATATATTTGTATATTCCAAAGCATTGTGCTTGAATAACTAGTTGAACATTTTTATTTCAATTCTATTCATCGAGAATTAAAAATATCTTTGGGAATCATATAATTAGCAGACTTATTTTGTTAAAATAATTTGTAGACATAATTTTATATAAGCCATTTCATAAAAATAGGATTTTATGAATAACAAATGTACTGTGAACTTTGCAACTCGAGTTCTTTGTGAACAAGAATAAAATATTTAAAAATTGTAGATTATTGTTTTGCAATGAGTGTAGATTTAGAGTATTACATTATTCGAAAAAATACCCTTTACTTTAAGGATTTTAAATGCAGCCTACCGCAAATTCTATGTATTTCATAAAGATAAACTATACATTAAATGTAATTTTTATTTAACGTATTTTAATATATAGCATCAGTATTTTAGTTTACACATACTTGCATTTATATGTAATAATATAATGAATATAATAAAGAAATTTTTAATGATAGTTAAAAAATATGGATTTTATATATAAGTGGAATATTCTATTAAAAAATGATTTAGAACCCTTTTTTATAAGATATCTTCAACAAGACTAACTTTTTTACACAGAATTTAAGTGAAATAACTCTATGATGCATTTTTGTAACTTTAAAGTATATAAATCTTAAAGAACATTCTTAAATATTAATTTCAGTTAAAAGCTTTTGGGGATATGCTTTGAAAATTTATTAGCTTCCCAGGTGTAAAATTATCCTGCATTTCCACTACCTTGTATAATATTTCCGCTTGCTTGCATCTCACAATGTACCAGTATGTGTTACGGATATTAAGATAAAATTAAACCATTTATTTCATCTTAACACATTTATCTTCTAATTTAGAGCATTCATTAAAAATTTAGAAATAGTAACATATCAGGACACATGTTTAGTTTCTTCTAGATTGTACTTTCTTTAAGGAGAATTTAGCGAACTTCAAATTATTAAATTCATTTAGTCATGTTTAAAGTTTAATTTTGAATCTATATTGATGAATACTCAATGAAATTTTTAAATTAATGTATATTCTTTTTAAAATTACTTTTTTTCATTTTTTAAAAGAATTTTTTTACTGTAAAATTTAGGGATGTACAAATTTTATTCGATTCTTCTTTTTTTTGCATTTATTCCAATTATGAATTGAAAAAAGTTTCACGAGTGTGTGTATAATATTAATATAAATCTTCGTGTTTCTGTAAATAAATGCTAAGTTATATATTCATAAAATGAAGAAGAGATAGAAGAAAAGTTGAAGAAGAGATTGTAGTTAAAGTTACAATGTACCATATCTACAATTTAGAAAGCAAAATATTATTTTCATCAAAATCATATATATTTTTAATTCTAGAGTGTAAAACGATTCAAAATTTTTTGATCCGCAAAACATTTGAAATTGTAACTAAGATAAAGCCAGGAGATATTGCACGGTCGGTGAGATTATAAATAATTTTAAAAACTCATCTATAATTGGGAGGTATGTTATATTGCGATTCTATTTGCACAAGCAATGTTGAAAAAGTATGTTGATATAATTAATATTCAAAAAGGATATTTAATCAGTAAAACTAACTAATCTGTAAATAATCTACAAAATAACAAACATGATAAATTATTTTTACAAACAAAAAAATGTATATAATTAAAATAAACGAAAATAAAATTAATGGGGAATATTATGCCTTCAAGAAAGAAATTACTTTGTAATTCAGAAGCGAAATTATGCATTAATAGGTAAGAGGAAAAAGAACAATAAATGTTAGTTAAATTAAAAAATATATATATTATACATATAAGCTCTTTTTTAATTAAATACCGATATCATGCACTGTAAAATAAAATGGATCGATCTACTAAAAAAAAATTAGTTTTTCTCAATGATCCTTGCAATTACTAAAAAAACTTTTGTATTCTTACTCAGTTACAAGAAAATCTGTAAGAATTGCTAGAAAACAGCTAGCAAAGATTCTGGTTTATAATACCGGTTATTAAAAAATTCTGTGGAATACAAATTTACTAAAAAATATTTAGTAACTTCAAGTTTTTTTCTTACAATGTAATAGAAAAAAAACAGTCTTTGAAAGGGAAGCATTTGAAAAAAAAAAATAATAATTCATACGGTTAAAATGCATAGGATTAAATACGTTTAGATTTTTTATAACTTTTTATTTATAATTACATTCATTTTTAATAACAGTAAACAAATAGCTATATATAAAGAAAATACATGCATTTCTTTTCCTACACAATATTTTGTGGACAATTCTTTTTTCTTTTCTTTTTTTTTTTCAAGGTTACTGCAACATTCTCTCGTTTGAAATTTAATATTACGATAACATAAGCATTTATGGCTATAAAAAAGATCTTATTTAACTACATACAACATACATAACACATTTTTTTAAATTCTACAACACACCATATTATTTCCGAAACAGCACAATTTAAATAATTTTTTTTTTCAAAAAAACAAAAATAATAATTACTGAAAATTTCGGAAGTTATAAATTCCTTCCTTAACATGTTGTACAAATTGATTTTTTTTTTCTGTCGTTCTTTCTGATTAAATTTATATGATTCTTAAATAAATATATATATTTTTTTTAATGTAAGCAAATTTAGACGTATAGCATAGCTGTCTTTTATTTATAAACACAGAAAAAATGTCTTTAAAAGTAATCGTCGAAAAATTTTTAGATTTTATATTTTAACTCATTTTTTTATAATTTTAATTTGGGTATATTTTTAATAACAAAAACAATTTTTAATATTTTATCTTTATTGATTTAAGATTACATTTTAAGGCGAAGACCTTATTAATTATGAATACATTCAAATAAAATTATTGTAACCCACATACAATTTTATATGCAGAAATTGGAAAATGTGTATTTTTATGCAGTTGTTCTTAATAGCAATTGCAATTTAATGTTGAAATTACACCATTACAGCATTTTATCCTGTGAAAAAATTTGTAAATTTTAATCTTCAATTCTTCTTCTATTAACAATGCATTTTTTTCATGTCTTAAGCACATCAAAGTTATAAAAAACATTTAAAGCATTAAAAATTTTTTTAATTTAATATTTCATGCTATACATGTATATCATTTTTAGGGTTTCGTTCATCTCACGAAACCCTATTCGTCCCACTTCTCTGTCTGTTCGTCACAGAGCCGGTTCTTATACAATGTATAACTTACAGACATGAAATTTTGTGTACTTACAACTGAATACTTACTGTCACGCTGAAAATAATAAAATTTTGAAATAAACGTATTTTTTTAATATAGAGAGATAAAAATCCAAAAATCTAACAGCCTTTTACTGTTAAATTTAAACATTTTTCGTTATAGCAGTTACCAACAATTAAAAATCCATAATAAAATTCCTTCTACAATAATTAATTTTCTATTGAAAGATTTCCACGTGAAAAATGAAAATTAAATAAAAAGTCATATTAGTAATAAAACGGGAGTCATATTAGTAATAAAACGGAAATTTTCAAACATTTCTCAATAGTACAAGGAGTATGGGTATGTGTAAGTACAGAAAACAGGTTAATAGGACGTCCTTAGAGAATTAAAAAGAAAATTAATCTGACGTCCTATTGGAAGTTTAAGGGACATTTTCAAATGTTTGAGAATAATACAAAGAGAGTATCAGTATTAGTAATACAGAAAGCAAATAGATAGGATGTGAGCAAGTGATTCTAACGTCATACGAGTTTGAGGAACTTATTGAATCATGATAAAAACCTGATTATGGAAATATTGGCATATTTTGAAGGTCTCTATACAACATGTTTAATTTTGAAAATGACATTTTTTTTAATATCGCATTTAGGCCACATGAGATATATTATTATGACAGAGTATAATAGCAGGCTTCAACCGCTATCGGGCCGGTTCAGATATTTAAAAAAAAAACAAGAAAAATAGACCGGTAAATTTTTACTTTATAAAAAACATGTCTCATTTAAAAAAAAAATATATTTATTTTCACTGTTAAAAATTTGCAGCAAACTGTCCAGTCTTTTGACCGTTTTTCTGAAAAACGGTTCATAACCGTAATTTATCTATATTCTGACCATAAAATGAGCAATAATACAGTCAGAATGTAGTTAAATTACGGTTAGATAACCGTTTTCTACAAAAACGGTCAAATGACTGGACAGTTTGCTGCAAATTTTTAACAGTGTTGACTTATTAAAGAAAGGATAAATGTTTTGAAAGGAATATTTAACGAAACCCTTTGAAATCATCAAAAATATCTTTTATCACCTTAATTCTCCTTCGTATTCTGTTTGATGAAATAACAAGAAAGAAAAATCAAGCGCTCAGCATAGATTATTAAACACTTGCCAACACATCCAGCAAACTGTGTGTAACGATACACTGTTAAAAAGAAATCCGCAAATTCACGGTAAAACTACTGGCAGCAAAGTTGCCGGACTTTTTCCGTACTGTTAGTAGATTTTCCATTTTGAGAGTTAAAAAAGGGAAAAACTCCGTTTGAAGAAGCGGTAACTTTTGTTACGCTCTCAAAAATACTTCCTTCAAATCGCGGAAATATTCCTGGCAGCAGTGCCAGGAAGGAAAAATTTCCGTTATGAATAACCTCGGTTTTAAGAAATTGCATTTCTCATTGTGCTGCCATTTGGGGACTATTACGGGAGTATTTATTATTTGATATACTCCAAGAACATTTTCTTGCTGACCTTGGGCTCGATCTACGGACCTCAGTGTCTTGAGACAAGCGCCTTACCGGCTAGACCAGTGGGCACTAGAACAAGAGTTTGAAACGATGATACGGGATTTCTTGCAATGGCGGCTTGGAACTTAAATAATTTGGGATTTAGAAACCTGGTAATTTTGAAGTTAATTGCGAGGCATTTAATTATGAAACTATGGTTGAGGTTTTAAAACTTTAGTATTAATAGAGGATAAAAACATGAATTATATATAATTTTAATTTGATTGGCAGATGTAAAACAAGAATTTATATTTTGAATTAAAATCTATAAAAAATGCTTGCTTTTTTGAGAAAATCGATTTCTTCAACTATTATACATTTTAAAAATGTGTTCGTTTCGAATATATTTTCAGTGCGAGTGTTTTTTATAACTTTAAAGGCTATGGTGTCATACACTCACGCACAGTTTTTTTAAAAAAATCGGTTGTAAAAAGGAAAAAAGTTGCCAAATTTAGGGGATTTTTTCCTTTAATGGCAACCTAGCCATTATATTAAGTTATTGGTTTGGCGCGGCTTGAATATCGCGCTAACCAAAAAGTCGACAAACATCGTTGCGCGAGTGTAAAGCATCTGTTTCACTTTAAAAATAAATAGCGAATAATTTTAAAGGAATGAGAAAATTATTTTTTTTTTATTATTCGAAAGCATTATTTTGTTGTTGTTGTTGTTTTAAATAAATTTCAAATTTAATTTATTGAAATTTTAGTTTTATATAACATTTTTAAACACTGGAAATAAATATGCAGCAGATAACGTAATATCTCCGTTGGCCCCTTTCGTCTTCGTCCGTTCCGTTGTTTTCAGGAAATATGAGGAAATTGACGGAAAATGCCCTTATGTCGTGAAAAGGGACCTTTTTCAGGAAATTCAGGAAAAAAATACCCGTGAATTTCAGATTATTTTTAACAGTGTACTTCACCGTTTAATAAGGAGAAAGATGATATTTAAGTAAACGATTTGGAAAGCGCATAATACATAGGAAAACCCAATTACAGCAATTACCATCTATAATAGGAAAAATATCCGATCTGTATATGATTCAGATCTATATATGATCTATAGATTTGCACATATTCTGCATTGTACGCAAAAATTTAGTACAGTTAGGAAACGCACTTGAAAATTCCCTTACAGTATGCTTTATCAATAAGCGGAAATGGACTCGAATTTTTTTACGCAGCCCAGTATATAATCTATAGAATTTATACACACCAAGTAAAATACAAAAAAAAAGTTAAATTTATAAACGCATACCACAACTGAAAATACACTTAGAGCCATTTGTGCTCATAGAGAATACTGTAAACGAATTCTTTTGCGTACTCTTGTAAATGAACAATATATGCTATCCACACCCTATTCTATAGTAAAAATGTTGTAGTACATTTCAGTGATGTATATCAATATGTTTGAAATAATGTAACATCATGAAATTATATGGCAAACTATTTTCCCCATAGACCATAATATAATGGAATTCTTGTGATTGCTCTTGAAAATTAATTACAGATACTACACACTTCATTTTCAATACCGAACATGCTACGGTACACCTCAATAACATATATCAACTAATGGCAATCTGAATATATTTACGTGAGATAGAGCACAGACAGACAGATATACAGCCAGACCCCCAGACAAACTGAATTCATAAACGCTCTTAAACTATGTTAGAAACTGTTGCAAATTACTATAATTTCTGAAAAAAAAAAAACACCCTTTTGAATGACTTCTTCGAAATTCATGAAAAAAAGACCCCTTTCTGGAAATATTCTAGTGAACCATTAAAATTTTAATACTGTTTTGCTACATAAGTAGTCTTTTCAATCCTTCAAATAAGGTTCTAGCATGGTAGAATAGTTCAACAGCATATATGAATTGGTTTAGCAGCATATACAAGTACCTTTTCATCATGAATACTTTCCCGTTAATTTGTGAGAACTTTTATGTTTTTTTTTTGTTTACTCCAAGTACTCTCTTGCTTTTACATCTTGATATTAGTGTATTTTTATTATTTTGCGAATATGTAAGGTCCTTTTTCGTGGATTCTTTAGATCCTCCTCTTAGATATCCCCCCATTCAGATCTTACTATCTCAGACTTTATTTTTGCTCCAGAATGGCGTAAGATATTTTTGTCATTTGTACACCACAATTAATACTCCTCATTTGTCACCAAAGTTCCTTAAAAAGACTCCTTTTAATATCCTTTTGAAGAATGATATGCATTGGTAATAGTATAATTATATCTCTAACTATTATAAAGAATGAAGTTTCTGTATCTGTGTATCTGTGTATCTGTGTGTCTGTCGGCTGTGTTCTGAAGTCCACTACACGAAGAGCTACTAAATTTGGTGTAAAGGTACCGCTATGTATGTAGTTTTGTACCTAGAAGCCCGATTTTGGAACATTTGATTAGATTATTTTAAAATATAATTTTTTATGCGATTTTTAGCATTTTTACAGCATTTTTTCACGTTTCACTGCGATTTTACCAAATTAGTAACAGGAGTTAAAGTTACCAAATTAGTTCCAATCTTTTAGCCTAATTTAGTAAATTGTGTCTTCTTCTCAATACAGTTTATTTGGAATTCGTATAGTGATTTTTGAATTTCTGGCGATTTGTGTCCTTCGACACTAAGAAATTTTCCCCCAAAATACTTGATTGGTTCGTTTCTTGCTTCCAGTTGGGCTTCAGGCTCAAAATCGTCATTTCTTTTTTTTTATCTTGGAGAGAGTTGATAATTCTTTACAGATAAAAAATCATGATTTATAAAGGGTATGGCGGGTTATTAATTATCGCGATTTGGATGTTTTGATTAGATTTTTTAAAATTTCATTTCCTATGCCTTTTTAAACTTTTTTTTTCCTGTTTTGAGGCATTTTTGTTTGAAATAAATGAAGGAAAGTGTAAATTTTACTGCTTCACCCCGTATGATTCTAGGTAAAAGGGTACTTTTTGTATAGCTTTTCATGTAATGCTCCTTCATGTCTTAATATGATTTTTACACATAACTGGATTTTTTCCCCATTACAGATTTTCCTGTTTACGCTCACTACATAGATTTCAGAAGGCATATTCTTTAGAGAATGTATATGGCTGTGTTTTGATAGTTTTTCAGAAATGTAAGATCTATATTATTTTTTCCAGTAGCAAGTACACAAGAACAATGCATTCATCCATATAAATGAGATCCTATTGTAAAGCCCCGCAATGAAAACAATAACTTGATTGTTTTTCCTATGCAGATTTTTTTCTTTACGCTTACTACACAGATTTCAGAAGACATATTCTTTAGCGAATGCATATACCTGTGTATTTTGATACTTTTTCAGAAATGTAAGATCTATATTATTCTTTCCAGTAGCAAATAAACAAGAACAATTGATTCATCCATTTTAATGAGATCCCATTGTAACGCCCCGCAATGAAAACAATAACTTGATTGTTTTTCCTATGCAAATTTTCCTCTTTACGCTCACTGCACAGATTTCAGAAGGCATGTTCTTTAAAGAATGTATATGGCTGTATGTTTTGATAGTTTTTCAGAAATATAAGATCTATATTATTTTTTCTTGTTGCAAGTAAACAACAGCAATGGACTCATCTATTTTAATGAGATCCTATTGTACAGCTCCGTAATGAAAACAATAAAAAATGTGTTCAGCGAAAATACTGAAAAACAACAATATGCTGTTTTTTATCTATGATCGTTCATAATGTCATTTTTAACATAATAATTCTTTGTACTAACCAGTTTTACAGACATTATTTTATATACAAACACATAAACAAGCAGTTTACGTGTCTAAAAGTCTTAAAAAATACTTTTAAAACTACACAAAACTAGTCAATCTGTTAAAAATTGTTAAACAGTAAAAATATTTTCGCCTGTCGCTCTCAGGCATCTTCAGTCACTGATGTTATATTTTCTGCTTCGTCAGTCAATCTGTTGAAAACCCCTGTTTTTTACTTTTCCTAATAACATATGGCGCCATCTGTTATCTATTTTTGCGTGGGCCATATCGTTGCATGTTTCTGAATTTGATGTAAATATTTTTATGTCTTCCCTCTGTAACGCTTAGTTCAAATTACTATAATTTGCTAATTTTTCAACATTATTGAAGTCTATTGTAAAAATGGGTAGTACAAAGAATTATTATTAACAATATGCTTGTTGGGATTTATCTCAAAATTCTTTTTATAATGATTATAATTATAATATTAGATCTTTTAAGATATAAAAATCTGGCTTCATTAAAACACACTGGACATTAACAAAATTCGAAAAACTCTAAAGTCCTTTAAGTGCATCGAATTAACAAGTAAATCTTAACTGTTTTGTTCTAAAATATTAACTGACATCTGCTTTCATTTATACGTGATTTTTACTTTTACAATCAAAAAAGTTATTACTACGATTGATTCCTTATGAAATTATCGTCGACAGATTCCCGAGGATATTTGAAAGAATGTTTACCAGTTTACGAGTACAAATTATTCAATTTTTATAGTTTGATTGCAATAGTTTGATTGAATGTATAGTTTGATTACAAGAATCAATTTTTTTAGCCGCACACATATTGTTCTTGTGGCAAGGAATTGTGCCGAAAACATTCAGAAAATCTTTACAGAGAAAAATGAAAATTTGACTCACGCAAATTCAGAAAGAAGATAAACTTAACTCTTCATCGTAACAACAATGCAGATTATATGATTGAATAAATTTTAAAGTATTAAGTATTAGAAACAGCTGCTTCATATTATAAATTATTTGCATTCCTGAAGTGTATATGAAGAAAAAAAACAATTCGATAACCAAAATGCATTTTTAATTACAAAAGAAAAAAATTAAACAAAAACTACGCATTCTTCAGATACGTATCAATATGAACTTTTTAATTGATATTTTAGATGATAATTATTTTCCATTTACTGTGCCTTTCCTTGATAATGATAAATTTTGAATACCATGGTATATTTCTGATACATAAATGTTACAACATATTGTTGGCTTTCTATCTTTTTTCCCGATCATGCCACCATTATGACAACAAATTCTAAAAGTGGAAAAATAGAATAATTAACAAATTGAACTGATGAATAATCTATGAAAGCGGCCATTTTTTTCAACTTTCTTTTTTTTTCAACCTGCATATATATTTATTCATAAGTCTTTTGGAAGTAAAATTAAAGAATGAAATTAAATATCTTAAATAATTTTAAGTTTTATATCTCTGACAGAAAAAATAAATTTCATGCTCATGTTTGTTATAATCCGTCAAGATTTGAAAATAATATTTTTAAAAAATGTATGAAACTGCTCTTGCATTACTCAGGCTCTTTTTACAGTCTTTTGCTTTTGCGACAGCTGGTATTCTTTGATGTCAAAACAGAATTATGCTTTTGAGAAGATTTATTTCTGCTTCAGTAGTTACAGTTTTGGAAGAAAAAAAAATTTAACACATAGCTATTTTAATATATATATATATATATGTATACCCCTTGCAAGTAGAAAATATGAATATGTATTAAATTATGCAGACCATTTTTTAATTTTGAAACATTCATATTGAGATGATTTCTGTAGCGTGTTTCTGACATTACTTTTAGTAACCTTATTCGAATATGTGAATATTTACTCAATGTGTGTTTGTCCCTTAAAAATTTTGTTTTATTATTATTAACACAATATATAATAAAACATATTATATATAATAAATATTATATATAATAAATAATATATAATGTTTTTTTTCATACATTTATTATTTACACACAACCCAGATTTGCATCCTAATTTCGCCCAAGTTGTTTAGTTAGGTAGTAGACCCAATTTGTCGCTAATATGTCTATAAAAAAGCAGACACAGAAATGCAATTAAAACATTAGAACAAATATGCAACAATGTTGTGCAATAATGTAGATTCAAAAATTTTGTGACTTCGATGGGTTTATTTGACATAAAAAATAAAGAACTGTGTCAGTATCTAGCTGCTACTTTCCAGCATTTCAAATACAGACATTGTGCCAATTTTTTTGATTGACGTGGCTTAAAAGAAGTGTGATAGTTTACCGCAGACAAAAAAGCATCACTGTGATAATGTGTTATCACACGTATTTGAATAAAGCGCATTCTTATGCAATTTTTCAAAGATAGTGATTTTCGGCAGAGCTGTTGGCTTTGGATGCTCTTGTAAGTAGCTTTTTCCCCAGATTAAGTTAAATTTTAAGATTATTAATTTTATATTTAGTTTTTTTTAGAGTTCATTGAGACTCAATTTATTAACGTATTTAGATTTCAGCGCGCTCCACTGAAGTCATCATTACTAATTAGTTTTACATAAATTTGTTGTTTTAGTGTCATGACGATTTTCTTGCGTGACGGGTTCGAGGTTAAAGTTGCATAACGAAATGGTAATCTCGATTTAGGGATTATACTCCGTATTCAGGAATTGTTGTCAGAGTTTGATAATTAACGATGTATAGTATACGGTAATAGGAAATTTTTCTAGAAGAAATTATTTAAATACAGTAAAACATTTCGCGTTTTGTTCCTAAAATGCAGATTTTTGAATATGTCACATTCATGTACGATTCGTATATTAGGATTTTAGATATAAGAACATTATTGCATTTATGAATCTTCACATTTAGGCACATTTACCTTTATTAACACATTAAACTATGTAACCGTCTAAATAAATAGTGTTTTAATAAATTTCTAAAGTACATTCGATGCTCTTAATATAAAACAGCTAGTTTTTTTAAATAACTGTACCTCTTGAGTAAATATAACACGTTTTCGTAAAGCGAGCTTTGGATTCTAATAGCGACAGTGCTTTTCGCTGGATTGGAGAAAAGTATTTATTATTTTCCTTGAATAAATACACTCGTGGTTTTAAAAGTATTAATAAAAAATTGCTTGTTTGGCATGTTGATGACAAATTTGTGTAAAACATTTTAAGAAATACTTAAAATATGAACAATATAAATTTAATATTAAAGTTTGAAACACACTTTTTTTTAAAGTTTTAACATCTGGATCAAAACACAGGTAGTGAATATGTTGCAAATATAAAGAAAAGCTTGCTTATTTGATTATCTTCCTTTATATGTGTATGAAACTACACGAAAATACTCTGATAAAACATTATATTACATTTTTGATCAATTATTCGTCTATATTTTTATACGTTTTTATCCTGAATTTTTACAATACTCATATTAGAGTTGTTTATTACATCAAAATGTACACTTCTATTTATCCCTCCATAAAGCTCTAAATGTTATTTATAATTTTCTTGATCATCTGTTTGAAATATAGCAGTTGTTTCATATATTATAAATGGAAGTTGTGTCATTTATCCGTTATATATCCCAAACGCTGCTATCTGTATTATAAAGGACAAACGTGTCCATAGGTAAGGCTAACTTTTTTAAATTTTTCTAACGGCTGACGATTAAATTTCTCTTTTTCAAGTTTCGCTAATACAGTTTTTTAAATTCTAAGCATCGCCCATTTTTAATTTTTATTCACCGTCGTATAAAAGATATTTTACTTTCAAATTCATATTTTTAAACTGTATCATAATTGACTGACTTTAATAACATAATTTAAATTTATTTTAAATAATTTTCAAGCATCAAAAATTTTAAACAAACCATATAGCGTACTGCCTCCATTACGGAAGAATAATAACTCTCAATATATCTATTGAGTTATATTGTTTTAATGCTCTTAAAACAATATAACTAGTTCAGCAGCTTCTATAAAAAGTAAAACTTCGTCAATAAATAAATAAAAGAATCTACTTATATAAAATTGAAGTTAAGAAAAGTGTAGGTAACCATTCCGGGGAAAGCGGAGTTGGAGTTGCGAACCGACGCCATGTTAAGCTTAATGAAAAACATATGCTAGCATATGACAACAAATGACAACTAAATGATTATTTCTTCAACCTCAAAGCATTTCTGTTCAGCATATTTTCATATAAAACATGCGTATTAACATTTCTGCAAACACTTTTTTCAGAAATAAACAAACAAAAGCGGTTTGTTGAGCCATTCATTTTTTAGATTCATTCATTTTCATAAAAATAATACATAAAAAAAAACTTACACATTGAATATTTAATTTTAATGTTTTGTGAAATCTTCAGAAATTGTGTTTCACTTTGCTAATTATCATTACTATTGTTGCGATAAATACTGCTGCGGGGTGAGTCATTCACTTTTGAGACTCATTCATTAAAATTATTTGTGGTGATTGGCAATTGGTTTTTAAACATCAAGGTTTATCGCTCTTAATCGTTACAGAATCCTTCTATAGTGGAATCTTTAAACTATTGAAGTTCAATCAAAGCAGTTTATTTCCTTTGGAAAAGTCATTGTTTAGATCAAAAGATTGTAGATTATTTCATAGTTGAATTTTGTGAAAGTTTTATTGTTGTTTCCTGTTGCTTAAGTATTGTTTTCAGCAATACTTCATGAAAACAATGAAACACCGCTTGAACATTGACGTCTATTAATAAGAACAGAAAAGCGTATTGATATTCCGTCATTTTTGACAGGTAATATATGCTGTAGTAATATAATAAAAATACAAACATATACGTATTTGAACAATTTCAATGTTTACAAAGCCGAATTGGGAAAAATATATACTTTAAAATATAATTTGTTTGAAATAGATACGCTATGAAATAGAGTTGCTAGGCAAACAGATGCACAAAATTTCATCAATATATATATAGATTTTTTAGAATGTCTTATATATGTATTGACAAAATTTCAAAGTAATCGGAGTAATTTAAAACCCCGATTGGGAAATTTTAGCTTCCATAACCTATAAATTTGTGTAGAATCGTCACAAATGTCACATTTTCTACATAGAAGTCACACGGTGACTTCACAAATTAGTCACAGTGTGAGGTCATAGAAAGACTTAAAAACGGCCATAACGACTTCACATTAACGTCACTGGCACTTCACATCCACGTCACGTGACATAACATCGATGGTCACAAAGTCACATTGTGACGTCACAGTGACGTTTCTGTGACGTCATGATGCTTTACGGGTAGATTATTTAGAATGTCTTACATATTTATTGACAAAATTTCAAACTAATCGGAGTAATTTGTAGCCCATATTAGAAAATTTTAGATTCCATAACCTATAAATTTAAAACACAAAGCTGATTTTTTTTCAGTCTTGGGCACTAAGTTTTCTACTGAACCAAATTTGATAACTTTCTTTTTTAAATGAAAGCAGTTTAATTGTAGATGTGCTCGAACTAGCTATTTTTAAAAATGCGCCTTTTTCTTGTTTTTAATTTTAACAGTATTTTCTGAATTTTCTTCCAATGATGGCAATTTGGTTACTTCCATTGTCACAGAGAACTTTTTTAAATGAAAACAGTTTAATAGTAGATGTGCTCGCACTCGCTATGTTTTAAAATATTCCTAGTTTTAGTTTTCAATTCTGATAGTATTTTATGAAATTTCGTCCAAATGGCGGCAATTGTGTTACTTCCATTGTTACAGAGAAAAGGGAAATGATAGGAAATAACATAACTTTACTAATGCCATTTCCTCATTATAAATAAGATATATGAAATTCTTTTAATGTGAACAGAAAATGACGCCAAAAATTTTTTTAAGCACGCATTTTCAATCATAAAGATATTACATTTCAATACTGTTTCGTCGTTCTGATACTCAGTTTGAGACGCTAATCTCGTGGGTGGGGGGAGAACTGCTTCAGATAGAGAAAATGACATCATACTAAAAAGGAAACGAGATTTTCTTTAATAAAACTAAATATTTTTCTACGAATGCGTTTAAAAGGATAAATTTATGCATTTTGCCAGTACTGAGATTAGAACCTCGAGTTCTAAGAGTGCGAATATTCACAAGGTAAGTCGTAGCTGGCAAACGCGACATCAAGTTTGGAAATATATTTATTAATAATCTATTGCACGTTACAATAATTTTAAAACAGGGAATATGAATATGAAAACTAGGCATGTAAATTTTGCGACGGTAAAGATGACGTTATGTTTAGATTTCGTTGAAAAAAATATTACGATTGCATCAAAGTGGTTCAATTTTTGCAGATTTTTCTTTTCGTAATACCAAAGATCTAATGCGCAATGAATAACTTCATAATTACTTATCTTGATTATATATTATAATAATTACATACAGGAATAAAGTATAATTTTTCAATAATTTGAAAAGTTTAAGGGTCCAGTACCCTTTGAACTCCATGAAAAAAGGACCTCTATAAGAATTAGAGTAACTCCGTTGCTAATTGACTTTGAATTATCGAATTTAAAACACATATTAATAAAAATGTGTTAGAAATTATACATTTTTACTTTCATAGATATAGAGCACTTTTTAAGACGGTGATCTTCTAAAGAGAACGAAAAACAAGAAATCTTATTAAAGAGAAAAAACTTTTTGGAGAAATGCGAGAAAAACATTTCAACGCGTTTAACAAATTTTGAATTGTGATATTTGTAAAGACGAACTATCATCACGAGCAGGGCTTTACAAATTTGATAAAATCTGGTAGCCAGGAAAAATTTCTAATCACCAGTAAAAGAAAAACAATATTTACGTCCCCTTCCTATCATTTTGTTTTTCAAAAAGCATGTTTTCTATGTAAAGTCTTCTATGAATTGAAAAAGACCAACAAGCAGAGTTTAGGATTATAAGTAACATAGTTTAGAATAGTACAAAATTATACTGACGTATAATCTGAGAACACACTAACATTTAATACACATTGTTTATCGTAGAAATAATCTTCGATGTGAACAAATAACCTGATTAAGTGAGCTATTATCTAAGGGCAGTAGCAATCATCTTTTATAAAATTCAAATCCAATTCTTCCTACGCAACGGACTGATTGCCTGATTAGTTGCAATAAGTGCAATAACTGAATTTCCAACGGAACGGCTGGGTTTTCCAAGGTTTTGCCATTAATTAACTTTTTATTTGTGCTTCCTAAGTGAAAATAAAATATCCATTCGCACTCGCAACAGAATCACCGCACAGTGACTCTACTTACTTTTGTATTCATCTCCTACTGGTTACACCGCACTGACTATTATACCGCAATATAATATGGATTATGCTTTCAAGAAGAATATCTTCCCGAACACGAGGATATCGCAACTGTACATTGTTATTAATTTGTGGTTTGTTTGTGCAATTTGCTACAATTTTATTCTCTACTTTACACACCTACACATCCCCCACCGCACAGTGACTCTAACTTACTTTTGTATTCATGTCCTACTGGTTACACCGCACTGATTATTATACCGAAACATAATATGGATTATTCTTTCAAGAAGAATATCTTCCCGAACACGAGGATATCGCGACTGTACATTGTTATTAATTTGTGGTTTGTTTGTGCAATTTGCTACAATTTTATTCTCTACTTTACCCACCTACACATCCCCCACCGCACAGTGACTCTAACTTACTTTTGTATTCATCTCCTACTGGTTACACCGCACTGATTATTATACCGCAACATAATATGGATTATGCTTTCAAGAAGAATATCTTCCCGAACACGAGGATATCGCAACTGTACATTGTTATTAATTTGTGGTTTGTTTGTGCAATTTTCTACAATTTTATTCTCTACTTTGCACACCTACACATCCCCCACCGCACAGTGACTCTAACTTACTTTTGTATTCATGTCCTACTGGTTACACCGCACTGATTATTATACCGCAACATAATATGGATTATGCTTTCAAGAAGAATATCTTCCCGAACACGAGGATATCGTAACTGTACATTGTTATTAATTTGTGGTTTGTTTGTGCAATTTGCTACAATTTTATTCTCTACTTTACACACCTACACATCCCCCACCACACAGTGACTCTAACTTAATTTTGTATTCATCTCCTACTGGTTACACCGCACTGATTATTATACCGCAACATAATATGGATTATGGTTTCAAGAAGAATATCTTCCCGAACACGAGGATATCGCAACTGTACATTGTTATTAATTTGTGGTTTGTTTGTGCAATTTGCTACAATTTTATTCTCTACTTTACACACCTACACATCCCCCACCGCACAGTGACTCTACTTACTTTTGTATTCATCTCCTACTGGTTACACCGCACTGATTATTATACCGCAACATAATATGGATTATGCTTTCAAGAAGAATATCTTCCCGAACACGAGGATATCGCAACTGTACATTGTTATTAATTTGTGGTTTGTTTGTGCAATTTTCTACAATTTTATTCTCTACTTTGCACACCTACACATCCCCCACCGCACAGTGACTCTAACTTACTTTTGTATTCATGTCCTACTGGTTACACCGCACTGATTATTATACCGCAACATAATATGGATTATGCTTTCAAGAAGAATATCTTCCCGAACACGAGGATATCGTAACTGTACATTGTTATTAATTTGTGGTTTGTTTGTGCAATTTGCTACAATTTTATTCTCTACTTTACACACCTACACATCCCCCACCACACAGTGACTCTAACTTACTTTTGTATTCATCTCCTACTGGTTACACCGCACTGATTATTATACCGCAACATAATATGGATTATGGTTTCAAGAAGAATATCTTCCCGAACACGAGGATATCGCAACTGTACATTGTTATTAATTTGTGGTTTGTTTGTGCAATTTGCTACAATTTTATTCTCTACTTTACACACCTACACATCCCCCACCGCACAGTGACTCTACTTACTTTTGTATTCGTCTCCTACTAGTTACACCGCACTGATTATTATACCGCAACATAATATGGATTATGCTTTCAAGAAGAATATCTTTCCGAACACGAGGATATCGCAACTGTACATTGTTATTAATTTGTGGTTTGTTTGTGCAATTTGCTACAATTTTATTCTCAATTTTACACACCTACACATCCCCCACCGCACAGTGACTCTAACTTACTTTTGTATTCATCTCCTACTGGTTACACCGCACTGATTATTATACCGTAACATAATATGGATTATGCTTTCAAGAAGAATATCTTCCCGAACGCGAGGATATCGCAACTGTAAATTGTTATTAATTTATGGATTGTTTGTGCAATTTACTACAATTTTATTCTCTACTTTACACACCTACACATCCCACACTCGTGGATACGAACCTCAACACATATAAACCAAATTTTCTAATGAAATTTATCAAAATTATATATCTCTGAGAAAAAATACTATAAAGGCTGAATTAACCGGCATGTTCGGCGCAAATACTGATTGCCGAATGTTTAAAATGTTTGGATAGTTCAGTACTACAAAATCTATATCTCATAAGGGGGGCTTCGACGAAATAGAGAAAAGGGAAAACAATTTTTTGCCTATTTTCCTGTCGAAATCTGACAAATAATTCTGATTTTATTATTTTAAAATGTGCATTTAATGAACTTATTATTACCAAATTTGAAATAAAAGTTACAGATTTTTTTGCTTGAATATAATTTCTACGTATATTTCTTATTATTTTGATACTTTGCAACATCTATAATGCAATATCTTATGAGAAGATTGTGATTAGGATGAGTTACAGATGCTGTTCTTGATAGAAATTGTAGGCAACTACAATTGTAAAAAATAAGCTTTTTTATCTACATAAACCGGTTTGAATAATAAAAAACTTTACGTGAGTGTAAAATAAAGCCATATATCAGAAATATCAAATACATCAAATTTAATAGGTAAAATATGCATTGCTGAAATAAAACATTCACGCTCGTGTAACATAATCGAAATCAGCAACCGGCTGAGAGAAGATAAGGTTTATTTCTATTCAACAATCTACGATAAAAAATTGAGGAAAATAATATAATGATAATAATAATAATAATAATAATAACTTACCCTTCTGAAGTACAATGAATGATTTGTTCTGGTTCGTTTGCCAACATTTTGTTTTTTATTATCACTTTTATGAATTCTAGATAACTTTAAAAAAAGTAAAAAAAAGAAAGAAAGATTTTTGTTGTTGTCGTTTTTTACGATCCATAATAAAAAATACTTCTCCAGACAGCAAGCAGTATTGACAGCAGAGTTGATATAACATAAAAATAAATAAATAACGAAGATTCAAATGCAACAAGATTCTACGACTCCATGGGGTTGAGGCAACGCAAAAGATTTCACTAGCGAAATAAATTGTTACCAAACAAAAAAGGACACTTAATATATTTTTTTTCCTTTTTTTTTTCCTTTTTAAAAGCATTCAGTCTCTACATAGAAGAAGTATCCTCAATCTTTTGTGTCCAGTCGTCTCCAATCCAAACCAGGGTGGCGCCTACTTATTGTGCATTATGTGCGGTGTACAGTAATGAAAACCACCATGCGGAAAATTTTAAAATTCTATTTTTTTTAATTTTGTTAAAATTAGTTATTCTTCCAATTTTAATTACTTCAAATGAATTAGATATAATCACTTAACTTGGATCTTATTATTCTTTTAAATGAATGTGATAGATTAATCAATTTTAATATTAGAAAAAAAAAAAAAACTCTTGAACATTTTTTAGCAATGTAGGCAACATTTATGATTTCTTACTGTTTTATTGAAGCCACTCTTTTACCTACATTCCAATCACATGGCACTATACCGGAAAAGAATGTTGTTTTTTGAGCATGAGATGGGAAATAAATGCCTTTTAAACTTGGCTCTTCCATTAAAAGTACGATAGAAGAGAAAAATCACTCCTTGCCGCACACGAGTGAGGGTGGGTGGAAGGTAAACTGTTTGTGATCATTTCTTATGTCAATTTTTGTAATATATATATATATATATATATACATAAAAAAATAATTAAATAAAAAATAAATAAACCGCCATATTGAAAAACTTGGTCGCCAGTGGTTACCTGGCGACCGCATTTGTGAACCCCTGTAAACGAGTAATATAATATTTAGTAGAAGATGATTAATATAATATTCAGAGTAATTTTTGCAAAATGTATGTACAACAGTGCTTAACACGACTTTGTAAAATGCTTTAAATAAAACTTGCCCTTAAATAAATAAATGCAGAAAATAATATATTCTTCTTAAACTTTATTAAAGAAATGTTATAATGCGAAATGTAATTTTCATTATTAAACTTATTTTCAATGAATATTTGAGATAGTTAATTTCTGTTTTCAGAATATAACACTTAGTCATAAAAAATTATTCCAGATTTTCAAATAACTTCGAAATATATTAAGATAAAAATAGAAAATTAAAATAATGATTATTACGCTTTGAGAAAGAAATTATTTTGATTTTTTTTTTGTTCTGTTATAAGGAAATCTGCACTGTTTGTCAATTGTACTTGCACTCACAGTTTTCGCACATAGATTTTTTAAAAATAAAATATTCCAGGTCATAAATGAGAAGAGTATATTAAATCATACTTTTTACAAGAACGACTTTTCCATATCTTTAATAAGTAAAGTTTTTTTTCTTTTTTGCGCATGTTGTTATATATTTTTATGACTTCAATTCTTTTTACTCATAGTTGTAAAAATTATGAATTTCTGTGTGTAAAAAAAATGTATTTTTTTATTATTTAAATTGAGTTACTACTAAAATTAACATTTCGGAAGAAAATATAATTTCTCGCTTGGAATTAACTGTTTTAACACAATCCTGTTTTGTAAATTAAAATTGTGATAATGAAACACATTTCCGACTAATAAAATATAAAAAAAAGAGCTACCATTGTAACATGTAGCTTAATTAACAGCTTTTTTTTAATACTGAGACACATGAAATTTTTTCGTGTACAGGAGAAATCCGGTAAAATTTCTTTCTTTTGAATAAAACAAAAATTATAATTACTGAACATTTCACGAGTCATAAATTCTTTCCTTAATGTGTTGCACAATATGGCCATTTGTATTTGTTTATTTATTTGTTATTTTTATTTATTTACGTATGAGGAAAAAGCCAAAATTGTAACTTCGTTTTAGCATATGGCTGCTTTGAAAAAACTTTTCTTTTACTAATAAACATTCGAAAATTTTTTAAAAAATAAATAGTCCATAAATATTTTTCTTTCGTTTAACACTTATTTAAGTGCCAAATGTATATCTTAACACCTTAAATTGTTTTTATTTTTTATATTTTTTTAATTTACAATCTGAAAAAAGATGTTTGTAAATATGAATTAAAAAAATAATTAAATGAAATAAAATAAATGTTAAAATTTCAAATAAAGATTTCTTTACTGCTGTAATATTTTTTTAGAATTGTAGATTATAAGTATATTTAGGTTTGCATTTGTAACATGACCATTTATTACTATTATTATTATTATTATTATTATTATTATTTAGCTAAATCAAGTGGAAGAAATAACTCGATGTTACTTTAACCGATTGAAAGTTTCATTTGTTTTCCAATTGATAGATTCAATCATCGTATTTTACTAGCTCATCCGTCCGGCGTTGCCCGGAAATCAGTAACTTGCTTTTGCGGTTTTCATAAAAATTGTCATTTTCGGCGCGCATTCTGTTCTAAACAACCCTCTTTCCGCACGAAACTCCCCGCTGTTTAAGACGTTGTATAGCAAGCGTGTTACGCACTAAAATATCACCTAGTTTCATTTTTCACCGCTAAGGGCACGAAATCATCTTACTTAGTTATCTATCTCTTAATTAGATAATGTTAAGTTGAATAAACCAATTCCCGTTGAAGGAGATTCCAAACATTTTTTAGAACACTTTGGTCGAAATATGAAAATGACCCAGGTCGACTACTTTCAAGCACCCTATCTCCCACACTCCTACAGCTACCGACATGCAACCACCATTAAACAAGGTGAAAGAATCGAGGCTACTCCCACATACAAACTCTGGCACCCAGTCATATACTGGCATCCCAGCTGACAGGATAATACAGTAAAATCAACAATTTTTTTTAGCAGTGTTCATATCCCCCCAAATGTCTGACATGACTTTCAAGTGACTGCTTATTTTTCATAAGCTATTACAGAATGGTATTAGACACAGATGCTGCATTGTTACATATTGTATATTATCGATTCTGCATCTTTTAACTTACCGAAATTGTGGCTGGGGTTACTCCCTGGTTACAAATATGCAAATAAACAACCAAGTAAAAATAAAAGATAACGTGCGTAATTTTTAAAAAGTACATGAAAATTAAATGATAGCATTTCGAATAATTACTTCAAAGACAGTACAGTTATAGAATATTCTCTATTTGTTTTTGATAATGGAGTCAAAGTTTTGATCGGAGTGTGCCGAAACATGTCAACAATCTAACAAAAGTTAATTTACTGTATATTATGTCGTTAGTTTACACCTTTTAGCATTTAAAAGAAATATATTATTACAAGGTGTTATAATTTATTATAAGTTTATTAATGAGTACAAGGATTCGGTTGAAGCATGAGTTTCGGAATGCAATGTTCCATAAAAATTTCATTCATTCTCTAAAATGGATTTTTCTTGTTTTAATAAAACAAATAGTAAAGTCATTTAATGGGTAGTTATATATTATGAAAAAAGAAAAACAACCCAATGAACATCGTGCTTCCTTTGAAAATATTTTTATCGTTTCCTAATGAAGTCTTGTATTTTTCTCTTGTGTGTGAGGAAAAAAAAACTGTCATTTTAAATTTCATTTTTTTTCTGCAAATAAAACTTTATTCGTCCGATTTGCAATGCTAGACGCTTATGTGGAAAATTTTCCAAAATCATTCGTTTTTGAAAAAAAGATTCTAGTTTTAACCCCAGACTAATTCAGATAGTATATAAATCGGTATAAATTTTTCTTCATAAAAGTTAAGTTATCCTTCCCTATCTTCTTTCTACATTTTTTACATTATTTTATGTGTCAATCTATAAATCTTTTTTACATATGGGAAGCATAAAAGGAACTGTCACTTTTCGGTATCAGTTAACAGCATATGAATTTAACGTACTTGCAAATTTTTCAAAAGTGTTCTCGATTTAGGTTCAATTTTTATCCGTCGTCTTTAATCCTACACGAATGGGATTTATGATTGAAGCAAGAAAATATGATTATTTTATAGATGAAAGAAAAATCGGATAACGTTACCTGCAATCAGCTAATCCACATCACACACGTGTTTGCTAAATTGTAGAAATTTGTAAAAGACAGTTTTATGATTTCGTGAATTATCTTGCATTTTCGAATGCATTGATGTTTAAATATAAAGCTTGAGAAAGAATGTTCGTTAGATTTTTAAAAAAAAATCGTACATATATATATTTTTACTTTATTCTATCTTTACAAGAAGAAAGAATTGGATTCATGAAAATTTTCGACTTCCGGTTTTCGACGGATTTATACGTTTTAAAAGGTCCAGAACACGATTTGACTATTTTTAGAAAGAAATCTGTTTGTGACTCTGTGACTCTGTCTGTCTGTCTGTCTCCGTGTATTTGAGAAAAAATTTGTAGCCGCTCTATCTCAAGAACTAATGCACGAAATTTAATAAAACTTTATACTAAGTTAGTCCCTGATATAAATTGGTGCTGATTCGTTTTTGGTGAAAATCACCTAATAGGTGGCGTTGCTATGCTGTGTTTTTTGCAATTTCAACAAAAGCTCTGTCTCAAGAAATAATGCACTTATTTTCACCACACTTTAGATTCAGTCCGACCTTTACATAAATAGACGCTGATTACGGTTTTGTGTTGATATCCCAACAGGTGGCGCTGCTGTGCCACTTTTTTCATGATTTTTACAATAGCTTTAGAAACCTGAGACAAAAGTGGTTTATAAAAAACTAGCGGAGCTTCGCCTGTTCGCTGCTACGTTTCTGCTTATCGCAAATGAACCTAAAATTAAACAATCTAGGTTTCGGAACAACACTGCCTTCGGCAGCAGCCCAGGTTTCGTATCGGGCGAACCTTGAAATATAGGGTTTTTCTTTTATTTCGATCAAATTAAAACTTTCAGTATTGCTATAAGAACAAAGTTGGCATTTTGTTCTATTTAAATTTATTCACGACAGTAGCAAAATTTAGCAAAGTGTTTTTCCCATTTAAAAACAAAAATAAAAAAATCGCCTCGGAACGCAAAAAAAAGCTAAGAATCGAATAAATAATTTGAAAAAAAAAATTCCAAAATCGTAGGAAAAAAATTACTGCATTGGACTGAAAAATTGGAAGCAGGATTTCCTTTACGAAAGTAAAAAAAAAAAAAAAAAAAAATCAGCGAAATACGAAAAAATTATAAAAATCGCATAACAAATTCGTGAAAATTCAAAAATATTTGTATGAATTCAAAATAAACTTTATTTTAAAGTGGAGTGAGTTTACTAAATCCAAACGTGATTTCTTATATGAATGATGAAACAATCGTAGGTAACCGCGAAAAAACGCTAAAACATTGCGAAAAATTGTAAACGGAAAAACATTTTACCCACAGGGTTATTCTAAATGATGGACCCATTTTCAAAAAATTGCATTTATTAAAGTACAAATCCAAAATGAACAATCTTTATACCAATGAAAAAAGGAAGTTCAAAAGTTTTTTTAGGACATTATAAATGTTCAATGTGTCCACCATTTGCTGCACGGCAAACATCTACGCGATAGCCAAACTCGTCCCACACACGAGAAAGCGTATCTGCTGTTACTGAGTGTACGTCTTTCAAAGCGGTGATGGTTCCAGGAGTGGCCGGTAGAGGCCGCGATTTCGTTACACTGTCAGTTGTGAGTGAGATGACCACTGTGGAGCACAAGGTTTTCTGTGTTCTTGAGTTCGCAAGAAGTGAGCAAATATTGGACACATTGAACATTTATAATGTCCTAAAAAAACTTTGAAACTTCTTCTTTTCATTTTGGATTTGTAATTTAATAAATACAATTTTCTGAAAATGGGTCCATCATTTAGAATAACCCTGTACATCGAAATGATCAATATGGATATTTTGCCATGGAACTGTTGGTCATACCCAATGTTTTGTATTTACTAATGTAGGATTATTTTTTTTTTATTCAAGTATTGATAAACTTGTTCTGGGCAAGATCTTCAATATATTTATCTATTCTTCTCCACCATACAAGACTGTGAGCTGAAAAAATATTTATTTTTACTATACCAAAATTTCAAATCTGTAAATTATTCAGAATTTGAATTCGAAAATCTTTGAAATAATTATACATTATTTTATGAACAGCCCCGTAAAAGAGAAAATTCATCTTATTTACCGCCGAAATCTGAAATCGTAGAAATTTCAGAACCCGAAGTAAGGTTGAGGAAAATTTTAAATACCATAATTTCCGGCTTATAATCTGCGGAACAAACAGTTCTCTTTCAACACAGAAATTGCATTCAATAATCGAAGTCAAATATTTACAGCGAACTAGTAAGTTTCACTTTATGAAATACAATTTCTGGGTTAAAACATGATTGTTTGATCCGCGGATTATACGACGGGAATTACGGTAATAACTGCATCTGAATTTATTGCTAAGTCAATTAAGGGTAAAGTTGAAAATTAATTTATTTGGAATTTTTCACATCCCTTGAGTTTGTGATGTATTAAAATCATCATTACGTATTGGAAGACTACGCATCGGCATTTCTGTGCTCGGTTTTTACTCACAGGCTGTCAAACCCTGAGAACTAATGTGCCCGCCCGTTTTGTATATATGTATGTACGTAACGCGATAATTCTTGATAGAAATATTCCTTTTGCTTCAAATTTTGTTGATAGGTTTATTGTGATAAGGCGCTTCTCTTATTAGTTTTAGGGGTTCATTGGTTAAGTATAAAGGGGGGAACGGGGGGGCTAATTTCTCCCTTAACTTAGATGAATTTGTTTTTCATGCAGAATTCTCCGATTTGCTTCAATTTTTGTTTATAGGTTCATTGTGATAAGGCGCTTTCCTGATCAGTTTTGGGGGTTCATTGCTTAAGTGTAAAGAGTGTAAAGGGGGAACGAAAGCTAATTCCCCCCTAATTTAGATAAATAAGTTTTCATGCAGAATTATCCGATTTGCTTCAAATTTTTTATATAAGTTCATTGTGATAAGGCGCTTCTCTTATTAATTTTGAGGGTTCATTGGTTTATTGGTATAAAGGGGTGAACGGGGGGCTAATTTCCGCCTTAACTTAGATAAATGTGTTTTGCATGCAGAATTCTCCGATTTGTTTCAAATTTTGCTTATAGATTCATTCTGGTAGGGAGCTTTCCTGATCAGTTTTGGAGGTTCATTGCTTAAGTGTAAAGGGGGGAACGGGGGCTAATTCCCCCCTAATTTAGATAAATAAGTTTTCATGCAGAATTATCCGATTTGCTTCAAATTTTTATATAAGTTCATTGTGATAAGGCGCTTCCCTTATTAGTTTTGGGGGTTCATTGGTTAAGTATAAAGGAGGGGAACAGGGGGCTAATACCCTCTTAATTTATATAAATGGGTTTTTCATGCAGAATTATCCGATTTGCTTCAAATTTTGTATATAGGTTCATTGTGATAAGGCACTTCCCTGATTAGTTTTGGGGGTTCACTGGTTAAGTATAAAGGGGCGGGTAATCGGACGGCTAATCCCCCTCCCTTAATTTATTGTCGATTTCTTTATTTTTCGAGGGGTATTATTCTTTGAAATAAAAGTATAATATACAATTTGTGCGAATAGCCTGTGATCACAGGCTATTCGCTCGAGCTCTGTGCCATCAGTTTAACTAGGCACTTTTCTTTTTCCTTTTTTATATTTTATATAATACTCAAATGTTTGTAAATATTATGTATATATTTGCATTTTAGCAGCAGTAAGGAATATTCTAAGTAGGAGAAAAAATAGAAATGAGCGGTTTAGTGTCTGTAAATAAAGTATATCTTTTACCATATAAATATTGAAAACAATTCTTTGCACCAAAAATAATAGAAAGCGCTTCTTTATCCACCTAGATACGTCTTTTTCTCTGCCTTTGAGTTCTTTACACAAAACAGATATTTTTTTCAGTGTTATTCGGTATCAAAAGTAAATTTACTTCGGAGATGCTATAAGGTTAAGCAACAGTGGCTAACTCTAGCAAGGGAACCATTTTTGGTAAAGCTCGCACCTAGTATTGAGACCTTGTGCATTTTATAACCACGTAGGCCAAAGTTAGAGAACCGATAAAAGTCGGCCACAAAAATCGTATTTATTGATTTTACAGCAGCATAACTTTCTGAAAAACTTTTGATTTCTGAGACATTTGATAACTTTTTGAAAAATCTATTTAGGGATATCAAAGTTACGCCCAAAGTCTGCCGCCTGGGGGAAAAGGGGGGACAACTTTGAAATCTTAAATAATAGCCATCTACAATTTTCCGAAGAAAACATTAAATAGAAAAGTTACGTATTTTTTTCCATAGAATCCAAATCTGCAATAAAAAAAGGGGTGTTATCATTTAAGATTTCAAAGTTGCTCCTCTTTCCCCCAGGGGGGAGAGTTGGGAGGGCAACTTTCGACAGATATTACGGAGTTTTAAATCATTTATTAATGATTAAAATTCTAAAGGATTATATTCATACACAAAATTAAGTTTTCTATATCAAGTTTGAAAAATCATCTTATTCTAGCATTTAAAAATAATTACAGGGAAAACAATATTACAATTTTGCCCTTTTGCTCGTTGGTCTGGGGGATAATAATATCGATCAAACTGAATGATTGGTGTATCCTTGATATTTTTATCCTCTAACAGACTTTTCCAAAAGATTATCGCTTTTTATGTCGATTCAGAAAAAATAATGAGTCCTCATTCTTTTTAATATAGCAGAAAACTTTTGAAAAAATACCTATTCTAATTGAAAACATTTTCATAATTTATCCCTTTTCAAATTTTATCTGGTGCAAGAGTTAAATGTTTCAGAAGATTAACAATCTCATCTTATTTAAGTGATTATGGAGATTTAAGAAATGATAGATAAGACAATAAATTATAAACTTTTAGTCCAATGCATGAAATATTGCCTATGATTTAAAAAAAATATATTTTATATCATATAATATAAAAGCTTGCTCAAGCCTTTTAACATAGCCTGCGAAACTTTTAACAGATAAAATAAATTATTTATCTTTCGAAAACGTCATGAAACTTGTGAAAGAAAATGTAAATTCAGACTTACTACCACATAAATTCTGTAAAAAATACAATTGTAATTCAGACGAAAACATTTCTAAAGCAACTAAAGTAGTAGAATGCAGCATATAAACATAGAATCTAACAAAACTCCACCCATTTTAGTTCAACATATCAATATTGAAAAGAAATACTGGTTAGAATTCACATCGTTTTCCGCGTAGCCATTGTGATATCTTAGTAATTTACTAATTTAAAGCTACTAAAAAATACACTGGTGTAAGTAACACGCAAACATTTGTTGTTTTGACGTACATATCTTAACTTAAACGAAAACACTTCCTACATTCTAAACCATTTTGTTGCGGTGGTTCTTGTAATAGTTCGCGCAGGAATTTAAGCAAAGAATTCTACTTGAAACTCTAGAATTCAATCTAAACTTTTTATTCTAAACAAACACTGAATAATACTTTATTTGGTAATATTAACTTTTCCTAAAAATATCTTATTCATTTCCTAAATCTCCATAAACAGATTCTGGTTTAATTGGAACTATCTCAATTTTTCTCAAAGCATTAGCTGCAAATCTCTTAAGATTCGAAATTTTAAACAGCAAAAGAGAAACAAATGAAAAACTTCTAGGAAAAATTTAAATACATTGAAAGCGGCAAACCTTTGAATGTAACATTACTCATATTTATTTAATTTGTATGGCAAATTTATTTTCATGATAATATTTTCTTTTTACATCAAGTAATATTAATAATTATAGTAAGAATAATTAAGCAAATCATAATGTACAGTGACAATATGTATTTCTATTATCGAATAGAAAATTATGTATGCAACACAAAGGGAACCTAAATATGTCTTAATAAGTTATTACATGTAGTTACTTCAGACACGTTTAATCTTCAATATGTCAGTAGTAAGTAAAACTACACATAATGCAGTAAGTATACATTTACACACACTCAGCATTGTGAAAATCTGGAATGTTAATTAAACTTAGTATGTAGAACAGCTGTTATATGTTATGTTATTTAGCACAGTATTAAAATATTTGAGTAATTAAGCCGCTTACATTTAAGTAATTTTAACTTTAGCATTTCTGGTTTTAGATTAAAATTCGCATTTAAGATACTGAAATATTTCTAAAATCACACAGTTATGTAACTTTTGAGTTGAACTCTTTTAATCGCTTTCGTGACGGTTTTGGTAACACACGGGACAGCATGATTAACCCGTGTATTTATAATTTTAAATTATTTAATGTGTTTCCGAGAATTGCATATAAACCTGAAATCATTAAAAAAATTATAATATATTTGTTATTTAATGTATTTTGAATTTTACATTTACTTTATAATATTTATGCATTTTTATTTCTTTGTTAACGGCACTTTTAAAAAGTAATTATGTAATATGCGCTTGTCTGCATATCGTATAAGTGCAGGATAAAAAAAAATGGAAAACGATTTTACTAATTAAAATTAAATCAAACTCATATCTGGAACATAATACTCTCGAATGTATAAAAAATATTATTGTCGATGTGCATATACTTTACGAACAAACTTAATCTTAATTAACAATATGCCAATCTTAAATTTGTTATTTCTATAACATTGGAAACTCTTCAAACATTTTACGTGAGCTTTTGAAGGTTTTTTTTTTTTAATTTTTGAAATAGCGTGTTTTTAAGAATTACAAAACTACAAATAACGGTTTTATTTTTTAAGAAATAGTCTCTATACGGTAAACGCACATATATATTATATATTTTAATATTTAAAATGTATTGGCTTTGATAAAATGTACTTAATTAATTGTAAATGTAAAACACGGTCCATAGAAAATATAGTTGTTTTTAGCACTTGTTTAAAAATAAAAGCAATCAAATGAAAGAGGAAAATAATGATGTCATATATAGACGATAGGTACTTTTATGTTATCTGGGCGCCAGTGATCACCAAAATTTTTTTTATCTCCCCAAATCATTATTTTCCACAAATCTTTTAACACTAGCTATAATCAACTAGCCAATGTTTTAACATTGCAACATAACATCGTAAAAAAACTTATTTAAAATTATGCAAAATATAATCATAATAAAATATGTAAACACAAACATTTCAATATAAATAACAAAATCTCACGTATAAGGTTCCAATTCAAAAGATGCGAATTGACACAAGATTTGGCGAGTTATCACTTGTGCACAGCAAACATAAAAGTACCAGAAAATATTTTATTTGTTACAAATTGAATAAAAATAATTATTCTCTTAACACATGTGTTGATACAAAATCAATACAAAAATCCGTAGCATCCCGTTATATTGGAAATATTACATGTAATATTTCGTTTAGATCATACCGCTTAAATACATTGTTGTTCTATTTCATATTGTATTGTTCTTAAAATTTCTTCATTATTTTTCAATCTTTGCTCTACTCGTGAGTGTTAAGCAGAAAACAAACATCAGTCCTTAGAGGAAGATATAGAACCTTGAACAGCGTAAGTTTTAAGAAGAAAACGAATTAATGACACATTTCCTTCTTAACCTTTCGCTAGATGGCAGTTCCATCCGTACTATAATAGAGATCCTATATTAGAGAGAGATTGGACATTGACGAAATGTCTGCCATGTAAGTTCCAAAGCAGGTGGAACGCACTGTATTTTTAGGACTCTCTGAAGGCATATAAAATGAATTTTCCATGATTTTAATACAATAAAAAGTGTTAGACGGTGATGAAAATAAATTGTGTTGTAATGTCTTCCACCTGCTTTGGAACTTACATGGCGGACATTTCGTCAATGTCCAATCTCTCTCAATGTAGAATATATATACTAGAAGATAATCAAACGTAAAGACGTAGATAAACTGTTCAGTAACTTATCTTATATCTTCATTATTTTCTGTGTCCTATAAAGTGATTGTTGTTCTGAGTTCGGGGAAGCTCTTCAAGTGAATGTGGATCGTCTGATTAAGATGAATCGACCGAGGATGTGGCGGGTGTACCAAGGGTTCGCCACTGCTATCTTTAGAACCATTTTGATCAGAAGACCAAACGTGTTAAGGCTGTTCTCAAATGATCTGCTCAACAGATTGAAACTTTATGACACTTTTTTCTGACTCATTTTTAAACTAAAATGCATAAAATTGGCAGGCCTGGCTAAGGAAGCGATTTGGAATCGAAATGAGTTTTAAGTTTTTTGATAAATAGATTTCTTATTGAGTTATAAGTGATTCTGGTCACGTGACGACACATTTTTCGCGCTTCTCGGGCTGCCGCGTCAAGAATTTGATTCAAAACGTCGTCTTTGACAGCGCTTTTTGAAAGATCTTCTACATTTAACAAAAAATGGAAAACGTATTTCGATTACAAAGTTCTGTGTAACAACACCTGCTCATTTAATGCCTTTCCGGACAAAACAGAAATAAAAAATATGTCATAAATTAGCCAGTTCTGATTTTAGAACACCCTTAAAGGCGAAAACATATGTGAATATCTGTATTAATTATTATGCACCGGGAAAACCCATCTCATATCTTTCTAATTATTCCATGTTGACAAAATATGATGACAGTGACGATAAGAGTTGCATTTGGGAAAAAATATGATGGAATGTCTAAAAATTTATTTTTAGAAGACTATTGTACGTATTGGATACGCATAAGAGAGAGCGGCTCTTTATCTCATGCGGGAAAGACCTGCTTTTTGCTTTCGTCTTTTTCTCACTGGCAAGTTGCTGAACTAATGCGTTGATGAAGTAAACTTATGATTCACCCTTAGAAGGGTCATATTGCATCATCGCTTGGTTCATAAATGTTGTTGCTGTCCAAAACTAGTCGCTGGGGGCTACCGTAATTCTTACCCATCAAGAATATGCATAATATATAATATGAAAATAAAACATGGTTAAACTATTTATAAAATGCATTGTAATTCCAAATTTCAAGCCTCTATCTCAATTTGTTCGTTAGATAGAGTGTTTAAAATCATGGCTTGAAGACGTCATAAACTTTAAATGCTCTATTATTGAATTGCGTAAAAGAAACATCCTTATAACTCCAAAAATGATAATCAACAGCTACTGCATCGGATTAAAGCGTCTCATTTACAATTAAAATATATCTTTGAATTGAAATTTGAATTAAATACAGTTTCAGGAAAAATCGAAGAGTATGGAAAACAGGAATACAAATATCTTGACAACTAATTATTCGATCTACTTCATTCTTTATGCAAAATTTATGTTTTTTTATTGTCTTTTATATTCACTCCTTAAAATAAACCATATCGAAAATTTTTATGTACCTTTTATCAGAGCGAATATTTCGAGAGTCCGAAAAAAATAGTTCCGGATAATCGAGGTGACTTAAATTCAACAGGCTTCTTCTCATTATTACATACTAAGTACATACCAAATTTCAAGTTTCTATCTCAATTTGTTCGGGAGTTAGAGCGTTTACAGATACACACACAGACAGACTGATGGCACTTTTTCTTTTCTAAAAATTTGTTTTTCGGAATCTTTAGTGTCTAAAACGTGTAAATCATTTTTTTAGATTTTAAAACGATTACAAAACTTACCTTATACTATGTTTGATGGGAAGTAATATTTGTTGATTTGTAACACTCATATCCTCTATTGAAAATACTTTCCGAACTGATGCCGACGTCATCTGCAGACATATTTTTATAACCCTGGCGAGAGCCGTAGTTTTTCTGTAAAAGCTATACATTATCATAATAATTGTAAAAACTTACAATCTATAAAATTATATATACTCTAGTTTAAAGTAACACAAGTTTTCAATTCTGTTATTAAAACTCGAATTCCTTGATACTAATATGTACATAGGGGATTATTATTTAAAATATAGTAATTTCATAATTATACTGATTCAATGGCTAAATTAATATGCATTATTAAAATAAAAATAAAAATAGGTAAAGTAGCTTTTGTGAATTGTTTCAAAACATAAAAATGTATATATTTTTTAAATGCTAAAATGTGTAAAGTAATAATATAATACACAGTAAAATAACTTTTATTAGGTTGTCTCGGGGCACTCCGAGCCATTTTAAAAAATGAGAATATTCCATAATTGCATGGTCTATAGAGTTATTATTTAAAATGCTATAATTTAATTTTCATGTACTTTTTAAAAATTACGCACGTTATCTTTTATTTTTACTCGGTTGTTTATTTTCATATCTGGAACCATGGAGTCACTCGAACCACAATGTCTGTAAGTTAAAAGATGTTGTATCGTTACATATTGTATTTTTGCGCGTTAGTATCTCTATGGTTTCTCTTATTATGAATGGATAGTATAGTCTGGAGGGAAAAATTATTTTACTTTCATTGAAATTTATTTGGATGGTTTCTTCTTGATATAATCTAGCCAGGGCTGTGATTCTTCTATTATTACTTAATATCAGCTATAGGCTCATTTTTTTTTAAACTAAATTTCTTGCTAATCATGCCAAAATAGTAATTCTTAGATTCGTCTTCTGTAATAGAAGCTATTTCATATACTCCTGAATAATTCTCAAAATTAATAGGGTCAATTTTACTGCAAATGATATTCTTTAATTTCTGAGGTGTTTGGCTATTAAGCAGATATTGTAACGTTTCAGGCTGTATTTCATATTGTATTTTATATATTTTTTTTCTTTTTCTATTTTAAATTTTTCTATTTTGTATTTATATTCTATCTGTATTCGCATGACCAGCAGGAAATTTATTCACAGAAAAAAAGGAGCATATAGCTGATTTTAAGCATAATAGAAAAACCACAGCCCTGGCAAGATTACATCAAGAACAAACCATCCAAATTTATTTCAGTGAAAGTAAAATAATTTTTCCCTCCAGTCTATACTAACCATTCATAATAAGAGAAACCATAAAGATACTAACACGCAAAAATACAATATGTAACGATGCAGCATCTTTTAACTTAACTTTGTTGTACTGCTTTATTATATTATTTTTGTTATATTTCTATTTTAATTACTCTTTGTTTCACCCTTTTATAAGTGCGTTGCAGTCCAGCTAACATCCCAAACATATGCTTGCAGCCCGCGAGAAAAAAAAGGTCGAGTATGGCTGCTCTAGGCTAACGGGTGTGCACGTATGTTGCCATTTTCTTATAAAGGCGCTCTACGAATTGCATTAAAATCAATAAACTTTAAAAAATACAATTTTTGTTATTGTAAGTGAACTTATATTCTGAACATGATTGTTTGCTTATAATAAGAAATTTAAGAAATTTGATATTATATATCCTTCGTAGATGAAGAATTAAATTAGATGTATTTTTTCCCGAAAAATTGAAAGATTTTATGCAAAGCAAATGCGACACGATCCTACGCCAGCTGTTTAAATAATATAAATGTAAGGTAAAGCCAGGAGATATAGCGCAGTCGGAGAGATTGCGTACATAGGGGTTCGGGGGGAAGGAGTAGAGAGAGCGCACAGCTACTCCAGGTAGTTGTACAGCAGCAGTAGTGGAGTGTCTACTTGAAAGTGCACGTTGATTGTTTTGAGCGTCTAAGATAAAGCATTGCTATTTTGTTTTGTTTTCCCAAAGTAAGTGCTTGAATTTTCATAGCTATTGATCAGAATTTCTATACGATGTCAGTAGTACAAAATATTTTAAACTTAAACGATTTCTCATAAGCTACTAAGCTAGACTAACAATGTGAACATCAACGGTTCGTTTTAGTAGCGGCCATGTTTAAATAAAAGGCCGCGCAATCTCTCCTACCGAAATTGGAGAGTTTGCGCATCTGCTACTTAGGAGAGATGGCGCATTGTTCTCATTAATTTCCATGCTAGGAGAGATTACGCAATTGGTAAATTTGCATAAAAAATGAAAAATGAAAATGGATTAATTTTAAGTTAAACGTGTTATCAAGTAACTTAATGTTATTTTGCAATCTTATCTGGACTTGCTTTTTCTGATTCTGTAATTTTTTCCTTTAATTAAAATTTTTTAATCATTTTCAAAATTATTTCCTTTTCTGATTCTTTAATCATTAGGTTGAAATATTCACTCCTAATACAATAATATTTGTTCACAAAAACCTTACAACAATGTCATTTAAGTGTAATTATTATTGTTAACAATTTAATTGTAGTTATTATTAGTAACAATCTCTCCTACCCATGTGCGCAATCACACAAAGCCTGTAAGGAAAGATTGCGCAAAATAACTTTCTTGGTTTTATTACAACTGTTCTATTAAATTGTAACATAACAACGAAATGACAATGGGGATGCATAAAAAACAAATGAAGTCAAAATTATTCATGGATAGTTTAGCAAAAAATTAATATTTAGATTTTTTTATTATTATTCTTTTGAATTGTGCGCAGACTCTCCTATCTTTACCTTATATCTTGAAATATTTCACTACATCTATTTATAAATCTGAAAATTAGAATTTGAAAATCGGGAACCAATCGTTAAAATATCTAAAATAATTATGCTTTTTTAAAATTTAAATCAGTAGTAAATAGTTTTAAAACATTTCTCTAATAAATAAACATAATGTATTTCAATAGATATAGTTAAATTTAAAGGAGATATAGTTAAATTTAAAGAAGATATAGTTTAATTTAAAGAAGATATAGTTAAATTTAAAGAAAAGGACGTTTATAGACTACTTCAAATGGATTAAAAGAATAAGATAAGAAATATTTTTCAAATTATGCACACTGATGCATTTCAAATAAAATGGATCAATTATTTTTATTTTAGGCAATGTACTTTTTTTAGGTACTAACTAAATTTATGTTTTCTTTCATTATAGTCCAAAATAGTAAATTAAGATTTTTAAATGAAAGAACAAGATGCAAAATATATCAGAATTTTTCTATACAATAATATCAGAAGTAAATGGGTAACAGTAAAATGTAAAAATTACAAAATTTTAGAATAGTTGATTCTAATGGGATTTTACTATATTCATTAGCAGAAAATAGCTTTCCTCTAAAAAAAGAATGTTACATCTTCTAAAAGAGATTTTATCTTATACTGCGCTTTTTCTCTTCCACTTTTTAAACTCTTTGTAAAACTTCAAATGGGCATCATTATATTCCGAAATCTCCATCGTTTTTAGAAGATATTTTTATATTTTACTTAAATAGTATAGCATTTCTAACAACTTTTAACTTTCTGTGATATATATATAGAAAAATAAATTTGAAAAATTATGATAAAATTTTCCGTTAATAACTCTTTTTTATAACGAAAACACAATGAAATGCATTCTAAACGCTCTTTCGATTAAATTCCTCAAGATATTTCAAAGAACGTTCTATTTATTTTGGTTGGGATATTCTTGAATCATACAGGATGTCCAAAAAATATTTCCTTAATTCAGAGAAAGGTTCTTTGAACGCCTTGTTTAACATATACAGAATATGTTACTTTACTGTGTATAAGGATATTGAAAATTGTTTAAAATCAATTGATTAAAATAATATAACATATATGTATGTTATCAATATTAAATATATAGTAAAAAATAATTTTCAATTTAAAACGTGTCAGTATTACATAGAAAAAATATACATTCCATTTTGGAAAATATGCAACTTCATAAATTTTAACCATTCAATGCATTAATATATTTTTGCATTCTCCATAGGATACAGAAATAAATTCTATATATATATATATATATATATATATATATATATATATATATATATATATATATATATATATATATATTATAGATACATAGATGATGTTTTATTGGTTGGTGTTACCGATTCCTTGAAAAGTTACAGCTTTAAACACTATCCAAATAGTTTGAGTCTAAAAAGTGCGTCAAATAATTGTAAATGTGTCAGTTATATGGATGTAAATATAGACATATCAAATCGTGAACTAGAAACATGTATTTATGATAAGATAAATGTTTTTAATTTTAATAGTTTTAAATTGTTACATTTCAGCTCAAATGTGAATTGGTCTATATTCAGAAATATTTATATAAACGGTTTATGCCGTATTGAGAAATTGAGTTCTAGTTATGCAAATATTGCTACACTGTTACAAATTTGCAGCAAACTGTCCAGTCATTTGACCATTTTTATAAAAAACGGTTACATAACCGTAAATTAACCATATTCTGACTATATTATTGCCATATTATGTTCAGAATAGAGTTAATTTATGTTATGTAACCGTTTTCTATAAAAACGGTCAAATGACTGGACAGTTTGCTGCAAATTTTTAACAGTGTAGGTATATAGCTGATTTTTATTATATGGTGATAACGCACGGTTATCTGTTTAAGTTGTTGATCGATCATTCCGATCAATTCGTCACGATAACCTTTATTTATCGTGACGAATTGATCGGAATGATCGATACGAAAGATGTTTTGTCGAAGTGATAATTATGAGAGTCCCGGTGTCGTAGGTTATTAGTAGTAATGAAAGTTGAGAGCGTGACGGTCTAGTGTGGCTCAAGTTTGCTTCCTTTTGTTATGTGTGTTTCATTCATTTTCTGGTCTGGTCAGATATGGGGAGTGTTGCATGCGTAAAATTAGTCAAACCCAGTAGTACATGTCTTAAACCATGCTACCTGACACTTATTCTATATCTGTTGTTTTTTCATTATTGCTGTAATTTGTTGCGTTCTATAGTTTTGTGTTACAGTAGTTTGTTGTGTTTTCTAATTCAGTGTTTAAGTAGTTTCTTTAGTTTACTTGTTTTCAATTTAAGTGGCTTATAGATTTATTGGTTTTCGTGGTATTGGTCATTTTATGCTATGTCTGTTGTTTTTTCATTATTGCTGCAATTTGTTGTGTTCCATACTTTTCTGTTAAAGTAGTTAGTTGTGACTTTTAGTTCTGTGTTTAAGTAGTTTGTTTAGTTTTCTTGTTTTGTATTTATGTGGTTTATAGATTTTAGATTGCTGTTTGCTTTTGTGATATTGGTTTTGCAAGCGTTTTATCATTGGAGTTTACTATTATATATATATATATATATATATATATATATATATATATATATATATATATATATATATATATATATATTATAATAGGACGGATGGGCGGGTAGATGTTAGATTACGGAGGTGTGGCGGAGTTGTCTGGAAAATACGCATGGTTAATTTATAAAGAAAAAAATGGGGCATTTTGATTTACAACTACGTTTGCTAATACACATTTTATAATGGACTATGATTTGATACTTTTATATGCAAATTAATGTAGTTATATTTACATATTCATTAATTCATTTTAATGTATTCATATTTATTAATATTTAATAATGTTTTCGATTAATTGTATTTAGATTGATGCCCACTGTTTACAATATCATATTAACTTCTAATACAATGTATACTTCCTTAAATGCTAATATAATGTATTAGTTTTTATTAATTGTTCTACCCTCTCCACTTAAATCATGTGTATGTAATTTTTAACAAAGTTTGTAGAAACATCAAGTTTAACTTATTAATTTCAATTTACTTAATATTAATATTAAATCCTTAGCATATTAATTCTTATAATTTTTTATTTAAATTTGATTATAAATTAATTTACGTGATGTTGCATTTCTGGCAAAGGTATTTAATTGTGGCTATGTCATTGCTACGTACAAATATTTATCTGAAGCAGTAATCAATAATTATTAATTTCACCATTTTACATATCATTTTATACATAGAATTTTTCATTAATACATCAACTACTTTTTTCTTTTTTTTTTTAAATGTAATTGAAAATTTATTAACATAATTTTATTTATTATTTAATTATATTTATGTATTATTAAACTATCAGTTATCATTCTTTAGACAGTATTTGTTTTAATCTTTAACTAATAATAGTAATCAAATGCTTTTATTAAAATATAGAATATTCACTTATTTTCCATAGATCGCAGCACCTTATTAATTCATTGAATACATTTTTTGTGTTCTATTTTAAATTTTTTATAGAGGGAGCTGGTTCTATATATTGGTTTGTGTTTGGCTTTGCTGTACAATAATTGTCTGAGTGCAACGAAGACTCATACACAGCGCAGTATTACTTTGCCCCATATATAGCTACGATGGATATTAAAACCTTTCGTCAAGCATAACTCAAAAAATATTTAACGTTCAAATTTTTACAGCAGGTACCTATAAAGATGACAACGACGTCTATTTATTACCAAGAATAAGTGTCAAACCGTTTGGAAATTATATTAAAAAAATAGATAAAAAAGCACAATTAAAGTACATACGTCACGAAAAAATTGTGCGTACGTCATTTTCACCGGCGGGAGATTTTCGTAGACAATCGGAATTGAAAAGTTCATGGAGTACATGGAGCCAAAAAATATGCACGCACTAATATTCAGCACAATAAAATATATTTCAATTTAGTAGAAATCGAAAAGTAATCTGGATTTTTTCCTGTTTGAAAGAAAAACCCCGCAATAACTTGGTAGACTTCGTATTAGAGATTTGGCGCAAATCTCAGCAATAGATTTTTTTTTTTTATTTTGCGTGTGTAAATTTAAAAAAAATAATTCTTCGGTGTTTAAATAAAAGGTTTCGATTTATGGCATCATTTCTCTTTTTTTTTCTCTCTTTTTAGCATTTTAAATTGGATTAATGAAAGGCATGTATTTTAAATTAAATGAGTGAAAGGTTTATATTTAAATGAAATTAATTCAATATGAAAATGTTATAGGAACAATATTTGGCGATTTATCAACTGTGCCAGGATAATATAAAAGTACCAATATATCTAACGGTATGTAGTATGTGAAATGAAACAATTATATTATAATCATCCATCGTACAAGGAAAAAAAAACTAATATTCTGCATTCAGAGGGAAAAATCCATCTCCTGTGCTGTAAGATTTGGCGAGTTCTTTTTTGGTGATAAGTTTTTCGATGTGATTGTTGGGATCTGCAGGATTTGGCTTACTTTTTCTATATCTTATTTTTTGCAGATGTAGTATTATGTAAATATATTTTTTTGCAGATATTTTTCTATTTTGTATATTTGGCATTCTATTTTGTATATTTTCTATTTGGCATTTGGAAAAGAGATTTTTACCTTTTTATCTGTGCCTTCGGAAATATTAAAAAATAAAAAACGATTTACATATATCAAGCGTATAATGTTATGTTTTGCATTTTTATACGGACCACTTCTCCATTTTTAGATTTTAAATGCTATTTATTATTTACTAACCGTTTATTAATTGTTTACAATTTACCCCCCTGACAATAACAATTAGTTATCACAAAAATGCCTTTTAGGATTGTTAAATAAGTTTGTTTATGTATTTTCATTACTTATTAAAATATCGAATATGGCGATAAAATTTTATTTTAGCATCGTGCTTAAATTTTTAAGATGGTGCAAAAACATGCTTTAATAAACGTATGTTTGTAAATATTTGAAAAACATGTTTTACCGCTCTCTTGAAAAATTTTGTAAGATGCTAAAACTACCTTTTGGCACCATTTTATTTTTTTTTCGCCAACCGACATAGGATACGAAACTTTTCCCCATTCAGATACACAGGCAAGGCTGGTCTCAAACAAGAGTAAAGCTAGCAACAATATTGTTTTTAACTCTATAAGAGTTACAATAATGATATTAAATGCTCCAATTGGCTTTGGGCCCAATTACGAAAGTTTCTCCTAAAAAAACTGTAGAAGTTTTTTACATTTGTTTCAAATGAAGCTCGGTCTACAAGGTATTAGTTAATAATACAAACAACACTAATGGCATGGAGGCAAAAGTTTTAATTTAATCGTATATATTTGAAACCCTTCCCCCCCTACCCCCCCCCCCAAAAAAAAAAGTTACAGTAATGGATTTAAAATGGCGTTAAGCCACGCTTTCTGACATAAGCAATTGGCTGCAAACGCGATAACGAAACTTTCACTTAACTTAATAAATAGTGGGTTTTTTAAAAAGCTTGAGACAATTCAGGTTTAAGAAGTTGAGATTTACCGTCAAATGATATAAACAACTATGAACACAAAACTGATGAATTATTATTCAGGTTTATGTATGTATTTAAAAAAAATTGCATCTGATTACACTTATTAGATAAATTACTTCTGTTTGCATTTAATAACCGATAAACGGCTTCTGTATATTAAATGAATTGTTTAAATATTGGGAAGAGGTGGCGAGAGGTAGTAAGACGAGTAAACAAACGGGTAGACAGACGGGTAGAGATATAGCGTCAAGTAATCAACAGTTCTTTCAACGCATAGTGAATTACAAAATAAGATTAATGGCCACTCACCTTCAAGTAAATGATCAAAAACTTTTCTAAATTGATGAACTATTATTATATGAAATATGTTAAAGACATTGGAACATTAAATATAGCAGGAAGTAAAAACATTATTAGTCCGATTACGTTCTTACGCAGAAACCTTGCAACGTATGTAATTTCCACTGACGTAAGAATGACGTAATGGAAAACTCTGAACTCTGTTTTTATGACTTTAATTCTTCAGTCCTGTATCAAAATGTAAACGATCAAACACGTAGAGCGAATAAGCTCAAAGATGTCAACAAATAATATAATCTAAACCTAAATTTATATGTAACATGTAATTGTCTTTATAATCCGCGTTATTAAATATTCAAGAATGTGTTTATAAGAAGTTTAATTTATTTGCGGACAAAGCTTAATTAATTAAATTAGTATGAGGGTGATGATAAAAAACAACAGTGATAAAAGTGTTTCCTCATACTTGGATTACTATTATAAAATTGGATTACACGCCGAAGTAAGATGCACCTTCAGAAAAGGTAAGAGAATTTTATCTTATCCTTTTTCAAGAACTTTAAACTTTTGAGACATTTTGCGTTGCACGAACTCCTCCTTCAATTATTCTATTCTTAAAAGTGAAAGATCAAGCAGATATAACACATTTAAAATAATCTGTTAGTCTCCCAATTAAAATATCTTTTTATCCAGACCAATTATTTGAAGCTATTTATTTTTTAAACTAGAATTTGTCTTACAAAATTGCTATAAAAATATTTATTTTAAAGGAGTTTGAACTGACACTAGAAAGACATGAGCTTAAATATTTGAGCGTGCTTCGTAATATTAATTTAGCATCCTAACGCAATTTACGACCATTTAATAGCAAAATACTTGTTAAATATATGGCCTTTACGTTAACAAAATCAAAGAATATGTAAAAATATGTATTCTGAGTATAAATATACTGATTACAAATGTACCATTACAAATGTATCATTATTAGTTACATGGAAAAATGCAGATTTAATTTTATGTATTCAAACAAGATTTTATTTTTTTTTATTCGGGCATTTACATTGGATTTACCTTAAATAAGTTTTTGTTTGTAAAATGTAATTTCTAAGAGGATTATATTTACCCTAGCCTTTATAGAGATATGTTTATAAAAAATAAAGAAAAATTCAATAAACAAAAAATAATCCTAGGTTTTTTTTTAATGCAAATACATTATTTGACAATTAACTTTATTTGAGGATTTGTTTTTAATCCGTAATTTTAATATATTTAAAAAAGGTTTTTTTTTTATTTACAATTATCTGACATTAAAACTACTAAATATTTCAAAATATGTGATCCCATTTAAAGTATTTCGTCAATGGTAGGGATGGAGGGGGATGTGCAGCTTTAATAAATACAGTTTTATGCGGATTTTAAGCCATTGAAAAAAAGGATAAGAAGATTAAATTGAATGTATAGAAATAAAACATAAAAAAAAAATCAATCGTATCTAAAATTGTGAAAGAGGAATTTTGAAAATATTTTCAAACTTGAGATTATTTATTTGATAAATTAGATGTAATTTGCGTTATTCTATTTCCTATTCTTGTTTCTTTTTCCACTATAGTATTTTTTGATAAGTCGCTCTTTTTATTAATTACACATATTTTAATTCCTTTAAAAAAGATAATGTTACGGAATTAATACAATTGTAGTTTTTTAAGCAGCTTTTTTTATATAACAAAACATAACTTTTGGTCTTACGATTTAATATTTAGTACAAGTAATTGCAAGTAATACCTATGATTAGATCTACATTTTTATTAAATTAATTTTTATTGTGGTTTTCTATTCTTTTATGATACCAATTGTAATAAAAGTATTATTTTCGACCAATTTATAAATGTCGTTTGTTTATGATATAGATATATATATTTTTAATTGGTTTACTGTATAAAACATCTAAAAATCTTATTTAATGTGTTATTCAGATAGTTTAAAGCAATATAAAAAATTAAATTAGATATTTAACGATGGATTGCACTGCATTTATAATAATATGTCAAACATTTTCATAAAATTTAACATACTCAGTTTGTAAATTGTTTATTTAGTTTGGGATAAGTAAATTTAATGCATTTTAGATTTGAAAATTTCAATATCAAGATATTTAAATAAGCTATTATGACCGATGTAATTGACATTATTATTATATGTAATGTCTTCAATGAAAAATTCTGAACGTATCCAATCAGTGTCTTACTTTCATATAAACGAATCAAGTACGAACGGAAAGATAATACAAAGTGCAAAAAATTCATATATCCTCAATGAAATCACGCAGAAATAAATAATAGATAGTAAATTACAGTAATAGTTTTTTTTTTTTTTTTTTTTTTTTTTTTTTTATGCCCAGCTTTATAAGCGTTGTTTAGGTTTACGAAATATTTCTCATAGCTATAAATATAAAATTGATATGCACTAAAATAAATGCGCCGTTTATTTCAACCCTGACTGTGCAAAGTATTTATATAGTAAAACCGTGCCAAACATTGTGACACACTATTTATTAAACGTAATAATTAATAAATAATTTATTATTATTATTATTATTTAATCATAACCACGCAAAACATATTAACTTGCTATTTTTCGAAATGAAAATTTATGTTTAAAGCTGTATCTTGGATTATTCACTAACGCTGTGATAGGTTTTACCATTTAGTAGTTATCTGATGATAAAACTGAGCTGCGCCGCCAGGCCCGTCAACCGCCGTAAGTCCTGAGAGACTTTACCGAGCTCGACCAGGAGTATCCTTCTGTAAGCACGACGACCGTGGGAGTGCCGCCACCTGCTGACCACTCCCATTGAACCCAAGTGACGGACGAGCCTTCATGGAAGATCACCATGTTACACTTGGGGACGAGCCGGTATTCCCCAACAGCTTCGGGGCTGTACACACAAAAGGGAGCCAGGTCCTAGGTCTTACGTCAGGTTTTCCCGGCCCGTAAATTTACTTTACCAGAACTCGAGGGAAGTGAAAACCTACAGAGGTAGACACGGTTCCCTCTTGTAAGTAAACTAAAATAAAATTGTTTCAGGGCTACGGAATTATATATAAATAAAGTTTTTTTTGCAAGATGCCGGCTGCGACCATTTCGCACTAATTCATAGATATAATATTGTTGATCGTAACATTGGATTGCATATCGAATCTGTTGTATCAGGTTATGGGGCAACGAAAACTGGCGTAATAAAAGTCAGCGTGGCACTGAGTATCGTTATTTACAATCCTATCTCATAGAGTTCGTCCAGTGACGTTTTCATTCAAACAATGAAATGTTTACTGCAATGCTAACATACATTTACAAACCTATGCATGCAGTTTAAATTGAGTTTTATTTTGTTATTTTATTGTATAATATTTATTTGTTATTTTATTTTAAGTACAGCATGATTATAATTAAAGTCCCACTTTCAAAATGCTGTAAAAAAGAAACCACTAGTCAGAATTAATTCAAATTTGAACTAAATATACTGGAAGAAAGGAGAAACGGTATGTCATAGTAAAAAAAGTTCCAAAGTACATCAATAGATGGCGCTGTAAGCGTCATACTATGCAAATTAAAAGACGCTCATGCGCCATTAAAAGCCGAATCATTATGTCCTTTTTATGCGGTTTTTGGCCCAAGGACAATTAAAAACCGATTTTTTCCATCCAATATGGTACGACCTTTCCGTAATGGATGGGCTGTCCAACTAACAGTGTCGCAATTGTTGACTGATTTGGAAGTCATTTTTTCCGTCTAACAACCAAAACACTCATGCACATTGAACAGTATGGTTGGTTTACTGTGCAACGCATGCCAAAGCCATCGTATTTCGATTAAAAATGTCACTTCTAGGCGAATCCACTTTCGTTATGCCTATTACAGTGCCATCTATTGATACACTTTGGAACTTTTTCTTTCTTATGCCATACCGTTTCCCCTTTCTTCCAGTGTATTCAGTTCAAATTTGAAGTTCTTAATCAGTGGTTCCTTTTTTTACAGCATTTTGAAAGTGGGACTTTAATTATAATCACGCTGTACTTAAAATAAAATAACAAATAAATATTATACAATAAAATAACAAATAAATATTATACAATAAAATAACAAATAAATATGATACAATAAAGTAACAAAATAAAACTCAATTTAAACTGCATGCATAGATTTATAAATGTCTGTTAGCATAATTGTAATCATCCTGTATATTTTTGTATTTATTAATTAAAATAGTTCACGAAAGTCTGCAATTTTAAAGTGTTATATTTTTTTATCACTTTCACACCAACAAGGATTTTTTTCAACTTTTGCATTTATCGCCAACTACAACTCTTGGCGATAATGATGGTGGTATAACAGAAAAGTACTTTCATAGCTAATGAATAATGTCTAATTTTTTTAATAATAATGTTTAAAATAATTTATTTAATATATTTTAATGGTATTATTTTTTCTATAAATAATGCTGTAATGTCTTTATTTTAAAAATAAATTTCTTAACGGAATTTTTAACACATATACACGCATACACATACTTGCATATGCTAAAATTGAACAGGAATCTTATCTTGTGGATTGGTATGCAAACTTTCGATCAAGCAGTTTGCTGTCCGTTGAAGTACAATTTATATATTTTAACTGATGAAACATTCGCATAAATATGAACGATAAAATTTAAAATAAAATATTCGCGGGTGAGCTGATATGTTCTCCTCCTGACAAAGAGATGGAACAAGTATGACCAAATGACAATCATATGTTTGTAAAGTATGATGTTTTAGATAGTATGCTGCGAGTTTCAGACGCGTGAGTTTATTGGTCATTGAAGAGCGATAAAGTAAAGTGAACAAGTTTTGACATTTTCTAAAAATGGAAAAAATTGAATTTCGAGCTGTCATAAAATACTTTGTTAAAAAAGTGTTAACCCCCCACGGATATACAAAAAGACTTCCACCTTACAGCTTTCTTGTCCTTCATATTCGACGATAAAAAGTGGGCTGTTGAATTTAAAAATGGTAGAAAATCAATTCACGATGATGAACGCTCAGGACGTCTAAAAACCGCTAGGGCCGACGAAATCGTCTCAGAAATTCACAATGCCATATTGAATGATCGCCGATTGAGATCGCCAAATTGTTAACATTGCAAACATCTCCATAGACCGTGTGCGTTACATTTTACACGATGTTTTGTGTATGAAACAGCTTCCCGCTCGATGCGTGCCGCGTTTGTTGAACGTCGACCCAAAACGCAAATGAATGAACATTTCTCAAGAGTCTTCTGAAATGTATTGTATTGCAAGTTGAAAAATAAAATGAGATGTTGTCAAAAATTTTGTTTTTTCTTTGTCAGGCCGAGAACTTTTCGAACCAGCCTAGTACAGGACTACACTAAAGAATTCACACACAGGAGTGTGTCTTAAAGGTATTAAGTTGCAGGTTAAAATAACGTGAAATTTTGTCAAAAATCATGTGCTTTCACTGTCAGACGAAGAACTTATCAGCCCACCCTCTTCAAAACTTAACCCAAACATTTATCATCAGCATTCTTAGCGTGAAAGAGACAATCAGTCGTACTTAAATCACTCATTTTGAAAACAAAATTACTCCTATTTAATCACTATAATTTTTTAAGACTAAATAACATTTTCAAATTACTGGTGGAAGTTTACTCCTGTCACCCCCTTAAATCATAACAAGTTTATCGTCATTTTATTAATTCAATACAGTTTTAATACTTTAAAAAATTAGGTTTTACGTCTCTTTCGTGCTAATTTTTTTTTCGCTATTCAAAAAAATCTTCAGTTGCTTTAATTGTACATTTTTCGAAAAAATACAACTGCACGATGAACATATTTTACTTTTCGATATATTGATTTTGTTGCTTTTGGGCTTTATCTTTGCAATTAGTCCTTCTGATTGCGATTAAATATATAATGCTTTCGAGGGTCTTTGATACTTTATTTTCATGATATTTAGTCAGCATGATATAAGACGAATCCTTATTTATCAGAAGGGAAATTACCATTTTTAATAGATTTAACATTTGTTTTTGTAACGATTTGGTCTTTAGCATAAATCGTGGCTTGACGACGTCATAAACTTTAAATGCTCTATTACTGAATTGTATAAAAGAAACATCCTTATAACTTCAAAATTGATAATCCTATTAACTAACGGTTTACTGCGTCGGATGAAGTGTCTCATTTCCAATTAAAATATATCTTTGAGTTGAAATTTGAATTAAATATAGTTTCATGAAAAATCGAAGAGTATGGAAAACAGGATTACAAATATCTTGACGACTAATTATTCGATCGACTTCATTCTTTATGCAAAATTTATGTTTTTTTTTATTGTCTTTTATATTCACTCCGTAAAATAAACGATTTCGAAAAATTTTATGTACCTTTTATCAGAACGAATATTTCGAGAGTCCAAAAAAAAAATCGTTCCGTATAATCGAGGTGACTGAAATTCAATAAGCTTCTTTCCATTATTAAATACTAAATAAGTGAAAAATTTCAAGTCTCTATCTCAATTAGTTCGGGAGATAGAGCGTTTACGGACGGAAGGCAATTTTTTTTTTCTGAAAATATGTTTTTCGGAATCTCCAGTGTCTGAAACGTGTAAATCCGTCAACAAATTTTTTTCGATTTTCAAAACAATTACAAGACTTACCCTATACTACGTATGATGGGTAAGTAAAAATATTGATTTCGCAGCTTCATACTTAATATTACATACCGATGCACTTTTATTTTCCTTACAATGCAACGAGTGTGTTTAGTGTTGTGTATTATTGTCTTTTATCGCATTTGAAAAATCCGCAGGTGCTAAGATTTTGGTACAGAATATAGATTCTGAGTTCTAGATTCTTCCAGTTTCTGCTGCAGTAATTTCCAATTACGTTTTGAAATACGTCTTGTGAAACTTCTCAATACAAAATCGACTTTTTAAGATACATTGTATGCTTTTGATGTGATATTTGTTTATTTATCTGCTGATGTAATTTGTCGATATCCTGCTGCTTATACTTTAGGGAAAGATAAATCTAAGATAAATAGTTGCTTTTCATTACAATGTTGTAATCGTTTATATCACGTATTGTTCACAAGTTGATACCTTCGTGTTTACTGTCGACAAACGATATCTGATTCATATCATGAAAATGGAGATATATTTCTTTTTTTAAGAAAGCCAACTGATATTACATCCACATTTTTAAGCTTCCGTTTTCTATTTTAAGAAATACTTCTTGTCATTAAACAACCTTTTTATAATTTCTTCAAATTCAGTTTTCATTTCTATAAATATCATATTATCTATACTAATAAAATAAAGTTCCGCTTTGTATGTGTGTGTGTGTGTCTGTTGGCGATCTAGCCCACCTAGAAGATTTATGTAATCCAAACCCTCTCCTAGTGCACCTGAGCCTTAGAATTTTAATATTTTGAAAAATTGAGTAGTTATTAATTAAAAACTGATCAAAGATCACAAATAAAAAATCCCTCTTCCGAAATCCGCGAGCGCATGCTCAGAAGCCCTTTATTTGTATATCCGTTAATAGAAGAAAAAAAGCACGAGTCACCCCGTTTCTTTTTTTTTAAGTTTTTCAGAATTCGCCATGGGCGTACGGCTAAAAATACGGAAAAACCGTCTACATATTCTCGAAGAAATTACTTTTAAGTCTCGTACGATTCGGTTGTTTTGAAAAAAAAATTACATTTAACCCTTTCAAAAAAAAATAATCAAGAAGCATCAAATTCACGATTTTTATTTTCTCCCGTTTTCCGAGCATTTCATCCACCGGATTACAAGCTATGCGGAAAAACGAAGGTAGCCAAATTAAAAAGCTGACTTTGACGTCTTCAAAGCTAACTTTGGTTTAAAAAATACGAAAGTTAACCCTTCAAATAACTATATTTTCTGTATGCCGTTTTGCGATTTTCGCGATTTTGGCAATTTTTAGAAATTTTCATCGGCGGTTCAGAGCCAGGTACGAAACACTAAAAATACCAGACTATATCTACATTTATTTTTCTTTTGAAACCTGTATTTCTTTTTGAAAAATACGAATATTAACCCTTCGAAAGAAATACGCGCGCAGGACTTTTTTTTGCGAATTCCGATTTTCCGCGATATATAAAATCTGACAACATGTTTCTAAAATAACCAAACAAAAATTAAACATACCTAAAGACATTTACGTCCTATTGGGTTTATGCAGAAATATTTAGTTTAAAAAAATCACCTTAATCCTTTCGAAAACGTTTTTTAACGTAAGTCAATTTCGCATTTTTAACGATTTATCCTATCTTTAAAAATTCGAAACAGCGTTTATCAACAAGATACGAAAATCTAAAAATGCTAATCTACTTCCTTTTGCTTTTTAAAATCTGGTATCAGTTTTGAAAATTTTTAATTTTTACCGTACGCAAAATCATGTTCAAAACTCATTCACGAGATTTCCGTTTTTCGGCCGAGGTTTAAAAATCGTCATCTACTTGGTAAATGCGAATATGGACAAGCATTAGACTCCAGATCATAGACACGTTCATTTTCTGCAAAACGCACCATTTGTTTTTAAAAATTATTTTCATTAACTGTTTCGAAACCGATCGTTTACGTAACCCACTTTCGCGATTTCCACTAATTTGGCAATGTTTACCCGTGGTTAAATTTCGATTCTACTAGGAAATTTGGTTGGGTCAAGTGTTCTGAAAAGGCCTCTTCCAGAACAGATTGCGCCGCCTGGTGGTGGAAGGTGGAACTACAGCCGTATCTCTGATTCTATTGGCCCGATTATGACGGGGTTTGGCTCATTCGACTTTATATCTATATCTTTAAATATTTTATTTGCATTTTGACCGCCAGGGTGCGCTTTCTATGGTTTCTATCAGGTTCTATGAGCCTGATTACGGCGAGGTTTGCCTCATTCGACTTGATTTCGATAGCCTTATAGATTTCAGTCATATTCGTAAGAACATATTGTTATTCTCTCGGGCCAGTGCAACGCCGGGCGGGTTAGCTAGTTTCAAAATAAAATTTAATATATTGAATGTCGCCTTCTATTATTTGAACATCATTTTTCATCCCTTCCCTTTTTCTTTAAAGATCTTTTACTTCCCAAATCTATACTTAAATATCTGGAAGTTTTTTTTTTCAAAGTAAGGTTTTTTTTTTTAAATTAAATTTATTATATCAAGTATTTTTGTTCGAATTGACTCCCTCTTCTTCCATTAGTGTATATTTTTTCCCCGTCATTTCGCTTATTCGTGTATAACTTGTACATCTTCAGCTGTACATTTCTCTCCAGTATTCGACTCTCTTACATACACATCCCAAATACTTTTATAATCATTCGTCACAGTGGTGCATTCGTAAATAAAACAGAAGGCATACCCTATAGGCAGAAAGTATACACCAGAGTGTATAGCTACGGAGGACGTGTGAAGTTGTACAGAAGGTATACGGCGTATACCACCGTGAATAACCCCTAATTACACCCCTGATTGATCATATTTATATCATGCTAAGAAATAACTGCAGTTAGCAGATAATGTTTAGCAGATAATGTTTCGAAATCGTTATTTTTTCGTGCGTAAAAGGGTGGCTTTTCCTGACTAACACTTTACCTGATTTCATCGAATTTCGCACACGAAAGTTAATTTTTTAATATCTTCATTATTGTTAAAGTTATGACCCAAACATTCGGGCTCGGATTGAAGTGAATTACCCTCTAATTTTGGCTCAATGAGTAGATTGCGACCCTGGTTTATCCTGGTTTTTCCTATATAAAAATTGTTTGTTTTAGTGTACTTTGTGAGACACCCTGTGTATATTTAATCGAAATTTCTATCAAAATCTAAAATTTTTGGTTTCTAATGATAGTATGTACTCTTAAACCTGTGTCTCAAAATTAATATTTTAACAAAACTTTTCATGTTCTAAATGATGTTAAACATTTTCTTTTTTATTTTAATTCCGATTTCCTGACAAAATTTTATCCCGAATCTGTACTGGAGTTAATTACAGGAAGGAACTCCCCGAATAAAATTTTATGTCATCATTTTTATCTTGTTTGAACTAATTAAAGATACATTTTGTAACGGTATGTACTTCCGGAATAAAATGTGGAAATTAATATATAATCGCAAGAAAATAATTAATCAATGGGTAAAAAAACGCCTGACTATTTTCAGATTTAAATGAACAGGAATTTAACACAAACAAATACAGAGATTTCCCTTACACATATATATGTATATATATTATGTTTTATATGTTCATGCGCACTTTAAAATGCGTGGGTTTATTTAAAGAAAAAATAGATATGTATATAATACTTCTCTCAACAACAAACTTTATTGCACCGATTAGGAAACATTATTGTACAGAAGTGTGATTTTATGTTGAAATGTTGCCTTTATGCTTAACACATATGTGGTATACTTTTCATTTCTTTCTTTCTTGTAATACGCAAGTGACAGCCATGTAAGTTCAGATACGGCCTTTCATATATTCCTTTAAATTATTCTAAATTTCCGACGTATTCATTATTTCTCTATTTCTTAATAATATCTATTATTTATTCTTATTTAATTTCCCTTTAAATTCAAAATGCGTATATTAACAATTATCTTATTCAAAATCATAATCTAAAACTTTTAGTCCCTTCATAAACTTTTATCAACTATCCAATCTATAATATTCTGAGAGAAGTTAGTTTTTAGTTTCGAATGTTTTTAAAAGCCATTTTGTTATTTTTATTCCACTGATCTTACTTCCCGCGCATTTGCAACGCTATACTTTTTTCTTTGAAAACCCCCCATTACCATGTAAGGCATTCTTTCTCCTTAAACCACTCCCTCTCGCATAATTGTCTTAGCTGCCTGGCCCTCCTAGCGCGCCTTTCACCGATTGGTTCATTTCTATGCTACGTCGAATCTGTGGCCCTCCGCGCGTCTGACAAAAAGCGGATGCAATGACTTCGGAACTCAGAATTTTGTCTTGTTTCAAGTGTTTAACAACCGGTTTTCTGGTGTTTATGCATCTTGTAGTACTCTAAATTTACTTTTTAAGATCAAACAGCATGAATTAGTGATTCATGCTCAAGCATGAGGACGAACATTTTAATAATGTGGGACTTGTTTTACGTTTTCATGTTGGATAAATAAACGTCTTAGAACGACAACTGGCTTGTTTTTTAAAAGAGAAATCTCCTTTTACCTTCTCCTTTTACTCTCCTCCTCCCAAAATTAAGGTTGTTAAATTCATTGCCTTAATACACTTACACACTGATTGTCTGGATTAATAAATACGACTGCAAACAACCACTTTGTGTTCGCAATGTGAATTATCCATTAACAGCTGTTATCAACAAATTCAAGCAAAGTGACTGGATTTGTCGACTGAAAGGTATCAGCACCGTTCACAAGCTGCCAGTTTCGCATGAATTTAATATATCCATACAAAACTTTTCATATATATATATATTGTTTACATTTACAGTTTCCTTAACAGAGAGTCAAGTTAACTCATAAAACTAAGGAGCACATTGTCTGATTTGTGATCTTCGTAATTGAATTTGAACTAAAATATATTCTCGAGCTTTGTATTTTCTTCTTTCCTTTTTCTATTCATTTACATCTGAAGGATATTCTCAAACAGATAAACTCGGTTACACATCAGCAATTAGAAGTAATAATAATTTATTACACTGCATTTCTTTGAATTTAACATGGAGAAGCAGTGATCAGCGAATAACAAATGATAGCACAGCTGTTTTCTTGTTCACTTTTAGAAATTAAAATTGGACAAACATATATAATTTAAATGAATAAATAGGAAATTAGGTATATTTTCAAAGAATAAAAACCTAAATATAGCTATAATGTCCACTGAAAATAGTATAGGATACGAGCACTCCCAATCCTTTGTTGTTGTTGTTGTTGTTGTTGTTGTTGTCGTGTCCATGGATATGCAAAAAGTCAATAAATAAAGGATCAGATATGGTCAAAAGTCCGCAGGACCACTGCCGCCAGCCCTGGTGCTTCAGGACTGTAAAGACTCTCTCGAAGTGGATCCATTAGCGGTAACCAGCCGAGTTTTAAGATATCTGCGGTAATGGATGGGCACTCGAAGATGTGTCTCGGTGTGAGCTGAGTTTCTGGGCAATTCCTGCACATAATATAGGTTCTTGTCCCATCAGGAAGGATCTTCATTCCTTTATAGTGATTTGTTCTTAATCTAGCCAGTGTAGTTGCTACATTTCTAGGGCAATCAAAGTCAGTGATTAAAGGCTTCCTAGAGGGCTGATTAAAAAGTCTACATCTGGCCACAGCATTTGCATCTGCAAGTGTGATGATGGAACTAGGTTGGTCAAGATTTCGTGCCTCTTTGGCTAAAGCATCCGCACACTCATTACCCTCGATGTTTACACAATCCTTTGTTAAGTGATGAAAGCCAAAATTTGGATCAGCTAGGTTTTAATCAATAAGCGTTATACATATTACGTTTTGTGCAATTTTTTTCTAAACCAAGATCGTAATAGCAGATCGTAACACTTAATCATAAAATCCTATTATAAGGATAGTATATACATAGAGTTCATATGCATTTAAGCATTTAAAGTTTTATTTATACAATAGGTTAAATTATAATATATTTAAAAACTTATTTTTTGGGTGTCATTTAAAAAATTAATGCTTCTTCTACAACAAATTAACTCGATTATGTTATGTCTTCAAAAATCAAATATTTATTACGCTAAATACCAGAAGTTATTATTGCATAACTTTAGTTAATAAAATAGCAAATGCAACCTCATCTTTTGTCTTTTAGTTTCTTTAAAATAGTATATAAAAATGTTTAACTATGAACTATACTCGTAGAAATATTTTGAGTATAATGATGTTCAGCTCGGGGTTTATAAAAAATATCAAATACAAAAGTAATGAAAAAAGCTGAAGAAAAGAGTTTTTCAAAATTTGAAATTTCCCATATAACTGGAAAAGATACTTTTTACTTAATGAAGCCAATATTCTTCAAATTGAATTCGTAAAGAAAGAGTTTTCTTTTCCCTTGCACTTGTTTTTTCTTTATTGTGTTGAGTTCTGATATAAGGAAAATTTTCATTTCTTTTATATATTAAAAGGTCAATTATTAAAAACAACAGAAAATAATAAATTATAAAGAGCTTTAAAACCCCGCTGACCAGTCCGTGTTAATACGTTCACTAAGGTTCAGTTTTCACTGCAATTCAAGCATTTTTTAAATTAATCTAATTCTATATATATAATGTATTTTTAATAGACTGAGTAATGATTGACACCCTCAAGGTTTACATTCATATATATAATTAAGTTTTTTTTTTAATATAAATTTGGAATAATCACCTTTTTTTAGCATTTAAAGTTAAATAAAGATAAAACAACATTACAATTTTGCCCTTTTGCTGGACAGTCATAGGGTTAACGGGAAGTATGAAAATTAATATATTACAAGTTAAACAGCAAAAAAAAATAATAATAGGAAACTCCAGGTCATAACATTTGAATTCTTTAAATTAATTAAAACTTCATTCCAACAATGAATATCATGTTTCAGAAATTCCTTTAAAATTTGGTATCACACAAGTAATGTTTGGAAATAATTTGGTCTTTTAAATGCAAGAAGCGTAATAAATAATATTAATATTTAGCTACGTAAAGTTTTGAAATCTAGGAATGGTTTTAATATTAATATCTCATATTCTGAACCTAGTTTCATGTTTGAATAAAACTTTTGGAAGATAAGTTTGTAGTGTTTGATGAACTTTTGTAATATACAGAGGTCCTAATGATATTTGCTAAAAAAGAATAATTTATTTTAATGTATATGATTTTCATTTTTTAATTGCAGCATTTTAAATTTTTGCTAAAAAAAGTGATACATTTTCTATTGAAGTAATATTTATTCATAAATAGAAAACGGTTTTGAATTATATTTAGACAACTTTTCTTCTAAATAGTTTTCATTAAAAAAATTAAATTCGGAAATCTCAGCAAAATGTCTCTTTTCTTATTAGAAAATAAAAATACATTCGAAACACATTCTTTTGTTGAAGATACTTTTTAAATGTGCATAAATTTAAAAGTTTAAAATAAAAACTATTATGAAATCAAACAATATTTAATTTAAATTGTGAAGTCATTCTTCAAAAGTCAAACTTGTAAGTAGCTTGAAGCAATATCTTTAATTACGCAAATCTATTTCTCATAAGGATGTCTTGAATATATATATTTTAAATGCAAATAACTTTTAAAAACTATTAGCACTATTTCTAACAACACAGTTTTTTGTAAAAAGTAGAATTCTCCTGCTTCAGATTTTATTAAACAAAATATCATTTTTAGGCGAGTGAAAAAGAGATAAAACTTTCAAAGGAAAACTTTTTTATCAGATACGAGAAAAATATGTCGAACAATACCTTCATATCGATTTCAATGTTAAAAAACGTAATTTTGAAAAGAGAAAAAGTTACTTATATGACTTGGATGTTTTAGCGCCGAGAGCACACTTTCAGGAAGCTTAATGATGTGGGTATTTTTTGTGATTTCAGTGCGTATTTTTAATTATAAATTTTACGGTAAAATTAATAATAATGAGTTATGCAATTTTATGTTCAAAGTTCGCTATGCATTCTTATCCCTACTTAATTAATTATAAAATCCTTGAAGCCATTATATACATATATTTATTTACTCGTTAAGATAAAAAATATATTACCGTGAATTAGTTACATTTATTACATTTATGTTACTATCCCATATTAATTATTTAAAAAATAAAATAAAATGAAAACTATTAATGCATTATATGTTCTTCTGATTCATCTGTTGTGATTTTTTACATTTATTCTTGAAAAATATGAAATGAATTCAAAGTTTTCTTAATAAAATATCTATGTTTTATTATTGTATAAAGATATTGAATATAGTTTTCAAGTTAGAAAGCAAGATACACGGACCACATTCGAATTAGAATGATTTATTTTGCACACCTTAAACCATCACATAAAAAAAATTAAACGAATTCGTGCACAAATAATGCAGCTGTTGTAAAGGTAAAAAAATAGTTGGTAAACTATTAATGTCGATTAAAATAAATGAAAATGTTTTAACATTACATGTGTTTACGAAAAATTCTTATCAGAACACTGACTTTGGAAAAAAGTATTCTTACAAGATAAAAATCGTTAATAATTTACACAAACGTATCTTAGTTGTATTCAATAACTTTAATAAAGAAATTCTTATCAGAACACTGACTTCGGAGTAAAGTATTGTTACAAGATAAAAATCATTAATAATTTACTCAAACGTATCTTAGTTGTATTCAATACCTTTACTAACGAAATTCTCATCAGAACACTGACTTCGGAGTAAAGTATTCTTACAAAATAAAAATCATTAATAATTTACTCAAACGTACCTTAGTTGTATTCAATACCAATTTAAAAAATTACTTATCTACCAACATGAGGAATATACAAAATTAATCTCAATGATAATGAGGGAAAGGCAATTTCATACATAGGTTGAAGACAGAATGAAAGAACTTAGGTGTGATATAAACTTAAATAAAGCTACTACTGCAATAGCTAGGTTAAACAGTAAATTTTCAATTACAATAGACTTCAGCAATGTCGAAAAACTGGTAAGTTATAATATGCTATATAACTATTCATTACTAAGAAAAGCCATAGAAATAATCACAGCAAAATCTGAAATATGTAATGATGTAATGCATTCAAAAATTGATAATAAATAAATAGGGAAGACTTCAACAAAGCTGACTACCGAGGAAGAAACGAAACAACAATTATTATTGTTGCCTTGGACCAAGAGGTGAAAACGTTTTTAAAACATTTGTACATCGTGACTACTTTCTAGTGTGGTTTGATGGTACTTTTTAGAACTTTTAGACGGGTTCACTGTTTTTAGTGTGTTTTTAAAAATAATATAATGTCTGTTTGAAATAGGTAATACAAGTAATTATTGTGAATATTTTAGATATTGTTTCTAAAAATAGGTTAAAAGTTTAGTACATTTTACATAGCTGCTAAAATTTACACATTTTGCCACCAATTACTTTGGAAAAGATTCATTTAGACCTTTGTTAATTGCAAAATTGAGATATTATATAGGGCGACACTTTCGTTATCCAAATAATTGGTAGAATTTTGCCTACGTGATAATCTCTATAATAAAACCGTATGTCATGTGACTGTCCTCAACAGTTCCGGGATGCCGCTTCACTTTTTCATATGCCAGGCAGCCATTTTTATTCAAAATTATTTTTTCTAATAAAACTGCATAAAAGTTACATTTTTAGAAAGATCGTTCAAAATAAATTAATATTTGAGAGATGACTTACGTTCAATTATGTATACATTCTGCAATAACTTCAGTTTCAATTAGGTTCGCTGTTCAAATTCTCTATCCATGAAAGTAAACAACAACAAAAAAAAAAGATTCATTCGTTGTGAACGTTTAAAATATTAAACCATGAATTTTTGGACCGCTGCCTGGTGTAAAAAAAAATAATCAGCACCAGTGAGACAGTCAAAGTTTACCATAATTCTGTTCCATACAACTCAACTTCCTTCGGATCTTTTCTTGATGTAAGTTGAACTCCGTGGTTGAACTCATGTAATAATATTTAATGGATCAAATTTCGAAACAAATTGTCAGCTTTTATTTTTCGTGTGTATTAATTAGAAACGATATTTTAATTTTGAAATCAAATGTTTTGATTTATGATAATATTTCTTATTTATCTATTTTCTATTTTAAAGAAAAATGTGAACGTCATGTATTTTAAATTGGAACAGCTGTCACGGACGCACCAGGGTTGGCGGAATTTTTGTTTTGCGCCATTTTGGCGAGAAAATCCCATTTTCAGGTACCTATTAGAGATTACTAAAACAGCATATACTTTTATTTTATTATGAAATAGTTTATTTTATATTAAAAACACACACACAATGATTAATTTATTATAAAGTGGGTTAAGCGGTTTTTGTCAAGAAAGATGAAATATATAACAACAAAAAATATGCGAAATGCTACCACGATCGCAAAAGTCCTTGATTTGTCTATTAGATTTTTCCGGTTTGGCGAAGGATTAAGGAAAAAAATAAATTATGAATAAAAATAATTTGTTACAATGCTTAACATACATTTAAGGGCGACCAAACTGGTCGCCAGTGGCGGCTAGTCAATAAATAATCAGATAGTTCGTATCTGAAGATGGCGCAAGGTGCGTGCTCTTTTCTTATTGTTGCCATGTTTACACAACATTCAGAAGGCATGCCATCAATAGACGAAATGGCACTATGTGGTATGATTTTTTGTCGTCTTAAAATGATTTTCTGCCACCTTTGATGAATATTTGGAATATTCGTTTCCCACAAAATCTTTACCCGCAGTCTACAGCTTTCCAGAGCATGTTCAATATCTGTATGACTGAGATTTTTTGTTAATTCAAAATATCACTGTCTTATACCACTGTCTGATCATTTTTCTCTCTATGTTGATTTCATATAATTATTTTTTCCCTCATTCATGTTGGTTGGTAAAGATATTATACGAATTGAATTTTTCCGACTGAGCAAGAAAATGCCCAATCAGGGATTCACACACAGAAACTTTGACTTAAATTGCCAATGCTTTCAATACCTTTACTAAAAAAGCCACAGAGCATAGTTGTACTTCATTCTCAAATTTTAGATATTCTTATTATCCTTTCAGTTTCCCTTTATTTAAGGGTAGATGTTATGAAAACATTTAACTTCCTCTCAAACGCATTTAGTGACATATTTTTATTTAACAACAAATTATAATACGTTTGGCACTTGTGTGTTTTGATTGAGCTACCTGGTTCGACAACCGGCAGGGAACATTACACTCAGATAACCTTATTGGTAATAGAATGTGATCTTCCATGTAGACAGCTCAACAGATATGGCAGACCACATGGTAGATCAGATGCTATTGTGAATAAGCTTATCTGAGCAAAATATGCCAACCGATCGTCAGCACTGGTAGCTCGATCTGTAGAAAATTGACAATTTAATTCAAATTTACTGGATTCGAATACCGGCTTGAGCATTTTTTCGCTCAGTTATAAAAAGTCAAATCGTATTACATTTATGTAAATTCTATTTAGAAACTGAATGAAAAAAAAGTATAAAAATTGAAAAAGAAACTCTACATTTATATTATAATGACTGTTTTCTCAGATGTTAATAATTATATAAATAATCATTTCAAATCAATGAGTTGATGTAAAACTACTTTATATGTTTCACACATTATATGTTTGTTTTTTTTTCAATTTTAACAAAAAGAAAAACAGAAACATATTAATTTTTCTGATTTTTTATTTCAAATATCCCAAATAACTTAAAATGTGTATAGCAAAAGATATTCTAATTATGCATAACGAATCGTATACTGATCACTTTTAATATTAATAGCAGCAATATACTTAGTTTTTAATCAATTTATAATAGCCAATGGCTGGAGTATCATAGTTGAGATTTTTTTTTCAACAGAGCAAAAATATGCCGTCACCAGGACTCTAACCTGGGTACTTTGGCTTGCCATGCTAATGCTCTCCCTAACTGAGCTATCCCAACGATATTTTGAAAAAATCTCAACAATGATACTCCAACCATTGGATATAATTTACCTAGTTGAATATACTTTCCTCTGTTCATTAAGACCTAATTTATGATATTTCATCAGTAATGAAAGTTAAAATAATTATAAAACTCAGTGAAAACATTTTTTTAAAAACATAATGCTCTGTTTTCGAAAAAAACTAAATTGTTCTCGTATATTATAAGAATAAACTTAGAAATGAGAGTTGCATTGTTAAAATAGCGTGAAAAAATAAAATAATGAGTGTGCTTCAATAAAAAAAGAAGAACATTTCATACACATAAAATTATTCTTGTTTTCTATTTTCATTCTAATATCCTGCATTCTGAATACAAAGAAGTTATAGATATAAAAGGTCAAAGAAAAATAATTTGTTGCAGGAAAGTAAAAGTAATTGAATTAGTGATTAATATCCTGTTTACTTACAACAAAACTAGTTATTCCTACTTGGAAGAGAGTAAGAGCGATTTGTGGTATTTCTGATATATATTTTTATTTATTTATTAAGCGAAATATAATTCTCCTTCATTTTAGGCTAGTATTGTTCCAATTTGTATTCATTGTTTGCATATATATAACAAAATTTAAACTATAATTTATTTATTTTAGAAAAAAAATTTCTATTTATTTATTTTACAGAAAAATGTTTTCTGTTTGATACGGGTAAATATTGAATTTTGATAATATTAGTTGTACAAATAAATTACTATTACAACTAAATTAATACATATAAAAAGCATATCACTACAATTTTTTAATTGCAAAAATGTGTAAAATAAAAAGATTATAAACAGTAAAATAGGTTTTATTAGACTGTTGGCATATGTTTCAGCTCAGTCTAAGACCTTATCAAAACAAACAAAATATTCTATAAATGCGCGGTCTATGAAGTTATATGAAACGCAATCATTTAATTTTTCACGTACTTTTTAAAAAAAGTTATGCGTGTTTTTTTTTTACTTGGATGTTTGTTTTCCATATTTGTAACCATAGAGTAACTCGAACCACAATTTTGGTAAATTAAATGATGCTGTATCGTTACATATTGTATTTTTACATGTTACAATCTCTATGGTTTCTCTGATGATGGATTGACACATAGATTGCAGGGTATAGATTATAGTATTGATAGTATAGATTATATGCTCCTTTTTATTGTAACTAAATCTCCTACTTGTCATGCCAATATAGTAATTATTTGATCCGTTTTCTTTAATAAATGATATTTCATATAATATTTTTGTGTATTTTGATATTAGCTCACATTGAGCTGAAACATATGCCAACAGTCTAATAATACCTATTTATCTGTTTATAATATTTTTCCTTTACACCTTTTAGCAATTAATAGTAGTATATAATTACAAGGTGTTATGGTTTGTTATAAATATATCACTAATTTGCTTACGGAATTATCTGTAATTTTATGTCATATAGCCTTAATTTTTGTCGAGTCTTGAAAATGACAAAAAAGTTTACTGTAATGTCAAATGTTTAAGAGAAAGAGCTGGTTTAAAGGAAAGAGGGGAAGAGCATAGAAAAAAGCATTTTTTCTGCATTTAATTCTTTATGATTTTAGTCAAGGAATAATCGCTACAACAGCATGATCATTGGTATTTTATTTGCTGAATAAGAATACCATATCTAAAAGGTCATGTGAATATTCATTGAACTGCCGTGGCCCACGTTTTTTTTTTAAACAGATTTACTAGCAATGGTCAGTTAAATTATTAGTTTGGAGAACAATTCATAGGGTTTTTTTTCAATATTCGTTTCAATTTGGTTGATCTTAAATAAAATAATTACCACGAATTATTCAACCATATACTCTCCACGCTCTACCACTGAGCTATCCCGGTGGAATCTGGAGGGCACAATTCATCCAGTTAACCTTATTGATCAAAGCATCTGGTCTGATATTTTAATCAGCTCAACAGAAAAGATCGCAGGTAATGGAACTCCAGTAAACGCTGGATACGTGAATACAATTGTGAATACGTGAATATGTATTTTACTTTACCAATTTGAAATAATTGTGTTAAAAAAAAATCCAGCATATACTCTCCGTTGTTGTTTACCACTTTCTCTCATCGTTCAACACGTTTTTTGATGTCTTGGTGATAGAATTAGCCCAGTTTTCTCAAAGAATTCTTCTAACTAAGCCCTCAATTCTACGCTATTATTGAACGATGCACCGAGCAAAGCGTTCAAAAGCGAACCGAACATAGAAAAATCGAATGTAAAAACAAATGGTGTTGAAAATGCTCAGTTTCTGTTCACTTGGCATTCTTCTTTAATGATGTAAGAATAAACCAAAATCTATAATATTAAATATGGACATGCAGTCTCCTGTAGACCAAACATTTTCATTTCAAATAATATAAAACATGTTGAGAATGAGTTTTATTTCCGAATGCTTTTTCAAATTTGCAAAAAAAGAAACGCTCATCAATTAAATGCTCACTCAACCCAATACATTTGAATAAGTGAAAAAAATAGAGTTGGGTTTAAACAGACGGAAAGATTTTTTTTTTATGAAATACATAGCCTTTAAAATAACATACAACAATAAATATAATAATATATAATAATACATAGCATATAATAATACATAGCAACAATAATATATAATGATACATAGCTTTTAAATAATTTTGAAGCATTGCAGAGAATTTTCCTAGTTTAAAATACTTACGTTGTCAATTTTGTTACGCTACAGTGGTACAAATACTGAACGAAAATATGAGCATTTTACACATTTAGATCCTAAAATTTATGTGTGGAAAAATAATTAGAATTTATATACTTGTTCCAAATCAATTCTGCTGTTCAACTTTCTTGTTGACTTTTTATCGTATTTCATAGAGATTTTGAGATCGGAACACTAACTTTTAATTTTACCGCTAGAGTGCTTTAAGTAATCTCATTAAAGAGCGTATACTTAGCACTTCACTATACTTAGATATTTTTTTATATCACTGTAAGAAAATGTAACATATCTAGTCGCATTGGATATAAAAATCCCAAATGTCAGAAGCAACCCAATTAACCTTCCTACCGCGAATGGGTCTAATCGGCCCGTTTCTATAAGAAATTTCATACGATTCGAACCAGAATTTTTTCGTAAATTAAGTTAAATAAATGACTCAGAGAACAAAGTGAAATAAATATGTTAAATAGTATAACAAATTACACCAAGAAAAATATGTTAAATAGTTTTAAATAAAAATTCTGTTGTGAAATGTTTTTATCAAGAGTAAGAGCGGTTTGTGATATTTTTTATATATATATTTTTAATTTATTTTAACCATATAATTACAAAGGAATAATTTTATTTAATTTGTTGAATTTTAATAATTTCAACAGGGTATGAATGTTAAATATCTCCAAAGAGCAGAAGTTTTTACAAAAAAATGAATTTTACTTATGTTGTAAATTTCTGATAGTACATTTAAAAAAAAAAAACTTTGAAATCATTGCAATGTATCTTGGTTTGTCTTTTTCTCGAAATGTTACAGAAGGTCTTTCGAATAAAACTCGCCCCAATCTCATTTGAAATAAATCTATTTATTCTACATTTTATATTTTAAAATGCTTGTATAGAGTTCACTTTTTCAAAAGCATGGATTTATGATCAACGCATAAAATTCATAAAGTCGTAATTGCATTATATTAACGTTTAGACATTTCATTTTGATATTCATTTGTGTAAATTCTCTGCAAACTGAAAAAAAAAACATTTTTCTTCTAATTGTGATTTCAATTACTCAAATATAACTTTCTTAGTGGAACAGATTAAAATCGTATTTATTTAAATTTAGAGTTTTTCTTCCATTGTTATCACACAATGAAATACGACTTTTTTGCTTGTACCTTTTTTAACAAAAAGTGTTCTTATGTTCACTAATGGTTGCAAAAGGTTCATTTTTAACACTTTCCAACCTAGTTGAAAAGTGTTTATGACTTCGGTTTGTCTGGCCGTTTGGCCGTCTGCCGTCTGCCTTCTGGCCGTCTGCCATCTGGCCGTGCTCTAACTCCCGTAAATATGCTCGGATTGCCTTGCAAATTTTATATGTTATTGTCGTTATCTTTAGCATGTTCTCTATTTCAACTGAAGTGTGTAACACGTATAGTTTTTTAACAGGGACACTCAAAAGAATTCCGTTACATTACGGTCTATGGGGAAAAATCATTTGCGGTTTATTATAATGATGTTACACAATTTCAAACACATTGAAATTTATATATATCACTAAAGTGCATTACAAGAGGCTTACTACAGAATATTGTGTGTGTAGAAGTCATCGTTCAGTTACAAGGACACACAATATAATTCTCTACCGTCTGTTAACAATAATTCCTGGAAGTGCGTTTTACGTTGCTGAGCACGATTTTAAATTTAACTCACTTTTTGTCTATTACTGGGTGTGTAGACATTCTGTAGATCCTATACAGGGCAGCACAAAAGTTCGCGAACACATTTCCGTTTATTGGCAGAAACTCCAGAAGGAGAATTTTAATCTGTGCTACGCGTTTCCTAACTAAACTAAAATTTAGCATCCTATGTAGTATATATACAAATCTATAGATCCTATACAGGGCTGAATAAAAGTATTCGGATATTTTTCCGAGTATTGTATACGTTGGAAATATGTGTTGAAATTCCTGAAATTACATTTCTTAAATATGTTATGCGTTTTCCGAATTGTTCACTTATATGTTATCTTTCATCTTATTAAACGGTAATGATTTGTAAAATTATTTTGAAAGCGTTGGAGAGTGTTACATAATCTATACTTGGTGCATGATTTTTCGTTCTTGTTTTATAATGAGACAGCACCATTTTTAGAATAAAATCAAAACAGTAAAATTGTGGTCGAATTACTTTTGTATAGTTTACTAAAATATACTGTAAGTTATCTATTATTTTTTTCAAAAAGTCAAGTAAGAACAATAAAAACTACTATCTGTTATTTAATCTGTCCTGTATAGATTAACTGAACGTAAGAAAGGATTTATATCCAATGTAGTATGCAGTTCTATCCAATACTTGTAATATAATGAAAACATTGTTTATTTGTACAATTATTTGAGAAGTTAGAATAGGAATTTCTTATCCTTTGTTTAAGCATCCAGTAAACTAAAAAATGTAATAATAATAACTTTCTAAATGTCAAACCAATTAATTAAAATTGATTTTCTTGGTGGATCATGATAAAATTGCATTTCTTTCATTCCTTTCGCTATGATTCAATGAAATACGAATTTAAATATGAAAGATTATTTATTTATTGATTTTATTATATTATGATTATTATTTATGATTATTTACTAAAAATAAATAATTAATTAAAATAAAAAAAATCTAATCTGATTTGACGCATATCTTACATTTATTTTATTTTATTTATTTATTTTATTATTATTTTTTTTTTTTGCATAACATTATTTAAAACATTCATATCAATCTTAAAAATCGCATTTTTTACACTAGAACTTTTTAAAATTCTTAGTATTTTTTTCATGTAGCTAAAATGCATTTTTTAAATTTTTTTACTTTTTTTTTTTTTTTTTTTTTTGAGCGAATCTTCGTCCTGAAAAAAAGTGGTAAAAAAAAAAAAAAAAATGAGGCTGATATCAGAAACAAACATGACTTAAGAAAGTTAAATTAATTAGATAAGAAAAAAATATCTGTAGAAGCATCATCTTATAATTAAATATAAGTTGTTAAATGATGACACTAAAAAAGTAACCAGGATCAAAAGATTTCTCCCTGAAGAAATAATGCAAAAAAATTGTTAACTTAATAATAACTTTAAATTTTTGCACAGAGGGAAAGCTTTAAATCTAGATATCATAAAGAAAAGAAATTTTTCAAGGAGTATTATAGCTTTTATCAGCTGATAATGATGCCTTCAAATAATGTATAGCATTTATTTTCTCTACGGCAAATATTTTTTTGTTATTTTATAATAAATAAATTTTGTTCAACTACAGATAAAATATACACATAAATATTACAGGGAAGGGTATTTGGTACACGGTGATACTGAGTACGCTGTGAAACAGAGAAGGTTTAAAATGAAGTTTGTGTTTTTATCGGTTGATGTTAGGCTACTCAGTTATGCTTTTTTTGAAGTGTTCGTCGATTACTTTTCACAATTACATCTGTTTTCGTTCGAAGGTACAAAATGAAAGTATATTTTTGGACACAGCTCGGCAGAGAAAGTTACTCATTAAACTCTGTTACATATAACATATTTTATGTCTAATTGTATATAATACTTAAGTTTGAATCTTATGCATATGCTGTACCATTTCTCTACTGAATACCATGGATGTAATTGGAACAAAGACGAAGGAAGAGGTGTGTAATATTTTTTCTTTAACAAATTGATATGATACACAGTGCAACAGGGTCAAACTGTGTACAATTATGTTTATTTTACAAAAATATGCATTATATGATTCTATATAATACTTTTATGTCTTTCGGCCACAGGTGTCTATACATATGAGGCACTTTTCTCAATTTAAAAACATAACAGCAAGAAACGTCAGTTTCTCGATTTATCAATTTTTGGATCCCTTAAAACGTTTTAAACTGCGACCGTTGATGCATGGATAATGAAAAATCACTTAACAACTACGCCATATACGAGATTGTTGAATATGTCGGCGAAACACTTACAAAATCAGCACTGTCTCATTATGTACTAATTGTAGTACACAATGCGATGAATTCTGTTGATGTTTCAAAGTAATTATTTTCCTCTTTCTATTTACATGTTTTAGTAAACTCAGTTAGCAAGATATTCGCAGTAAGCATATTCTTATATTCAATGCCTAGAGTTCCTTCAGCTGATTATATCTAGTTGTTAATCAACGTTTTTAAAAATTCGTCTGTGTGTGACCGACTCTTACCTACATTACGTGAGCCGAGGTATAAAATACCCATAAATTTATTTCTGAACTATATTTTAATTCAGTTTTAAAATTTGTGGCTAAATATGCAGTTTTCTTTTTTTTTCTCGTTTTCGTAAACTAAATATATCTCTTTAAATAAGACATTCTATCCACTTTTTGGTGTATCCCTGCTTATAATTATTATATAAAAGCAGCAAAGGAAATTATTATGCAGTATTTGCATCTAAAAAGATAATTTTAGGTACGGATGTTAGTTTAATTATATTTCTTTCGTCTTATATCTACTGGAGGTTTATCATAATTCAGCTGCTATTTCTGATTAAACTTCTGTTAAATTAAAACTTCTTAAGAAAAATTGTTCAGCTTTCACAACATTTGAAGATCCCAACTGCATCAATCGAATAGAAAACTGATGTTTATGTTCATTTATTTCAGAATAACAATGTTGAAAATTATGCACAGTGCACTTTTCGGATAGATTTTCATTTAAAAGTTTTCGGATTATAAAAATTGCTGAGTTTCTTTAAGTAAACTTTTAATAGTTAAACTTTCATTTACAAACGTTCTAAATTGCAATTCTTAAAAAATTGTTTAAATTACAAGATCTTAAAATTTTTCTGTAGGCAAAAGATAAAAAAAAATTATTACAGCATAAAAGTTATTATTATAAAAGTTATTATCATAAAAGTTATAATTATTACAGCATAAAGTATTACAGCAAAAATGTATATGTGCTAATTTTGTAACTAAAAGTGTTTTTTTTTTCAATAAATCATTTTTTAGATTATATGTCATAGTTGTAATATCATATAAACTTACCTTTTAACATTACTGTTTTAGAAACAATATATTTTCGTATAATATACGTTTAAATAATTGCATCATTAAAGCAATTCTCTAGTTATTATATAACATTAAAAAAATTATTTAATTTAAAGTTGTGGTGAAGTTATTTGTGCAGGTTAAAGATGAGTAGACCCGTGATTTTTATAACTTTTGTGATCTTGCTAAGATGTAACATTGCGTATACTTTTTGTCCAATAACCTCCAGTTCTTGTCCTGACATAGAGAAACAAAGTCGAAAAAATAAAAGAAACTCGAAGATAATTAGGATAAACTGGTCAACTTTTATTGTTCAATAATAGGAATATTGTAAATGGGAAGAAATCTCAGTAAAGGAAGGAGAAGGATGACCCTCATCAAATTTCTTAAAGAACATTACAGCAGTGCCGTCGTAATCCAAGTGTGTTCAAATAACATTCGTTCTTATTGCCAACATACTATTTTTATTGAGCCGTAGTGAAATAAAAAAAGGCGAATTGAAATAACCGTTATGATCTAGCAATATAAATTTCAAACAAATACAGCGTTACAATTTGGCAAACTTTATCCGAAGCTTAAAGATGAAATAAATATGGTAAACTTGTACAAATTAGTCCTTTAGCTATGAAATAATAATTATATTTTTATCGAAATACTCATAAACAATTCAATTGATTGAATTCTGACATATATTGCATAAATCTGTAATATTGATTCAGAAAGAATTGCGTAACAACGAGAAATACGAGAAAATAAATTATATTCGATCATTAAGAAACTTGACATATTTATAACCTTTTTATATAATGATCTGATCACAAATAATGTATAATAATTTAAGTTAGATTTGCATGCATAAATGCAATCATGAACGTTATGTAAAATTTAGATAAAGAAGGAAATTATTAAATTGAGTTATATAGTGGCATTTGACAGCTATCAATCAGATATCATTCGCCGAAGTTGCGAAGATTTAAAGCAGTCATTATGAGATATTAATAATAGCGCGATGCAATACATCTTTTAAAATTAAGATAAAAACGAAAGTGCATAGATTGATTTAATATTACTTTTTGACTTTTGATTATATCCTGGAGTTATGATGAAAATGAACTAGTAAAAAGAAAAACGATTTATTTATAATAAAAGTTAAAATGATTTAGATTAAACATTAAATTAGAAAGTTGATTTTCTTTTATTTACATGAAATAAAGAGGGTATATAATTTAGTATCACTTTATATTAAAATTATATGATTTATATCATAAAAGTACATTAAATATATACGATGGTTACTACAACTTGGCCATTTCTTTGCCTTATAACCCTCAAGCATCTGATGTATACAAACAAAACTCGTAAAAATTCATCACAGAAAAATACGATATAGAGAGTTTTCATGTTAAAGAAATATGTCCTTTATAAACTTTGAGTATTTTACAAGACATATTAGTTTTAAGACTGTGTAATAATAATTTATGTCTTAATAGTAGAAAAAAATAACTTTAATAAAAACGGTTTAAAATAATAACATAAATTGGTATTTAACAGAATGAAAAAGAATATCATTTATTTCAAAGATTTCTATTACACATTTACATTCTGATTCAATGAATTAGTTCAATCCTTTATCAAACGTATTATTTGCAATGTGATTACGCCTTGTTTATCATTATATTTAACTTTATATGTTTGCTGTTTTAACATATTACATTTAACACAATATGAGATATTTTTAAATAATAGTGAGACGGATATTTGTTAAAAAGATATTCTATACCTAAAAATCCTAAGGGACAGCGTATATTTTTGTCTGTGGAGAAAATTTATAAAATCGATGAAAAATGTCTAAACAAAACAAACAAGTGCTTCTTCATTATGAGCAATCCATTGTACAATATAATACAGTAGTACATACTGTGTCATAAAATCTGGAGTGCTTTTGTAAATACAGAATAGGGTTATCAATGTATTTTTATAGAAAGTTTTAAGTCATATTTTATGCGATTTTCATAGAACGCATAAACTATATTACAATTATTTTGAGTTTCTAAAACATCTGTTTGTTTTATTTGTGTGCATGTATGCAGTTAAACAAAGTAATTATACAATTAGTGTGATTCGATAAATGTGGGAAAATTACTTTAGTATGAAATTAGAAAATAATTCTTTAAAGCATTTTTGCACAAAATTATGTTTAAGAAATGAATTTTATAGATATTTAGTTCAAATGAAATACGGACAAAATAGCATTTTAGGATATTCTTTTTTAGTAACTGTCATTGACACATGCGATCATTAGGGATGATTTTACCTTGTTCAAGCAAATTTTAAAGTAGCTAATAATTCAGCCAACTGAACAAATTACTTTGCTTAAGCAAAGTAAAATTCTTTTTTTAAATAAAGTTTGTAACAAAATGTTTAAAATTATTAAGAAATACCTTTAGTTTGTAAAGTATTTATGGGATTTTATTTTCATTTGATTTGAGAAATTATTTAAATAATGAAACTGTGACAGGTTCCACCTGTGTCAAGTTACACATGTCAGACCTTTATGCTTTTATTTAATCTCTTATGTGTAGTTTTAGTCAAGTTTGAACAAATTAAGAATTCTTTGAATTTTAGGGTGAATTTTGATTTTTCTAGCTTTGCAAATATGAGGGTTGGAACTTTAATAGTAGAAACACTGCTGTAGAGAAATCATACGATTTGTGAGCTGACTAAAGACAACGGAATAGCGCATACGACTGTGCCTTACATTCTGAAGGAACACCTGGGCTTGAGAAAATTGCATCACGATGACGCAGAAATGGTTACAATACGACGCTGCTCGTAACCACTTGGAGCGCTATAAGCGCGAAGGAGAAGCTTTCTTACGCCGTATCATTATACTGGATGAGACATGGGCCAAATGGTACGAGCCACAACTCAATATAATCAACGCTTAGAACGAATGGCGCAATTATGGGTCACCACGAAGATTGAAATTTCGTAAAAACCCCAGCAATATGAAATTTGTGGTAATTCTCATGTACAACTGCGATGGTATTATCCTCACGCATAACGTTCCTCCACAGCAGACCGTCAATGAGCAGTATTACCGTTCATTTTTGTAGAACCCACCCATTAATTTGCACGACAATTGTCGGCCGCATACAGCATAATCTGTGGATGATATATTCGGTAGATGGGGCTCGGAAGTGCTGTACTATCCACCATACTCCCTGGATTTAAGCCCTTGTGATTTTGATTTGATTCTAGAATGAAGGAACCACTTCTTGGCAATCGGTTCAGAACTGTTCCAGAGATTCATCAAGCAGTAAACCGCTCCATTCGAACTATCAACAAAACAGGCGATGCCAAATGAATCCTATAACTTCTACATTGTTGGTGAAGGACAGGAAAACTTTGAAATATTGAAGGACAGTAAAACTTTGTAACCATTATCTCTTTTGTATCAGTTACAAATAAATAGTTATCATTATTAAAGTTCCAACATTCGTATAAATGTAGTTATCGATAGTAATATGTTATTTGTTATTTTGCCTTCTTATTTTTTCTAACATTATATTGCATGGTTTGTTTATCCTGCAATATTGAAATTGTTTTGTGCTGTGATACTTTTCGGAGCACAGATTTTTTACATTGCAGTTTCCTTTATACATAAGTTTTAGACTCTTAAATTTCGGAAATTTATAAGCAAAAACATAGACTGGCAATTTTCAGATATCAGACAATTTTCAGAAAGAAATGCGGTGGTTAGAATGACAGTGGAGGAAATCTAAAAATTGAAAAATCTAGATAACCATATTTTCACTGAACGTATATTAATTTCTGTTCAGTGCGACAGTCGAATAAGTCATAGTTCAATTAGGGAGTAGTTAGAGGGCAAAACAAGTTGGACCACGTAATGCAACGGAAATACGACAAGTTTCACAAAACCGTTCATTTCTCAAATTACTAAATATTGACTTACTCCACTCTCATTCTAATCCCCTCAAATAGTATTTGATGGACCAATCTAAAGCTAAATGACTACTCATAAAATCATAGAAAATGTCGAGTCTAACCTCCACTGACCCTTAGGACTAGTGTTTTTTGCGTATTAGATGTAACTCTTAATAATATTTTTTTTTTCTAAATTTCGAAATCATTGTGACACTTAGTTTTTTAATTTAACTTAAAAATGTGAATATACACTGACAAAAAACCATATAAAATAAAATTTATGTTAAATAGAAAATGAAATATAATAGGATTAAATTTTCAATTTTTGTATGAAAATTTAAGAAAGTGCTCAAAAGTCTAATAACTTTTCGGTACATAAATCGATGTTTATATTTTTATTCACAGGGTGGCTGAAAAGTATGGCCGCGTTTCTTGTCGTTGATATTTCACAACTAAAATAGTAAAATGTATGTTTTTCTCTACTTTTGTAGTATTTTTATGGACTTTCTTGTGATATATTCTTTATTTACACTCAATTTGCTTATGAATCACTTTGTTCATCATTTAGTCACTGCTCAACAGATGCAAATGGAGAGCCGATTTCAACGATTACATCTCACCTGAAAGTTGCACTTCAAACTGTCCAGAAGGTCATTTAAGCAGTGAAAATCAGTAGGAAATGTTTAACTAAAAAATAAATTAAACCAACCACCTGCTGTCAATACCCGAAAGAATTCGCAACTTCAGCAAGAAGAGAAATTCACAAAACGACGCCGTAAGCTTAAATTCCATTGAAAAGTGTCTGGATATTTCTTGTCAAAGTGTCCAGCACAATTTTAAAAAGTCTCTCGGATTTCATATTTATCGTTTGTACGGCGGGGAACATCCGTCAAACGGTGCAAAACTGAGGAGATTAATGAGATGAAAGAAGATGCATGCTTTGTGGTCAAATGATAAAATTTGCACCATCGAGAAAGCGCACAACCATCAGAATGATCGGCAACTAATCAAAATGCAAATAAATGTAAACAAAAGAAAAATCATCACACGATCGTTTTTTTCCGTAAGGATCAATCGTTTGGGATAGAGTTACTGACACAGAAAAACACTTATAATAACGTAAAGATTAAAGATAAAAACGTAAAGATTAATGCTAAAACGTAACAAGACGACGTTTTGGCTAAGATTGTGGCTTCATGGAAGCAAATAACCCAAATGCAATCTTCCAGCAGGGTTGGGGCCTGGGCATGGAGCAAAAGCGACATTGGCCTTTTTCGAAGCCCATCTGGCTGGATATTTTACAAACTTTGAATGGGTCATCGATCGGATCTTAACCCACTCGATTTCTGTGTTCGGGGCTACTTAGAAAAAAAGTTTAAACGTAAGAAAATCTTCGGTTTGGACTGAATACGGCGCGAACTTGTGAAGGCTTGGAACGATTTAGATAAGAGTTATTTGCGACGCACCGTCAATTTGGTGATCTCTCGTTTGGAAGCTTTTGTTAAAGAGAATGGTGTACATTTTGAACAATTAGTTTAAATATTGTTATTTGTTATAGTTTTGTTTGGTTGTAATAAAAATTCCACCCGGCAGTGTATATTTTTGAACAAATAGCGTTTTTCTACGGGCTCATACTTTTCAGTCACCCTATAGACGAGTTAAAGACTAATATGACTACTACATCTAAACCAGAATATTTTTCTAATATTTCTCATACAATAAATATTAATAAAGCGAAGTCAGTTTTTTGAATAACAAGAAAAGTGCTCAGGTTTCATTACATGGGACAACCTGACATGGGACATTCTGTATACAGTACAGTACACAGAATAACTATGTACAGTGTTTAGCTCAAGAATTTAAAATATCGTTTTCATCCAATGATTCCCGAAAATGTTCAGATAATGAGAATTCGTAAAAGGCCAAGTGCACAGATCTCCTGAAAGTTTCTTTTACCATTTCATATTTAATATGTGATAATTCATCATACTAATGAAATCTTAGTAAACATCATTATTATATGTTTTATATACATATAAAACTATGATTAATTGGGCAAGAATATAAAATATTGTTTGGAATAGCATCATTATAATATTTTACGTGTTGTACATAAGCTATTTTTGTTTAACGTGCTAATAGTATTATTGTTGTTTCGTAAAAATATATTTTATTTTGAAAAAAAAATCGTTAAAATTACTTTGACTTTATTCTTACCTAAATTTGAAACTTTATCGAAATATTGAAATTAATTCAAAATTTAATCAAATACTATATTATTTCGAGGGCAATTATAATGTTTTCGACGCATTATTCACAAAGGTCTATTTTAAATAAAGTTTAGCGAGAAGTTTAGAAAAATACAAGCTTTATATTCTAAATTATTCTTTTCCCTTAGGTATTGTAAGCTTAATAATAATAGTTTAGAATTCAGTAGTATCTTTTAACAAAGGGGTATTTGAAACACTTTACACAATAACATTATAACTTCCAAAGCATCATGCTTGAATGACTATTTGTATATAATGGAATAATTCTTTTTCTTTAGAATTCGAAAATATCACTAAGTTATTAAATAAATAAAGACGATCGTTTTTTGTTAACTATCTGCATAATAGAGATAATGAAAACAGATTTATAAACTAGAAATAGTGTAAAACTCTGTAATTCAATCTTTCAGTGAACGTAAAAGAAAATCAAATTCTTCGAAATTCAAATTGGATGATACTGAAAATTAAATCGATGTTTTCCAGCTAAATAAATAATAAAAAAATGATAATGAAAGTTATGATTTTTATTATCCAAATCTCATCAATAAGTATGGAAATAAATAAAATCTAATTTTCCTAGGCATATTAATTATAAAATTCTGAAGATACTTCATTCTTATTGAACACAGCAACATAGTAACAGAGAAAAGGAAATAAATATGAAAAATTAATTCAGAATTAACAAGAACGAAAAATCATGCGTCAAGCATATATTATAAACACTTTCCAACACAGCCAGAAAAGTGTAACGAAACTTCACCGTTAAATAAGGTGAAAGAAGTTATGTAAGTAAACAGTTTAGAAAACATATACCACATTGAAAAATACAGTTTTCGAAATTTCCTTCCAGTGTCAAGCAAATAGTCGAATTATTTTGTGCAGCCCTGTATAGGATCAATAGATGTAGATATATAGCATGAAAAATTTAGTTCTATTAGAATATTCACATTTAACAATTTTCGCCAATCGATGGAAATGCACTCAAAACCTTTTATACAGCACTGAATATTATCTGAAGACATTTGTACACACCACAAATTAAGCTAAAAAGCAACTTAAAACTCACTCGCAGCAATTACCAACCGTAAACGACAATGTATTTTTTTCTTTGCGTAGCCCTGTATATGAATTTATTTATATTCCACGAACTTCTGTTAGTCTACTAAATATAAGTCAGCAGAAAAATGCGTAACACAATTAAAAACTACCCTTAAGCACTTCACTCCCATAGTCTGTAATTCATACGGATTCCCTTGTGTAGCCCTGTATATGAACAGCCGAATAAATAAACACACACATACTATGAAAAAAATTACTTAAACTTAAAAGCGCAAACCAAAGTTGAAAACGCACCGATCACACAGACTGTAAATATCGGACATGTTCTGTAACCGATATCTTTTGTATGTCCTTGCAAATAAACACAATGCACACCACACTTTAAAGAGAGCAATTTATAGTGCACCTCAGTAATGCATATAATTGTCATTATGTTTGAAATTGTAAAATATCACTAAATTACACTGCAATAGATTTTTCCCCATAAAACAACGTGTAATAGAATTCTTTTGTTTGACAATGTACAGGAATAATTAATGCTTTGAACCCCATAATCTACAAAAAGCAAATTTTTATGCGCTTCACAATTATATATAATTTCAATCAGGTTTCTAATGGCGTAGCATCCTCAAAATGCACTTGAAAACACACGATACAAAAAGATTACAGTCACACAAAAAGAAACAACATTTTTTACACATTTCAGCAAAATTACATAAAAAGTCAACTATAAATGTGAAAACGAAAATACACGAAATTTGTTTATGCTGCAATCACTGTGACGCATGTATAATCGCTTCTCGAATATTTAAAAACAACAAATAAAACATCACTAGATGCAGCAACCTCACTGTATTGGAATCCCAAGAAACGCACGAGATTTGCTAATGCCGCGACCACTTTACCGCATGGATAATCGCCTCATGAATATGAAAGTACAAAAATAATCACTGGATACAGCAACCTTGTTGCATTGAAATCCCAAGAAATACACGAACTTCGCTAATGCTGCGATCACTGTACCGCATGTATGATCGCTTAGCGAACATGAAAACAGAAAAAAAATCACTGGATGCGGAAACCTTGTTGTATTTGATTCTCAAGAAATACACGAAATTCGTTAATGCCGTGATCACACTACCGCATGTATGATCGCTTCGCGAAAATGAAAGCAAAAGAAAATCACTGGATGCAGCAACCTCGTTGTATTAGAATCCCGACACACCCCGAAATACACGAAGGTCGTTTATGCCGCGATTACTGAAAAATGGTTTGAGTAATTCCGAGATGTGAAGAAACATTAGTCATGGTCCTGTCCGAGTTATCATCATGTTAGCTTCATGCAGTAATGATAGTATGAGTGCCAGTAAAGGACAAATTCGTTACTATGCATAATTAATCCTATTAACCGAACTACATTGGGAATTATTAATAATAACCGATTAATCATATTGATCGTAACACATAGATTTTTTAAATCATTATTTTAACTTTTACTTGCTTTTCATCTTTTTTTTTTACAAATCAACAAAAGGTATTTTTCTTTATGCTTTTATTTTATATACATTACAATCGCGAGTGTATTAAAAACATTTTAAGATTAATATTTCAATATCTTAATAATTAAAATTTCAAATAAAAAAACGATATTTTCTATTTAAATTAATTATTAGCATCAAACAGAAAATAGGGTAATTTGGGTAAGGATGCCGTTTTTTTTTTCTTTTTAATAAAATCGCCTGTTGTTTTTATTTGTTATTCAATAAATTCTTGTTAAAGTTGATACATTTATATATGATTTAAAAATGTATTTCATTTTACAAATGTCAAAATTGTTGCTTTTGTAAATGCTTGCATTTCGGCATCTTACCCAAATCATGAGGTAAGATGGCTACATAGGAACTACATAAAGAAATAGCGTAAATTATTTTGGACACTTACGAAAAGTGTTAAGTCGAAATAGCAATACCATTTGAAAAGTAAAAAAAAAAAAACGCAAACTGGAATTAAAGTATCAGTAAGGAAGCCTCTTATACACTACTGAGTGGCGTTTCCCTACAGCGCTTGAATAGGAAAACCATGCGACACGGCACCTTGTCCAATACGGCATCTCACCCAAAGTTACCCTATATGAAAAATTACATATTATATTATACGAAAAGGAAATCAGGTACTTTTATATTATAATAAAAGAATGTTTTTTGTATCGAATTTTGAAAATTTAATAGCATTTCTTCCACATTTTTTAATATCTTGCGCTTATTAAACTTTTAGGAATACTTATTTGTATACACTAAAAACCAAGGTTGATACACACAATATCAAACTATAGCACCATGAACAGACGTACGTTTCCTGAGTAACTTGGACTCACATCATCAGTGTCATTAAAAATAAAAAAAATACATTCCCACAACGACTTGAACGAAAACTGAAATGACAGCAAACAACAACACACCGAAAGACCATCATGTACCAACAACCAATAAGATTAAGCCGGCAGTGATGCGCTATGACACAGTTAATTTACCCAGAAAGGTGAGATGTAAGGTATGCTCTAAAAATCATTGACCAGGGAGTTACCAAATTTATGAATATACATTGCTTCAAAAAAGTCCAAATCTAAAGAAGTATTGCATTTCTTAATAATAGTGGCCGAATCAAAGTTGAAATTATGTCCCTCACTCCAACAAGGACAAGCAATAGAGGATTTTTGTAATTCATTTTTCTTAACATAGTTTCTATGTTCATTGATTATGTAAGGAAGTTGTCGTTTGGTCTGTTCTATATAGGACATGTCCCCTCGAGATTGGATGTTGTAAATACCCCAAAGGTTTTGATGTGGAATTTTATCTTTTAACTGTCGAAAATTTAGTTTATTTACTGGCTTAAAAAAAAAATTTAAAATCATAATTTCTTAAAATACTAGCTATTAATATAAAATATTATCGTTGGTTTTTAGTGGATTTTTATTGTATATTTATACACGCACGTTTTTACTTATTTGTGTTTAAAACTTATATACTCAAAACATTATTTTGCATTTTTAATTGAATGAGTTTGCATTCATAGAAATGTAAACTAAAAAATAAGGTGATAATGAATATTCATAAGAGGTTATTGTAATATTTTCTTCTTATCTGGTACTTCATGAAATGAGGGGATTAAAATGAGAGTGGAGCAAGTCTATATTTAGTAATTTGAGAAATGAAGGGTTTTGTGAAGCTTGTCGTATTGTCGTTGCAATACGTGGTCCAACTTGTTTTGCCCTCTAGAGACTCCCTAAATGAACTATGACTTATTGACTGTCACACTGAACAGAAATTAATATACGTTCAGTGAAAATATGGTTATCTAGATTTTTCGAATTTTTGACTTATTCCACTGTCATTCTAACCCCCTCAAATAACACTGTTTTAGTTATGTGAGATATTAAATTAAGATAATTGATGTTTCTGTTGCCTTTAATTTTTCGATATTGTATTATCAATCATTTTCAGTTAAGTTATTTTTACAATCTGATATAGTCAGAAACATATATAAAAGTTTTATTTAATGATACACAACTCTACTTTTTATCGAGTAATATAAAAATAAACACATCTTAAACGGGGTTGTCAAAGGTGTATTGATTTACACTCAGCAACACTTCAAAAAATTTAATAACCAGCTTATCGCAGAGGAAATCCAACATAGCCAGTCTTTAAGGAATTAAGCCTTCGTACAATTTATCGTTTAAAAGTGTCTAGGGGGCCGTCTTCATACTTAAATTGTACCAAGCGTTGAATTTTTAAAAATGAATGCCCTATTTTGACAGCATATTTGGATACAAAATTCCGTTTCGGTAGATTTTACATTCAAATGCTAAACGGAAAGACATACGGCCAAACAGTTAAGGAATTATGACGGTTTAAAGTTTGGAACTCGTAATGTTAAATTATTTTTTGATCGTTCCAAAACCGACTGTAATGCTGGTAGTTCTAAATCATAACTCTAAAACTTCTTATCTGAATAGGCTGGATTAGCGTGTTTGAAGCTTTTAGAAAACTAGTTCTGTTAAAAAGTCACAGCTTACAATTTATAATGCTTTTCGATAATAATTTTGTATGTATAAATATTTGGAAAATTGATTTTCGAAAAACATATCAATTATAACCAATGAGGTTTTTAGGAGAAATCTATTTCTAGAAGTTATTAATATGCGAATCCAAAATTACAGCTTAGTCTTACAAATAGTTTTTATGTTCTGCTTTTAAATTTACCTACATTGCAATCTGTTTTGCAACTATTAACAATAAATTTAACAATACAAGTTCTAATATTTAAACCTTTTACAAGTTTGAATCTTCAAACCTTCATTCTTCCTAAATTATTTGACCGAATAATTTCTCATTTCGCTTCTGATGGTACATGTGTCGGCAAATCCAAATATTCTGTCAAAATAGGGAGTTTGGATTGAAAATTTTAGAGTTTGATACAATTCAAGCATGATGATAGCCTCAAGCTTATTTTGTTTTTTACCATTAATTGAAAGAATACAAAATTCCTAGTGAAAGGGCTATTTTGTAATAACCTGACGAATAAACTATATGTATATATATATAATACTAGGTGTACTTAATACTGATTTTAAAGATGATTGTATTAAGATGCATATTGTAATTGCGTCTATTTTTATGGACTTGCATTATCTAAAGTTGATGAATTAAATAATTTTCAAATATCTAAGATTTTCTAAAATAATTCAACATTAATTACAACATATCAAAAGTATGTCTGCTTCATTTAATATTATTTATGAATTTGATTACAAATATTTCAGTCACTTAAAAAGAAAATGTTAATTTTCATCATCTCAAATGTTTATAACATGGAACAAGGATACTTTTGTTACAAAAATACATGATTTTGAAAGCTTAACATGTTATTAAAATATGATTATTAAGTTTAAACTTTAAGAAATTTCAGTTTATTAGATTGTTCATCAGAAGCAGAGTTTTGAAAATCTTTCTTAGGAGGAGACCTTTGGAGACTTCAACAATAGTCGATCATCCTACGAGCATTTCAAAGTTCTTGATAGCATTCTTCCATATTGCTAACCATCTTGATGGAGACAATCCCCTTATTCTTCTCTTAAATTATCAATATTTATAGGAACGCGGTCCAGCTGACCATGAAAAATAAGCTTGATGCTCATATTGCAACCAAAAGTTGTTATAAGGTAACATATTCTTCCGCCAATAGGAAAAGAAATTATCTTATGAAATTTTGGTGTCAAATTTGGGCAATTTTAGATAGTTGTATATATTGATAGATTTGTAGTGTCTCCATTACACAATTTAAAGCAACTGAATATCCTTTATACTAACTCCATGTTCTCATTGTTTTATTTCATTTTTATTTATTTTGCTCTTAAATTTATCAGCACGCTTTTGGTATGAAATCTGGCAACAGTCCAATTTTTTTGTTTTTATTCTAAGAAAATATAAAATGTTTTCGTTGGAATATTTTATTATTTGTGAAAATTAATAAGTGTTCTTAAAATATATAACTATAGAAATAATTACATTACTTTTCTGTACGAACCTCCCCGCAAAAATTGGTGACCTGTTTAGTTAAAAAAAATGTCTATAAGTCAACCGAAGAACAATGATTAGTTTTCCACGGAAAAGCCGGATCTGAACAAGGTGAGTATTAACATTCCACCTTTTCTGGACTGACAGACCAGGGATCTGGTTTTATTAGGTTGAAGCTCAATTTAAAATTAATGAAATCACTAAAGAAGACACTAAATTCTATTATTCAATTCAATCCAACTAAAGATAAATGTATCGCGTACTGTCACTTGGCTCATTTTTGTCGAATTATTGAGATGGATTCGGGGAAATGTCTAGAAACGAAAATTCTGATTTCACAGTCAATTTGCTTTTCATTCTGACTATTCCATAGTTCTCTGGAATCTCTTAGTACATATAAAAATATTTTCCAAAATTTAGAATAAGTCTTGCTGCGATGGAACGTTAGGATGCATTATGTCTTAGAACAATTATATCGGTTGATGATTTCAATCACAGGTTAAGACTGGTCGACTTTTTATCAAAAACTTTCCGAAGCCCATTCAAAGTCTTTATTTATTTTAATACCCAACATCCTGATAGCTCGTTAAAAAATATAACATTTCTGTATTATGTTAAGTTAAAAAATATATGAAAACTCACTCTGATAAAAATTGCTTTTTAATATAGAGATCGACTTTCTAAAAATAGAATAAAACTATAGGAAATTTATATCAAAATAATAGAAAATTAAATAATAAAAATATTAAATAAATTAAAAAGAATGATTTATGTAAAATCAGACTCATTCTTTTTATTTCCTTATATCCTATGCTGTGAATGTAAGAAAAACTGAGTTCTAAAAGGTAAAGCAAAAAAAATCTCTGACTGTAACGTAAAAGTAATTGGAGTAGTGATTAATTTCCTGTTTATGTAACGTACATTTTTTTTACTATCATAATGAAAGAGAATGAGATATATTTATCATACTTCTTTATCACTAAGTGAAATATAATTATTCATTTGGCTTTTAGATTAGTATTGAGGATACTAAGATTTCTTTTTTTATGTGCATATATTTGCTGTCATTGTGCTATATTGAAGAATTTTAATTAAACAGCGTTCTTAATATATTTCTTTTAAATGCTAAAAGATGTAAATTAACAACATAATAAATACACAGTAAAATAACTTTTATTAGGTTGTTTGACAAGTTTCGGCTCAATCCGAGCCATTAAAAAAGTGAGTGTGAAACTATGTGCTCATTTTTTAGTATTTCCATGCTTCAAAAATGAGTTTGAACTGATTCTAATCATTTTTGAGTATTTCCATATTTCAAAGATTGGGTAGTCCTATTTGAAATAAAAAGTTTCATAACAAATGGAAACATCGATTTACTCAGATTTAAAAGTGTCATTTTTCTCAGTGTAAAATGCTCTTCAACAAAAAACATGTTTTGACTCTTAGATGAACGTAGCCGGCTAAAATATGACTTTGTTATTGATAAATGCTCTACGTAGGAGGGTGGTTGCTGGGTATACAGAAAAGAACAGGACGGCTGCCTAAATATTTCTACAAAAAATACCATGCTTGATAGGAGGGTGGTTGCTGGGTATACAGAAAAGAACAGGACGGCTGCCTAAATATTTCTACAAAAGATACCATGCTTGATAGGAGGGTGGTTGCTGGGTATACAGAAAAGAACAGGACGGCTGCCTAAATATTTCTACAAAAGATACCATGCTTGATAGGAGGGTTGTTGCTGGGTATACAGAAAAGAACAGGACGGCTGCCTAAATATTTCTACAAAAGATACCGTGCTTGATAGGAGGGTTGTTGCTGGGTATACAGAAAAGAACAGGACGGCTGCCTAAATATTACTACAAAAGATACCATGCTTGATAGGAAGGTTGTTGCTGGATATACAGAAAAGAACAGGACGGCTGCCTAAATATTTCTACAAAAGATACCATGCTTGATAGGAGGGTGGTTGCTGGGTATACAGAAAAGAACAGGACGGCTGCCTAAATATTTCTACAAAAGATACCATGCTTGATACTGCAGAATGCCCCCGCATTATACCCTTGTCGTTGCGCTGTGAAAACTTAAATAAGAGCATTTGGCGGGTACATTATGAATGTCCACGTTGTGTTACGTATCATTTTACAAAAATGTATGATCATGTTAACAATGCAACTTATTTTGTTTTTAATAACGAGTGGCTTTGAAATGGGTACTCTGTCGTATAACTAATTTTTATAAAGTTGTCTTCTTGCTGAGCTGTATTACTTTTTTGGTTGCGATGGCCCTTTTTTCTGGGTCAATATACACTTAAATAGAGAAAGATATATTAAAGTTTAGGGATTTCCTCCATTCGTTTGCTTTGCCAAGTGTGTTTTCTGTACAAAATGACATGTCGCCCTGATATTGTAGGTAGTAGCTTGAGAAACTCAGTGTAATGACCAAACTTTTCTGTAAATGTGAGAGAAATGTTAACAAAAGAGTTTGGGTGTAATAATAAACACTGCGTAGTTTATTATTTTTTATATATTCATATATTTGTAATAATGAAATATTTTTATAACTGTACAAATATGTATATATATATAAAATTTTTTGTAATAATATTTTGCTTTAGACCAAAAGGAAGTGAAATAAACAGGAACGGGTCGATTATGGTAGCAAACAATTAGAATATGCTGACAGCCTATGATTCGTCCAGTTTCTGTTTCTAGCAATTTATAAAAATCATATAGACTTTTAATAGTATTAAGTAGTGCCATAAAAGAATATTTTTAGAGATACCATTTAAATCACTTAAAACACTGATATTTTTCAAATGTGCGTATTGATTTTGCACAAATCATTTGCTTTTTGCACAAAAACTATATAGATATTTTATTCGAAACGATGTTCTTCTTCATTAGTATTTGTCTCTGGCGTATTGCTGAATACTTTGTTTTATTCATTTTCTCCCAATTTTCTTCCACTCCTTAAAATAAAAAACTCTTTGATGCTAATATAAGTGACAAATAGGACAAGAAAAATAAATAAATTAGATAAGAAAACAAAACGAAGAATAAATTTTCTTTAAAAACAACTTTCTTTTTCTCTAATGGACATTAAGTTGTTAAAATAATGACAATGAATAAGCAACCAGGATCAAAAGATTTTTTTTGTGAAAAAAAAAAAATAAAATGTTTATTTAATTATAAGTTTCAACTTTCAAAGAAGATGTAAGAGAGAATTGAATATTTGCTTAATTACAGCGCGTCAAAGTATAGCTGATATAGAAAAAATACATTTCACAGAATATTTTAACTTTATTTCAGGATAATAAAGCCTTTAAAGAATGTATGGTTCGTAATTTTTTTTATAATAAAAAAAATAGATATATCATAAATAACATATATAATGTAATATATTCAGAACTATAATTTATTTTTCAATTAATGATTTTTCTTTCACAACAAAATCTATCTATCTATATATATATAGACGTTTGCGTCCGTACGTTTCCTTTGCAGCCGAAACTACCCAGCGCAGACCAGCTATTGTTTGTGTGTGGTCGCAGCCTGGAATCTTCCATCGTGCACTGTTGTGGTTACATGTCGGTAGCTATGGGATTGTAGGAGATATGGTGGTTGAAAGTAGTCGACATAGGGTATTTCAAACCAATTATTTACATCACGACATTATTCTAAAAAATGTTTGGAATTTTCTAGAATGTTTTTGAATGTACTAGAATTTTCTAGAAGGTAGTAAAATGCTTTTTATATTTTATGCATGCATATATATATATATATATATATATATATATATATATATATATATATATATATATATATATATATATATATATATACATGTATATATATATTATGTAAATATATATAACATGTATATATATATTATGTATGTTTATGTGTATGAAAATTGGTAGCTTTATAAAGAAATGTTCGTCAAACACTTTGAAGTAGACCGTTTTTAATTCGAAGAATTATGTTAAAAGCTATTTAATGTTGAAATTGGTCAAACTAGTTTTCTTAAAAAGTTTTTATAGGAATAAAAACTATCCATAGGAATTTAATAATATTTTGAAAGACATAGTTGATAAGGTTGCAGTAAAAAAGCGAAATTACTTTTTTTTTTGTAATTAATTAAAAAAAAGTTTATTCAAAATTTCATCATTTTAACTGAAATTTATCTCGTATTTCGGAAAAGTCCATTATTTAAATTGTTGCCAATTTTTAAAATCGTGCACATAATAATATTCCCTTTCAATTAAAAAATGCATTTACGCGTGAATATTAAAAACAGAAATAATATTTTAAAATAATAATTAAATAATCGCGAGTTAAAAGCAGTAAAAAGATAAATTTACGTCAAAAAAATGTATTTGTAGGTGAATATTAAAAAGAGAAATAAAACCTGAAAATAATAATCAAATTATTACGCGTTCAAAGCAGTAGTTCATGACTATTGCCAATCTAATCGCCAAACTCTATTAATGGGGAAACTTACCTCATATTTAAAATGCTCAAATAACAATAGTTGCAATTTAAAAATATGTTTACATGAGGGATTCCTTTATTTTGACAAAATATTTTACTTATTTCTGCAAATTCTAAAACACCGTAAATAATAATATTTCCCTCCAATTAAAAACTATATTTTTACGTAGGGAGAAACTTTGTTGAAAATTACGTCATATTGGATACGATATATTTACTGATAACAATTTTCTGAAAACGATTTCTTAAAACAATTATTGTCTTACTGAAAACAATTTTTTGTACTTCTCCCTTATACTACTAACCACTTTCCATAAAAAAAAAAAGCTATTGCCAAACTATTCGCCAAACTCTAATGTCCAAAAACAAATAGAGAAATGATGAAATTGATGAAATTTGACTGTAAAAAAAATAATTAAATAATTAAATAAAAATAAGTAAATAGAAAATCCCCACTCATTAAAGTGTGAACTATCAGTAACTTTAAACAATAAAATTTATAATACATTAATGAGAAGAAAATAAAAAGTAATCTTAAATATCTATTTATTTACAATATTTTTCTTAATTATCCACCTTGGCTGGTGGCTGGTGGTTAAGCACCGCCCCCTGAATACTAGGTCTGCGCGCTGACAAGCATGGCGATTGTCGCAGGCGTATTATTTTTTTCAGCGTTTGTACAGCCCTTCGAACAATACCAGTAATATCTAAAAGTTTTCTTTGACTTATTTGATCTAAAAAAAACTAGGTGAAGAAAACTTTTAGAAATTATTAGTGTTGAAGTTCGAGGGACCGTTCAAACGCTAAAAATAATAATAATAAGCAGAAATAAATAAAATCCCCTAACTACAACCACCATTTTTACCAGCGTGCAGGCCTAACATTCAAGTGGCGGTGGGGTAAGTGTTTATACAGTTCAAACAGATCTGTCGTGCAAAACTATGCATAGCAACATTTTTTTCAATGCTTCTTCTCTTTCAATATCATGGCGGCGCCGTTAATATCGTATTTATTATTTAAATTAACGAAATAAATACTAAATTACAAATAATATTATAAAATCACTTATTAACATTAGATTAAAGATGTAATTACTGCTTAAAGTGACAACAAGATAACACAAAAGGCTTAAAAATACCTTTTAATATTTTAATATATAGATTATACATGTTTCATGCGCTCTAACAGCGACTTCTTCAAGATCAAAATGATAAATAAAATATTTTCGCAAAGTGTTAAAAATGATAAAAAAAAAACTATATGTGTTTATTTTGTTATATTTGTATTACTTATTTATTACTTAATTATTATTTATTAAGCAGAAATTATATTTTAATTTACTAACTAATAAGCTGTTAAAATATCATTAAGAATACAGTTAAACGTCGAATTAAAAATCACTCGATGACATAATACACACGTGACATCTGATGACATCTGATGTCATTTGAATGTGACGCCACGACCATGCACTTTTGACGTTAAATCCAATATTTTTGTACAATTTGCTTTCTTTTATGAAAACTGGTTGGCGGGATAATAGAGAAATACCCAATTTTCTTATATCATCGTTATAAAATTCCCTGATGTAGCGACATTGTTTACTTGGCCATTTTATACAAGTTGATTTTCAAATGTTTAATTGATTTTATTTAATCAATCATGAAAACATTTGTTAGCGGTTTCGACAGCAGTTGATTCGACCTTGAAATCCCTTAGTCAAAGGAAAGAAAATGAATAGAAACCAGATTACAGCAGATCGCCACTGGTCGAATAATTATAATTCCGTCTTTCGTAATCGTTTCAAAGTTGATCAAATTAGCATGTTTTTAGAGTTTGCGGTGTTCGAACGGGGTTTGTCGAGCATAGCGTCGTGGGCAGAATCTCCTAGTAGTAAAAAAAGTACTTCTAAGCATTCTGTAATTAGTTCAGTTTATATTTGATTCACCATTTTCTATTTTTAGACTCTACTTTTTGTCTTTTATGTGAAACGTCAAAGTTTTACATTTTCCACGTTTCTGAATATTGCACTAGAATCCCTAAAAACAGAGTTTTTGAACCACACCGGCCAGATAATCCAAATTATTGCAGGCGGTTTTAATCGTAAATTTCTGTAGGACGCTAAAATCTATAACTTGTTTTAGATTTATATATAAGGACTCTGCAATTGTTTAAAACAATTTGACCACATTTTAAAACTATTAATACAATAAGTAGATTGTTTAGAGTACAATAATGATAATAAAATAAAATAATCAGTGATTTTTTTCTTATAGGCTGGACTGCTTAGTTTTTGTAAAGGCATTTTATTATTTCAATTAAGAAATACAATGAAAATAATTTAAAATTATCTAAACGAAAAAATCTATGTCATGGTTTCAAAATGTAACGATTAGTTTTATTTAACCAAAAGAGCAAATTAACACGTGTGCACTGTATTTGCCAAAAAGTTAATTTAAATTACAAATTCTTAAACTCTAGTGTTCCTCCCGGTTTTATTGAGTTTGCTTTATAAGGAATGCTGTGAAGTTTGTAGTTTGACATTTCTCTCTGCATTTACACATTCGACAACATTGAGGCCTCGATTTATTACAATAAATTTCTCTTAATTTTTACGATTTCTATTCAACTTGAATTATAGTTGAAGAACAATAAATATAACTGTCATTATAATTCCATTTATGTCAAAATAGTCGTTAATATTTTTAAATAGTAACATTTTTATACTTGTCTCGACAGTTATACTTAGAAGTACTGTAAATAAGGTTTGTTTTGTGCTTAAATTAATAATTATTTATTTTATTAACTGCGAAATTAATTTAATAATTCTCAATAAATTAAAAAAACTTTTGAAAAAACTAATTTTGATCTATTTTTTATATAATTATATGTATATAGAAATAGCTATAAAAAATTATGTATCAATTCAGATGTTCTTACACGTATTCTGAAGAACATTTGAAACGATTTCTTCACATTCTAATCAAAACAATTATATGAAGTCAATAAGCGAATAATTTCGTTAAAAATATTATTAAAACATATACTGTTTTACAAATAATTTTGTTCACACTGAAGAGTGTGTAATATACATGTTCACATTTAACGTGTTGAGCGGAACACCAAAATTACAGCAAATGTTTTTAATGTTATTAGATATCGGTATGCAAATTTTGGTTAAAATTGAAAATTATTTTTTTAATCCCAATTAATTAACATTCTTCGAAATGCGTATACTGCGTTTTTACATACAGCTTCAAACATCTTCCACAGTAATTGATTTATACACAGAAATCAAAGTTTTTACTTTTTAAAAGTTAACTAGATGGAACGCGTCAAAACTTGGCGCAAAAAAAAAACTATAACAGTATTAGTAAAATAAGCTTCTTTATTATTTATGAAGGGTTGCGTATAAAACAGTCTTTCAAATATTTTTTTTCCCCAGTCAAATACAGTACTATTTCCGATGCAAACTCCAAACAAAAAATCCGTAAACAACTGTGTAATGGAAATCGGTTTGACATTACCACCATATTCCCCACGGCAAGAAAAAAAATTCATGGACCTATGAAGTATATACAAATAGTATATTCCTACATTCATATCATATTCAGTAAATAACAGAACATAGTAAATAAAGCAAACATCTCCCCCCCCCCCTGTGATAATGCAACTGAATGAGCTCCTATGCGCATGTGCATTGCACCTGCCCAAAAGCACCGTCAAAATTCGACGTTAAAAAAGTTTTAAAATGATTAAATTAAAAGTTTTAAAATGTCCTCTTTAATCATTGTTCGTTTCAAATCCATATCTTGTAAAACGCATCCATTGTTTTAAGCTAATCAATTTTTATGCAAAAATTAAGAAGTTTTTTACAGTAATAAATCTATCTGCAGATGGAGATTTTTAATGTTTTCAAGTGTAATTTATTTGTATGGTTTCTTCGGTTCCTTGACATAATCAGGATGATTATCCCTTTTCCATCACAGTCGGGGATATTTTTCCTCTTATACAGTTGGCAAATGTAAAAAAATTAAAAAGTACAATTCCTAGCATATCCTGATATCTGATGGAACATATTCATCAACGAATTCAACATATCAATTTTATGTTCAACATAAACTAAAAATAGTCTTTTTTTCTTTTTTTTTCCTGACAGATTTTTGTTTAGCGCCAAAATGTTCTATCTTATGGATAATATGATCTTATGATTTATCACTTTTTTAAAAAATTATTATTCACTTTTTATGATGGTTAGGGAAATCTATTTTCAACTGTGGCAACTTTCCCAGGGGCTATTTTACATTATGGAAGTAAACTAGTGGTCATTGATAAGATAGAATTGAAAAAAATTTCATGCTTGAAAAATATTTAAAAAGTCGTTAAATTAAGCGGCAGTTTTCAAATAAATTTAAGTCGAAAGCTAATTTTTTTTCTAATTGATGATGTAAGAATTAAAATTGTAAAATGTAGTAAAAAATAGAAATGTGTAGTATTTCGAATTGATGTAAGCACGATGAAAACTAAAGCGATAGCGCCTTTGTTGTCACAACTGTTGTACATTTCTAAAAATTGCCACTGTATTTTGGCTGGCGTCCAAAAGTAGAAAAACATTTTTTGACATTGAAAGAGAAATTCACAGTGAAAGAAATAGGACTTTGCGCTAATAAGGAACTGTTAAATGAACTTATAACAAACCTACCAAAATAATCATATATATATTATTTCTCCTGTCAACATCCCTTTTCGCAGAAAATACGAAACGCAGAACGACGAATGAGATAGCATATGAAAGGATTTTGAACAGGATTCTGACATAGCACACTTAACATTGCGTTAAAACATGTTTTTGATTAAAATTTGCAGAAAATTAAAAATTAAATCGGCATTGTTATCTTAAAAAAATGAAAGGTTTTCCTCAAATTATTGTTGCCAAAAAAATAAAATACCACATTATATGATGATCAGCAATTATTATTAAAAACACCGCACGGGTTTATTATATATTTATGATTAAAAAGCGACATTGAAATTGAAATGTTTAGATTTATATTTCTATGTACCATGTTTTTCCCGAAGCGGATGACGTCATCCTCTAATGCAGTCAAAATCTGATTGTTAATTTTTTTTTCTCTAGCGTGCCTTTTGCAATCTTGGATCAGTTTTTACTCTAACTTTGATGGAATAAATTAAATAATATTTTGGATTGACTAAAAACTAAATGTTGTTTGCAGATATTTTTATCCTTACTTTTTCTTTAGAAGTTTAAGCCTGCTTCTAATAAATATTACATATTGATAAAAAATGGTACTTTTCTATTATCCCGTCGACCACTTTTCATAACAAAAAACTATCGCCAAATAAACGGGAGAACGTTGCCATTGGAATATCAAAATAAATAAATAAATAAGATATAAGAATTTAAGGACACAATTCTTATTTTAATTAATAAAGTAACTAATAAATCAGTAAAACATAATGAAAATACACGCAAATGTCGAATTAAAAACCACTTGACGTAACAAACACGTATAATGCTTCTGACATCAAGTCAATGGGACTGCATTTTTGACGTTTAATCTTACAGTTTGGCGATAGTTTTTTGTTATGAAAAGTGGTCGACGAGATAATAGAGAAGTACCTAAAAAATATTAGATTTCAGTGCGAAATCCTCGCACGGGCCCTCTGGTTCCTATGAAATATTAGTCTTACATTGTTTATTCTAGCTAAAAATACAATCATTATTTCAAGATTTTTTTCTACCATAACACTATTTTTAATAACTTTAAATTTCCTGAAATCCTTTACTTTTGTGATTTTTTTTTATTAAAAAAGGAAATCTTCTATCCTATAATAAAAAGAACAAAACAATTGGTAACATGTAATGAAGGTATGCAATCATGATGAAGAAATCAATGACGGCTCCAATTCTAATCTTTATAATTATGAATGCAAAAATCAGTAAAATTATGTCATGTTAACACAATCATATACATTTTTCTCTTTAGTTTTATCAATGTTAAAATGCACTTCAAGCTAAGCATAACGTCATTTTTACCGGCGCAAACTTTTCACACGTACTTCATATACCTTACATTAATGCTTAAACACCATGCACACAAATAAATATATTTTGTATTTAATTTTATTGAAAAACGGGCATCAACAAAGTTATAATGCATAATGATAAAATAAACCCAATGGACAATATTCCCGTGACGTCACAATAAATATGAATTTTTATTCGCTTATAAAACACGCGGATAAGTATTTTTACCGAAATTTAACTTGCAAATTAACAAATTCGGCTTTAAAACCGCGTGCTTTTAATATTTATTATTTCTCTTTTATTCAACCACAGAGTTTAGAGAATAAACTCTGTGCTTCGCAACAGTAGGCGTTATCCGATTATGACGTCATTAGCAGAAGTAAAAGTTTAATTGAAAATTACGGTTAATTAATTAAATTTTCGAACAAACGAATGCATGATAACAAATCTGTGTCCAAATATCTTTCATTTAAAAAAAGAATGATGTAATTTGATGCAGTAGTTTGTTCTCACGGACTGTCGAAAGAAATCGCTTAGCGTTTTAAATATATAGATACTTTTTTTCTTTATTTCCTAAATAAAGATTTTAAAAATGAAATTAATTTGAATTCTGCAGATTTTAACAAAAAAATTATGTTTCTTTTTATTTCGTTTATCTATTTTTTTAAACTGTTAAAAAGTATTGTTTTAGTAACTAATGTTTTTACGTATACAAGGTTCATCTGGGCTAAATTTCAATAATACTGGAAATAAATAAATGAGCATGGAACATTTTAAAAATATGAAAATGATGAAATTCTTCAATCTATAAAAAACAGGTTTTAATTAACAAATGAGTTTTAAATAATGAATATATTTTAAAGAGCCATTTTAACTTTGAGTAGAGGTTTTAATATTATTTAATTACCAGTGAAGAAAACGTAAAAACAAAATAGCGTATAATTCCATTTGAACCAATCTGCAAAAAATATTTAAAAATATATATCTTATTTTAAATATAACCTGCAGAGACTGGGAATTTTTTGTTTCCGTTAAAACCAAATAAATCTTTTTTCTTTTTTCTTTTTTTTTATTGCGAAAATACATTTAAGTTCAAATTCATAAAGACTTTAATGACATTAACAAAATGGTCAATTGACACATATAAGACCACTGTTACTATACATAAGAATATATATTTGTAGATATGAACTTATCTTGTAAAAAAAAGGGAAAATGGGCGAACAAATGTTTTTATGGGTTTGCTGGAACTAACTAGACACTCCTTAAAAAAAGCGGCTACAGAAATGCACTATTATCCACAAACGTCTTGCAGTATTTATCCTTACTGAAAATTTCGCAATCATTTCGCCTTGTTAGAGCTTATAAACTAAGATACATAACAGTTTATCTGCAAATTAAAACTTAATACAAACCATTGTCTTATTTCCGAGGAAAATCCGAGGAAAATAAGGGTGAATAATTAAAAAAATCCTTTCATGGATTAACATTAATAAGAAAAATTTCTATGAAGAAAAATAAGCCAGTAACATTTAACCCCTTAACATTTGATGCACTAAGAAATATATTAAGTTAAATTTTGAAAAAAAAAAAAAAAAAAAAAAAAAAAAACATTATTTCTACGAATTATTTACACATTCAAAACAACAAAAACTGTAGTAACAAAAATAAGACGAAATAAACTCGTGCAATATAGTCACATCAAATTGAATAAACACTAAATTAAGAATTAACATAAGACAATACAAATAAAGTTTTAGGACAATACTTACACCACAAATAACACTAACATATCAATAAGTTGGTTTTAATAATTAATTTGAATAAAAACACTTGACTGCCCAAGCGGGACTACTCAGACTAGGTCACCAATTCGGTAGAGCATAGATATCCCTCCCAGTCTTCTTTATTGCGGTGAAAGAAACAAATACAGAATTCGAGAATTAACATTTTTTCTAAGTGGAGAAGTAGGGCTTCAATGGGGCATCAGTAGTAGCTCGAAGGTCATCCATTTAAGAAATACGATCCATAATCAAGCCTTAATTATGAATTTAGAATCTTTCGTGATATATCAGTGATTTAGGAATTAAAACCTTTTTTAACATGGGAAAAAGGGTTTAGTACACCTTTAGTGGTAACGAATTTCAGATCATCCACCGTTGTCCGCATCTTCTCTGAAAAATTTCCAGCTTTCCATTCTTCCAGCTTATGTAGGACATCAATGATGGAGAATAAACATTTTCGTTATATTTAGCTGTATAGTTTAATGTCCCTAGATCCTCCTTGGTATATATAATATCTACTATAGTAATCAATGCATCTTCCAGTTTGTTGAGGTTTTGTAAGACATCAATATCTGGCGGCTCTTTTAATCTTTTGTAAGACATCAATAATTAGAAAATAAAAGTCTCCTTTCGAAAGAGATGGCTGTAGAGATTCCTGTATTTTACTAATATTTTTTTGTTTAAGAACAGCCATTACTTTACATTGCGCAGTAAAACGTAGTATGTCCTCAGTAGTAATAGTTCGCACGCCCTATACAGAAGATATATAAAATTCGTCAAAATTAGAAATATGATACCTTAGACCAGTGGTTCCCAAACTTTTATGCTAACGGAGCTCTTTTTGGGAAGCATTTCTAAGGTGGAGCCCCTTAACCCCATGGTACTCTATGGTTTACAAATTAGTGTTTTTCTTTATGCCTATGGAGCAGATATAGATCTGCTGGATAAGAGTTCGAACCAGTAGTTTCCAACATGAGGCCAAGGTCATGTCAAAGGGTGTCAACATGAGAGGCCAAGGTCATGTCATTCGTCAAAATTAGAAATATGATACCTTAAACCAGTGGTTCCCAAACTTTTATGCTAACGGAGCTCTTTTTGGGAAGCATTTCTAAGGTGGAGCCCCTTAACCCCATGGTACTCTATGGTTTACAAATTAGTGTTTTCTTAGTTTGGCCTTTTTCTTGATACAAAAATTCTGAATACATACGAGAAATTTTGAAAATCAAATTTTGCATTATTTAACCCCTTAACAATTTTATTTAATAGTACTATTATTGGACACAATAAATTAAAAATAAGGACTAAAACCCCTTTTTTTGTATTAAAATATCTGCCTTATATAATCGAGATATGTCCACCAAATGCAGCAAAAATTATAGCTAAAACTGTGTGGTTTCTGAAAGCTTTTAGTAACGAAGAAAACAAACTCTTCTTACCCGTGCGACGTTCAAGAAATACTCTTAAGGGGTTAACAACATCCATTTTTAAAATAAAAAGTATTCTTTCAGGATTTCCAGTATGAACTAGGAATTTAAGATCAAAATGGTAACCCTGTCTGGGTGATGCATTGCATTAGAGCTTACGTGAAACTATTATTATTTATAGCGAACACAGAAAAAGGTAAGTTGCGCAGTTTTCGTTTACAAAGGGAGACTTCTGTATAATCCCAATAGGCTACTCCCAAAAAGAAAGAAAATGCGTAGGCCCAGTCGCCCATGAGTAATTATATAACACGTTTTCGCTAGTCCTGCCCACCCGTAATAGAATCATGCGATTACGGATTCATTTTTTGTTCTTCTTTACGTTTCTAGTACTTCTAAACATGCAACGAAAATGAATTTCCTCTGAGATTCTTCTTTTGAACCATTTTTTAAAAATACATTTAGAAGCAGATCATCTTTTTAGTGTTTGAGTGGGCGGGGAAAAATTTATAACCTGTATTGTTAGGTGCAGCATTGTTAAATTTTTGGATGTATTATTTGAAGTATTTAGCTATTGATTATAGTTTTGAAAGAAACTTTTTTTCGCCATTGTTTTTGCCTCAGAATAGATATACGGTTAAAACTACAGATGTTAAAAGAACTACAACTAGCAGAAAAACGTTACTAACAAAACGGAATACATGGGTGGGGTTAAATTTATATCAGGATGAGTACTCATTGACGAAAAGTCTAAGCAAGAGGTGGAGCTGAGAAAAAGTTTAGATTGTTAGTGTGATGACAAATGTAAATAACCAATATATATATTTTTAATTGCTACAGCCTTATTTCTGATAGGAAAATGTAGCATCATAACCTAAGAATTTTAGCCAATGCCGAGACCAAGTAAAAGAAAATTTTAAAGAATGGTACAAGATGTTAAAAAAGTGCGTTTTTAGCAACATACATTGCTTTAAAAATTAAGTATAATTTTGTAGAACAGCAGAGAAAATTTAAATAACTAAAAATTAATAAAAATAAAATAAACAGATTAAAGTAATTAAAGTTACAAAAAGAAAAAAGAAAACTATATACACAACTTATACAAATATATATTAAAGGAATCTAATGAGGGGTTTATTAAATGATACAAGATGTTACAAAAAAAAGGCGTTTTAAACGACAAACATTGTTTTACTATGAAAAACAGTATAGAAAATTTAAATATACAAATAACATAAAGAGAATAAAGAAATTAAAGTTATAAAAAATATATAAATATATACACAAATGTAAAGTGAATCTAATGAGGGGCTTTAAATGATATAAGATGTTTTAAGCGACAAACATAGTTTTACTATGAAAAACAGTATAGAAAATTTAAATTAACTAAAAAATAATACAAATAACCTAAACAGCGCATTTGCTCTTTCGATTCAAGTTGTGCGATCGATTCAGAATACTATTTCTTGTAGCTTATTTTGAATAGAATGTTCAACCCAGTAATAGATGTATTTATTTTTGACACACACACAAATTCCTACATACTTTCTAAAAATTTTCTCTTGCAATATGCTAATTTCTTTCATGTTTTGTTTATTATCCTGGAACGCCATGGAGCCCCTAAAAAGTATAGGCGCCCCAAAGGGAGCCCCAAGGGCTCCGCGGAGCACACTTTGTGAACCTCTGCCTAAAACCATGGCTGGGGATACATCTCGTGCAGCATCAAGATCGCACATTCGTCGAGGATTCGCATATTTCGTTGAAGTCCAAAATCTGATCGGTATCGGAAGTTATACATAATTATTAATAATTTCTTCGAGAAACTCAATGTTTAGTGAGTGAGGGAAAATATATTTTTTGAAATCCTTCGATGCCGCCGATGGAACTATCGAGTCTAAACACACTCCACTCTGAAAACGACATTTTCAAAACTGAGCAAAAATAATACTCAAATCTGAGCATGTCGCATAGTCAAAATGGCTCCGAATCAAAATGACTCAAGTTTGAAACATACATATACTCATTTCTGAAAACATGCACACACTCAGGAATAAAACATCATGTGCTCCTATTTGCGTATGTCCATGTTTCAAAAATGAGTATGAACTGACTTCTATGGGCTCATGTTTGAGTATTTCCATGTTTCAAAAATGAGTTTGAACTGATTCTAATCATTTTTGAGTATATCCATGTTTACAAAATGGGTATGAACTGACCTCTATGTGTTCAGTTTGGACTAAGTCTATGTTTCAATATTTGGATTATTTCTCGTATTTCAGAATTGAAAGCATTGTGTCGTCCTATATGAAATAAAAAAAATTTCTAACAGAATGAAAACATCGATTTACTCAGATTTGAAAATGTCATTTTTCTCAGAGTCCCTTTATATCTCAAGCCCGTCAACCATTCTGAAAATCAGAACAAATCGGTTAAGCGAAGTCTTTCAGGTTAAACATCGCTTGAACTCAAGTCGAGAAAACAAATCAAGAGTTATAAGCCAATCAATATTTTGGAAAAATATCTAATATATCAGAAGTAAGTCTTAATAAAATTCCATCTCTATTTATTACTTTCAAGGAACGCGTATAAAATCTTCGCACACATACCCGTATGTAAAGGGTGAGACTCCCATTGAACCTTATTTTTCTATTGGTCCGAGCTGCTGTCCTTGAGGCTCCGATACCTACGATTCCATAATAAACCGAAAAGTCGTAAACCTCTCTAGTCTATTATGTCCACAGTCAAAATGCCACACAAATTTACACCGATAAAAATAAAATTATTTTTACTATATATTGGCTTTTCCAGAGAGAATCAAAAAGATTAATGAAACATACCTACACAACAATTCCGTTATTATAAATATTTATACATATATAGTACGCATTCTTCTTAATATTTGAAACAAAATTATTCTTATAACGGAATTCTCACTTTTAAATGTCCAATTACGCTGACTTTTTGTGTGTCTTAAGGCTTATGTATCAGAAATAGGAAGAGATGAATCCGCTTCTGTAATGCAAAATTGTTAATCTTTTCTCCAACACAACGTTCAAATATCATACCAGTTTCACTATTTCATCTGACACAGCACATGACATTCATTTGAATATTAAACATGACATAAACAAATATGCGATAAACATATCAGATAATTTATTTATTCATCAAAAAATACACAGATTACACATCAGATACATTTATTTATTCATCAGATACATTTATTCATCAGATACATTTATAAATTCACCGTAAATTATCACCTCTGATTCTCTCATACCAAAGCATGAAAAAAAGAGAAATGAAACTTTCAAATGTAATAAAACGAATATGTATAACATGAATAAGTAAATGTGCGTCAAATGAATAAATCATTTTAATCCAAAAAATCGATCTATTTCTCATATTTTATACTTTACTTTGTATTATTCACTAAGAAACGTTTATCTATAAATATAAGATTTTCTTTCTTTAAATGAAATATATATTAACAGTCTTGGAAAAATAGTAATAAATATAAAATAGGTATATCTCTATTCATTACGCATGTTATCTCTGACAGAAATATGAAATTTTAAGCTCACGTTTATATTGTCACATGAAAATTTGAAAATTAATAAAAAGTATAAAACTGTTCTTGCATTACTTCAGTTCCGTTGATAGTGTTTTAAGCTGTGACAGCTGGTATCCTTCTCTGTCAAAACAGAATTATGCTTTTTGAGATGATTTATTTCTCCTTCAATAGTTGTAACTTTGTCAAAAGTAAAACTTGTCAAAAATCTATTTTAATATGCAGAATGTATTTGCGAGTAGATAAAAGCGCTCTTTAGAATTCTATATAAAAGTTTTAATTTATAAATATCCATACTAAGAAGAGAGAATTTAATTATTTTTAGTATAGAAATTTATTTTTTAATATACATACATATAAGTGTGTATATATATATATATATATATAGGGTGAATTTAACGTAATCTGCCAAACGAAAGAGGGTGATGTAACAGCCCATGTCGATAAAAAAACACCATAAAATCTTGTCCTGTCTCAAACCGTTTTCGACTTATAGTGGCTAGGAAAAAATACGCCAAAAATGTGTAAAGTCTAAAAACCCAAATTTGTAAAATTTTCGTAAAACCTACACGCAAAATAGGCCCATATTTTCAAAGAACAGAGACATGCCTATAAGATGACACCATTCCCTTCAGGATATGTTTATTTAACGGTGAGCTGCTTAAATAGTAGACAAAATTTTAAGCCGGCAGTATCGCAAACACCTTTCTAGTTACAATTGTTCAAATTTACAAAAAACATGTCCATTATACCAGCTTTCGAATAAGCTTACAATAAACCAATTGATGTTCTAAAACATCACCAAAGTTATTTTAGATAACATGTTAAATTTACACAATTGGCAATATTAGGACAAAAAATATCCATTTGCAAGGCGAAACTCATTTTTTCGGACACCATTCAGTTTAAATGTTTGGATTGGAACCAGCTCTTTCGCTGGTGATCACTTGATAGGTCCACATGTATTAAAGGATCATCTGAGAAGCAATACATTTTGGAATTTCTGGAACAACATGCCAGGATTAGCTGTTCTCATTTCTGCCCCCGAACGAACGAAAATCATTTTTCAAGACCATGGAGCCTTACATATTTTTCAATTACTCTTTTTGAGATTTATCTGCGATAGATTGGTCGTACGTGGTCAATTTCTTGTCTACCTAGATCGTCAGATCACTTGAAACACACGTGGAACTGTCAGGCGTTCGCCAAGCACTCCAAGCCAAACATGTAAGCTGAATCGCATCTGAAGTTTCGCGTTATAAATGGATTTTTTTAAGCGTAATGATGGCAATTATGTAAATTTAACATGTCATCCCGAGTGCTGAATTAGAAAAGCTAATTGATTTATTGTAGGCTTATTCGAAAGCTGGTAGAATGGACAATTTTTTGGTAAATTTGACCGATTGTAAGTAGAAAGGTGTTTCGATATTGCCGGCTAAAAATTTGGGAGAACAATTAGATTTTGCCCTTCGCCAATGTTTCTGTGCTTGTAGCTGGCCGTTACATTCAGTATCCTAGTTCAATTCGTTTCCCGTGAAATATTGGCAAGCTGCCAGTAAAGGCGATTCCAACTTAACCGATCCAGTAGGGAGAATCGAGAAAAAGCGGGGTCTCATTCATTCCATTATGTAAATTTAACATGTCATCCCGAGTGATTTCAGTGCTAAATTAGAAAAGCTAATTGATTTATTGTAGGCTTATTCGAAAGCTGGTAGAATGGACAATTTTTTGGTAAATTTGACCGATTGTAAGTAGAAAGGTGTTTCGATATTGCCGGTTAAAAATTTGGGAGAACAATTAGATTTTGCCCTTCGCCAATGTTTCTGTGCTTGTAGCTGGCCGTTACATTCAGTATCCTAGTTCAATTCGTTTCCCGTGAAATATTGGCAAGCTGCCAGTAAAGGCGATTCCAACTTAACCGATCCAGTAGGGAGAATCGAGAAAAAGCGGAGTCTCATTCATTCCATTATGTAAATTTAACATGTCATCCCGAGTGATTTCAGTGCTAAATTAGAAAAGCTAATTGATTTATTGTAGGCTTATTTGAAAGCTGGTAGAATGGACAATTTTTTGGTAAATTTGACCGATTGTAAGTAGAAAGGTGTTTCGATATTGCCGGTTAAAAATTTGGGAGAACAATTAGATTTTGCCCTTCGCCAATGTTTCTGTGCTTGTAGCTGGCCGTTACATTCAGTATCCTAGTTCAATTCGTTTCCCGTGAAATATTGGCAAGCTGCCAGTAAAGGCGATTCCAACTTAACCGATCCAGTAGGGAGAATCGAGAAAAAGCGGGGTCTCATTCATTCCATTATGTAAATTTAACATGTCATCCCGAGTGATTTCAGTGCTAAATTAGAAAAGCTAATTGATTTATTGTAGGCTTATTCGAAAGCTGGTAGAATGGACAATTTTTTGGTAAATTTGACCGATTGTAAGTAGAAAGGTGTTTCGATATTGCCGGTTAAAAATTTGGGAGAACAATTAGATTTTGCCCTTCGCCAATGTTTCTGTGCTTGTAGCTGGCCGTTACATTCAGTATCCTAGTTCAATTCGTTTCCCGTGAAATATTGGCAAGCTGCCAGTAAAGGCGATTCCAACTTAACCGATCCAGTAGGGAGAATCGAGAAAAAGCGGGGTCTCATTCATTCCATTATGTAAATTTAACATGTCATCCCGAGTGATTTCAGTGCTAAATTAGAAAATCTAATTGATTTATTGTAGGCTTATTCGAAAGCTGGTAGAATGGACAATTTTTTGGTAAATTTGACCGATTGTAAGTAGAAAGGTGTTTCGATATTGCCGGTTAAAAATTTGGGAGAACAATTAGATTTTGCCCTTCGCCAATGTTTCTGTGCTTGTAGCTGGCCGTTACATTCAGTATCCTAGTTCAATTCGTTTCCCGTGAAATATTGGCAAGCTGCCAGTAAAGGCGATTCCAACTTAACCGATCCAGTAGGGAGAATCGAGAAAAAGCGGGGTCTCATTCATTCCATGTTATTGTGCTTCGAATTAGTCCTAAAAAAGTAGTTATTTTAATTTTTGATTTGATAATATTCTTCAGAAATTTGAGGATTGTTTTTTTTAAACATAGTATTTCTATAAAGGACAAAATGGCTGGAACTGTCAAGAATAAATTGTTTTGAAGCAAATCTAAGCATTTAATTTATAACGTGATTGAAAGTTGTGATGAAGAAGCGCGTATCGGAAGACTACCATTTAATCAATCATCAAACCAAGTTAGTATGCTAACAGGAATTTCTCTATCAAGGATGTACAATATTCGAAAACAAGCGAATGGTGATGAAAACCTTGATTTTTGTTCAATCAAAAAAAGCAAACGCGAGAAATTATAGCGTGTTTAAAAATGGATTCCTTTAATGTTGATGTATTACGTAGAACAGTGTGAGTTTTTTAAATGCTAAACAAAAAGTACCCATAATTAATAAACTGCTGCCTGTATTGAAATAAAAAATTAATTTTGCTTGGCAAATAGAAACTCTGTGAAATTACTCAACTAAATCGGATTTACTTGATAAAAAACACCAAACATAAGAAAAATTCTTATTGAAAGGTCAGATATTATTGATGGGTCAGAAAATGAAAATGAATCTGAATATTCTTCTGGTTAAATCATCTAATTATAAAACTTCAAAATTTTGTTTATTTACTTGATTTCCACATTATGCTAGCTAATGTTTTTGCTATTTTCTAATTCAAATTATGCCGAAGTCAGAAAACACTGCTTTATTTCATTTTGATCAAAATGTTTCTTTATATGTTTGATTTTCTTTATTTTTCATATACGATATTAATTTTAGTTTTCAATATAATACTAGTTTCGCCCGGCGTTGCTCGGTCCCGTGATAATAATCTTAAACAGAACTCAAGTTTGTATGATTTTTTTTAAAGAAGCTGCACCAAGGGTCCAAGAAGAATATTAATAATCAAAATTGGGGGTAGCTGAGATCCGAGAATTTTTCTGTCGTTCAAGTAGTAGCTTAAAGTCCTAAGAAGTTGTTAGAAAAAAAGGTAGTGAATCCGACGAGTTTTAAGGGATCTTTACTGGGGGGCCCAAAAGCGGCCAACTGGCAGTTTTGAGCAGGGCCCTAAGAGTAAAATATATTATAAGGTCCTAGTACTTAGCGCTTTAGATCTTCAATAAGTCGACATTAAGCATAGGGTATAAATTAATGATTAGATTAAAATTTTAAAGAAATGCTTAAAAAAGGCCCTAAGGCCCCAAGCTCCAATAAAAATATTCATTTTAAGTTACATACAATAAAAAATTAGATAAAAAAATTCCTTAGCGGTGAACAAATTCTTCATTTCTTCAAAACTGCGTTCGCCAAGCGTACGTCTGATAAAAAACACGTATGTCATACAACCTGACTCCCCTAATAACTAATGGAATGGTCCGTTTCCACTTATAAACCGGATGTTTACCTTTCCATCTAATCGGTGGTAGAACTCGTCTGCTCTTTACAATAAATATGCTTATTTTGCATGTCGAATTTACAGGAATATAAAATTTTTTTGTTTTTTCAGACTTGACGCCTTTTTGGCACATTACCTTCAATTCACCATAACTTGGAAATGGTAAAAGATAGCATAGGGTTTCTATGACTTTTTATGATTTAGAAAGGAATTAATTAGCTTATACTGGGATAAACTTCCTTGAATGAAGTAATGTTTCATTAGTGATATGTAATATGTTACCCGATAGACATGATGTCGAGCTTTTTGAGATATATTTTAAACAAGATGACATTGCGTTGATTCTCAATGAAAACCTCCAGTTCGTAGCCTGTCATAGAGAACAGTTAGAGGAATATACTCGATAAACTGAAGGATAATTTAATTAATTAATAAACTTGTATTGTTCATAAGACTATTACTGTAGATGGAAAGAATTTTAGGTAAAGGACAGAGAAGGATGCCCTCATCGTATTTTTAGTACCTTACAGCAGCTCAGTTGTAATCCAAGTGTCTACAATCAACATTTATTCTTAACGCCAACATAATATTCTATTGGTGAAATAAACAAACGGTGAAATAAACAAACGCCAATATATTCAGTCCGTTATGTTAAAATTGATAGAATAATTGAAATTATGTAGCATTGCAATGTTACAGGATTTATCCTGACCTTGAAAGTTAAAAAGATTGCGCCGATCCTAATACATAACTGCCATTCATATACGAAACAATAATTACATGTTTATCGAAATGATAATTAACAAGACAATTGATTACCATTCTGACACATTTATTATATATTTAAATCTTTGAGAGCTAATAAAAAGTATCCAACGATTGCATCAACCAAAGAAATATGACCGTTATATATTTATAGAGGAAATGAAAATTGTTATTAAACCATTAAATAAATATTTTAAAAGTGTTATTTCTCTTTATAGTGTTATTTAAGCTTAAATATATTATCAAAAATAATATCGAATTATCAAAGTTGAAGATTACGTAGGTTAAAATAAACATATATGACCTTTACGTTAACCTTTAAATAATTGCACAAAACATTATGTGGTTTTTGGTGTCATCTAATACTTATTTTAAATTGCACACTGTTGGAAACATAATATTTGCCAATATTAAGTAATTTCCTCTATGTATTTATTATATGTTGCAGTGCAGTCAAAAATAAACTTCAAAATGATTTAAAAAATATGTATGAGAAGAACACTTGAATTTTTAATAAAAGAAAAATAATTTGGCTTATAAGTTAAATTAGAAACACATGATTTTTATCATGTACTTGTAATAAAAATGAGTATATAATATAGGATTGATTTAATTTTAAAATGTATGATTTCGTATCATATGATCCACATGGGCTGTTATATTTTCTATCCGTTATCACTCCCTTTCATTTGGCAGATTACGCCAAATTTATTTGTATATATATATATATATATATATATATATATAAAATTTTATACTTATTTTATATGTTTAGTTTATATATATAAAGATTTATATTTAAATATTTAGTTTATGTATATATATTAGGGTGGTCCTTATATGATCGATTTAATTTTTTTTTAAATTTCCTTCTGTCTCACTCTCAAAATTTGCTCCAATACAGTAAAAAACAAAGTAGGAAAAGTTGGAATGAAAAATAAATACATTTAGAGGTAGCTCAAGATTGCTGAAGTTTGGCGATTACACTTAAAAACATTGTGTTATTGACAAAAGAAAACTAAGCCAAAATGATAATTACTTACACATCATACGTAGTATAGGGTAAGTCTTGTAATCGTTTTGAAAATCGAAAAATTTTTTTGACGGATTTACACGTTTCAGACACTGGAGATTCCGAAAAACATATTTTTAGAAAAAAAATTTTGCCGTCCGTCTGTGTGTCTGTGTGTGTGTCTGTGTGTGTGTCTGTAAACGCTCTATCTCCCGAAAAAATTGAGATAGAGACTTGCAATTTTATAGGTACTTAGTATGTAATAATGGGAAGAAGCCTATTTCATTTCAATAACCTCGATTAACCGGAACAATTTTTTTCGGACTCTCGAAATATTCGTTCTGATGAAAGGTATATAAAAATTTTCGAAATTGTTTATTTTAAGAAATGAATATAAAAGGCAATAAAAAAACATAAATTTTGAATAAAGCATGAAGTCGATCGGATAATTAGTTGCCGAGATATTTGGAATCCTATTTTCCACACTCTTCGATTTTTCATGACCCTGTATTTCATCCAAATTTCACTTCAGAGATATATTTTAATTGGAAATTTGACGCTTCATCAGATGTAATAAACCGCTAGTTAATAGGATTATTATTTTTGGAGTTATAAGGAAAAACCTCTTTCAAGCAATTCAGTAATCGAGCCTTTAAAGTTTGTGACGTCATCAAGCCACGATTTTATTTGAATTGCAATGCATTTTATAAGTAGTTTACACATTTTTATTTTAATATTTTACATTATGCATATCCATGATGGGTAAGTATTACGGTGGCCCCCAACGACTAGTTTTTATTACGATAGTAAATTATTTTCATATTTTATATAATATAAAACAACAATATTAAGCATATAAAAAGTTTCAAATATGAAAGTATTAGTAATTAGATTAATCTGTTAGGTTCATTTTTCTTCAGTAAGGATAAGCTTTCCAGTGTTCCTGCACAACATTCGCCATTAGCTAAAACTGAGGTTCATTTCGTGCAAGGTTTCTAGTGTATTCTTTGATCAAAGCAATACCTCTCTCAGCATGATCATTTACCACTTTAACACTTTAATAAATTGCATCATTTCTAATGCAATCCTATAATCAGAATTATTGTTCCAATTTTCTGTGTCTACTTGAAAGAATCCTTGGGGTAAATTCTTTGAACAGCTAGAAAGATTCTTTGGTAACAAAATCTTCAAACTTCTTTTCATGAAAATGTTTAATGGAAACACTTATCTTCTTCTCAGGATACTAATACAAGTACATGGCTATTGAAAAGTGGCAGTGGAGAGAGATCTAACAAATATTACAGATGCTTTGAAAATTTATCAGATGCAGATTTTACAATTCCTTCATATATTCTTGAATACGCTAATAAACTATTCATTAACTGAAAGTCATTGTTTGATGAGGTTTCTGTTATTGAAGCAGTAATCCAAACTTTAAAATACACTTACTATAAAAACACAAACATCATGAAGACCTCTTTCTTCCTTTTTGGTAAGAATGAATTGGGACTTAAAGGTGAATATCTTCAAAGAATAGTATATCATCTTAGACATCCAAGGAGAACGATGCATTGTCCTGAGAAGCATAAAACGAATTCCCCTGACAGGTATTCCTCCAAGGAAAATAATAACAAGTTCTGAAAATTCATGATAATCCTCTCTTGATCCAGGTGCTGATGGTGTATCATGATTCTTTTATAGTGGCAAACTCCAAAATTTCATCCTTTACATTTTGTACAAGAACTCTAATATTATCTTTGAAACCTGTTTCAAATTTGTCTCCATCTAGAAATTCCTAATACCCTTGGAAACGTTTGAATAAAGGCACTTCTGGACTTTATGACAAAGTTCACAACGAATTATGAAATACTTTTCCAATAATTTCCATAATATGATGACGGCAGGCAAAAAAAGTTTTTTCTCAAGCTTTTCTTCTAAAATAACACAAGCACCTTTATCATTTCCAGTATTTGCTTATGTGGTATCAATGATCATTCCAATCACTTTATCTGTAATATCCCATTCATTCGGAACTTTATAAATTACAAGTCCTGTGCTTTGCCTGTTGCAGAAAGAAGTTTAGCAACTGAGAGCATCAGAGAAACTCCTTTTCTGGAAATTATAATTGGTAGTTTATCTATTTTCTCTTTAACTATTAATTCTAGTAAAAGTTTCCCATTTCTATGGACAATGAGAGGAACAATTCTTTGTAGCCGTTCTTTTAATTTTTGTGATTGTTTAATTCTATAAACAGTTCTTTTTCAACCAGACTGACTTCTTTAATATATATACTAAACTCTGCAATTTCGTCAACTACAAATACTGTCTAATACTTTTGTCCTGTCTAGAGCTGTTGCTAAATCTGGAGTTATAATATCCATACATCCTCCCCTTTCTTAGCTTTGGATGGACCAGGATCTGATGCTGCATCCTCTAACAGTTTTATTTCCTGATCGTGTTGTTCATTTTCATTCATTTCTATCTTCTTCATTTGAGCTATCTGTAGAAGATTCAAGTACTGCTATTTTTGTTTCTTTCTCCTGTGAACATTTAATTTTTTCTAATATTTTCTTCAAAGGATTCTTCTTTTTATAAGCAATCAATTTCTTCCCCAAGAGATTTATTTATGTCAATACCAATCATTAATGCTCATCTGCTGTGCTAGCAAATTTTTATCTTCAGCTATTTTGATTATGTTTAATGCATTGGTATGAACAATATGAAATAAGTTATCTAATTTTGAAGAAAATACATGTTTTTTAGTTTCCTTTGTTCTTCTTTAACAGTTTTCATTCTTCAATTAATTCCAGACATTTATTATCTTTATATCAATGAATTATTCATAGATAATTAACTTAATTACATTTACAAATGCTCTATGGATTTGATAGTGTAACATAAGTGACTTTTTAATACATTGAAATAATTTTATTACTACTGGGATTAGATATATTTTTTCAAGTAAAAGGAGACGAAAACAACAAAATGACCCCAAATTATGAAACTTATGCTTCCTTGAACTACCTACAAATATTAGTTTTTAGTGATTAAATTTTACAAGAATTATTTTTAGACATAATGAAACAAATTTAGAGGATGAGAGCAATGAATTTTAAAACTTCAAAAATAAGGACCACCCTAATATATATATATATATAGACATTCTTTAATTTTTTGATTTTTGTACTTCACTATAACTCTTTGAGAAGAAAAATTACTTTTACTAACAACAAATTCCAGGTCTGCACATTAAAAAAAGTTTAGAGTCTCACTGTCATTAACAGTAACTTTTATAATTAAAGTTTCCATAGATTTTATTTATAATTAAAAAATATTTCCAATTCTTAAATGTGCTACTGTACATGTACAATCTGCCTTACTAAGAGAAAATAATGTTAACAACAATATATTTTTAAAATCTTTAAAATAATTCCCATATTTTGTAGAAAAACTATAGCGTTGATTTTCAAATTAAAAAAAAGTTTTTTCACGAAATTAAGATCTTTTTAATGTTACCATGTCATAAAAATAACGTTTATTAAACATTAATGTACAGATAAGGTGTTTCATGCTTCATGACCATAAATGATTGTCTTTATCTGCTCATAGCATTTAATTAATCATGATTTACGGTCATTCACAAATTCTTCCTATTACACAGAAACACGGTGAAAACCTCTAGAACATCATTACAGTTTAAACACACATGTTTATTTGAAGGAAATGGAGAAAGATCATAAATTACCCATTAAACTTAACCACTATGCTATTGAATGTTGGATTAAATTTCACAATATTATCCTGAATAGTCTTTGTATATAGTAAAGTATTTGTATTGGAAAAATAGTCTTCTAATGACTTATTAATGATAGACAACCAGAGCTTGACAAATACGGTCACCAGGTCGCCACTGGCGACTAAGTTTTTTCATCTGTCGACCAAGTTATTTAATTTGACAATTTTGACTTAAGAAATGAACACAAACGGCATTTTCCCCTCCCCTCGTAATTCTTATAAGATGTCTCATTATAGATGTTACAAAAGTACAAAATATTAGGAACGCTCAAAAAGTAACGAGCCGGAGGCCTAGGACCAGAAACTAGTACCTGTATTTCAGAAGCATTGGCCCTGGTTGTTGAGGCACTTGTTCCACTGAGACACACGGTGGTGAATGTCTGTCTCGTAAAATTCCTGGGGCTGCGATGTGAACCAGTTCCGCACGTACTGCTTGACGTCGTCGTCCGATGTGAATCGTTTGCCCCTCAAAGCCTTTTTTAGGGAACCACGAGTCCATCAACCAGCTGGACGATGTCATCGGTAATGCGTATTGGTGTTCCAGACCGTGCATCTTCGGCTAAGGAAACCCGTCCTTTCCTGAAGCGCTTCTGACACGCCTTGACCCTTGCAAGGGACATGCAGTGTTCACCGTACACTTGTGAGATTTTCCGATGAATGTCCATTCCCCTTACTCCTTCGGCTGTCAGAAAGCGAACAACACCTCTTTGCTCTTCGTTTGACGCCTCCATTTCACTGCTTACAACACGAATGAGCGTGTGACGACTGATGCATGCTTCTGCTAGCGTTGTAGTCACGTGACTTGCACTCGTGACCCTCTAGCGACGGGCATGTGGACTTCTGCGCACTTTTCGGAAACGCTCTTTTTTACTGACGCAACGATATTACCATTCTGTCACCGGCTTGCACATTCCAGACTCCGGCTCGTTTCTTTTTGAACGTCCCTTATATTAAGAAACATAGAAATCATATTCAAACAAGAAGTAATTTTAACTTTTTCTATTAATTTGTCAAAAATAAGTTCATCAAATTCAAATTTTAGAATAATAAATCTGAATTATTTGACTGACTTCGACAGGAAAATAGGCAAAATATTCTTTTCCTGCTTTACTATTTCATCGCTGAGATCAGATGTAGATGTTGTAGTATTCAACTATTTGAACATTTAAAGCATTCTTCAATCATCATTTACCGAAAAGACCGGTTAATTCAGCTTTTACAGAATATGTTTTTAGCTTCAGCGATATATAATTTTGATAATTTTTGTTAGAAAGCTTAGTTTATATTATCTTTCTAAATTATGTTCAATTCTAAACTATGTAACTAATAATTTTAAGCTACACTTGTTATAATTTTTCTCAGTTAAAACTTATGTGCTTTTTCAAAATCAATGATAGGGGTAGGAGGGAGGTAAATATGTTTTACTGGCGACTAGAAGTTTTTGGTGGCTGCTAGATTTTATCAAATTTGTAAAGCCCAATAGACAACAGTTTTGAAATACAAAAAACACATTTAAATAACATTGCATTCTTATGGAGCATCTTTAACTAAAAAACACATTTAAAGAATATTGAATTCTTATCGAACATCAATGTGAACATCTTTAACTAAAAAACACATTTAAAGAACATTGCATTCTTATGGAACATCAATAAGAGCATCTTTAACTGAGACTACCCATGTTATTAAGTTCTAATTTTCAGTATGTGTCTTTACATAGAACAAGTGCTCAATATCATAGCATATTCATTACACATAAGTAGAAATGTGTTCGATCTAGATTCGATCATGAATATAAAAGACGGAAGTGGAAATATACTTGATGCATTACACAAATTTATATATTGAACTGAGGAGTTATCACAATCTACTAACGCTCTGATCGCTTATTTTCTTTTCAAAATCATTTCGACCAATATGTAATTGACCAGTATCTCCTCTGCTATTACTTGTTTGAAATCATCATGTATTTGGAATATGTAGTAAATTTATCAGTTGCATCTTCACCGGTTGATTGCGGAAACTTTAAAAGAAAATTGATTCAAAAATTGTGTATTATATAAATTTTCTTGCAAACGTCTTGCCCGTGGAAATAAAGGGATAAACGGTGAAAGAGTTAAAGTGAAGGTGTCGGGTCTATTCGTCGCGCATATTTCATCGCGGAACAATTCGTCGCGGAACAATTCATCGTGGAACAATTCATCGCGGAACAATTCATCGCAACGTCAATTCGTCGCAGCGTCAATTCGTCGTGGTGTTAATTCGTCGCGACGACAATGTTTTTGAAGGGTATGAAGATAAAATAAAGATAATTTAGTAAAATTATTTAATGATAATATGTTTTTTAGATATAATCGCATGTAAATTGTTAGTTATAATTATCTGAATCTAAAAAACTAATTATCATTAAAAAAAATTATTTTAGCCATCATAGCCTTCAAACACATTTTCGTTGCGACGAATTGACGCTGCGACGGATTGACGCTGCGATGAGTTGTAGCCGCGACGAATTGATGTTGCGATGAATTGTGCGCGACGAATTGACGCAGAACCTAAAGTGAACATTTTCAAGGTACACGTTGCAAACTATACTATTTTAAATACACATTTCTTTAAAAAATGCAATTCCCCGTGTCTTTGATTTATTTTAAAGCACTGTTAAATCTAATAAAGAAATAAATTCGATTGTTTTAAACTGAATATTCATGATATAAATATACTTTAATAGGTGCGTTCGTGAGTATATAAATACGTAGCACCTAGACTCGTCGTCTGGTCCATCCGTCCGCATATTACAGCGCAGAAACTACCCACCCGAATGGTTTGAAATTTAATATAAAGAATCGTTGCAGAAATTTGTCGAGTCATTAGATCTTTAATGAAAATCGAATCAAAACTTAAAAATATATTAATAAAAGATTTTTCATTCTATTAAATCCTAACATACGTAATTAATTCAATGATATCCATGACAGGTAATGATTCTAGGTTGCTATGGTGATTACATCCTATTTAAGATGAAGTCATATGATTTATGTTTTACTGAATTTAAAAACCGAGTTTGTACACCAAAATTATTTAATTATAGCAATCCTATAACCTACCGACAGTTTTTTGGATATATGCTTCCAGAGAAATAGAAATTAAATGGAAAATTAGTTTTACTATGGATTTCAAATTCTGAAATTTTTAAAGCTAGGTTTAAGTTGTATAAAATGTTTTTAAAAAAATCACTGTTTTTTTAAATATTTTTATGGGAAGGCAAAATCTGTTTTGCTATTTATAAGTAATAATTTAAAATTATCTTAAAATATCTTTAATACCGTTTCCTCAGTCAAAAGTTCTTTTTACATATACTTTTATTTCTGCTATAGTGGTGTATACATTTCTTAATCTTTAGCGCTAAAAGAATATTATTTTCTAAAATAATTAAATTTTCACTATATATTTCTACATAAAAAAAAAAAAAGTTTTTGCACTGAGAAAACAACCTATTTATTAAAGAAAATCCCCTGATTTTTTTTTTATCTAGAACTTGGAAATTCTGGATTTTTATATTATAACGTTTTATACTTATCATATAGCTAATAATGCTTATTAGGGTTAAACATTTGCCGCGCAAAAAAAGGCACAAAAAGTTTTATATCCACTATTTCCAAACAACAATCTTCGCGGCATATTCCTACATAATTTGCAATAGAAATCTACTACAAAGTTTTTTTTTTTTTTTTTTTTTTTTTGGAAATAGTGATGTTATTTTTTTCCCCAACATTTCTTCCGTGACAAAGTTCAATCCTACTAAAATTTATTAACTTTATTATATAGCTTTTTTATATCACTTTTGTTATCTTACTATTTTAATTACCATTTTTTGTACATTATATAGCTTTTTTATATTACTTTTGTTATCTTACTATTTTAATTACCATTTTTTGTACATTATATAGCTTTTTTTATATTACTTTTGTTATCTTACTATTTTAATTACCATTTTTTGTACATTATATAGCTTTTTTATATTATTTTTGTTATCTTACTATTTTAATTACCATTTTTTGTACATTATATAGCTTTTTTTATATTACTTTTGTTATCTTACTATTTTAATTACCATTTTTTATACATTACATATAAGTTTTTTTACATTTTATGTATGTGTGTTGTGGCCCGCCAAACATCGCAAACATATGTTTGTGGACCGCGATAACAAAAGGTTGAGTATGGCTGGTCTTACTGAATCTGAAGTTTGATGAAAATAAGTGCATTATTTCTTGAGATAGAGCTATTGCGGAAATAGCGAAAAATGCCTCATAGCAGCGCCACCTGTAGCGCGATTTACACCAACAACTACTCAGCACTAATTTATATCAAGGACTAACTGAATATAAAATTTTATTTAATCCCATGCATTAGTTCTTGAGATAGAGCGCCCACAAAATGTTTGTCACATACAGACAGACAGAGTCACAGACTCACAGACACTCATTTTCTAAAAACAGTCAAATCGTGTTCATGACCTTCTGAAACGTATAAATGTGTCGAAAACCAGAAGTCAAAAACTTTCATGAATCCAATTCTTACTTCTTGTAAAGATAGAAGAAAGTAAAAAGGAAAAATATCTTGATTATTATTGTACCATTTCTATCAGTAATGCATTTAAACGGAGTTTCATAGCAATTTCTTCCACATTTGAAAATATTTACAACCTAAAAATACGTGACTGTCAAAATAACTTGATAATAATAGGAAATGAATCAATCAATTATAAAATTTTTGAAGTTATTTTTGAACAATATGTTGTAAAAGGCATACTGATGGATTTGCATAATACTATGTGACACACCTCAAACATTATGTTTTGTGTGGTAAGGGTTGATAAAAACCAACTTTATTTATATATTGAGAAAAAAAATCCAATATTTTTGGAAATTTGCAAAAAAGATATTTTGTTACATTTATTATTTTGAAAAGTTTTTCTAAGTTATTGGTATTATACATTCTTTAATTAAAATTATATTCAATATCAAATCATTTATTCTAAACTGGATTGGTTTATTATGTAATTTCGATGTTACATTAAGATGAGAATGATGTTATACCAACGAAATACTTGAAATTACTTTTACTGAATATTTCTTTTTAATACTAACACAGATTATTTTTTAAATTATACATTGATACTTTTTATTTCATACATGAATGAATGTTCGTCCATTAAAATATGAAAAAATCACTAATAAACATTTATATGATATACATATATTGAAAAATACAGATATGTGTCATTGGGTTATAAGGCTCTTATTTTTATTTGTTTTATAGATAGTAAAGATGTAACAATTCCAATTACATTTTTGATTCAGAATATAAAATCAATATTTCATTTGTTAAATCATTTGTTATATGCGATAATTCTTTCCATTGCGACAAATAGAACATATAAATTATGTACTGTCTTAATAAATAAAAATGCATTTTAAATCTATCGAAAAAAACTAGTATGCTTTGACTGTCACAAATCTTTTTTATATATAAATTATAAAGAAAACATTTTCCGAAACATTTTATTTTAAGATTTATTTTTTCAAAAGTTATAATAAAATTAATATTCTGTTATGTAATTAATATTCTTAATCAATCACATTATTCAGAATTAAGAGAAAACGAGAGTCAGGTGTTTCTGCGATCGATAATACGCGTTTTTTTTATCTAATTATAAAATTTTAATGGCTTTTCCTTCAGTTTTTATGTAAATTACTATAATTATTTTTTAACGATAATATATAACTTTTTAGAAACTAATACAATTAAAGCAAAATTTTATATTTCATGGGTGAATAATTATACATTCATGTAAATCAGATAAGACATTTGACATTTATTGCAGGCTATTTTAATATCTCTTGTTCTTCTCTAAAGCTCCATCTGTTAACACTGCTTCAATTGTGTGATATATTGAAGCTCATGTTACAAATTACTTTTCCGATATCGTATTATTAATCGCACATGTTCAGTGAATCCATTTATATAATCTCAAATAGTCACTAACTTGCATGAAAGCTTCGTTTAATGATGCACAGAACTATTTGTTATGTGCTTATCTGTAGATAAACATTCGTGATTGAAAGACAGGAATACTTAGGCGCTTAATAATATTTTATTACATGTAAATAAATTAAGATTTTATTTCCATTTCTAATATTTCGGTTGATTTACATTTTGTAAGCCTCTTAAATTAATCAATAAGAACAATACTTTTGTATGTAAAGTAATTCTAAATGTAAAATAAACATTACTCGCTCATTTCAAAACTATTACTCAATGTAGTTGTTTTGCTTCGTTATGTGATATTTGAATTTAAAAAATTTAAATTGAATTTTAAAACAAACCCGTTAAAGTCACGTCGAGACGTCACTTGAATTTTGATATCATTTCTTTTAAAACCCATATTTTGAATTTATCAGAGATGTGAATGAAAAAGCATGAGCAAAAAAAAAAATAATAATAATAATGTAGAAAGTAATATTTGCACCGCTGAATACCAATATAGCCAAAGGAAAAAAAAGAGAAAAAATTATATATATATATTTTTTTTAATTTATAGCATACCGTCACTCAAAATTTGATATCATTAATTTTAAGACCCGTATTTAAAATCCTTACAGCCAAAATGTAAAGCGCTGCGTCACAAACTTTTAACCCGTTAAGTGTTTTTGTACTGATTTTATTGCATGAAAATAAGTTAAGATTTTATTTCCATTTCTAATATTTCTGTTGATTTACATTTTGTAAGCATTTTAAATTAAACAATAAGAATAATTCGTTTGTATGTGAAGTAATTCAAAATGTAAAATTAACAGAACTCCCTCATTACAAAATTATTACTGAATGTAGCTGTTCTACCTCGTTATGTGATGTTTGAATTTTAAAAAAATATTCTACTATGGGATTTATCTATTTTGATAGTTATTTAGGATTTTTTACGATATAGTGCGAGCGTCGTTTTTCGTATTTTACCTCTATATTTTTTAGAAGATTACCCCAAAAATAATTTGAAGAAATTTATATAGTATAAAATGATACTGAAATAATAGAAAATTGAAGTAACTAACTGCCCCCCCCCAAAAAAAAAAATATATATATCATAGACAGCTCCGATTTCATTTCTTTTGGAAGAACGAGCAGCAGTATAGAATAATTCTGGACAAGCAAGATATTTCTGACGACGACGGTGACCATCGTCGTACCACTAATAATATAAAACTGACGATGATATTGATCTTATTTAATTCAGGCATAGATTCACATTATTGTTTTGATTTTATAGACTTTAAATTTTGTTACTATGTGCGGTATATTATGTAAATTTTAAAATGAGATTGTAATTCAGTTTTCCTTCAGCTTGTAAATTGAAAATGGGAATGATTTTCTTATTAGTACTTTTTTCCAATACCATGTATAATTTTGGTTATAATATATTAAATACCATTTTTAACCAATACCATAATAGAAATCCATAAATTTCAATGTTTTACTAAAACTATTTTTTCATAATATTTTAAGGCAATCTGCTTTTTATTTAGTTTTCTCTTGTATAAAATTAATTAAAATTATATTATTAAAAGTTAGATTGTTACATTTATAATTACAACATGTTAAAGAATTATTTAATGTTTTTATTATGTTAATATTAAAAATAATTTTTGAAAAATATTTCGTATTTGTAAAAAGCTTAAGTTAAATTTTTAATTATACTTCATTCGTGTCAATTATTTTATTATAGCTATTTACAGTTAGATTATTACATTTATAATTACGATATGTTAATTCATTATTTAATGATTTTATTTAAATAATCATTAAAAATATTTCGTATTTGTAACTGTCTTACGTTAAATGTTAATTTACTTCATTAGTACGAACAATTTTATTATAGGATATTTTTATTATAGGACATTTTGTCGAAAGAAGGGAAAAAATAGAATACAGATTTATTTATACTTTGGTATAACCTATTTATATGAGTATCCCATAAGATTTTGTTTTATTCATCTAGAAGGGGATAACATCATTATTTTGATTAATCTCATATCTCTCAGCTGGATTGTCTACCAAAAGAGCAAAAATAACCGATGCACAACCAAATCGAAATATTGAGCGTATAATAAACCTGCGATATATTTTTTTTCTGCAACGACTGATTTTATTAAAGATAAAAGTAAAAGAACAAAATTTGTCAGATAACATTAGTTGACTTTTTTCAGTCTGAATGAGGTTTATTTTGATCTTACAGTGTTTTCATAAAGAATAAAGAATCTTGTGTTAAGATTTTTTCTTTTTACGTATTGTTTACTTAATATACAGGATGATTATAAAAAAACTATCCCGACATTTGGGCCCGTAACTATCATAACATTCACAGAAACTTAATGAAATTTTGGCAAAAGATATTTTGAGGTATGCGCTCAAGAATGATATGGAAAACAACAGCGTCACTCAAACAGTTACGGTTACAGTGAGAAAATTTTGAAAAAATCAAATGGCAACACCCAGTTTTTTGTATTGGAATGTGATCTCCATTGTGAAAAACCCTAAATAGCGTTGGAACGGCAACTGTAGCATGAAAATCACCGGCGGTAGATAGGCTAAAAATGAGGACAACCAATAAGGACAGAGAAGCAGCATAAAATAAAGCATTTTATTGTGTTTCACAAATTTTCCACATGACCTCCTTCACACAATATGACACTTTGCATGCGGCTGATGGTGGATAGCACTACAGCACGTATCATGGCAATATGAATCTCTTGAATCGCAGTTCTGATGGCATCTTTCAAATCAGATACAGTTTGAGGACGAAACTGATACACTTTGGATTTCAGATATCTCCACAGCCAGAAATCCATTAGTGTCAGATCAGGAGACCTTGGTGGCCACGGAAACGGGAAATGACGGGAGATAACTCTGTCACCAAACTGTTGAGTTAAGACACGTTTGATTGAAGACCTGACATGTGGAGGAGCCTCATCTTGCATCCACACAACTTCAGATAGAGCATTTTGCCGTTGCAATGCGGGAATCGCGCAATGATTTAACATGTTCTCATAGCGAGCACTCGTTACTGTACACGTTTACAGATCACCGGCAGTAACCTCTTCAAACAAGTAAGGGCCGAGGATGAACGTACTCGTTATAACACACCACACAGTCACTTTTTCCTCGTGTAATGGACGTGCATGCACATCATTTGCATTATTCTCTGCCCAGTGCACAACATTTTTCAAATTCACCTTACCAGTTAACGATAAATGCACCTCATCTGTCCACAGAATGCGTAAAGGCCAGCTGCTATCTTCATCGTACCGGATAAAGAATTGATTTGCAAAATCCAGCCGTAATTGATAGTCTCCCGCTTCCAACATCTGGACACGTTGGAATCCATACGGAAACATGTTTAGAACAGAGCGCAGAATCTTGCGTACAGTTGAATTCGGCAGATCCAGAACACGTGAAACACCGCGTGCAGTTGCGGGACGCACTGTTCTTATTGTCTGATGGACTTCTGCAACAGCTTCCACAAGAACGGAAGGTCGTCCAGACCAAGGTCGATCGCATGTGCAACCAGTTTCTTCAAATTTATGAATCAAGTCCCGTACAACTTTGACAGTGCACGGGCCTCGCCCTAATCCATTGTTTCTGCGGTAAACACGTAATGTCTCTGTGGCATTTTGTCCATTCAGGTAATAAATCTTTACGATTTCCCCACGTTCTTTCCCTGAAAGCGGCATCTTGTTCGGAATGGCAGAAAGGAACATACGCGGCTCGCATTTCGCAGTGCCTTTTCTTTCACATAGCGTGACAACGTCAGTCATGACTGTGTCTTACGCAGAACCCGAAATTTGCGTTTCTTGGTTTCTTCTTCTCGTTTTGTGGAGAACTAATCAGGGTGGGATAACAGCCACAGAAAACGGTGTGATGTGTGACGTAAATGAAACGAAAATTAAGGCTCTGGTGCACGGCAAAGTCCTTTTTACTTTTCCCTTGCCTAGTTCCAGTGATTTTCCTGCTACAGTTGCCGTTCCAACGCTATTTAGGGTTTTTGACAATGGAGATCGCATTCCAATACAAAAAACTGGGTGTTGCCATTTGATTTTTTCGAAATGTTCACACTGTAACCGTAACTGTTTGAGTGATACTGTTGTTTTCCATATCATTCTTGAGCGCATACCTCAAAATACCTTTTGCCAAAATTTCATTCATTTTCTGTGAATTGTATGATAGTTAGGGGCCCAAATGTCGAGATAGTTTTTTATAGTTACCCTGTATATATGTAATAATAAAAAATTTCGCCATTTTTCATTAATTAATTTATTCCAAATTCTTACAATTCCACTTTTTTCCTGTCTTTTAATAATATCTTAAATCTAAATTATATTTTTATTCCATATCTTTAATCAGCATATTATTTTATTTCTTATTCTAAAAACCTTATTCTATAAAATGCAACACTTCTTGTAAAAAACACCTGTTTTATTGTTTCATATTTTGAGACATTGAATTTTTATTTCTTTGGAACATTTCTAATACCATTTTTATTTTTATTAAAATTATCATTCGATAGCCCATGATTCATTTCAATCTCCCGTGTCTAACTTTTTCACTTCAAAATTATCCCAAGTATAATAAAGAGTCCCACAGCCTTACAACCTGCTCATTGGTTAAACTATCCCTGCATTGGCGAAAGATTCCTACGCTTCGCGGAGTATAAAGCACGTTACACAACCTTGGAGCTCAGAATTTTTACGTTTTTTTCATTGCAAAACAAAACCCGTCACTTGGAGGAGAAGTGTTTTTAAATTGGTGTATATCTCTAATAATAGGTAACAGCTTCATACTTTTTTTATATAGCGTAGCAGAGCTCAGCTATGAATTCTCAGCTTGATAATTAGTGGAATTGTCAATAAATGTATTGATAATAATTCAGCTTTCTGTTATTTTTACGGGAAAATTCCTAGTGTATTTCATAAAAATCGTCTTCCATCTGGAGCCTTCGACTGCAAAACATATGTTATTCTACAAATTCATTCTATGCCATAATTAATATGTTGATAGAATTCACTATGAAATGGAAAAACATTTCATATGTATCATTTTTATTTCGTTATAGTTTGAATAGTTATTTTTATATAATAATATGTCTCTAAATAAATAAAAAACTAACTGAACTAAAATAAATATGAAACAAAAAATTCCATTAATCTTTAGACTAACAGTATGTAGAAGATTTTTAACAAAATTCAATGAGGATTCTATATCAATATGAGTAATGTAAACGTAAAAATTCAGATTAAGTTAATTATTAAATGCATTCTATAAACGTGATTTTCTAATACTGAATCTGACTTAAATGCCATTCTTTTTCTTTTTAACAATAAATGAATGAATATTATAAGGGTCATAATCATCATATAATGTTAGTTGAAGTGCGGACTTCCTAAACGCATTGATACTCCGGATTCGTTACAGAATCTTACTTGTTATATGCATAGTATTCTGTTGTTGAAATAAATGCAATGGGCGCATTATATCCAACGGTAAATCCAACAATACCTGCATTAACAGAATCCATATTTGTTAGACTAGTCTGAAAATAAAAACATAATAAATCATCATTAACGGAAACATTCGTTAGAATAGGCACTTGTTGGATGTGGTTTGATCTAACGATTATTTAGTTATTTTTCATAAACAAACTTAACAGCTATTAGAATAAATCATTTTAATCTTGCAAAATAGGAAAATTTCCGCCTGATACAACCTCTCCAAATGACCACAAAATGTATTATAATTCACAACGACAAAATTGTATCATAATTCCCAACATGTAAATTAAAAAGGCACAAATAAACAAAATTAACAGAATAGGGTTGCAACTGTTATTTATGGATTTTCAACGAGTAATAATTAAATAAAACAATTAGATTAACTATATTTTGTGAATGTAACATTCACCTTGTAACTGTATTACGGTTAAACTGTACAAAATCAAATACAGAAATGATTTTATTTCACTAAAAAGGCACTAAAAGTTACGAATAGGTTTTAAAACCTTAAAATCATCGTATATATGATGTTAAAATACTTCCCGAGCACTTTCAACTGTCACTACAGTCATCTTCAGGGGAGTGATTTCGAAATATTCAAGAATAGCCGTTGGTCATATAGTTCAACAACCTCCAACACCCTCCCCCCCTCTTTCAATAAATAGACTCGTCTCCAACTGTATGACCAACAGTAATTCTTGTACATTTCGAGATCACTCCCCTGATGATGGTTGCAGAGACAGTTGAAAGCGCTCGGGAAGCATTTTAACATCGTATCTACGATGGTTTTAAGTTTTTAGAAGCTATCTGTAACTTTTACACCATTTAGTAAAATAAAATCATTTATTTATTTGATTTTGTACAGTTTAATGAGTAATACATATTAAAACAAGATCTTGTTTTTAAAAAGAAAAAGGTATTTTAATGTTAGACTCTAAAATATTAATTCTAGTTCTAAATCCCCCATACCTTGGCCATGGAGGACCGATTGATGAGGACATCAGAGATGCTCGCAGATAAATTAGTCCAGAAGCCAGTTTGGCCTTCAGGTTCTTTGATAGATTCAAATAGTATTGATTGCGATGGAACAATATAGCGCCTGTAAGTGCATCAAGATTCCCCAATCTAACCAGAATTATTTTCTGAAGTGCTAAAACTTCTCGCCTTTGGAGCGACTAAATTCTAATAGAATTTTAATAGAATTCTAATAGAATAGGAGATCTAAAAACTTAAATAATTGCCCCGTGAACTCGTTTTATGGCATTTAAAAGAGATGCAAAACTGACATTCGGAAAATTCTTTCGTCCCGTTCATTGAAAATGGATATTTCAGTACAGAGATCTTTTCTGAGCAACGTTCTAAGCACGCCAATCCTGAAATAATTTTAATAAGTCTGGTGGTAAAGCCTCGTCCCATTTCTGTATTTACTTCCCAAAGTCCTGCAGTAGTATTTTAGTTCGAACTGCAAATGTTGATACTAAGCCCAGAGATCGATAGTTTTTCAGATTGTTCCTACCGCACTTCTGTTCGTAAACATTATTTCTTTCGTATCCCAATTCTTCAAAAGGTTTTCAGTATTTATTGGTAAAGACAAAAGTAAGAGACTTCAGTATCATCACTCAAGATATCGTCTTCGGAATTTCATCTATAGTCAAAGATCTTGTATGGCGTGGATTCATTGTTACATTTTCCCTTAAATCTATCTTGCAATGAGTATATTATCGTTATGCATTTTCTCATGCCTTTTCTCGTCTGTTTCTCCTAAAATTAATTTTATTTCTATTTATATTAAATATACCTCTATTTTCTAAGCTAAGAATAATATCGTCTATATTATACTGTTCAGAATGCTGAAGGCAGCTGCACATACATCATTGTATTTGTGTTTCTTTATATATTACTTAACAGCCTAATTTTCCAAAAGTGCACTCAATCTTGCTTTGACAATTATCCGTATCATCCTTAAAACTTCTTGTTCATCATCGAAATCTTCATAACTATTTTTTTATTTAAATGCACGTATGTCACCATTTTGTTTTGTATAAAGGTTGTTTTGTATACTGTTTGTCTTACAGCGTGAAATGCACATGTTTTTGTTCAAGAAATACTGTTTATTCAGGAACTTCATTCCAGTGACTGCTTTAACTTATGCTTATTGATCTTGAAGTTGTCACAATTCTGTCGCTTTTTTAAAGTGGGAGTGTTAGTTTTTGGCCGACGGAAATGGTTGTTTTTTTTTCGTTAATAATGTAATTATTATTTTAATCATTTTTTAAAAATTTCAGAAGTTTTAAAAAAGTAATCCCAATTTTTATTCTAATATACTTTGGTTGTTTGTAATATATAGGTTGTTTGTACGATTCCTGGAACCTCTGTTTTATATCAGGTTGTGCCTTCTTAGTTTTGAAATTTTGTCCTAACAACCCATCATTCTGATTAAAAATGTCAAAAATTATGAAGAGAAATAAAAACCACACGTAATTTAAAAAAAAAAAAAAAAGTGAGAAAAAAAAATTGGCACCAAATGTGATCAAATTTTATCTAGTTATATTATGCGAATCATTTCAGAACAAATGTCGAAACAATTTTAATGTAGTTCATATTTTGTATCATATATCTTTATTTTTTTTATATGTCTATCTTCTCTTTTACCAAAATTAATCATTAAAATTTCAAAAAGACTTTTAAATATTTATAAATTAGAGTAATATAAAATTGAAAAATCAAATTATTGGTCATTATGTTTCCATGAAACAATTTCCATTGATTTTTCTTAATGTTAAAAAGTAAGTGAACAGATATATTCATAAGTACTTCATAAAGGCTTTATACAGAAAATTTCTTTTTTACTAAAGTTTTCCAATTGAAATGCAAAAATCTCGATCACAGTATTTTTTTATTTACAAATATATATATATATATATATATATATATATATATATATATATAGAGAGAGAGAGAGAGAGAGAGAGAGAGAGAGAGAGATTTAATATGTACGGAGTTCGACTCTTTATATATATATATATATATATATATATATATAACCATAAATGAAACATTACCATAACACCAACTTAAACTATGAAATTATAATTTAGTATGTAATAATTAGTTGACAATGAAAGTATTCCCCAACACACTGAATATAGATACCAAAAACTTATTTAAAAGAAGCAGAAATTAAATTAAAAATTGAATGAATGAAATTGAATGAATGAAATGAAATTTGTGAAATTTAGACAGAATTAACAAGTTCCAAATGCCTAAATACCACAAATAAAATGAGTGGTTTCATCATCATATTAACCATAACATTGCTAAAGAATATGATTTTGGGACTACCTACTCATAGACAATGAATAAAACCTGTGAAAAAATCTTGAAGATAAAATATAAATACAATATTAAAAAGGAAAGAAATCTTACCCATAATAAACAGATTAAAACTTGAAATAGAGTCATAAAGTGCGAAATCCATTTGGATTAAAAAAGATATTGGTGCACATTATGAACCAAATATGAGCATAACTAGACAGAGGAAATGAATTGCAAAAAATCATTACATGTTGCCAAAATTAGTTTTAGAAAATGATTTACCATGTTGCCAAAATAGGTTTTAGAATAATATGAATATTATTGTAAAGCAACACAAACCATGGTGCTGCCATCTATGAGGGAAAAAGTGAATATACGATGAATGAAAATAGCAGTGGAAGAAAAATAATATTTAAAAATTAAACCAAATACTATCCAAAGATGATATCAATTAGTTAAATAATAAATAAATTAAATTAAATAATAAATAGAATATCCAATTACATTAAAGTAATGGATGTATTAATGAATAATTCTATGTTAAAAATAAGATGGAAGATGGAAAAATTAATAATTAATGATTAATGCAACATAAAACAACAACATCATCAACATAAACAACATCACATAAATTAAATTAAAATTAAAATTAAAATACTAAATAATTGAATTAAGATACTAAGGATTTAAAATTAATATTAATTAAATATTGAAATTAATTAGTAACATATAATGTTTCTGCATACAAAAATAAAAATTAAATACACTTGATATAAGTGGTTAGGGTAGAACATTTAATAAAAATTAATACATGTATTATTTTAACATTTTAGAAAAGTATACATTATATTAGAAGTTAATATGATATTGTCCACCGTAGGCATTAATGTATATACAATAAATCAAAAACATCCATACTAGTAATGAATATAAATTCATTTAAATTAATTAATGAATATGTAAATATAACTACAATAATTTGCATATAAAAGTATCATATCACAGTCCATTATAAAATGTGTAATAGCAAACGTGTGTGTAAATTGAAATGCCCCATTTTTTTCTTTTTAAATATAAATTACAATATTTTTTAAAATCCAAATGGATTTCGCACTTTATGACTCTATTTCAAGTTTTAATCGGTTTATTATGGGTAAGATTTCTTTCCTTTTTAATATTGTATTTATTTTTTATCTTTACAATTTTTTCACAGGTTTTATTCATTGTTTATGAGTAGGTAGTCCCAAAATCATATTTTTTAGCAATGTTATTGCTAATATGATGATGATTCCACTCATTTTATTTGTGGTATTTAGGCATTTGGGACTTGATAATTCTGTCTAAATTCCACAAATTTCATTTCATTCATTCAATTTTTAATTTAATTTCTTCTTCTTTTAAATAAGTTTTTGGTATCTATATTCAGTGTGTTGGGGAATACTTTCATTGTCAACTAATTATTACATACTAAATCATAATTTCATAGTTTAAGTTGGTTTATGGTAATGTTTCATTTATGGTTATATATTAGCATTCAAATTATAATGCTGCATATGCGCATATAATTATGAATCTAAGTCATTTATGATGTTTTTATACTATGATATCTTTTCATTTTTAATTTCAACAATTCATCTTGATCTATTTTCTTATACATTCTGGTATCGTTTATATATTTTTTAATTTATAAATAATGATGCTAATTTATTTTAGCAATCTTATATATATATATATATATATATATTAAATTTATGAGTACATTTCATTTAAATGATGAATTTAATAAATCCAAAAATTCTACATGTAAAAAGGTTTATTTTCTTTATTTTACTAAATTAAATTTCGGTTAAAATTATTTTTAGAAGAATTTGTTTTTACACTCCACGCCAACGTTGTTTTGTACGTTAATATACGAAAAAGTAACAAATTTCAGACAAAATCAATGTGGAAAAATACCTTTGTTACACTTAACTTAATTAACAGACTTTTTCTTCTCTAATATAATTATTTTTTAACAAAATAATTCTTACACGAGTTTGTTGCCGAAAAATGACATTTTTTAAAGAATAAATTGTTTTTACCTAGTTTTGTGTTAATTACATATGCCAAAGATCAATATTTTTATCAGAGGAGAAAATTAATGCGTAGAATAAAAGTTTATTTTATTGATATACATACATGCTAAAAAATGAATAATTCAATATGTCTTTTATTTTATATAACAGTACTTTTTCTATATTGTTTTCATTTTCATATTGCTTCCTGCCATAAAGAATTGAATAAATAAATATGTATAAAAAGCCTTCACGTAAATTATCTTTTGAATTATCAGATAAAAATTGATTGATAATTTACACATGTGTACATTAATATATATACATATATATATCCCTACCTGCCCGACATGAGTGCCTAGCTTGACCAGTTAGTACCTGGGAGCGGGGCGATATTCGCCTGATCGGAGCATGGCTTGGGATCCACCTGACAATAGTCTTGTTGACAACATCGCGGTGCTCTCTGGTGGTTTTCTATACACTCTCAGAAATAAAACACTCAATTTTGACGATTTCGCAATCCTTAAGCTTTATTTCGTTATTTTTGACAATCATTTCGTCACAGAGTCACGTGGTTTTTGACGAAACGTGAAACTGTTTTCTCACTGTCAAAAATAAAACTCTCACTTCTGCCCATTCCGCAATTCATGAGCTACATTTCATCATTTTTAACACTTTCCAACCTAGTTGAAAAGTGTTTATGACTTCGGTTTGTCTGGCCGTATGGCCGTCTGCCGTCTGGCCGTATGGCCGTCTGGCCGTATGGCCGTCTGCCGTCTGGCCGTCTGCCGTCTGCCGTCTGTCCGTGCTCTAACTCCCGCAAATATGCTCGGATTGCTCTGCAATTTTTATATGTTATAGTCGTTATCTATAGCATGTTCCCTATTTCAACGGAAGTGTGTAGCACTTATACTTTTTTTACAGGGACACTCAAAAGAATTCCATTACATTGCGGTCTATGGGGAAAAATCACTTGAGGTTTATTTAAATCATGTTTCACTATTTTAAACGCATTGAAATTTATATATATCACTAAGGTGCATTAGAAGAAGCTTACTACAGAATAGTGTGTGCATAGCACTTATAGTTACTTTACAGGGACAGTCAAAAGAATTCCGTTACATTACGTCTATGGAGAAAAATCGTCTGCAGTTTATTTAAATAATGTTTCCCTATTTTAAACGCATTGAAATTTATATAAGGTGCATTACAAGAGGCTTACTACAGAATAGTGTGTGTATAGCAGTCATCGTTCATTTACAGGGACACACAAAAGAATTCTCTACTGTCTGTTAACAATAATTCCTGGAAGTGCGTTTTAAGTTACTGAACGCGATTTTAATTTTAACTTGCTTTTTGTCTATTACGTGGTGTGTATAAATTCTGTAGATCCTATACAGGGAAGCACAAAAGTTCGCGAACACATTTCCGTATTATTTAACTCCAGACGGAGAATTTTAAACTGTGCTACGCGTTTCCTAACTGAACTAAAATTTAGCATCCTATGTAGTATATATACAAATCTATAGATCCTATACAGGGCTGATGAAAAATATTCGGATTACTTAGATGTTATCTTTTAGCTTATTAAACGGTATGATTTGTAAAATTATTTTGGAAGCGTTGGAAAGTGTTACATAATCTATGCTTGACGCATGATTTTTCGTTCTTGTTTACAATCATTTCGTCTCAAAATTAAGTGATTTTTAATGAAATGGAAACTCAAATATTCGACGGAACTGTGTCTCCATTCAGGGCCAGATTATTTTTGTTGTTACAAATCGTTCAAAAAAAAGACATATATTCATATAACAATCAAATTTAAAATATGCATAACTGATCCCTTTCCCTCTATATGCCTTAACGTATTAAAAACCCTCATGATCTAAAATTGATAAACTTTCCTCCCATATGCACTTCAAAATTTATAATTTCTGAGCAGTAAATTAACTATACCATATACTAATCATTCATTGAAAAGGAAATTTCTCTAATAAATTATATTAATTAAGCCATATTCTAATTATTTATTAACCATAGAAAAACCGTAATAATAATCTAGCCTTATTAATTAAAACATGCAGAAATTATAACAACACGGATAAAAATACAATCTACTTTCTAAAAATACAAACACACATCAACATCCCGTAGATCCAATTCACGCAAGGTCCCACTAATGAAACAGGCAGCGCATTGGTCTCCCACACTAAAGGTCGCGCGTTCGAATCCCCTTGAAGACTTGAGAAAAGTGATGTAATTTTTCCACCCTGTCAATTACAGATGCTTCTAAAATTGACAATAGATGGCACCACCGGCCTTTTTTTACACTTAAATTGACGAGATTAATTTCCTTACTTTTTTTAGGATACAAATTTACTCAATTTGACGAAATATTCGCTCGGAGCATTTTCCAGGAAACAGTTTCGTCAAAAACGAAGAAAATTTCTTGGAAATTGACTATTCTTTTCTGACAGCGCAGCTCTCTTTGTTTGCCGGTTCAAGGTTTCTATTTAACTTCGTTGTGTTGGTAGATTGAAAAAAAGCAAAAATTGAGGAAGAGAAAGGAATTGGTCTCGTAATTTAGTAGTTTTTACACATGTATACATGTATGCATATATATTTTATTACACATGTATACATTATACAACGGCAGGCCACTACAGAAATCAATACCTCATCGAGTTCATAAAATATTCAATTTGTACTAATAATTGACATTGTAAAAGTCCAAAAAAAGTCTTTTTTGCCTCAGTTGATAATTTTATTAGCACTACCAAGGTCTTCACACTTAAAATCAAAAGGCAGGCACACATCAATATCTGCTAGATCCACCTCACAAAATCGATTTTTTCATAGAAATTACCAAAAAATTTCCCATTCTAGTGTCATAAAATTATTTTTTACACAGCATTTATTTAATAAAATAGTAAGATTTGAGTTCTAAAAATAGAAATTTCACAAAACGATAAAAAAGCTGCGTTTTTCGAATTCCGAGACATATCGCAAAATATCATTGTTTTTTCTTCTTAAAAAATGATATTACTCTTATTTCTAGAATCTATATAACTTTAGTTTTTGGGAATGTGTGTGTTAATTCCGAAACAAATGCTACTTAATCATTTTCTAATTGTTTCCGAAGATTTATAGACAGTTCCGCTACTTTTATATGCTAATTCTTTGATACCTATGTACTGATAGTTAATATATTTATAATTCTTGTGGATTGTTTTTTTATTTAAATTATTTAGGGAAAAAGTTTTGATTAAAACAAATAAAAAGTTCCATATAGGTTAATTAACATATGAAACTGGAACAATTACGTAAACGTAACATATAATTTAATACGAGCAGGGAAGACCGAGCTATGCTCGGTCAAAATTAGCTTTGAGTTCAAATACACTGCTCAAAACAATTAAAGGATATTGCAGTTTTAGGTGGATTTTGTATCTGGGAAACTTTTTAGCTGATTGATACATGGTCGACAGACATAGTAGGTTATATGAGAATAAATTACACATGTTTGGCAGAAAAAAATGCATTTTATTGCGCATTTGTGTACAAAAGGAAAAAAACACAATTTGTGCATATGAGAAAAAAAAGAATAAGAAAAGGTGTTTTCTTCAAAGAAAATCATTTTCAGTAGGGGGTATGGTTTCCACGAGCGGCCAGCAACGTTGAACACCTTTGAGGCATGGACTCAATGAGGCTATTAATGACGAGTTGGGGTATTCTGCCCCACTCTTCCAGAAGAGCTCTTTCCAGTTCTTGGAGAGTTTGTGGGGGTTGTTGGCGGCCAGAAACTCGTCTTCCTAGAGCGTCCCAAATGTGCTCGATTGGATTCATGTCTGGAGAACACGCTGGCCATTCCATTCGAACGATTCCTTCCTCGAAAAGGAAATCCTCCACCAGGTTTGCACGATGTGGCCTGCAGTTATCGTCCATTAAAATGAAGTTATCTCCGATTGCTGCAGCGTAAGGGACTACAATAGGTCTGAGGATCTCATCCCTATATCGGCGACCAGTCAGAGCTCCATCTCGAATGATGTAGAGGTCAGTGCGCCCTTCAATGGAGATGCCACCATACACCAACACTCCTCCACCGCCAAATCTGACACTTTCGTGCACGAACGCAGGATTATTCCTACTGCCACGGTCCCTCCAGATGAAAATACGCCTATTATCCAGATGCACAGAAAAACGGGACTCGTCAGAAAACAGAATATTGCTCCATTCATTTCTCCTCCAGTTGACATGCTCAGTTGCCCACTCCCTGCGGTCGCGACGATGCCTTGATGTTAATCTAACACATACCATCGGTCGGCGAGCATACAGACCTACAGCATGGAGCCGGTTTCGGACAGTCTGAGTTGAAATCGTGGTGCCTTTTAGCCGAGCGAAGGTGTTGTTGGAGAAGAGTAGCGTTCATGTTTCGGTGTCTCCGAGCTGTTAACGCTAAATACCGATCTTCATTGGGCGTTGTTGCCCGTCTACGACCTTGCCCTGGTCTTCGGCCTGCACATCCACTCCAAAAAACGGTTCCAGATCCTGGAAATGACACTTTGTGACACTCCAATGGCTTGCGCTACTTCGGCTTGAGTTTGGCCCCCTTCTAACCTACCAACAATTCTCCAAGCTTCTGAATCTGTCAAATGACTTCGCTGAGACATCGTACTCATCGAAACAAAGCAATCACTGAATGCCGATCATCCTTGTCTTCATTCTCTTTTATCCAGTTGAAACTCAAATTTCATTCGCTGCCGCTGAAGCGACGTTTTTGACGTCGAACTCAAAATTTGCATACTCCACAGTTTGAAAACCAGAAAAATTTGACTTTGTGATTCTCTTCTTCTATTTTCGGCAAAAAAAATTTCGTTTATATCTTTATTTTATATAAAACTTCAAATATCCTTTAATTGTTAAGCAGTGTATCATGACGCATGACCAAAATGACCCACTAATAAAATTTTCTCGAAAATGTGACCTAGCCCTTCCCGTGTCCGAAACCCGTAGAATGTAAAATTTAGTCAAAATAGTCTGAGTTGTTTTCTAGATAAAGTTAGCTTGACCTACAGTGACCCAAAAATGACCCACTAATCGGATTTTCTCGAGCATATGACCTTGCCCAATGATTTTTTCGTGCCCAAAAACCGTAGGGTTACAAAATTTAGTTCAAATTGTCTGAGCCGTTTTTAAGATAAAAAGAGCTAGACCCATACTGACCCATGACCAAAATGACCCACTAATCGAAATTTCTCGAACATGTGACCTAGCCTAATAATCTTCTCGTTCCCTAAAACTGTAAGATACTAAATTTAGTTCATATCCTCTGAGCAGTTTTTAAGATAAAAATAGCTTGACCCATACTGACCCATGACCAAAATGACCCACTAATCGAAATTTCTCGAACATGTGACCTAGCCTAATAATCTTCTCGTTCCCTAAAACTGTAAGATACTAAATTTAGTTCATATCCTCTGAGCAGTTTTTAAGATAAAATTTGCTTGACCCGCAGTGACCCAAAAATGACTCACTAATCGGATTTTCTCGAGCATGTGATTCAGCCCAGTGATTTTCTCATGCCCCAAAACCGTAGAATACAAAATTTAGTTCAAATCGTCTGAGATGTTTTTAAGATAAAATTAGCCTGACCCATAATGACCCGTGACCAAAATGACCCACTAACTGAATTTTCTCGAACATGTGACCTAACCCAACAGTCTTCTCGTGCCCGAAAACTATAGGATGCAAATTTTAGTGTAAATAGTCTGAACCTTTTTTAAGATAAAATAGCTTGACCCACAATGACCCAGAAATGACCCACTAATCGAATTTTCTAGGACATGTGACCTAGCCCAATGATTTTCTCGTGCCCGAAACTCGTAGGATACAAAATTTAATCAAAATCGTTAGAGCCGTTGTTTAGATAAAATTAATTTGACCCGCGTTGACCCAAAAATGACCCACTATTCGAAAGTTCTCGTACATGTGGCCCAGCTCAATAGTCTTCTCGTGCCCGAAAATGGTAAGGTATACAATTTCGTCAAAATCGTTTGAACCATTTTTTAGATACAATTAGCTTGACCTTGACCCATGATGACCCAAAATAACCCACTAATCGAATTTTCTCGAACATGTGACCTAGCTCAATGGTTTTCTGGTGCTCCAAAACGGTAGGATACAAAATTTCGTCAAAATCGTTAGAGCCGTTTTTAAGATAGAATTTGCATAACCACACACACACACATACACAAGATTTGCTCGTATTAGAATATATGATAACAAAAAAAGGGAATATAATTTTTAAAAAAAATTATTCTCTAGCTCTTTATTCCATACTATAATAAACATGGGAAAATTGATATAAACAAAAATATTGTTAATTCACGAAATAGTAGCGGTGTTAAAAAATGTTGCTTAAAAATTCGTCTAAAATGCATAACATAAAACATTTGCAGATTTTTTTTTTTTTTTTTTTTTTTTTTTTTTTTTTTTTTTTTAATGAATGTAACTAATAATTTCGTATCTCTTTGTATGAAAAATAAATTATTGCTTTATAATCGATAATAAAACGTTTGGATTTTACGGATTTTCCAAAAAATGTATTATTGGACCTGTGATATGCAGTTCCTGTATGTTATAAATACACTGGTGTCCAGAAATTAAGGAGCAGTGACGAATTTCAGACGTTTCGTCGAATATCTTACTGAAACTCATGAGAAAACGCCCGGAATGCCCTTGAACTTTGAGGATCTAAAGAACAAGTTTGACTTCATGTTTTTCAGTGAAGATTATGTCGCGAGAAAAATTAGGGGGAGGGAACAATCATAATTTTAATAATAAAATAATATTTTCGATCACCCAAGTAACATAAAATGCTAAAAATGGTCTGTCACTGTAGCAAATGACTATGTAGGCCTTGTTCAACATTTGTGTGCATTTCTGTAAGCATATCACGTATATTCGTGAAAATGTTAACTTTTCTGTGAAAATTCGAAAGTGTTTTATATATATATGTATATAGCATGCAGAGTTTTCAGCCGAATTTAACACCGCCTTCGAAAAAATTGACGAAAAATCGTAGAAATAGTATACTGTGATTAAATATTAATATATTGAATATTTTATGATATATAGGTATTTTTATGAAATAAATTTTAACTGCACATATTGCACATTTAGATTTGCGCAAACTACAGCAAAGATTTTTTGTCATGATTTGATAGTCAATACTATAGGGCAACATATAAAAAGTCATATAAAATGACCAATGAAATATCGCGATAACTCAAAAAGTTACAGCAATAACTGAAAAATTGAGGAGGAAATCCCATATAATCCTATGTTCTCCTCAATTTTAACCGTCGTCGGTTACAAAAGCCATTTGCTACTGTTTTCTTCAATTTCTACATGGAAAAAGCCATTTTTGAAATCTAACGTCGTAAATACTTTCGCTTCTTACAGTTTTGTCAAGAACTTCCTCAATCAGTGGTAATGGGTAGCGATCTTTCATTATTTTTCGATTAATTTTCCTATAATCTATACATATTCAATAAGATACGTCTTTTCTCTTACTTAGAATTACTGGTGTCACGAAATCAGAATAACTCTGTCTAATGATTCCATCTGTTAAACATTGTTGTACTTGCTTATTGATGATATCTTGTTCAACTAAAGGGAATCTCCTTGGACATTCTCAAATAGGTTTTTCATCTGCCAATAGTATTTTCATTTTTAATCCAGTATCATTTATTTTAACTGGTTTGTATAATTTTATTAATTTATGTAATTTTTTTCTGTCAGCTATTTTCGTAATATGAGAAGTGAACTCCACATCGGCGTTTCCGTAAACGATATTAATGATATCTTCCCAATCTTGGTTATTGTTGCAATTCTTGTTGCTTATATTTAGTGTGGCTATTTCCTTTGTTTTGTGAGTAGTTTCGTTAATTTTAATGTAATCCACTTGTGCTGTGTTGTTATTTATTATTTTAATAACGTCTCCTACCACTCTTAGAACTAACCCTTTGACTGTTTTTCTACATATTATTAAATCACAATCAGTTTCTTGGACCACATAAAATATATCTTGTACTCCCACATAATCCATGCATAGTGTATGTACGAAGAAACCCATTGGTTTTATAACTTTGCCACATATGCCCGATATGGATATATCGTCGCTGGTTAGAATTGGGAAAGCTTATCGCGGTACAGTATCTTGATTAGGTGATTGAAATGACGCTCCCGGTATCGATAATTATGTTTCTTTTTATTCCCTGGATGTCTATGAATCTTCCTTTCTTGCCATTTAATATGTCAGTGTTGACTATTTTTCTTTGCACGTTTTGGCTCCAATCCTGATGTTTCGATTCTCGCCAGTTCTGATTACGTTGCGGGTTAAAATTTTAATATTCATGTTATATTCTGTTCCCAGTGGTACATTTTGTGCTCACGTTGGTACATTTCGCGCTCACATGGCCACGCCTGTTACATTTAAAACCCACTATATGCGACTCATTTTTTCCGTGATTCACTATGTCGATTATCATGTTGGCGAACTTTCGAATTCTCGATATAATTTATATTCCTTACTGCCGGTTTCGTACAAACTCTTCGCGCCGTTTCGTAAACGTCTAATTTATTTACTAAATCTTCGACTTTCCTGAGACTTATTAGTTCCTCAACAAAATGGTCCTTTGTATCAGCAGACAAATTTTGTCTAATTTGATTCATTATCATTAATTCCGATAATTCATCAAAGTTATCTGCTTCGGGACCTAAAATTCATTGTTGAAAATATATTTTGATATAATAGGCAAAATCGCGCCAATTAGCTGATGGTTCCTTTTTACGAGAGAAAAACCTTCGCCTGAACTCTTCTGGAGATAGTTTATACCTTTTCAAAAGGATACTTTTTATGTAATCGTAATCATTAATTTCGGGCTCAATTTCTCTAGTTATGATATTAAATACATCAAGTGGCATTAGGGTAATTAAATATGTTACCTACTCTATTTAGTCAGTACCAGTTTGCGCCATATGTCTTTCACACGTAGTCAAAAATAAACTAATGTCACTAGTATTATCTTATTTTGTCAGTAATCTAAGTAACTCATATTGCTTACCTGGATTTGTTCTTGGGTTTACATCGATACGTTTTGTTGAGTTTTCTTGCATCTGATATTCTTAATTTCAATCTCCCTTTCCCTTTCTTTCTCTTGTATTTCTAGTTTTTTCTCTTCGATTGCGGCTTGTAATCGCTTTTCTTCTAGTTTCGTTTGTAGTTTTTTTCACTATTTCCGTTTTTACTTTCTTCTCTTCGTACTTTCTTCTTGTTCAACTCTCTCGTTTCTATCTGTCATAATTATTTCTAGCGGCCCTTTATGAAGTTTTCTTCGTAGTCCACTGAGTTCTTAATCACCTTTTTTAATGCTGGAATCGTTGCGTTTTCTGGTATCTGGATTCCGCATTCTTCACATTTCTATTAAATATCGCTTCTTCCAGCCGTATTTAGAGTTCCCATGGTTATTTTTTAGTCTTGAATAGGTACGATTATGGATGTCACACTTAATTACCTTCACTCGTATAGCATCATATCATGTGAATCACCTATATCCTCGGCATCAAACCCATAAATTGTGGTATGGTTACATAAAAAATTAAGGTAGTATGAATAATTATGTCGATGAATCAATACAAACTGTAATTGAATATTTGGATACATAGAATTTTACAGTGTGTTACACAGTCTTTTCAGATATATCAAGAAAATCACTAATAATTGGTATTTACATAATAACTACCAGACATTCCAGTTAGGTCTAACATAGTCAATAGTTATTTTAACAGGATTTCGTTCAGTGTCTCACAAAGATGGAAAATAACAGACTGATCCTTTTTGATTTTGAAAGTCTCGGGTCCCCGTGTTCGTGATCCGTGAACTTTGCATCCGTACATCTCATGCGTTTGATATATTGACAATAAACAAAAACTAGAGAGTTATTTAATGTGTTGATAGGTCATAAGATAAATTTAGATCCTACAGTGTGTTACACGTTCTTTTCAGATATATCAAGAAAATCACTTAATAATTGGTATTTACATAATAACTACCAGACATTCCAGTTAGGTCTAACATAGTCAATAGGTATTTTAACAGGATTTCGTTCAGTGTCTCACAAAGGATGGAAAATAACAGACTGATCCTTTTTGATTTTGAAAGTCTCGGGTCCCCGTGTTCGTGATCCGTGAACTTTGCATCCGTACATCTCATGCGTTTGAGATATTGACAATAAACAAAAACTAGAGAGTTATTTAATGTGTTGATAGGTCATAAGATAAATTTAGATCCTACAGTGTGTTACACGGTCTTTTCAGATATATCAAGAAAATCACTTAATAATTGTTATTTACATAATAACTACCAGACATTCCAGTTAGGTCTAACATAGTCAATAGTTATTTTAACAGGATTTCGTTCAGTGTCTCACAAAGGACGAAAAATAACAGACTGATTCTTTTTGATTTTGAAAGTCTCGGGTCCCCGTGTTCGTGATCCGTGAACTTTGCATCCGTACATCTCATGCGTTTGAGATATTGACAATAAACAAAAACCAGAGAGTTATTTAATGTGTTGATAGGTCATAAGATAAATTTAGATCCTACATATATATAGATGGAAACAATCATAGTAAATTCTAAAAAGATGAGATATCTAGATATAAATTAGTTTGTAATTTCATCAACAGAAATATTAATTTAAAGGTTTCAGAAAAATATATAAATTTTCATGAAAAATATACAAACATAAATTTAACTTTTATTAGAAATATAAAAATTTTCAAAGACACAGAATTGCTAATTCCGCTTAAAACATTTAACGTGTAAAAAATATAAAATAAATTAAAAAGGTAACCTGGATCGCAAATTGACACGCTACCTCAGACCTACGAAAACCCCGTTCATAGGATCAAACTAATGGGTATTTGAAATGTATGCTGGACTTTTAACTCACAATTTCTCAAAAATTAAGGCTCATTAAAAAAAAAATCACTGGAACAGTTAGGAGTATATGACCACTGTATAACATACTTTAAAATCATCAAAATATGTCTGCTCCGTCTTTGGTGTCCCTTTATAAGTATAAAAATTTTATTTTATGAGACAATTGTGTAGAACATACAGTAATAAACATTGTTTTGGAAAAACTATGTTGTATTCGTTTTTCCTTTGTCACTTCTTGTTTGATAATTGTTAAAGTTATAAGTGTTAAAAGTATAAATGTTGAATCATTATTTAATTATAATGTAGTATTAAGTATTTAAGAAATGAAAACAAAATATATTTATAAAGTGAAGATGAACGACATGCTTAAAATGCATTGTCCTATTTTTGTACTTTGGACTCTTCATTAATCTTTTAACTACTATAAATGTGACAAAAATGACCCAATTCTGATATTTTAAATTTAATGAAATGCGAAATACAACTTAAATGTAACAATGTTTTGCAAAATTCCATTGCATTCAGGCCCAATGATTTTATACTTACATGTTTTCATATTTCTTGGCCAATATTAACGGGAAGAAATATTTAGTTGTGAAAGGTCAAAACGAAAAGAATTCTGTTAATAACAAGAAAGTAATTGGATTAGTGATTAATAACCTATTTATGTGCTATATTAATTTTTCTTCCTACATGAGAGATATTTGGGTCAAGATACTTTATTTTATTCATTTGTTATTGTCATTATGGATCTACTGCCTCTTAACTTATCCTCTTTCCATATAATCATTTTCTTTTCTTTTCTTTTTTCTTTGTGTTAGATGTTACATCATGTGATAAAGTGAAATTCTACAAATGCTTGAAGATAATTATTTAAAGATTTTTAACATTAAGCATTTATTTTTCAACACTTTCCAACATAGCTGGAAAGTGTTCATGAATTCGGTTTGTCTGTTTGTCTGTCTGTCTGTCTGTCCGTGCTCTACCTCTTGTAAAAATATTCAGATTGCCATTCAATTCATATATGTTATTGATGTTTACTATGGCATGTTCGTTATTGAAAATGAAGTCTGTAGCATTTTTAAACAACAAGAGTTAAACTAAATTATTTCATTAAAACTCTCAAACCATATAAATATACAATTAAATATATATATAGTAAAAACGCACATTGTTGAAAATTTCTTGAAATACCGCGAAATCTTAATAATAACCTATATCGGCAGAATGCGCAATCGTTAAAAACATAAAATAAGGACAAATTAATGAAAATTTCTTGAAATACCGCGAAATCTTAATAATAAGCTATATCGGCAGAATGCGCAATCGTTAAAAACATAAAATAAAGACAAATTAATGAAAATTGAATATGTAAAAATGTCAAAAACATGAAAAAGATGAAAATGATGAAAAACCTGAAAATATCTTCCCGTGCTGATACTGTTCGTGCAGAAAGTTTTTGAAAATGAAAATCCACGTTTGTGGCCTTTTCCAGACATGTGTTAGTTACGTAGCAATCAATAAAAAATAAAAATTTTGCTGTATGAATTCCAATTACACTTCATTGAAACTAGGACAAAATTTAATATATTAAGAAAAAAGATTCAATTTGTTTTGTTTTTTATGACTGGCTCAAGCACAAGGGCGAACTTTGAAATAAAAAAAAAACACGAGAAAGTATCTTTTAATAAATATAACAAAATATCAACATTCTGATATTAAACTGTGACATTTAGTTACAGCATTCCGAATGTGTTGGAACGCTTTTCATAATCTATGCTTGATCCATTATTTTTCGTTCTTGTTTAATTTTGACTTTTATTATTAATAATTATAGCCTTCTAGCAGACCACAAACTATTTAGCAGGAAATAATTTGAAAACTTCAGCTTTTCGTGCTTTGAAAAGAGAATTATATAAGCAAAAACATACCGTAAAAATACTTTTCTTAATATAAAATAAAAGAAGACGTCATAGTATAATCTGGAAAGAAGACACAATTTCAAAGTTTTAACAATATTCTTATGCTTCCCTAGCATATCTTTACTGCGTTTCCAATGACGTATCCGATCTGTGCGCGGTCTATTTATTTATTGTTTTTATTGGAGACAATAATTGGTAGCAGTACTTCAGACTTGCTGCGCATCTTTCAGAAAGAGTTGCCATGCTTCCTAATATTTGAGTCTCTCGAAATTTCTAAATAGGTATTTGAAGGCACATTTGAAACACAAAGAGAATTCTTAAGGTCTACCCGTTTGCACCTCAGGTATAATGCATATTCTGCTATTCCATCACCATTTCATACAATCTGGCATATCATTTGAAATTTATTTATATTTTAAGCACGACATTACAAATATTTTCTAGTTCGAAAAACAGGTATAATGACTGTTAATAAATACATATCCTATATATAAATAAATATGTGTGTGGGTTTCCATATATCATTTTTATGTAAATATTTGATTTTGATTTTCGTTTTATTGATATTGTATTGCAAATATTTCGCTATACAGCATATGTATGCCTTCGAATTTGAATTTTGCATTATGTATATAATGTTTATTTGGAGGCTTATTTCTTGAAATTAAAATGACATTTTCAAAAATATTTTGCAGTACTTTCACAAAATATTTCCATAAACATAGACGGATTCAAGAAATTGGATTTTATATTTGTTATTTGTCTGAAGTCCGTATAAGAAAATTAATCTTTTAACAGTATTTCTCATGTTCTAAATTTAGTTGAATATTTTCTTTTCTATTTCGTTTCCGACTTATGTTCTTCCTGAACAAAATTTTCTCACGAAACCATTCTGGAGTTAATTACAGAAAGTTATTACCTGACTAAAATTTTACATGAACACTTTCATCGTGTTCGAACTAATTAATCTGACGTTACTTTACCGTTCTGTACTTCCGGAAGAGACTGTGCGAAATTCATCTATAAACGAAGGAAACTAATTGATGACGCTGAACAAAAATGCCTGACTAATTTCAGATTTGATTAAACCAGAATTTAATTTGTATCGCCCTTCAAGTTTTCTCGTAACCCTTTTTAATTCTTAACCACATGTTTATATTTCTAATTGCTTTAATATAATTAAACATTAATATTTTACCTTATCTTATGTATTGTTATATCTCCCAGTGGGAGGATCTTATCGAATTTACGAGAAAATATTGAACTTCTATAAGAATCATTATCTAAATATTTCCAAAAGGTATTTAAAAAGGATTATTTTACTTTAGATGCAAAATTATAAATTTAATTCTCGAGAGCAATAATTTAGAGTATGTGATGTATAGGTGGGCATATTTGGGATCCATTTAACCAATTAAGAAAAATATAATTTTTAATAAAATTATTACCAGATACAACATTGTGTGATTTGTCTACTATTTACGAATAATAATCTTCTTCATCCTCTCATTTTTGTCATTAAATAAGGCTAATATTTTTACTTAGAAATAGCGGGGCTACACAAAGAGGTAAATTAGTAAATATGCGCAATCACAATTTGGTAACGCTTTGTTTGTTATCTTCCAAAAATAATGAACAACAGTGTAGATCAAAGAATTCTAGAATTCAAAGAATTCAGCGGATGGAACTAAGTATTTGATGTATACTATTAGCACAAAGAATATTAAAATAGATTAGGTTCACAAAAATATTTAAGAGAAGGAAAAATTAACCCAAACTTATGCATAAGTCCATTGCTCCCTCTACAATGCCTTGTCGCTGAGCAGACGACAGGCCTGTGACGTCACCGACTGGAGGCAGATCCACTAACCCTACACGCGGCCTTTCGCCTCCAGAAGAACGAAGTTTTAGCGGGCAAAGTCACGTTGTCGTTGTGATCGGTACGGTACGAGACTGGAAGATTATTAAATATTTGATCTTGTTACAGAAGAAATACATGAAAAGGTAAGAATTTATGCTATTTAATATATTGTATTCATGTTTTTTATATTCATTAAGTTTTAAATATATTATTATTCATAATATTTTTCATTTTATATCGTTTTTTACAAAACATATACTAACCCTAACATTAGCAATATAGGATGTTGTTCTCCATAGATATCTTGAATTAAAAAAAGAGTATTTATGCATTAAAATAATATTATAAATCCGTTTTTTCTTATTGTAACCTGTTCTTGTATTCAATAACTTTAATTTATTAATAGTATTTATAGGAATTTAATTTCTTGAAGATTATTTTCCGTCAGTAGTATTGAGTTTGTTTATCAGGAATCGATGCATGTTTTTTTTTTTTTTTTTTTTTTTTTTTTTTTTTTTTTTTTCTTGGAACATTTTATGAAAAGTAAAAGTTATTTTTGTGAAATTTATTATATTTTTGTGAAAAATAATATTTTGTTTCGAAATATTAAGTCCAGTTGCTCAAATTCAAACAGCACTTATTAATAATAATTTCAAGTCCTGCTAAAGTTTTCTTTTTTGTAAATTACACATTTTAGAACATAACAAAATAAATAATGAAGAGTATGCTTTTCTGAAATAAACTTTTGTTTGTGAATGAGCCTATTTTATTATTTTAAGTTATTTCGTCAAGATTATTTTTAGTAATAAAATTTTTGTGAAAGGGTCTGTTTTATTAAAAGGGATTTTGTGAAACAACAAGTTTTATTAAAAGGATTTTTCTGGAGAGCCCGAAACAGGTTCTAAATTTTGCGTGGATCAGCCCCTGTATATATTTTTTATATTCTAACTTTTAAAATATTATAAATTAAAAATTGACTTCAAGGTTAACTTATTTTGCCTCTTTTTTTAAAATTGTGAATTAAAAGTAAAAAGTCCTTCTGGCCTGTACCGGGAGGAAAAGGTAGCTTTCCTATATCTTCGTTTTAAAATGTTAGCTAATGTTACACGAAAACAGCAAGCTAAAATGCAAAGAAACGTTTACAAAAGATTCGTTAATACTGAATTTGAATAAGAAATTCGCCAAATTATTGAGCAATAGCCAAATTGGCTTCATTTATGAAGACTTATTTTGATCGCCAAATTTGGCGATATTTCGCCAAATGTCGCCCAATTTTGCCAATTTTGTCGCCAATGTCGCCAATTTTGGCGTTAACGGATATGAATATATAGTTTTATGCGTATGATTGGGAAAATTATTACAACAATGAAAGAAAATAATTTGCGAGTAATCGCGTTAATGTGCTGTTTTGTTTCAAAATGTCAGTCACCCTAGAATTTCAAACTGCTCTATCTCAGCCATTTTTTAAGATAGAGGTAAACCAAAAAAAGCTCTGGAGTCCTTGTATCAAGGCCTAACACGTAATTAAAAAATAAATTTGAATTTTTAAATTTTTTGTATATTTATTTTAGATTTTAAGTTATTTTGCATCTTTAAAGGGCCGCCATCTTGAAACAAGATGGCGGACCAAGCTGGCCAACGAACTCGGTCGAGACATTAGTAACCTTAATACACACAATTAGTTTCATCAAATTCGATTCATAATTACGGGCGTTATCGTATGACATAAGTCAGATATATATATATATATATATATATATATATATATATATATATATATATATATATATATATATATATATATATATGGATATATCTATATATATAAATCAACATTTGGACAGAGGGTGGTTTTGGGGTCTGGGGGTCATGATCGGTGAAAATATATCGAAATTTTCCGGAACTGCTTTCCTCCGAACGGCTGCAATAGGTAGCTTTATACTTTTTTGTATTGAAAGCTACCTAAAAAAAAAAAAAAAAAAAAAAAAAAAAATAGAATAAAATCTAATAAAATTTATAATTTGTATCTGATAAAATGTATATCCATGAATCTTTTTTGTTAGCAGATCCAAATCTTGCATATTTTATTTTTGCGTGTGTAAATTAGAAAAAAGCTTTTGATGTTGAAATAAAATGCTGTTGGTTCATATTGTTTCTTATTGATTTTTTTAATGAAATGAGTGAAAGGTATGTATGGAAATGGAAGTGTGTTCTTTACAAAAAGTCTATTTAAAAAAAACACTCAGCATTATTTATTTTGTTATGTTTTAAAATGTGTAATTTACAAAAAAGAAAACTTTAGCAGGACTTGAAATTATTATTAATAAGTGCTGTTTGAATTTGAGCAACTGGACTTAATATTTCGAAACAAAATATTATTTTTCACAAAAATAACTTTTACTTTTCATAAAATGTTCCAAGAAAAAAAAAACATGCATCGATTCCTGATAAACAAACTCAATACTACTGACGGAAAATAATCTTCAAGAAATTAAATTCCTATAAATACTATTAATAAATTAAAGTTATTGAATACAAGAACAGGTTACAATAAGAAAAAACGGATTTATAATATTATTTTAATGCATAAATACTCTTTTTTTTAATTCAAGATATCTATGGAGAACAACATCCTATATCGCTAATGTAATGAGTTTTGTAAAAAACGATATAAAATGAAAAATATTATGAATAATAATATATTTAAAACTTAATGAATATAAAAAACATGAATACAATATATTAAATAGCATAAATTCTTACCTTTTCATGTATTTCTTCTGTAACAAGATCAAATATTTAATAATCTTGAATCTAATTGAAATAGGTAAATACTCATTTGAAAGATGAAAAAATTACCCATAAAGTAAAAACACTCATATTTTTAAATCACCGTATGAGAATAAATTTTGACATATGATTTTTTTTTCTCTGAAATATAAAATTATTAGGTCAGTCCATTAATTACCATGTTAATTTATACTGTAGATCGGCCATTTTAAAATCTTCTGTAAATCATTGGGGTTTAAAAAAATTGAACCCAAGTAATTTATTATTCAATGAATTACTTGGGGGTGACACCAGTATTTTATGCTTGTTATGTGATTTAACTTATTTTATTTAATAAAATTTCTTGTTTGATTTTATTGCATAACATGAAAGGGATGACAGCTATAATACTGATTTTGAAATGCTATTTTCCAATCTGGTTAAAAAATAAATCTAAAAATTTAACATCTGGTAAAAATGACTATATATATATATATATATATATATTTAAGATATAACATCTTTACTATGAATCACATCCCCCCCCTTTTTCCAGAAAACTAAAAGTATTAATTTAGTTGTATATTGATGAATATTATAGATTATATAACATATTTCGGGTGCTAGAAATTTAACCAATATTAGTATTATATTTTAAAATACTTCAAAAAAATTAAAAACCATAGCAAATTTATAACACCAGTATTTTTAACCGACTCAAAAAAGGAGGAGGTTATCAATTCGACGTGTATGTATTTTTTTTTTTCAATGTGTTTTTTACATTAAAAGAAAAAAAAAGTCAAAAATAGGAAAATTCTATATAATTTCTAAATTTTTACTTTCATTTTTTATGTAAATAAACACACACAAAGAAAAAATACTGGCTGTCATTATTAAAAGATTATTTTATAAATTTAAGTTTTTCTCTTTAAAATATATTTCCTTCTGCCGCGCCGTAACAAAACGAATGGCGCGAAGTTTTACCGAATTCCGTCATCACCATCACGACAAAGTTTGAAAGAGAGGGTGATCGTTGTCAGGGAAACCGCCTTCACCTTTGACGTCACGAATTTCAGCGCATAGGCATTGTAGAGGGGGCAGTGATAAGTCACGTTATTTAAAGCGCTCTTGAATTGAACAAATTTTTGTTTGAAATTTAAATGAGGCCATAAAAAAGACTTTTGCAGAGATGTATAGAATCATCTAAAACCAGCAGTTATTAGCAATCGCGATATTTACTCTTTTGTAAATAGTGATACTTTTGAGTAATTAAAGAATAATAATGTAAGGGAAAAAACGAATATAATGACATAATATTACATACCCATCATACGTAATATAGGGTAAATCTTGTAATCGTTTTACAAATGGAAAAAAAATGACGTATTTACACGTTTTAGACACTAGAGATTCCAAAAAACATATTTTTAGAAAAAAAAAATCCGCTTGTCTGTCTGTCTGTCTATAAACGCTCTATCTCCCGAACAAATTGAGATAGAAACTTGAAATTTGGTATGCACTTATATGTACTTAGTATGTAATAATGGGAAGAAGCTTATTGAATTTCAGTCACCTCGATTATCCGGAAGTATTTTTCGGACTTTCGAAATATTCGTTCCGATAAAAGGTATATACAAAATTTCGAAATTATTTATTTTAAGGAGTTATAATAATTAAAAAAAATTGCATAAAGAATGAAGTCGATCGGGTAATGAATTGCCGAAATATATCTAATCCTATTTACCACACTCTTCGGTTTTTCGTGACCCTGTATTTCATCTAAATTTCAATTCAAAGATATATTTTAATTGGATATGAGATGATTAATCCAGAGCAGTAAACCGTTAGTTAATAGGTTTATCCTTTTTGGAGTTATAAGGATGTTTCTTTTACGCCATTCAGTAATAGAGCATTTAAAGTTTATGACGTCTTCAAGCCACGATTTTATTCCAATGGCAATGCATTTTAAAAATAGTTTACACATGTTTTATTTTCATATTTTATATTAGTCATATTTATGATGGGTAAATATTACGGTGGCCCCCAACAACTAGTTTTTTGTTAGCTGCATTCCTTTGACACACTTTGCAACGTAATTGAAAAGTGTTTATGAATCGGGCTTGTCTCTCCGTCTGCCCGTTCTCTATGTCGCGTAAATAAACTCGGATTACCATATAATTGATATACATTATTGAGGTGTACCATGGAATGTTCGATATTTAAAATGAAGTGAATAACATTTATAGTTCATTTATAAGGACGCTCAAAAATATTCCGTTATATTATGATATATGTAGAAAAAATCCTCTGAGGTGTATTTTAATGATGTTACAATATTGTAAAAAATAACAAATTTATATACATTATTGGAGTACACTAGATTATGGTTACTATAGAATATATTATGTGTTGCACTTAAAGTACGTGGACAGAAGAACTCAAATGCATTCTTTTATACTATGGTCTATGAAGAAAAAAATTGCGTATTATTTTAATGATGTTACCCTTTTACAAACATCATGAAATAGATATGAATTTCTCAGGTGGCACTAAAATATTCGCTGCGTACAATATAGGGTGCAAAGCATTTATAATGCATTTACAGGGTCACACAAAAAAGTTCGATTACATAAAGGTTTACGGGGGAAAAACGGATTAAATTGCACTATTTCAAATGTGATGAAATTCGTACACATTACTGGGGTTTACTACAAGATGCTTGCTGTAGAATATGATGTGCATCGCATTTATCGTTCATTTACACGTACGCATAAAAGATTTGTTAAAGCGCGTTTTCAGCTTTGATATGCGTTTTAAACTTAACTAAAATTTTAAAAAATCGATATTTGTAAACAATAATGGAAGAGCTAATGAACAATATTTAAAGAAAAGACGTGGTTAAGAGTTATTTTCATTTTTATAAATCTTATAAAAATATGAACTTTTTTCTAATGAAGACAATTATTATTATTTTTTTGTTTTGTGGAGAAGAAAATCTTCTTTTCTGCAATGAATATAATTATTATTTTTTCTTTAAATATTAAATAATTTGACTTGTAATTCAAATATAATTAGTACAGTTCCTTAGTTTAAGTTGTAAAATGAAATACATTGTCCATTTTAAAAAGAAAGTGTAATATATTTTTAATTTCCTGTACGGTTAACACACCCATGCAATTTTACCAAACCGGAAGATATGAATTCTTATAAATTATAATTTATTAATACGATGTCTTGTACTATTTATTTATTTAAAATTATATTATGATACGAGTATCTCTGCAGAAAATGCCACGAAGTTATATTAAATTTCATTGCTTTTTCTGGCTTCAAGAAGCAGCTAATTGTAAGGAATGCGGTTTAATCATAGTTTCACATACTGATATCCCATTTATAGCATTCAAAAGTACACCTTACTACCTGGTGTTGAAAACGCAAAAATAGTTACAATGAGAATTTTCTTATTTTTATTTTATAATATACTATAATTTAAAAACAGCTTTTTTCAATGTAAAGTTGTCTTAAAAAAACCCCAGAGTAATCCATACATTGTATTATCTAAATAGTCACATAAAAGAAATCTGTAATAACCATTCCAGCAATATGGAATTCAGGGGGTGGCCGGGGGAGGACATTCCCCCCAGAACATTGTAAAGCCCCTCCCCCCCCCAAGATTTGAGGTTTTATTCTTTTAATGGTTAAAAAGTTTAATCCCTCCCGGAGAAAACCGTCTGAATTCAACACTGCATTCGAGAGGAAATTACGCCCATTTCAAATTTGTATTAAAACAAATAAGCTTAGGGTGTCGTCTTCATACTAAAAATGTATCAAACTCTGAAATATTTCATACGGACACCTAATTCTAACATCATATCTATATTTTTCGGTAAACATTATATTAAGATACCGAACGGGAAAACATTCGGTCCAGCTCATCATATCAAAATTATTTGTAATCGTTGTAAATCAGATTGAAATGCGATTCGTTTTTGAAGCAGAGCTTAAAAACTACTAGGTGAAATGGGCTTTAATATTATATTTGCATGTTTGAAACTCCTGGAAATAGATTCCTGTTGAAAAATGTGTAGGTCACTATTCACATTTTATAAGAAAACTGGGTGTTTATCCCGTTCAACGCACGGGAGTTCATGAATTTAATTCTAAAACCAAAATAAAAAATAAAAATGACAACAAGCAACTTTAAAATATCTAAATAAGAAATAAGAATTCCCCTGTTAAAGTGCTGAGTTGTTCAAATGTTCGATTTAGAATTTTTTTTTCTGTTACTGTGTACTTTTTAATGAAATTTAATTTATCGTGATGCAATGGCAGCAGACGATAAAACGATAACTTTGGAATAAGGGAATAAATAGAATAAAATGTTTTGTTGATGTTTGTGATAAGATGTCTATATTTATTTTTTGAAAGAGTTAATAATTAAGCGCAATTAAATAATCTCTCATTATTTGTATGCGAAGTAAAATAATTAGCGTATTACCCGCTACAGCTTCTTAGTATTCCAGTGTGGCGTACGTAATATGTCTTTCTCACATTCCAGTAACCATTTAGAACTGGTTAGAACTCGCGAGATTACGGATTAAACATAAAAAAGGCAACAATTCGTCAAAAACATAAAATAAAAAAAATCTATTTAAAAATTTCGATTTATTTGTCCCAATCGTTCATGGCCCTGCTATCAGTAACCCCTGTGCCAAACTTCATAGCCCTGCGCCCTGTGGTTTCCGAGTTTTTGAGGTTACATAGATAAATACGCGCACGGATTTTAATAGCGTATGTTAATTTAAAAAATATATATATTCAAAATAAAGATTCGACTAATTATGAATTGTAAACTATATATATATTTATCAGAAAATGATTTGCAGCATCTTCTACGTGAATGTAAAATAAAATAGCTCATTCCGTCAGGTAGGCAAAACATGTAGATTTTGAGTTTTGCTTAAAATACCACTTACATTTCAATCTGTTTTGCAACGATTACACGTGAATTTAACTTTAGGAGTTCCAAATTTAAACTTCATAATTCCTAAACTATTTGACCAACTGAATTTCCGTTTGACATCCTATGGTAAAATTTACAGACAAATCCAAATATGATGTCAAAATGAGGTGTTCGTACCGAACATGCCAGACTGCCAGACTTTGGCACAATCTCAGTAAGAAGACGACCCCCAAAGCCTGTATGTTTAACATGAATTTACAGAAGAAGTAATTTCCTGTAAAACGGTTCTTTTACCTTCTATTTCTGAGACAATTTAGTTGTTAAAATGTAGGGCTTTTTTTTTTCTTTTTAGGCTAATTTTGTTGTAATTGTATTTTTGGCAAACAAACATCGTATTTAAAAACAGTTTTTAAATTTTCATATTACTTGTAGGAAACTACGAACGGTAAAATTTTCTAATTTTGAAATACAAGGTTAATGCATTAATGCATTGTAATTTACTTTAAAAAATAAAAATTATCAGAAAATAACTTCTGATTAAAAACATTCAGCTAATGAATTTTACATTCTCTAGAATGTTAAACCATTTTTTGAAATAATGTAAATGTTTAAACAATTAAAAAATATATCCAATTTAACTTAATTTTGATTTAAAAGTTTAGTTTACAATATGCATAGAATTTATAGATTTGTTTTTTGAGACTGTTGTGGATTCGTTGTGTGAAAATGTCTTTAAATTTGAGATAACATTCGAATTTAATTTATGCTTTAATTAATTTTAGCTTCAGAATCCGTTAAAAATTCGTTAGTGTGTAAAAATTCGATTTACTTAATTTACTGGCTTATAGTAGTTTTCTTTATACATCAAATTAGCTTTTTTAATAGAAGAAATAATGCATTTCTTTAATGTAAATCTTAACTAATTTTAATCATATTTAATTTTAAAACTTATATTTCATCAAACTTGTATTTTATTTAAATAAACAATATATTTAATTTTAAATCCTATTAAATTTCTTAAAAGTAAATCTTGACCTATTTTCAAAAATTACAGTTCTTTAGTTTTTTTTTTTTTTTTTTTGTGCCAAATTTGAATATTAAATTACAGATAATTTTGTTCATTTTAAAATTCCAGCAAATGGTACATTGAAGATTAGAACGGAACAAAATCATCTTAATATTTTAAAGGAAATTTAATTATTAATCTATGATTCAGTATTCAAAATTCGATAAAACAGTTATTTTAAAATTTAAATAAAGATAAAAACGAAATATATAAAAAAGTTGAAATTTTCAAATGCGGAAATGATGCCATTCAAGCAAGTATTGAGGTTAAAATTAGCATTGTTTTCACGATTTTGAAATATGTATCATGTCTCGCTTCTATAAACACTTTTGTATTTTTTGACAAAAACTGAGTTTAACAAACCAGCGTTTTTAATAATCCAGATGACACACAATTTGAAGAACAATAATTATAAAAAAATATTATACTACTACTAATAATAATAATAATAATAATAATAAAAATATTTATAATAATATAAAAAATAATAATGAAATTAATACATTATGCCTTAATTAAAATTTGCAATTTAAAAATGTACATGGCAAATGTAAATCAATAATAATACGCATATCTCATTAATTTTGCATTAAGTGGAAAAAAATTGTAAATGTTCTTAAAATTTTAATTATATATTTCAAAATACTTTTAAATTTAATATACACAATGTACACTAGCTACAAAATGCAAGTTTTTGTTACATAAGGGCAACATAAGTATTCATCAATTTTCTTATAGAAAAAAAAATGTCCCCGATTTATAGTACGTAAATATTTGACATAGTAAAAGTAAAATTTGTCACATAGAAGGATTTTTTTTTTTTGGTTCAGTTTGCTCAATGAATAAGAAAGCTAAAATTCTCGTGCCCTGTTTTAGATGTTGAATTCTATTCTCTTCTATAATATTAATAATCCTAATAATATTATAAATCTGATTGTTTGCAAATGTTAGGCTGAAGCCAGCGTCAAAATGGAGCATTTAATGATCCTGTATCTTTGCATATAGGCTGAACCACTACATATCACCCTCATATGAACATAGGCTGGTTTTTGTTTATTTTATTCAAATACTTTTCTTAATAATTCAAAATTTCGGTATTTTCATTGAGAATAAATGGACATTTTTTCGTATAGCATTTTAAAATGGTTAAATTTACTTTACGTTGCTAATACTTTATCGTTGCCAAAACTAATTCAAAACCCGAAAAAATAATGTTTACTCAACAATTTAGTTTCAATTGAAAAATTTTCCCGGGAAAAATGAAAATGAAATTAAAAAAAATAAAGAATTAAGAAGATTAAATAATATTATTAGAAATAAAAAGTACTTTTTTTAGTTTTTGATAATAATACAAGGTTTCAATATGCGTAATCATAGGAAACAGGAGAATATGACGTCATTTATCGAAAATAAAGCGGATATGCTTTGATTGGTGAAATAAAATGACCTTGGGTTTTTTCTTCACTTTTTTTCTTTTTTTTTCTTTTGTATGGTAACAATACTTGCCGTTTTACCGTCTGCGCACGGCTAATATAACTATGCCGTATTTTTTATTTAAATTTTAAAAAAGTAAAAAGAAGTTTCAAAAGAAAATGGTTGGCAAATGTCAATAATATGCTCCGCAAAATTATCAATCTCGTATAGGGTGTCATGGATAGCGAGAAATAGTGATTTTTCATTCTTAAAACTAAAAGAAATAACTCGATTACCTTAAAAAAGAACGAAAAATCATGCGTCAAGCACAGATTATGTAACACTTTCCAACGCTTCCAAACTAATTTTACAAATCATTACCGTTAAATAAGCTGAATGATAACATCTAAGTAAACAATATGAAAAACGCATACCACACATAAAAACGTAATTTCAAGAATTTCCAACATATACAATATTCGGAAAATATCCGAATACTTTTATTCAGCCCTGTATATGATCTATAGATTTGTATATATGCTACATAGGATGTTAAATTTGAGTTTAGTTAGGAAACGCGTAGCACAGTTTAATTCTCCTTCTGGAGTTTCTGTCAATAAATGGAAATGTGTTCGCGAACTTTGGTGCTGCCCGGTATATGACCTACAGAATTTATACACACCAAGTAATAGACAAAGATTGAGTTGAATTTAAAATTGCGTTCAGAAACTTAAAACGCACTTCCAGGAATTATTATTAACAGACAGTAGAGAATTCTTTTGTGTGTCCCTGTAAATGAACGATGACTGCTATACACACAATATTCTGTTGTAAGCCTCTGGTAATGCACCTTAGTGATAAATATAAATTTCAATGCGTTTAAAATAGTGAAACAATATTTAATTAAACCGCAAACGATTTTTCTCCATAGACGTAATGTACCGAAATTTTTTTACTGTCCCTGTAAAGTAACTATAAGTGATATGCACACCCTATTCCATATTAAGCTTTTTTGTAATGCATTTTAGTAATATATATTAATTACAGTGTGTTTGAAATTGTGTAACATCATTAAAATAAACCGCAAATGATTTTTCCCCATAGACCGTAATGCAACGGAATTCTTTTGAGTGTCCCTGTAAAAAAACTATAAGTGATACACACTTTAGTTGAAATAGGAAACATGCTATAGATAACGACAATAACATATAAAAATTGCAGGGCAATCCGTGCATATTTACGGGAGTTAGAGCACGGACAGACGGCCATACGGCAGACAAACCGAAGTCATAAACACTTTTCAACTAGGTTGGAAAGTGTTAAAAATGACGAATGCTAATAGATCCATTTTTGTTGATAAAACCTAAATATTTAATATTATTTCGTTAAAGTAACATAATTTTCCCTATGCCAGTATTGAGATTAATTGCCTGTAAAACAAAATTAACAAGAATTATGTCATTAAAAAGGGATTTCACTCGGGAAAAAGGAGACGTCATATTTGAAATAAAACGGGAATTTACAATACGTTTTAAAATGAGTGTGAATCAATTCCTTACATTAATAATACAAGGATCAGTAAGTATAGAAAGTAGATGAATTTCACGCCATATTTATAACGAAAATTTTAAATGTTTTGTTATCTATACTGATTATTAAGCATGAGTATCCGTTATTTCGTTCCGCATGAGTATCCGAGTTTTCTGCTAAAAATCGCATCATAATTTTAAGAAAAGGAAAATTAACACGAATCTATTATATTCAAATCTGACCGTGTGTTTGTATTTCGCAACTACTCCTAGACTATCGAACGCAACGCGATTTACTACCGGTTAGTTTACTACCGGTTTAGCGAATACCGGTTATAATTGATCCGAGGATGTCACAAACTCTCAGAATTAAAAAAATTAAGTTAAATGCCATTTTTTTAAACGAAGTTTCTCTAAAATCGGAAAGTAACTTACTTTGTGTATAAAAAAGGAGAAATAAAACAGATCAGTATATTTTTTACACCATTTTCTCATTAAAACTGAAAAACAGAATTTATTTTCACTTTGAATAGATGATGAAAACAAAATCTTGATTTCAGTAAATTATCTGAAAAATACAAACATATTTTCACATATTCAAACTTCATGAATCAATTTATTCTGGAGAACAAAAATTGCCTGCCAATATACTGTCAATTAGAAAACAAGATTTGTTTCAACTATATATTAAACCAAGGAGGCAGAATTGAATTTAAAGAAAAAGCATATACTATTTCTAATTAATGTTTTTTCTTTTTAAGGATGGCTGTTAAAACGTTTCACAAAGGCGTTAAAAGTAAAATTGTTTATCAGGTAAAATTGACATTTGTTTTTACCCAATTCGTCTATTTCCACGATTTTATTTGGCCCTACTTTTTGCGTTGGTTGCAATTTCATTTTCGCGATTATTTGGCACAAAATTTCACTTTTTTAAGACTGAGTTATGTCAAGGTCCCTATAATAATAAATACCGTATTGTCTCCTATGAAATGTGATAAATAGTTAGTTAATTATTAACGTTTTTAATTATTGGGAGTAAAATAGTTTGCTTAATTAATGTATTTATTCTTCTTTTAATGTTGCGTTAACGAAGTCACGGGTAACAGCTAGTACATTAATAAGAGACAAACGGAATATTAAGAGATAATAAAAAAATCATAAATATTTTTGTTATGAGAAAATGGACATTATATATATATATATATATATATAATCCCTGATGGCTCGGCCTACGGGCACAGCTAGATTTCGAAGACGCAGACTATGGGACGCCTGTTTATTGGGAATTGCAGAAAAATGACTTTTTTACCATGATGCGCAGTTGGAACCGCCCACCTCGAAATCTACCTGCGTCAAGTAGGCGGAGCCGGCAGAATATATATATTTCTTTCTTCTGTAAGGGTTGGTCCTATAAAAAACTTGTCAATATAAAAGTTGTAGATAATATTAAGAAGATTTAAAATAAATTTAAGCGGATTTGATATCTTGTGATTTGACAAAGTTATGAATTTTTTTATTTTGAAACCTCTATTTTCACCTCCTGGAGGCCATTTTTAATGATATCAAAAATCCGTCCTACATAAACTTACGGCCATTTTCTTGGAAGTAATAATTACTTTAAACGAATTCGATACGTTTCATAATTATGAAATTATGGGTTTTTTCTATTTTCACAAAAAGCCCCCCCCCCCCCCATTCCTCCCCATTGATTCGATTTTGCTCATTAACGAACTTGACGGAGATTGAACGAACTTGTCCCTTGATTTTATGTATCAGTTTGGAAGAGATTTATGCAAAATCTTTCAAGTTATCGTGTCCATAAAAAAGTGACATAGATAGATAGACAGATCGATAGATAGACAGATAGATAGATAAAGTTTTGAACGGGGGGTGGTTTTGGGTTCTGGGAGTCATGATTGGTGTAGATCTGCAAAAATTTTCTATAAATTCCAACACAGGGAAGAATGTAATAGGTAGTATTTCTTACGAAATCAACCTAAAATCACTTTCCACAAATTAGATGAGGCTTGGAATCATATTATCAAAAACTGAAACCCTATTTTCGGTGTTTATTAATTATATTTTTTTTCAATTTCATCGAACTTTTATGTTTTTAACACTTTCCAACCTAGTTGAAAAGTGTTTATGACTTCGGTTTGTCTGGCCGGATGGCCGTCTGCCGTCTGGCCGTCTGCCGTCTGCCGTCTGTCCGTGCTCTAACTCCCGTAAATATGCTCGGATTGCTCTGCAATTTTTATATGTTATTGTCGTTATCTCTAGCATGTTCCTTATTTCAACGGAAGTGTGTAGCTCTAATAGTTTGTTTACAGGGACACTCAAAAAATTCCGTTACATTACGTCTATGGGGAAAAATCGTCTGCGGTTTATTTAAATAATCTTTCACTACTTTAAACGCATTGAAATTTATATATATCACTAAGGTGCATGACAAGAGGCTTACTACAGAATATTGTGTGTATAGCAGTCATCGTTCAATTACAGGGACACACAAAACAATTCTCTACTGTCTGTTAACAATAATTCCTGGAAGTGCGTTTTAAGTTGCTGAACGCGATTTTAATTTTAACTCGCTTTTTGTCTATTACGGGGTGTGTATAAATTCTGTAGATCCTATACAGGGAAGCACAAAAGTTTGCGAACACATTTCCGTTTATTGGCAGAAACTCCAGACGGAGAATTTTAAACTGTGCTACGCGTTTCCTAACTGAACTAAAATTTAGCATCCTATGTAGTATATATAGAAATCTGTAGATCCTATACAGGGCTGAATAAAAGTATTCGGATATTTTTCCGAATATTGTATATGTTGGAAATTCCTGAAATTACGTTTTTAAATATGTTATGCGTTTTCCAAATTGTTTACTTAGATGTTATCTTTTAGCTTATTAAACGGTATGATTTGTAAAACTATTTTGGAAGCGTTGGAAAGTGTTACATAATCTATGCTTGACGCATGATTTTTCGTTCTTGTTATTAAGTCAAGTGAGATAATAATAGACCAATCTTTAAAAATCCATATAGACACTTTGTTAAACTTAAACGGTTTAAACAAAATGCATTATCTCTATAAAAAATTTCAACATAATTTTCATACTTATAAAATAAATTTTCATTATTGAGATATCGATGTCTAAAATTAAAAAAAAAAGAATTACACAAAAAATGTCTCTTTTTTTCTCTTACAAATGAATATACAGTTCTAGATGTATGAATTATAAAATATATGAAACTACATATATTAAGCATGGACTGAAATAATGGACGAAATCTAAAATGTTAAATAGGAAAATCTAGACAGACAATCATAAACATTTTTCTCATTACCAAGATGAAATAAACAAACACAGTAATAAGCGACATAACTAAACGTAAGTACACAAACACCTTTTCATTTACGACGTACAATACAAATTAATATCTTATTAGTTAAAAACTGACATACCAATTATATCAAAAATGTCAAACAATTTCCGTATAACATTCAAATTTAAAAATTTTCTAAATTGTTTAGAATATCAAACAAAAGATATATATATATACAGAGAGAGAAAGAGATGGCTTGATAGGTACATAAATATATACATACATAGATAGATAGATAAATGTTATTGCATTGTTTATAATAGGTAAAGATTATTTAAAAGTAAAAATATATATTTTCGGATATATATTTTTCAAGTTTATATTTTCGTTGATTTTTTTCACCCCTATCTCTTGATACCCCTCCCCCGGTAATAAAGCCTTTTTTAGTAAGCACAGTATTTACTCCTGTATATGTATTTAAAAATGTATTTACTCCTGTAAAATATATTTACTCCTGTATATTAAACCAAATTCCTAGTATTACACAGTGTCTATAGATAATAATATAACATACTTTCCCGAGTTTCAGTTAAAATCTATTCAGTTTATACATTTTCCATTGTCAGTATGTTAATGCTTGATTACAAACGGTGAATTCTCATTAGAGTGATAAGAAAATTATCCTAGAATCCTCAAACTGAATGAAGTAAATTTATACAGCTATGTACAGGTTACTTAATGTTAACAATTCCATCCCAGTTAATTACATAATATGTCTACAAACAGCTTAAAGCTTCTGATCTCTAAGCCATTATAGAGGTGCTGAATCCGAAAACACCTCCTGCTTGTTAGAATAATCTCTTTGACTGTGTTTCTGTCTCTGTGTTTTTCTTCAAACCTGCATAAAACTGTGTAAATACAGGTTAGGTTTCCTTAGAAAGACTGCCTACTTAGAAACTTAAATTTTAGCACATTATGTATTGTATATCTTACCACGAAATTAAAGAACGTCCATATTCATTGGTGAATGTCAACAAGCACATCTATACTCTAGTGGGTGTCAAAACGAGAAGCCGAGAAGGCACAGACAGAGACAGGCTACAAAAACGCAGCCAGAAAAGCTACAAAAACGCAGCCAAAGAGGCAACCAAAACGCAGCCAAAGAGGCAACCAAAACGCCAAATCCTTTGATCTCATACGATTGAGGTCTAATGGCATCTATCTGTTAGACTTTCGAGCACTCTGCTGTTTGTCAGTCATATACATCTTATACAAGGTTTGATTAATTTTTTTTTTTCATCCGAAACCAAATTTATATTGAATGGCAACTGCAGTGGACCGTTGTCCAATTACGATCTTTGAAAACTAAGACAGCTGAAAAAGTTGCATATCACCTTCATCAAATTATTTTAACATTTGTTGCCGCAGCTATATTGCATTCAGATAATACTACGAAATTCAATAATCGAGCCACATCCGGACAATCAGCTATGTGAAAAGATATTAAGATGTTTTAGGAAATGCCTCGTCATAGTCAAACACAAGGCTTAGTTGAAAGGGCCATTCAGGATGTACAGAATATGTTAACTGCATGGATGAAAGACAGCTATACAAATAAATTATCAGATTGTTTATCCCTTGTTTAGTTTGCCAAGAACACAACATACCACGAAGGAATATGACAAAGTCCTGATTAGTTAAATTTAAATCAAAAAAGAGGTCCACCCGAATCATCTTTGCTTGACGATCATATCGTAAATATTGAAACCAAAGAACAGCTCGAAGAAATTGTTAATACATTTGAAAAAAAAATTGAACAGTGACCATACCGAAAATCATATTCCAAAGGAAAGTATCGAAGAGGAGCTGTAACCCATCATGTCTTCAAATCAAGCCTTGACTGAACAACACGAGTTTGTGTCTATAAAAAGAGCGGCCGCGTAAGAGAACGTCTATTGTAAGTAAACAAAAATGTTACGAACACCTGAAAAAGATAATTTCTTCCAGCTGAAACTGGTGACACGGTACGTATACAAGTCCCCGATGTTTTATCGTGGTCGTACAGATGCACGGAATGTGTTGGCGGTTGTTGTTGGTATAGAAGACTGCAACGTTCGTACACGCAATCATTAATCAGTCCGCAAGCAGTTTGTAATTTATAACGAAAAGTTACTTTCTATAAATGATACTTCTTCTCAAGGAATGTCTATGAGAGAAGCAGTTCCAACTAGTTCGAAAAGTTGATGGCGATCTATACACGCTGTAATTGAAAAGAGAAGTGTTTCACGACTAAATGCAGTTGTAAAAACAAGGAACTCTTGTGCAATTCAAAGTGGCAGAACAGTTTAAGTTGTTGCAATAAATGAGATTGTATAAGGTTAATCACATAGTTTATGTCTTGATATGGTTATTATGTTTTATTATTGGTATTATTATCTTTTCTCATTTAGAATGTCCTTTTAGGTTCAACATTTTTATTTACATGTGCTGTTACTTAAGTTTTTTCCAGTTTTGACATACACCTTAATATGTTTTAAAAATAAAGTATGATTTAATAAGTTACATTTTTCTCGTTGGTGGCTACGAAAAGGTGTGGACTGTAATTAAATGACTAATTATAAAATTTCAACGAATTAACTTTAACGAAACCATTTTTTTATTATCAAACGATTGTTTTACGGAGCTCTCAACTGGAGACAACCGCACGGCACAAAAAGCAAACAACTTCTGATTTACATTTATCGCCAAGCGATATTAGAAGCCAAGAGTGGCGCCAACATACCAGCCACTACTGAAATATTTATTTCAGCAACTTATTTTAGACAAATGTCATTCATTGTAAACAATTAATTTTTTTTTACAATAAAACTTCAATTCTAATGCAAGATTCAATTCAATCAATAATATAAATACAAAATTCAATTCAATTATAATTTTAAAATACAAAGTTACTGCAAAATTTTCAAATATAAATGCACAAGAAATATGTTTTTTTGATTATATTTGTTTGTTTTGTCATCTCCTTATAATCGTTACCTGCTGTTTATTGATTGAATTTGTTTATTTGCTCATTTCCTTATAATTGTTACATGCTGTTTTTTGATTATATTTGTTTGTTTGGTCATCTTCTTACAATTTTGACATGCTGTTTATTGATTAAATTTGTTTGTTTGGTCATTTCCTTATGATTGTGACGTGCTGTTTATTGGTTAAATTTGCTTGTTTAGTCATATCCTTATAATTGTGGCATGCTGTTTATTGATTAATTTTTTTTTTGTTTGGTCATTTCTTTATAATTGCTACATGCTGTTTATTGATTAAATTTGCTTGTTTGATCATTTCCTCATAATTGTGACATGCCGTTTATTGATTAAATTTGTTTGTTTGGTCATTTATTTATAGATGTTACATGCTGTTTATTGATTAAATTTGTTTGATTGGTCATTTCCCCATAATTGTTACATGATGTTTATTGATTAAATTTGTTTGTTTGGTCATTTCCTCATAATTGTGACATGCCGTTTATTGATTAAATTTGTTTGTTTGGTCATTTCTTTATAATTGTTACATGCTGTTTAATGAATAATTAGGTTGTTTGGTCATCTCATTGTAATGGTATAGTTTGTGCATGGTATATTTTTGCCTTCATTTTCCGGATAAAATATTAATATTAGTTATATTATATAATATTAAGAAAACTTTTGCATAAAATAGGAACAGCCTCTACGCGAAGTAGATGTAAACTTTTAAAAATATCACTACTGTCACGTTTAATAGACATCGTTTATTATTTAGCTAGACTTATCATTAAAAAAGCCACAGATTACGTTTGTTATCATCATTCTTGTGGATGAAGCCAGAATAGTAAAAGTAATTTACTAAACTCTTTAAAATCATGCAAAGTTTGCTATTTCTTTCTGCATCCCTGAAGTGTGGCCTTTTATTTTTTGTGTCTATTCACAAACTTCGTTTTGTGACCAAAATATTTCAAACTGAATGTTTTGCACAGTTGCTATTCAGTAGAAAGATTCGTATGGATTACTATAACACACAATGACATTTTACTTCACAGCAGAAGTTTTCAAATACATATCTTTCTAAAAGAAAGTATCTTAAAATTCTCGTAATTTTAGACACTAACATATTTAGACTATACAAGGCAGTTTGATTTGTTGGCCATTTTATCCTATAAGCAAATGATACCTAGAATTCTCTTTTGATAACAATATATAGTTATATTATTTATAATTTATCTATTATTTATATCTATATCTCTATATACTGCTTCTTCTATGATTTATTATGTTATTATTCTATAATTTATTAATATGACAATTATTTTTGTACAAAAGCTCTTAATATATATATATATATATTTAATCTTGAGAAAACAATCGTGACTTATCTAATCTATTTTACTTGAGAAATATATTTTTAGAGTCAGCACTCCTTTCATGCTTATTCAGTGAAGAGAAATAGTAACTATAAATAGAGCACTTCACTTTTTTTAATCCTCATTGAACGTGTTATGCCATATTTTTATCAAATGAACCTACAATGATTTACGAATATGTAAGTTTCATTTAATATATATATTTAAACTAAAAGTTTTTATTTTTCTACTTTTTTATTCGCGGTCTATAGTTTCCAAGCATTCTACGTGAATGATCTGAAAAAGGTTTTATCTATTTATATTCTGTTAGAACTATAAATAAGTACTTTAGAAAGAAACATAGTAAATGTCGTTGCTTTTTTCGATTTAGATACAGTATACAGATATTTAATGTAATTAATTATATTATTTTTATAAAAGTAGAAAAAAAACAGAGAATAATTTTTTTATTTTTATTTATTTCCACACAACGACGACAGTACATTATTGTAAAGTTTATAATATTTTTCCTTTAAATCTTTAGAATGTCATAAATCCTACAATATGTACATTTAATTTTTTAAAGACACTAATTATAATCCTTTTGAACTTTGTAAATTGTCCTTTTGGATAAAGAGGGTCATCGAAGAAACTTGGACCGATTTGAAAGAATCGTAACTCTTAAAGTAACTGGGTAAACGCAATTATTTTCTTTTCAAAGTACTCAGCAATTATTCAAGGTTTGTTACATGTAGCTGTTTTAAAGTCGTGACGATGTGCAGAATCGATGGTCTGAAAATACAAATAGCACCACACATTCGCAATTTTCTTCGATGATTCCGGGGTGGAAAGCGTTCAAGTCTAAAACTATTAGAATTATTGGAAAAATGTAAAGTACAAGAAATTTATTGGTACCAAACGATTGGAAATAAAGTGTACTTTTAAATGATACATATAAAATTTTCTTAGGGGGCCATCTACATATCAAAACAAACCCAAACTTTGTTTTTCTCAATGACTAGACCTACATTGGACAAGATATTTTAAATCTTCAGTTCAAACTATGCCTAGATACCAAATTTCATGAAGTTCCTATGATTAGTGCATCAGAGAAATTAATTATTTTAAAACGAGCATATTTTTGGGACTGTATCCAAATTGAAGTTCGGTACTCGATTCTTGAAATGCTACATAATGCGTATTTCTAATAATGTACTATTTCTTACTAATATGACCATTTTACTCACTTAATATATTTCTACTAATGTTATATACGAAAAAATCCTTTAAATATTCATTTTATAATGTTTACAAGAGTTGAATTTACCGATTAAAAATATATATAATCTTATCTATGATTAAAATAGTTTTCAAATATGTGAATGTGATTGGAATTTTATAAGTGTTTTTATAAAGCTTTTTCTCAGATTTGGAATGTATTTTACCCGTTATATTCTAAATCTCCAGACAAATTGCTTTTCAGTCTGAAAATAAATCTTAATTCGATTGCTAATGGCAATTTTTTTTCAACAAATACACAACACATATGCATTTATAAGAAACATGACTTTAAACCTATATACCACAGGAAAAAAATAAAATAGGTTTATTAGCCCTCTCGGCACCGAATTTTTTTCCAATTTTGGGAAAAATTACTTTTACGCTAACAAAATTAAAAGTAGCTATCGAAATCACATATGTTATAGTTTACTGAAATTTAACGAATGTGTTCTTTACAGAAATCTAACGGTTGTAGTTATGTTGCGTGTTTTTCCTATGAAAATAGTCTAAGGAAGAATTTTTTAAGACGTTTGGAAAATGTCGTATTACAACCAGATTAAACAAGCAAAAAAAATTTAGTAGTATTTTTTATCTTTTATCACAAATTACTATTTCGGAAAAGGAGTCCCTAATTTAAATTTAAAGAGTGAAACATACGTTTAAATTAAAAGAAACGCCAACGTTTTACTAATAATTATTAAAACTTTTATTAATATTATTATTATTAAATGCTGAAACATAAGTAACGTCATAGTAGTAAATGTATCGACATATGCTATCACTATTAGGTGCTGGAATTAACGAAAATAATTTTTTTCTTTTAAATATTGCAATTCAAAGTAGGGGCCTCATATGAGGCCCAGGGTGACGAGAAGGTTAGACTAGAGAAGAAGCTAGAAATTCAATTAAAGATTTAAAAAAAAAATACGTAAAATATTTTTTCTAAGGTAGATCTGTTCGTTAAAAAAAAATGAGCTTTCCTAATTTAAAAATAAAAGCTAAACTAATTTATATAACTGAAGTAAAATTGTATCTCATGCAAATACAATTTACGTATTTTTAATAAAAAATTTAAAAGCAGAAACAGAAAAAATAAATATTTGTAAAAAAAAATCATTCTAATGAACAAGAAAATGAGTGAAATATTTTTTTTAATTATGTTTTTCTGTACATCATAGACGGTCCCTTAAACCAACATCTTAGCGTCTTTTAAGCGTAATTTGAAAACTACTTGGAAGAAATTTTTCAAATTTTAAATGCGCATAAAGCAGGAATAATAAATATAAATGCATCAAAAAATTGCATGTTGCAATTCATAATTTTGGCAGATATTAATAAAAATATGGAAATGTAATTTAAGATTAGAAGCTCTAAATTTAGAATGTTTATAATTCAAAAACTTATCATTGAAATGACTTGAAATTTGGTATCGAGGCATAGTTTGAACCTCTAAGTTAAAATACCGTGCCAAAATTGGGTGTTGCTATTGAAACAAAAACGTTTGAGCTGTTTTTGATATGTAGATGGCCTTTAAGAAAATTTTATATGCATCATTTAAAAGTAGACTTTATTTTCATTCGTTTGGTACTAATAACTTTCTTCTACGATAATGTATTCCAGAGTTAGTAGGGATGTTCACTTTTTTTTACCACGACTGTTCTTATGTAAACTATGATTCTTAATAAAGAAATTATGTTGGTTTAACATAGTTAAGTAAATGAATTCTGAATGTACCCTTATAAGATAAAACATTTCTTTATTTTTTTTTATTCAATATATGTACACAAAAGCGTTTGAAGTATTTTTAAAGAATAAACAAAATAATAATTTTATTAAAAGCTGAATACTTTGACCATCCTATTAAAGGTTTAACTGTTTTATATACTCTTATGTATTAAAAAATTCCTTTATAAATAAAGTTCCTATGATTATATATCATGGCATGACAGAATGTAAAATGTGTAAACATTGAAATGCAATATTGTTTATATTTCTGTTGTCTTTTAGGGAAAAAAAAAATATATATATACCTGTGTGATATATCCGTAGAACTATTTTCAGCTTAGTGATGTGAGGCTCAGTGTTTACAGAAATTGTCAAATAAATAAAAAAAAGCGAAGGGAAAACATTTTTTAAAAATCGGAGTTTTTCTTACAACTGGAAGAGATACTTTTTTAATTAATGAAACTAATATTTTTCCTGTTTAGTTCATAAAAAATGTTAATAGGTTCAGTATTTCTTTTTTATTTATTTATTCAGCTGAGTGCTTGATTTCAAAGAGAATGCATTATGCGCAAGGCTCTCACGATTATTCCAAATTATCAAAATAGAAATTCTTAAAATATAGATAAAATGCTTAAGAGAGGGAAGGAAGGAGGAAGAGGAAACACAAAAGCTTATAAAACCTTTTAATGTTCGACATATGTTTCAGACTTTTGTGTTTCCTCTTTTTATCACTTAAGCATTTTATCTATATTTTAATTATAATTAGTGATCTTATTATGTGATTATAGAAATTCTTGTTTGATTTAATAAAAAAATCAGCAACAATTACATTTAAAATATGTTGTTCTAAAATGTAAGAATCCTTTGAGCACTGTACTTATTTACCATCACTGATATACTGGAAACTTACGATGCCTTTTAAATAGTAAGATGTCAAATGATATGAAGTCCGAAAAAATAATTAATTTTAAAATGCGTAATGGTAAAACGAAAATGAATGAATACAAAGAATGTGAAATATTACTTTACTAAACAGCGTATAAAGAAAATCGCTGACGGGTCGGCCTACAAGCACAGGTAGATTTCGAAGACGCAGACCGTGGGGTGTCTGTTTGTTGGGAATTGCAGAAGAAATGACATTTTTGCCATGATGTGGCATTTGGAATTGCCCACTTTGAAACCTAACTTGTTTGCCGGCGGAGTCGGCAGGGATGTTTTTGTTTTTAATTAGTTTTTGCTATAAGGCTTCGTCCTATAAAAAACTTGTCTTTTAAAGTTTTATATAATATTAACAGGATTTATAATAAATTTAAGCGTATTTGATATCTTCTAAAATGATGAAGTTATGAATTTTTTTCATCTAAAACCCCCCTTCCCCCCTCCCTTGGGGCCATTTTGAATGATATCAAAAATCTGTCATGAATAAATTTTCGGCCCTTTTCCTAGAAGTAATAATAACTGTAAACGGGTTGGATACGTATTATAATTAAGAAATTATGGCTTTTTTTTCTGTTTTCACAAAAAGCCCCCCCCCATTCCCCCCACCTGGTTCGATTTTGCCCATTCACGAACTTGACCGAAATTTTATGCCCCTTGATTTTATGTATCAGTTTGGAAGAGATTTGTGCAGAATTATGGGAGTTATCGTGTCCATTTAAAAGTGACATAGATAGATTGATAGACAAATAGATAGATAGACAGAAATATATAAAGTTTTCAACTGGGGGTGGTTTTGGGTTCTGGGAGTCATAATCGGCGTAGATCTGCAAAAATTTTTCAAAAATTCCAACTTACGGGAGAATGTAATAGGTAGTATTTCTTACGAAATCTATCTAAAACACAGAGTGAAACAAGAACAATAAAAATCATGCGTCAAGCATAGATTATGTAACACTTCCCAACACTTACAAAATATTTTTACAAATCTTTACCGTTTAATTGGGAGAAAGTTGATATCTAAGTATATAATTTGGAAAACTGATAACATATTTAAAAACATAATTTCAGGAATTACCAACAATATTCGCTTAAATATCCGAACTCTTATGTGTAGCCCTGTATATGATCTATAAATTTGTATATATAATACCTAGAATGCTAAATTTCAGTTCCGTTAGGAAACGTGTAGCGCAGTTTAAAATTTCCCTTCTTAAATTTCCGTCAATAAACGGAAATGTGCTCGAGAACTTTTGTGCTGCCCTGTATACGATCTATACAATTTATAAACACCAAGTAATAGACAAAAAATGAGTCGAATTTAAAAACGCGCTCAGCAACTGAAAAAAGCACTTCTAGCAATTATTATTAACAAGAAGTACTACTTTAACCGAATTATTTTGTGTATCCCTGCAAATGAACGATGGATTCTATACACACAATATATTATAGTAAGCCTCTTGTAATCCACCTTAGTGATATATATCAATTTTAATATGTTTGAAATAGTGAAACGTTATTAAAATAAACCGCAAGCAATTTTTCTTCATAGACCGTCATGTAACGGAATTTATCTGAGTGTCCCTGTAAAGCAACTATAACTGTTAGGCACATCACATTCTACAGTAAGCCTCTTGTAACACCTATACATATATATCACTTCAGTGATATATATCAGTTTCAATATGTTTGAAAATGTGTAAGATTTTTAAAATAAACCGCAAAGGATCATATACCGCAATGTAACAGGATTCTTTTGAGTGTCCCTGTAGGGGAGCTATAAGTGCTATGCAGACCACATCCCATAGTAAGCCTCTTGTTGTGCACCTCAGTGATACATATCAATTTCAATATGTTTGAAATCGTGTAACATTATTAAAATAAACCGTGAATGATTTTTCCACATAGATCATAATGTAACGGAATTCTTTTGAGTGTCCCTGTAAAAAAACTGTAAGTGCAACACACTTCATATTCAGTACCGAACATACCCTAGTATACCTCAATAACATATATCAATTGCATGATAATACGCGATATTTACGCGAAAATATTTACGCGATTTAGAGCACGGACAGGCAGACAGACAAACCAAATTCATAAATACTTTTCAACTATGTTAGAAAGTGTAAAAAATGTCCACTGCGGGAATCAAACCCAGATACCTTCGTATAGCGCACCAAGTGCTTTACAATTTATGTAAACCACCAGTTAAGTGCTTTACCATTTAAGTTTCCACTCTGTTAGTTGTACGTTGTGTAGTAAAGTGATAATTAACATCCTTCACATTCATTAACTTTCAGCGTAATTCCAGCGTCTTAAAGCATCATAACATGTGACTTTTTGGAATTATTTACAACTCCATTAAAATAATGAAAGTCACATAGTTTTGTATTAGAATTTTACATATTGATACCATGTATTTGATGCTTGTAAATAATTTTCATATACTTCTATAATTACTTAAATTTTGGAAATCAAAGAAGGGTTTTATTACTCGCGACTCATATACTAATGTTAGTAGGTTTAGCTTTTCTTTTGAATACCACTATTGCAATATAAGTCTGTAAAGTTTAAATCAATCTTGTAATACGTAGATCATTTGTTGAAAGTAACTAACTAATTATGCAGAATATGGTCTTGATAATTTATTTAGAGCTATTAAATTTTTTATTTTAAAAATGATAATTTAACTTCTAATGGAACTTTTATTCTTCAGCAGAAAATCAATTTTAATTGTTTATTTTTTATTATTTTTTTTAAACAATTTTCATTAAGTATTTAAATTCGAAAAAATCAGCAAAATTTCTAATTTTGCATCAGAAATTAAAAATATTTTCAAGGTATACATTTTTTTAATATATGCAATTCTTATATATACATGATTTAAAAAAAAATTAAATCAATGAGTCACGAAATATTTTATCTGATGTATTGAAAATTTTCAGAATTTAAAATGTAATGTAGCTTGTAGCACTAAATTTAATTACACTATCCTGATTCAGTTAGAGACATTTTGAAAAATAAAATATTTAAAAAAAACTGAGAAGCCTTAAGAGATCATTAGCACTAACTCCGACAAAAGAGTTTTTCAAAAAACTAAAATTCCCTGTTTCTGATTTCATAAGAAAAAAATATGTTTCATAAGCGAGTTGAAAAGAAATAAGCTTTTCGGGGGAAAAAAAGTCTTTAACAGATAAGAAAAAAATATGTCGAACAATACCTTCATATGGATTTCAATGTTAAAAATATTATATTGAAAGAGAAGTACTGACTTATATAACTTGGACATTTTATCGCCACGAGCAAAATTTAAGAAGATTCTTAATGATGTGGATCTTTTTTGTCGTTTCAACATGTTTTTTTTAACTTTATCTTAATTTTATGATAAAATTAATCAACTTCGCTTATGCATTTTGTATATACAATGAAAAATTTTAATTACATTTTCTAAGGAAAATTAAAATTTTTAAAGCCGTTTTATATATTTTTGCACGTAAAAATATATAATATTGTAAGGTAACTTTTCGATAAATAATTTAAACTTCAGAAAAACTGTTAATAATGAAAATTAATTATTTATTATACTATATTCTTTTCATTTTCATATTTCGTAAAGTTAAATATAAATTTTTATCCAATGATAAAAATAATTAAATTAGCAAAGGAAAACTATTTTTATAATACAGTAATAAAAGTATACTAGATGGAACCCGTCAAAATTTGACGGCAAACAACTTGATAGTACAATAAAAATAAAATTTATAGCTTTAACTTGACAAATTTCATAGTTGGGAGCATAATATGATTAAGCGGTCACTGACCTTTCCATTGATATATCACATGAGGGGTGTGTGCAAAGTTCAGAAAAGTACCCCCTTGGGGGGTCAAAGTGGGGGATGGACATGGGAGATGCATAATATGATTAAGTGGTCACAGACCTTTCCAATGATATATAACATGAGGGTTGTGTGCAAAATTTAGAAAGTACCCCTTGGGGGGGGCAAAGTGGGGAGATGGGCATCGGAGATGCATAATATGATATAAGTGGACACAGGCCTTTCCAATGATATATAACATGAGGGTTCTGTGCAAAATTTAGAAAGTACCCCTTGGGGAGGGGGGGGAGCAAAGTGGGGAGATGGACATCGGAGATTCATAATATGATTAAGCAGTCACAGACCTTTCCAACAATATATGACATGAGGGGTGTCAACAAAATTTAGAAAAGTATCCCTTGGGGGGTGGGGGGGCAAAGTGGGGAGATGGACATTGGGGATGCATAATATGATTAAGTGGTCACAGACCTTTCCAATGATATATAACATGAGGATTGTGTGCAAAATTTATAAAGTACCCATTGGGGGGGGGGGAAGTGGGGAGATGGACATCAGAGATGCATAATATGATTATGCAGTCATAGACCTTTCCAATGATATATAACATGAGGGTTGTGTGCAAAATTTATAAAGTACTCTTTGGGGGGGGGCAAAGTGGGGAGATGGGCATCGGAGATGCATAATATGATTAAGCAGTCACAGACCTTTCTAACAATATATGACATGAGGGGTGTCAACAAAATTTAGAAAAGTATCCCTTGGGGGGGGTGGGGGGGGCAAAGTGGGGAGATGGACATTGGAGATGCATAATATGATTAAGTGGTCACAGACCTTTCCAATGATATATAACATGAGGGTTGTGTGCAAAATTTATAAAGTACCCTTTGGGGGGGGGGGGCAAAGTGAGGAGATGGACATCGGAGATGCATAATATGATTAAGCAGTCACAGACCTTTCCAACAATATATGACATGAGGGGTGTCAACAAAATTTATAAAAGTGCCTCCCTTAGGGGGGGGGGAGGGGGTGGCGGGATGGACCCCGGAGATGCATAACATGAATAAGCGGTCAAATACTTTTCCAGCGATATATCACAAGAGAGGTGTCTGCAAAATTTAGAAAAGTGTCCCACTTGGGGGGGGGTGGGAGTGGGGGGATAGACCCGAGATGCATAACATGAAAAAGAGGTCACAGGCGTTTCAACTTGCAACTTTTTTCTCGAAGGCATTTGATAATATTAAATTTTTTTTTACCCAAGACAATTTAACGATATTCTTAATTTTTTTGCATAATTCGTCAAATGTTCATGGAAAAAAATCATGAAATTCGCTAATCAATAGTTGATAAATTATAAAATTCAACAATCGATAGCAGTAAAATTGGTCAATCGATAATGGAAAAATCACAAAATTCATCAAATGGTCTCCTGTAAAAAAACTGTCCTGCACACTGATGATATGATCAAAAGGATTTTGAAGTATAGGACAAAATTAACACTTGCCAAACAGCGAGTAATGCTGAAAATTTGGCAATGGACTTTATTGCCACCACTGGTCAAACATAATAGTCACACTCACCAATTGCGATGATTGAATGGAAAAAGATTTTTTTCTCTGCTGTCGCTCGACAAATTTCGAAACCATTTGGCGAATTTCACGATTTTTTCCCCGAAATTGACGGATTGTGATTTTTTTTCTCGAAGCCATTCGACGATATTCGAAAACTTTTCCCCCCGAAACCAGTTGATGAATTTTGCGATTTTTCCACTGTCGATTAATGAATTTTGTGATTTTTCCGCTATCGATTGACGAATTTCGCAATTTATCAACTATCGATTAATGAATTTCATGATTTTATCCATGAACGAACAAATTGCGCACTTTCTTTCCGCTAATGCTTGACACATTTCGCCCTTTACAATTCAGCCAATGAGTTGAACGTTGTTTCTTTTCAGAAATGTCAAGAATGAAACAATGATTCTTTAGGATGAATTTCCTTCGTTCGATGCCACATGGAAGAATGTGTGCAATGCAGCAACGGGCGTCACAGGCTTTTTAGGGCATCTGCAGACTAAAAACATCTAACCAATCTTCGCAGGGGGGAAAAATCACAGATTTCGTCAAATGATTGAGGAAAAAACACTAAATTCATCAAAGGATCATGGGGAAACATGACTTTCGTTAAAAGACAACAGAAAAAACATTAATTATGCAAAAGGATCGTGAAAGATAAGCAAATTTTGTCAAAGAATCGCAAAAAAGGAAAGTTCACCAAAAGATGACGCTTTTTTACTAAATTTCGTCTAAAAATTGCGGAATAAAATGTATTTTATCAAAGAATCGCTGGAAAATGCGAATTTCGCTAAGGATCAAGAGAAAAATGCGAAATTCTTCCAAGGATCGCTGAAAAAACACGAATTTCGTCAAAGAATTGCTGAAAAAACATGAATCTCGCTCAATAATAGAAAAATCATGGTTCATAATCATTATATCTAGTAGTATATGTAAATACAGTTTGTGATATTGACAAAATTAACACTCACCAATCGGCGAGTAATACTGAAAATTGGTAATTGATGTTATTGCCAGTACTGGCTAAACTTAATAGTCACACTCGCCAATTGCGATGATTGAATGTAAAATGAAATTTTTTTCCCGCTGTCAATCAAAGAATTTTGAAACAATTTGGTGAAGTTTTTCCCGAAACCATTTTGTGAATTTCCCGATTTTTTCTTCAAAATCATTTTTCAACAATATTCGACCCAATACGCATGCGTAAAAAAAATAACCAGCCAATGAGGTGAGGGACTATTACTGTCTCTAGAAACGTGTTTGGGATCATCTCCTGTTTTTTTTTTCTTGCACATTGCATTAAACCTAGGAAGGTATTTATATAGAACTCACTGTGGAGTGTTTAGAAGGTATTTATTTTATTTATTATAATTTGTATGAATACTTAGGTGTCCATTTCGGATTTACTGTTTAAAAATGAATTTAGGCTCATTTAACATTCGCGAAATCAATCCGATGGAAATTGTGTTTTTAGATCTCTATCATTTTGTATATATAGTACAGAAAATAATTATTCAAACGTACGTAAAAATATCGTAGAACACGTAATACAAAATTGGACCACTTATAGTCCGTTTATTATCAGGGATGAATCTTATGATGTTCCGATTGCTAATGAAAACGATTATGTAAATATATGGTTCTTCATAGAAGTATGTGCTTCTTCACACTTCAATAGAAGCATTGCTTAAATTAATATAATTCTACAAATATGATGCAGTTTTAAAATATTGAGTAATGATTAATACTGTCAAGGAATCTACTCATATACGTAATTAAGTTTTGGTACTTCTCTATTATCTCATCGACCACTTTTCATAACAAAAAACTGTCGCCAAACTGTAACGCCAAATAAACGGGAGAGCGTTGTCATTAATACGCGCAAATGTTGAATTAAAAACCACTTGACGACATAACAAACACGTATAATGCTTCCGACATCAAGTAAATGGGACTGCATTTTTGGCATTTAATCATACAGTTTGGCGATAGTATTTTGTTATGAAAAGTGGACGATGGGATAATAGAGAAATACCTAAGTTTTTTATACCAAGTTTGAAAATTTATCTTTTTTTGACATTTAAAAAAAATAACAGAAAAAACATTACAAATTTGCCCATTTGCTCAGCGGTCAAAGGATTAAGTAAATATTAATGATTAAGCGGAACTGGTTCTAGCTATGAAGTAATATTATTTTGCTCAAAAACCCCCAACAAAAAAAGAATTACAAAGAATAAGTAATCGTCTTTAAATATACAAAAAACAATGTGATTAATGACCAGGATTTTTTTACATATAACATTTTTTATATACAAAATAAAATTCGAAATAACCTCATTCATTTCACCCGATGTCAAAAATAGTTTTTTTTTTCCACATTCCTGGGCAAAGCACTAAATCAATAAAATCACCAATTTGTGACAAATTATGAGTTTCATATGAATCGCCCATGAACGGACATGCAAACTGGTAAAAAATGAATGTAATAAATTAAAACATTCAAGATTTGTATACATACAAACAATACAATGTAAATATTAATATTGTTACATGATACATTGTTTGTATATATACTTCTTTGTATACATATATTGTTTGTATACATACAAACAAATATAATGTAAACATTATTCAAATATTAAGAGTTTGCAAATCAAAACATTCTAAAGATTTGTATACATACAAACAATATAATGCATACATACTGTTTACAAATAAAATAGCACACTTATGTAATGACAAAAGTTTTAAATCGAATAGAGATAATATATTTCTGTTAAAAAATAATGCTAAAGTTCAGACTTATATATATTATACATTCACATAAAGCTAGTCACATTCCTGCATATTTATTAAATATTTAGTTGCTAAATACAGAAATAATATTTTATAATTTATATTCAGACGCTCAAATTCGCTTTTTTTGAACACATAATAATAAAAATATTACTACCGTGCGTACTGTCTTTTGACATTATATTTACATAATAGTTTTCATTAGCAATCGGAACACCATAAGATTCATACCCGATCATAAACGGAATATAAGTGGTCCAATTTTGTATTACATGTTCTACTATATTTTTATTTACGATTGAATAATTATTTTCTGTACTATATAAACAAAATGATTTGATTTTGCGAACGTTAAATGAACCTAAATTCATGTTACACAGTAAATCCGAAATGGATACCTAAGTATTCATACAAATTACAATAAATACAACAATAAATAAAATAAATACCTTCTAAACACTCCACAGTTTTTTATATAAATATCTCCCTAGGTTTAACGCAACGTGGAAGAAGCCATAATAACAACAGGAGTTGATTTTGATTTGATCTTGATCCCAAATACGTTTGGAGACAGGAATAGACCCTCGCCTCATTGGCCGGTCCTTTTTTGACGCATGCGTACTCGGTCGAAATTCGATGGAAATTTGACAAAATTACCAAACTGCTTTAAATAGATGGATTCTTTAAAAATATCAAATTAAATTAAATTTCTTTGAATAAAAATTCTTATTTTCATGATTAAAACACTGACCCGCCCTTGTTGCCCGTTCCCGTAATAATAACCTTAAATATATTTAATATAAATATACTTAAAATCTGTGTTGAATGATTTTATATTTTTAAAAACAGAAATCTGCTCTTATAGGGTTCAGAACTCTCTGTTGAAAAATAACTTATTGATGGAATTATCTTTATCGGACAGAAATTTATTGATGAATATTTCATATTTCTTAGTGAAATTTCTGAATTGCTTTCTATGTTGATCTGTTGAAAGGAAAACTATTTTTATAATACAGTAGTAATAGTTTATTCTTTAAAAATACCAAATGAAATTAAATTTCTTTGAATCAAAATTCTTATTTTCATGATTAACAAACTGACCCGCCTTTGTTGTCCATTTGCATAATAACAGCCTTAAATATACTTAAGATCTGTGTTGAATGATTTTATATTTTTAAACAAAAATCTGTTTTTATCAGGGTTCAGAACCCTCTCTTGAAAATAATTTTTTTGCTTGAATTATCTTGATAGGATATAAATTTATTGATGAATATTTCATATTTCTTGATGAAATTTCTGAATTACTTTCTATGTTGATATACTTTTATAATTGCCTTACACGGTTGTTTCTGACAAAAAATCTTAGTTTAGATTATTTCACGTTTATATAGAGTAAATCCAGGTTTGATGTTCCATCGCTCTTGTTGCCGTAGGTAGTGAATTTTAGCTATTTATACTGAAAACTGTGACAGAGCTAGTGACGTTATTCTTTTCTCAAACATTTAAAAAAATACGTAGTAGACGAAGTTACAGAAATTTAGTTCTTCAAATTAAAGTTATATTCATCCAATAAGTTAAATTTGGGTTTTGTTTTATATTCTTGTAAGATAGAGTCAAGTAGAAGATAAAATATAATTTCCATACATGTGTGTAATATATAATGTTAAAATATAATGCTTTCTCTGTTGATCTGTTTTAATAACTGTCTTACACGGGAGTTTTGGACAAAAATTCTTAGTTCAGCTTATTTCACGTTTATATAGGATTAATCCAGGTTAGATGCCCCATCGGGTTACTTGCCCTGGGTACTGAGTTTCAGTTATCGAATCTTTGACAGAACTAGTGACGTTCTTCTATTCTCAATCGGTATAAAAATACGTAGTAGACAAAGTTAGAGAGTTTTAGTTCTTAAAATAAAAGTTATATTCATCAAAGAAAATAAATTTGGATTTTGTTTTATGTTCTTGTAAGATAGAGAGAAGTAGAAGATAAAATATCATCTTTATATATTTGTGTAATATATAATGTTAAAATATAATGCTTTCTATGTTGATATGTTTCTTTAATTGTTTTACACGAGTGTTTCTGATAAAAAATCTTAGTTTAGATTATTTCACTTTTATATAGGGTAATACAATGTTAAATGCTCTAACGGGTTAGTTACCTTAGGTACTACATTTCAATTATTGAATCTATGACAGAGCTAGTGACGTTCTTCTATTCTCAAATGGCATAAGAATACGTAGTAGATGAAGTTAGACAGATTTAGTTTTTCAAATTAAAGTTATATTCTTCAAAGAAGGTAAATTTGGATTTCGTTTTATGTTCTTGTAAGATAGAGAGAAGTAGAAGATAAAATATAATGTACTTACTATAGATTTTGCATGAAAGATTTAGTGAAGGTTGTTCAAACAGATATCGAGTAATGTGTTAGTTATGGATTGCAGTCATATTTGTCCTACTTCAATAGCTACTTTCTGGGGCATCTATCCCGGATTAATAGGATACAAACCCCACCTCCATCGAGGATATATGCCTCACTGGTGATACGGTATAAGACGCTCCATTTATAATTATCAAATAATTTTGTTGTATGAGAATATGTTTTTAAATCTTTAGGATTGGGAAAAGAATCTGTTTCTTCTCCTGGTTGGGCATGGCCCTCCCAGAATATCATTACCAAACAAGTCAGGATGCGGTGTTAGTAGTGATAAATTATCCATTTAAACAATGTTAAAAAAATTATTTGTTTCATTTCAGAAAGTTGGTTCAAATGATTGCAATTCCTTCACAATTGTAAATGAAAAATAGTTAAGTGTTTAGTTTGTATAGCTTTGAGCAGAATATTTTAATTCACACATTCCGAACATCCCTCTATTTATATCAAAATGTATTCAGAAGTAATACATAGAAATCTAAATACAAAATAGAAATATAAACTCCCATCATTGTCACAGAAAATTCAGAAAGACTATACCAGAGTACAATATAAGAGCTATAATCTTTGTTTATGATTATTTATTTATTTAAATAATAGTTCTGTTATTGTTGGCATTTTTTATCTCCTGCCTCCTTAATTTACATTACATAAGTTTAACGTTTCGTAGAATATATAAAATATTTTGAATTCATTCTTTTTGAAACTAACACATTTAATTTGAGAATTTTAAATTAGCTTCCCGAATTAGACTCTAGAGTTTGTACATCGAATGTAAGAAGGGAGGGGGGATGGTAATCTCTCTCAGTTTAGACTAAACAAGTTTAGCCTTCATTAGAATTATCCGAATGGCTTCAAATTTTCTATACCCATTTATTCAAAGAAATGGGAATAGGAAATATGCTTTGATGTAAGGGTGTAATGCAAGATTAGTATACAGAGCCTGTAACCTCATTATTTTTAATCATAAATTTGATGTAAATAAGATATTAAGTCAAATACAAATACAGATTTTAAATTATAAATGTTAATTACCTATGCTTCCTATTCTTTTACGTATGGGCCATCTATCCTGATCAAGTGGGATGTCTAATCTGAGGTCCGAGATATATGGCCAAAATCATTGATTAAGTTTTTTTGATAAAAACACTATTTTACATAATATTTATATTAAACTTTTTTTTATGTTCTACATAAAATTTGGAGTACATATGTTACATGTGCAGTGTAAAAATCATTGCTATAAAAAAGAAAAATGAAGGTGGGCTTCAGTAAGACAACTATCCCAGACTTACCCTAATATCCATTTTATAAAACGCGTTCAAATTTATGGACCACAGGACAGACACAAGAGTGGAAGGCCAAAATTTGTTACACCAGCCTTTCTGCAAAACACTCAACGAGGGACATTGAACTCCTCAAAAAATCGTGAGCCGTTTGGCACAAGACGTGGGCGCATCTCGTGGATCAACAAATAAGGCTTTAAAATCTTTGCATTTTCGTGCTTATCGTGTAAAAATGGTACAGGAGATAAAGCCACTGGACATTGAGAAGCGAATTCATTTTTACCGGAATGAAGAATTTTTTGGCGATCGACTCATCTCAAAAAATCTCTGGCCACCTCGATCCCCTGATCTGAGCATTTCGGTCTTTTTTCTGCGGGGATATCAAAAGAACAAAGTTTATGCAAATCATCATAAAATGATGAACTGATATGAAAATTGACATTACACAAAGGATACAAGAAGTCGTCCTCAGCATGTTAAAACGCGTTTCCACAAACATGCGCAAAGAATTCAGCTTTGCCTCCAGGAAATGGGTGGACCTTATGAATATTTATTATAAATGTAAGTTCAGCATTTTTTCCTACGTGATGTTAAAAGTGTTTTTTTATCATTAGCAGAAAAGTAATCGTTTTAAGGTTTGATGGTTCGTGAAATAATAAAAGCATATGTCGCCAGTACGAGAACTTTTAGGACACTCGGCATAATCCGTTATATTAGAAGTCTTCAATATTGGTCGAAACTACCTCTCTTTTAGAACAGAAGGAATTGCATCATCTAATACCAGAAACTTTAGGAACTAATAAGTCCTTTATGAATTTGTAATGGCGAACGACTTTCAGGTAGAAATATTACAGACGCCCACGTTTAATGAAAATTCCTGAGATTTTTAAAAAATCCAAAAAAAAATATTTTTACAGAACGCAATCGTATACAAAGTAATTTCATAACATTCCCTGTAATATACAATATATTATGAAAATGATTAGAGACCGAAATTTACTTTAATAAAAAAACGATTTATTCAGCCTTCAATGATTTTATTTCTAAAAAAAAATAATGTTCTGCATTGTTTCAGCGTAACCATATGGTTTCACCACTATGGACAGTTTTTTGCTAATAAGGTTGTAACAGTTAAATATAATTAAGCACATTTTTCGATAAGTTCTTTTCTGATTCCATATCTTTGTCTTTTTATTATTTTGTTTTCATATCTTTAAAAGTTAAAATGTCTACTGAAATCATGTCTGCTTAAATTGATGTTTTGTGAGAGTTTGTAGTGGATTATCGAGTCCTCATAAAGGCAGTCGTTTATTTTAATTGAGATCGTATTGTTAAAATAACATCTGTGTGCGCGCAGCGACATCTATAGACTATTTCATTTTAACTTTCGGCGAATATATGTGTCCTTCATAATTCGTGGGTTTTCTGCGTTTCGCAGCAGTTTTAGGCAATTTTTGGCTCTTATGATCGATTAGCAATGTATTTAAGAAAGTGAAAATGTGTGTGTCGTTGGATTTGGTCGCATCTCGCACCAGGGAAAGACAAGACTGCTTCTATCACCAGAAAGAAGTTGCGTTGTGGTTGTAGAGTTGCAAAGGCTAGAAAAAAACCCTGTTTAAACCTGGGAATCAACTAGGTTTTTAGGGAATAAACTTGGTTTTTTGGGAATAAACCAGGTCTTTTGACAATAAATCTGGGAATAAACCGGGTCTATTGGAAATAAACCGGTTTTTTGCAACTCTATCTTGTTCTGAAGTTTGCCTACAGTTGAATCTTGATTTGATAAGATAAATTAGATTGTTGAATTAAATAAAGATTGTTTTGGCGTCCACGGACTGCTTTAATTTAGATATTTCGCCACCTTCTAGTACAGCTGTAGAAGTCTGCGCATCGCAGCAAAAGTAGTTCTGAGGTTCTATAGTTAAGATATCATCTGTGTGTAAGTTAAGTTTCATTTACTCGTCTAATTCAAGTGTTTTTTCCCCTTATAGTTCAGTAATGTATATTGCTCGAATGGGACTATTTAGTTAACAGTCATCAGTCAGAGTTAAAATTCTGAGAGTGAGATTGATCAATCGTCCTACCCTTAAGATTTTATATAAAAATTGGTTTTAACCTTACTTTCTGACTTCTTTACTGAGATAGCTAGTGTTCACCATGCATCGGCACGCCACAAGTTGACAGTTCATAAGAAACTAAGAAGTGCCATGATTTAATAGTACCATGTGGCCACTGATTATCGTCCCTATACAGCCGTTTCTGTCTTTTCCAAATTGAGATTTTTTCGAAGTTTGTTACAATTAACGTCTTTAAACTTTATCATTCAAATTTATGTGAGAAAGGCAGCGATTTCCGATTGTTTAACATCAGTTACTGAGGTTGATGGCCAGCCTACGCAGGCGTCATCCACTGATTAATCACGTATTAACCCCTTGCCTTTGAAGACCGATCTCAGTTCTGGCAATGCAAATGTGCCAATTTTGGAATGCCCGACCTGAGTTAAAAGAAGAGAAAAATCAGTGTTTGAATTCCGTGATTCCCGAACTTAGTTCATACAGTGCATAATATGTAATATACCATTTTCCTAATAAATGGCGATACTTTCCCGCGAATATAGATGTGTATTTGTAATTTTACGTAACAATACTCATATATATTTTGATTATTTATAATAAGTGTTAAATATCTTCGAATATATTTTGTATTCTCAATTTTACAACAAAATACTTTTAAATAATTCTGTTAAATTTAATCGGAGATTTGTTCTTGAACACATGAGAACAAGTCTTGATGACATGAGAACAACTTTTTAGATTTACGAAAATTAATAGAAAACAGTTTTCTACAATGAGTCAATTTTTGATTGCTTCTAAAATACTAAAACATATCTCTACTGCTAATATATTACAATGTAAATATAATGTGAATACTTCCACAACGCATTTAAATTTTGACTTTCATGTATTCATAGGAAGATTTTTCTAAATTTATCTATTTTGTTTTCTATTAAATTAGTAATCTTTTTTTTACACATGTCGCTTAGTTATTTTTTTTTATTTATTTACAGATCTCTAAATATAATGTCAAGTAATTTTACTTCCTATTACATTTTATCTTTACGGATTAGATTCTATGAATTATACTAACACAATTTAAAAAGAAAAAGACAAATATTCTGATATTTGCAATTATTTTTTTATTTGAATAAATTAGTTTTATGTCACTTAAAGAATAAGTAATAAAGTTTTTAAAAATAATACAGTATTTTGTTTTAATTTAATTTTTTAAACCTTTGTTTCTGAAAATGTGTGGTACATATGTGTGTTGAACAAATGTGTTTGTATTTTTGGAACATATATTTTCATTTGTAAATATAGTACCATTATGTCTCGATGGATTTGGTATTTTGAAAAATTATAAATGAATGAATAGTTTAAAATAATTTTAACTATTTTGAGCTCTAAATTTTACATTTATTAAAATTTAATGCACACATCGAATGAAGTAGTTGGTATTCACAAGACGGTAATTTAATGTAATATTATAGTTGACGTATTATATTTTAATGCTGTTTCATTTATATGATGTATCGCAGTTCACTTCTTACAAACTATTTTGCCGATATCTCAGATTCAATCCCACTTCAAGAGTAGTAATTACTAAATTTCAACTATTGCATGATCCTAGCAATATTATAAATGTGAAAGTGAGTGTGTGTGAAAGAGTTTCGTTAAGGTAAGTTTGACATGGTCGATTCGACTAAATCTACTAAGTAATTGCTGCAAAAATATAATTTTCCTTAGTCGGTTCCAAAACGCTTATAAACTCAACGCAAACCCTCCGCACAAAGAATTAAAATAACTAAATTTATGCATTACTGAAATGTTAAACATTATTCCAAACACGAATATCTGGGGAACGTCTAATAGTTTTGTATACGAAAATTAAAAAGTTCTTGTGGTGTTAGTACGGTAATTCAATTATTTAATTTATCATTCTTTCATAAATTCTTGCTACGTTAGGTACACCAATGTTTGATCAACATTAAACTATGAAGCATTCCAAGTTTTATGATGATATGAACTTTTAGAGATGCTATAGTTGGGAGAAATTCAAATTTGCTGGTATGCACACATATATAACTATGACATTAAAGATGAGGGTATGAATGAAAGTTCTATAAAGTAATAATTTTTCCTTGCAGAATCGTTCATGTCTGCAATCGTATAATATATCTTTTACAAAGAAGGTTTTATAAAATGTTAAGTATCAACGGTGCTTGAGATTATATTTTATGAAAAGTATTTTAAAACCACGTTTCAAAAATTTAATTTAATTAATAGATATTTATTATAGTCAGTATATAGACATACATAATATATATGTAGTAATATAGAGTATTGATAACATATAAGGTATCCATGGAAAAAGTGCTTTCCTGTATATTTTTCTGTCTGTTAATCTATTTTAGAGTTAGAAATTATTCTATCACAATTGCATTATAGTTAAGTGAGAAAATTGTTTCTTTAATAATAAGTAAATTAAGACTTCACTTTCTGCGTTTATATTTCTAAGCTTTTAATCTCTTTATCTACAGTTATATCTTAAAATGTATGCTTGGATTGGGAAGAAATTTATATTGAAGGTATATCTAAATTCGTTTTTGAAACTTTCCAGTAAAACTATGAGTGTCCAGACAAACAACGTTTTTATAGGAAATACATATTGAAATCCTACTTTTTAAGTCACAAATACAAGCGCACCTTACAAGGAAAAGAACAACGAAAAACTTGCCCCGATGAAATAAATTATATATAATGCACCTAATGTAATCTATTAAAGAGTAGACTAACATATAATGTAATTGTATGCACTTACAGAGTAGACGATGACAAATGTCTCCTCCTGTATTTTGATAAAAATTATCTATTTTTAACAAGCTCTAGTGTACCTGCGACAAATACTCCTGATCCCGCTATATCAAGTTCTTCGGGGGACATGACATCATAATTTTTTCCTTAAGATGTAAAATGTTACATTGATTTTGTACGTACTTACGTCTCTTCAGCATTTACCATAAGCAAAAATCTCAAGCAACAAGACCGGTGACCGAGGTGTCCATAAGGCTGTGTTCAATGTCTAATCAGCAGTAGTCAGTTCATAAACACGTGCCAATGACTTCAGATATGTATGATAGATACTCATGGAAAAAGTTTTTTTTTTCGTGGGTTTATTCATCCTCCCGCACCTTCGACTGAAGAGGCCCCACATACGGCCACTTCACGGCAGGCCTCTCCCACTAAATGACAGCTGATGTGGTCCTTATCTGACCCTCTCCTTCAGACGCGGACGCGTCGTCATATGCTGATGAAAGCGCCAAGCAGCGACCCCACCAAGAAGGACCCTCGTACTGATAACCTTTAATTCTTTTTTGTTTATTACACCAAACGTACAAAGGTCATTTACGGAGGCCGCTTACATTACGCCGCGCCAGTTGGTGGTGAAAGATGTAAACAAAACTCCCCGGGGTCGTAGGGGTTGTAAACTGGCACGTAGGGCGCTTTCATATTTTTCGCTCTTTGTTTTGTGAGCTGAGTCGAGATGTAACTGATCATTTACCTCCTGAGCGTCGATGACGATGACTTGCTCAGGAGAGTACGCTATTAGGTCGGGCTTAAAGACCCCAGCCTCGACCCTGTGCACCGGCTCCATGTGCACGGAGTAGACCCTCTTTGACATTGACCGGCTGAGGTATTTAACCACAGCGTCGTGCCGCTGGATTCTCAGGAAGTGTGTGGCGTGGCATTGTTGTATGATATGGTTGAGGGTATCAGGGACCCCAGAACCCCTGGAACACAGAGATGTATGATAGATACTCATGGAGAAGGGTTTTCTACGTTACTTTCTGTTGTTCAAGTTTCGACAATGTGAGTTTCTACAACTACAGTGTTTCTCTTCTTTTCTTTTTATATACCTAATATCTATGTATTTGTAAAAATTGTTAATAATAACAGATACATTTACGTTTTTAATGCTTTCAATAGGAAAAAAAATTCAAGGTTTTCTATATTAAAGTAGAACTGAGGACTTGGAACTCTTTGTAAGGGGTATTTTTAAACTATTCTTTATTCATTTAAACCTCGTTAAACTCAGAAATGGAAACATCTAGTTACAGCTATCATTGAGTTTGATTTTTCTCCAGTGCTTTACAAAGCCCGCTGTGAAAATTCCTACTGTTTTGATGTTTCGTGTGAATTTATTTCTCTGTATAAAAAGTGAAATAAAGCACCAACCTATTTAATAAAAAGTACATAAACTTCATTTCGATCTGCTGTGATACAAGGAACTCAAATACAGTGTCAAGAGTTAATGTTACTTTCTTGGAACATTAATGTTTGCTCGAATTTTATTATGTATACTACCCTTATTTCATAAATAGCATTCATATTCTGAAAAAAGATACAATTCCCAATAGAATGGTACCGATCAATATGGTGAGAAAATACTATGGAGTACAACTTACTGTTTTTTTTTTTTTTTTTTCATGACTGTAACTAAGCACTATACATTTTCTAGAAGATATTTGGCATTTTATTTTTTTAATTAAAATAACTATAAGTAATTATTATTATTAATAACATGTTTGTTTCTTTTCGACATTTTTATTAAAGAGTTCAGATATTTTACTGCTATTCTGCATTTTTTATAAAAATATAATTACTAGATTGCAGTCATTTTTGATATTGTAACTTTATGCATTTTTATTTTAATATATATTAATATTTAATATATATAATTTAATATATATTTTTTATTTTTTATTCATGCTAATCATAAACCAAGAATTTGAAAACAGAATTATTACTAATGAAATTGAAACGCTTAATATTTAGTGACTTCTATTACGAAGCAGAGTTTCCAGGCTCTAAATCATACTGCGATAATAATATGACTTTCTTGTCTGTCTACTGGGATTTTGTCGTGTTTAATTACGCGAAACTGAGAGATAGTGGGAAATGTGTAAACATACATTTATAATAATTGAAAGCAATGTATAATTAGTATTCTCAAGATGGTCAGAATATTAGATTACAATGAGACAATTCTCTTATGTGAGTTATCTAAACTTTATGTGATGTTGAAGAATCGTGTCACCTACTGTAAATGTGACGCTTTTAATTTATACGGTTTAAATGGTTTTAATTTATATGGTTTAATTTAGTTAATATATTGTCTACTAAATATAAATAAAAATAAATAAGATATTATCATATCGGTTTCAATTATATCGTATTTTGTATATTAATACATTTACGTTTGACCAGAATTTATTAACTATTTATAAAATAACGTTAGTAAATATAATTTGCTGATAAAAATTACGTAAAATGTATGCGTGTTCTTTTATTTTTTTTATTCTGTTTTAAATGAGTTTAAATTACATACTTATTTTGAAACAAAAACATTAATATTAATTGACAAACTTGCCATGCAAAAAATGTGGTATGAAAAAAAAAACATGTAAAAGATATTTTACATGAATTTATATAATTTTAAAATGTTTTTCCCAGAAAGCAGAACATAGATTTCTAAAAACATTATACAACATATAATTCTTTCCCCGTAAATCTTTAATTATGCAATGCTTTTTGTTGCAAATTTTAATAATTAATCTCTTTCTACTTTGCCCCGAAATATACTAATATAGTTCAAAATTTTCTGTCTCATTTAAAAATGTGTATGTCATATTCAAACCTTTTTATGTATATGTTTTGTATTATCTTTTTGTTTCGTAATTGCAAATATTTTTATCAATTTCAAAACTGAAAGTTTACTATGTACTGAACATCTTCTCTGTAAAAAGAGTAGATTCATAATCTTTTTGCACAGAGTTTCTTTTTCAAACAAAATTCAACAGCGTGTAAGAATTATTTTCTTTCGTAATTCAAATTAACGCAGCTGTATTGCTTTCTTCTTTATTGATTATTTTTTATAATTTTCCGTTGCACAGAATTATTAACGTGATATTTTCTTAACTTCAGGACAATTGAGGGGGTTAGAATGACAGTGAAGTAAGTCAATATTTAGTAATTTGAGAAATGAAGGGTCTTGTGAAACATGTCGTGTTGCCGTTGCATTAAGTGGTCCAACTTTTTTTGCCTTCTAGCGACTCCCTAAGTGAACTATGACTTATTCGACTGTCGCACTGAACAGAAATTAATATACGTTCAGTGAAAATATGGTTATCCAGGTATTTTAAAATTTTTGACTTACTCCACTGTCGTTCTAACCCCCTCATTTATCTTTGTTGATGCCATAAAGAAAAATAATTTAAAATTTACATTAAAAAAGTACAGGAAACGAAGTAAAAACGTCAACACAAATTTCCTCTAAAGCTAAAATTTGTTTTTGGATATACATAAAAATTATATTTACGTCTTGTTTTTATAGAATGACTGCTTAAGAAGAATATTCTTCCGCCAGTGAAAGAAATCCTATTCAAGGTTGCCTAGATTTTTCTATACCGATCTTTTGAATTTTTTAAAATGGGATTTTTAATGGTATACACATATGAATTAAAAAGTTGGATATTACGAGATTTAAAAAAATAATAATATAGTTAGAAACCTCTAGCTATTTTTACTGTAGACATAATGTTTGTTTTCAGTGCGACTATATACTCTAAAAAATAAATGTACAAATTAGGCACTTTCACATGTATATATGTGTAAATTTGTAAAATTTCCAGCTTGCAGTACAAATTACATGCTTACCAAGCTGAATTTCCTATATTTATGCATATTTGGCTTACAAATAGAAGTGTGTACTCTATTATTACTTCTAATTCCTCATACCGGTGTGAAAATATAGAAAGATGCATGGATTTAGCTAAATTGGCGTGTTATTGTAAATAACACATAATTATGTGTTCATAGGTGCACTGTTAAAAATTTGCAGCAAACTGTCCAGTCATTTGAACGTTTTTGTAGAAAACGGTTACATAACCATAATTTAATGATATTCTGACCGTATTATTGCTCATTTTATGATCAGAATATAGTCAAATTACGGTTATGTAACCGTTTTCTACAAAAACGTTCAAATGACTGGACAGTTTGCTGCAAATTTTTAACAGTGTAACTGTGAAAATGTTAAAAGACAGCGTTTAAGTGTATATGTTGAAATACAAAAACAGAAGAAATCTTGCAAAATAGAAGTAGCCATTAGATTTAAAACATTATTTATACATATAATATATAAAAAGTTAAAAAAATTGTTTATAGAACATGAAATAAAAAAGGCAAATATTTAAAATTATGTTATGAAAACATGTAAAACTTCCAGATTTATACGCAGTTGGAAAAGAAAAATCTCTAACGAAGAGACTACCACACTTTTGACACATTGCCTGTGCTTTATAAAAAGCACCTAAAATAAGAAACTATAATTGAATACTAGGCTTGTGAAATCGTAGTTGAATATTCAAGGTAAATACTCCGGAAAGTCACAGTTCCCTAGTTTGTACCCCATTTCGGGTACGTTTTGCTTGTTTAGTATAGTTCGAATTAAATACAGAATTTATTCCCTTAATGTAAATGTTTTTTAAAGGGATGATTGAGGTAAAAAACTGAAAAATATTTCCGTCAAACTACATCAACAGTATTGGGGTCCCCATTGCCAGTACAATTTTTGTGTTCTAACGAACTTTTTTTACAGTGTATTTATTCAGATTATACAGGATCTGTGCATAAATTGTGATTGCTGGATTTTAAGTCTCCACAAAAACTCTAACAGAAAGGTGGCATGCAGTAACTATAATTTAAGACGATCCCGTTTCTTGTCAAATTGCGGGTACACTGTTTTGTAGTCTTAAAGAAAATCCGCTAGAAAGAAAACAAACACACCAAGGATATCAGTTTATTTTTCATGCAATTTTCTTTTGCGAACTTAAAAAACATTTTGTTTACATTTTATACTATTGCAATTATAAGGTTAAGCTATCTAAGCAAAAAATCTGTGTATCATGCATATTACACAGAAGTATGCGTTGGGTATTAGGTTACACACAAAATGTGTGGGAACAGAATATTACACATAAATGTATAGTCATCTGCAATTTACATATTTAACTGTGTATTTAAGAGTTATTAGATAACTTTTCACATATTAAGCCAGGTTAAAGTCTTATCATTATAATACACAGGACAATGTGAATTTTGAAATTTACGCGACAGCCATGTATTAGGCGTTTTACACGATACTTTACACATATATGCAAATCTCTTTTAATCATTCGAATACCTCTTTTAATGCGTTTTACGCATTTATTTTTTATAATGTTGCGAGACACATATTGGAAATGGTATAAAATAACCGAGTTAAAAAAATTGGTTGCATATCCTATTTTGGCTCTTTTAACTCGGTAACGCCTGGCATGTCACATGAAAACAGTAAACATGTGGAAAGAATCCGTCTAGTTTAAAATCATATTTATTAAAACATTTATATTCAATCAATCACTTAAATCATATTTTCTTTGAAAAAGTTTTGTTCTACAGCTAATAAGGTATAGATTTAGGCTCCTTTTCAACTAGATACCACAGTTTTTCTTTCTACACGCAATCGCATTTTAAATTTTAAATGTTTAAATTAAAATTTTAATATGTTTGAAATAGTGAAATATTATTTAAATAAACCGCAAACGATTTTTGCCCATAGACCGTATAGTCCAGGAGAAATGTACCAAAAAAAGGCGTTACCTTACAAAAGGTCGGGTAGAAGATTTTATTTTATTGTCTTGTATATAATAAGGCCAGTATGGAAAAACCGAATTATCCAACAAAATTTCTTAAGGGAGAATTTTCTGTGGCCAAAAAACACCAAAATTTTGGGACTTTTATTGTTGTTTTTTAAATATCTAGAGACCCGTTGTCGTAGCGTATTATTTGTTAATTACAATGTTAAAGAGGACAAAATTCTCTATAACTTTCATATTTATAACTTTTTTATACGCTCAATAGCAAGCGCAGTACGATATTTCAAAAATAAGACAATTTTTTCAATGCCCTTAAAAACCGTGAAAAACGTAGTTTTGTCCCGACGCGCGACGATTCAAATGTTCCCCACAGATGTAATGATGTATATCAACTTCTACAGATTGACAGCAGAAAATTATCTATTATTTGCACACCCTCTTCTTCATTTTTATCCCAACAGACATATTTTAAATTCAATAAATCTATATAATTTAGTAAGTAGGGGAGAGTGTAGATGACTAAGACAATTTTCATATTTAGACAATAACTTCAAGTATATACAATTGTTAATTTTAAAGTATTGTTTAAAATAATATTTCAGTATTTAGTAACTTATTGGCACGACAGTTTCAATAAAAAAAAATCTTGTTAAATTTTAATAATTATTTTTATAATGCATGCATATGTTCATTTTATTCCATAAACATTTTATTCTATAGTACAATGGTATATTTTATTTACCGATTATTGATAACATATGTTTTAATGTTTTACTGTTTTAAGTATATCAAACATTGGATTGTAGTTCTATATAAAAGGAAAACGTAGTTTTGTCCCGATGATTCAAATTTTCTCCAAGAATTTAATCATGGATGTCATCTTCTACATATTGATAGCAGTAAATTATCTGTTATTTGCACCCCCCCCCCCCCTATTCTTAAGTGCAGTACGGTTTTTTAAAAATGAGGCTATTTTTCCAACTTACATGTTACATACCCGCTCTGTTATACGGAGTGGTTATGAGGAAGAGGGGACGGGGGACAAATAACTGCCAGGAAAAAAAGAAAAGATACATCTAGAGCAGGGATTGGTAAAAACTATGGTACGCGTACCAGTACTGGTACAGGAAGCTCTGGCTACTGGTACGCAGAATTCGATACTGGTACGTGGAATAAAATACAGAAAGCAGCATATCATATGATACACCCTGGCACTGTATCTCACGATAGAGGAAAGAAGTGAACTTATTCAGCTCTCCTGTGATGGATTACTGGAGTCCACATTCATAGGGATGAACGTCTTTTTATTGGCGAGAATATGAGAGTACCGTTTGTGTGTGATATCGTCAAAGTCTGCTTGTGTTTAGCACAACATATATCTGTGTATGTGCTCCCACCCCCCTTCGTTACATCAAAAACAAACACACGAATAAAGTAAACTTCGAATGTGACTTATGACTAAAACTACCTAATATTGAGCCAGACATGAGGAAGCTGTGCTTGATAAAACAAGTCCACCCTTTTCATTAGCGATAGAAGCAAATTAGCCTACTGTAACAGTACATGAATCAGTGTGCGCCAATATGTCATTAAGTATTGTGCCTTTTTTCCTATACCAAAACATTTTTTTTTATTGTATGCATTGTTAAAATTTAATGGTGATACTACTTTTTACTTGAATGTTATTACAAAGCAGCCAATCTTAGTACCAATTTAGTTATGTAATTATTCATTTTTAAATACAATAAAACCTGCTATGACGGAAACAGGAAAGACCGAAGATATATTTCATTTTAGGCAGGTTCCTTTTTATAGGTTTTTCTATATTAGCTTTACGTTTTTTATCTGGTGGTACGGGGAAGTATGAACTTCAATTTAGTGGTACGTCGGTCTAAAAGTTTGGGAACCCCTGCTCTAGAAGAACCATGATCCTTGACATATCTTCCATCCAGGAAACTGAACGCTAATAATCCTACAACAGTCCCATCAAAGAGACAAAAATATTGTTAAATATCACGTAGAAATTATCATTATTAAAATACATTTTTTCATTTAGCTTATGCAGTCATATTGCGTACCTTACTTTATTGTGTAGGGAAAGTGGACTTGAATGAGATAGGGGATGAATGTATAACAACAAAAATGTTTATATGGTCTACAATCATAAATAACTCGGTATTTCATTTGATAGATGGTAGCACTGAGATAAATCAACAGATATAGTTTCAAAACAGTACATATTACAGAATATTAGAATATTCCACGTGTATTTTTCAACAAGTTCTTCTATTTGAGCTTTAAAGCATTTAATAGATAAAATCTTAAAATTTTATATATTTTTGCACGCTAAAATGTTATAATTTCTTGTCATAATATATAATAAAACTGGGAAAATATTGACAATATTTACTAAAACTAATATTTTGAAAATTTTTATGAAAATAGTTATCTCAAATATTTTATTGATAGAATTTTTAAATTTTACAAGAGATATAAATGCATAATATTAGTTAATGAAATAATATGTTGTCATTTTTATTGTAGATATTTTATAAGGTAAAAATATTTGTTAGATAAGATATACTTATTTTTTGAGTCCCTCCTTTTATATAGAACTACAATCCAATGTTTGATATACTTAAAACAGTAAAACATTAAAACATATGTCATCAATAATTGGTAAATAAAATATACCATTGTACTATAGAATAAAATGTTTATGGAACAAAATGAACATATGCATGCATTATAAATATAATTATTAAAAGTTAACAAGATTTTTTTTATTGAAACTGTCGTGCCAATAAGTTACTAAATACTGAAATATTATTTTAAACAATACTTTAAAATTAACAATTGTATATACTTAAAGTTATTGTCTAAATAGGAAAATTGTCTTAGTCATCTACACTCTCCCCTACTTACTAAATTATATAGATTTATTGAATTTAAAATATGTCTGTTGGGATAAAAATGAAGAAGAGGGTGTGCAAATAATAGATAATTTTCTGCTGTCAATCTGTAGAAGTTGACATACATCATTACATCTGTGGGGAACATTTGAATCGTCGCACGTCGGGACAAAACTACGTTTTTCACGGTTTTTAAGGACATTGAGAAAATTGTCTTATTTTTGAAATATCGTACTGCGCTTGCTATTGAGCGTATAAAAAAGTTGTAAATATGAAAGTTGTAGAGAATTTTGTCCTCTTTAACATTGTAATTAACAAATAATACGCTACGACAACGGGTCTCTAGATATTTAAAAAAACAACAATAAAAGTCCCAAAATTTTGGTGTTTTTTGGCCACAGAAAATTTTCCCTTAAGAAATTTTGTTGGATAATTCGGTTTTTCCATGCTGGCCTTATTATATACAAGTCAATAAAATAAAATCTTCTACCCGACCTTTTGCAAGGTAACGTGTACATTTCCCCTGGACTAGTAATGTAACGGAATTCTTTCGAGTGAAGCTGTTAAAGAACTATAAGTGCTATACACACCATATTCTATAGTGAGCATCTCAGTAATATATATCAATTTCAAATACTTTAAATAGTGTAACATGATTAAAATAAATCGCAAATGATTTTTTCCCACAAACAGTAATGTGTTTTGAGTATGCCTGTAAAGGAACTATAAGTGCTACACACTTCATATTCAATACCGAACATGCCATAGTAAACTTCAATAACATATATGAATTGTATTAAAATCCGAGTACATTTACGGGCGTCAGAACACAGACACCCAGCAGACAACAGAAAGACTGACCGACAAACAGACAGACAAAGCGAATTCATAAACAGTTTTCAAGTATGATGAAAAGTGCTAAAAAGACAGATATTTCTTAATATAATCACAAACGAATATATGCAATAACCACTTCGGCGTTACTAACGATTCCGAAACATGTTCTTTGTCTGTAGGAATTTCGGAAACCAATATATCTCCATTTACAGAAATAAAATTTATTTTGCTGCTCCCGATTTTCTGAAACGTTTTCAAATTGTTTTTATAGTGTTTTATATATCTGTTTTCTCAACCCGGAATATAGGTTTATCGGATACTATCAATTCTCAAGAAAACATGTTTCATGCTCAACAAACATGTTTTAGAGATAAACATGATAAATTAACAGCAACAACATTAACATTACAATTTACACTATTTTGCAACTCTTTGTGCCTGCACTCTAAAAACGACATTTTCAAAACGGAGCAAAAAATACTCAAATCTGAGTATGTCGCATAGTCAAAATGGCTTTGAATAAAAATTACTCAAGTTTGAAACATGTATATACACATTTCTGAAAAATATGCACACACTCAAGAATAAAACATCATGTGTTCATATTATGAGTAGGTCCATGTTTCTAAAAGAAGTATGTACTGACTTCTAAGTACTCATTTTTGAGTATTTCCATGTTTCAAGATTGAGTTTGAAATGATTCTAATCATTTTTTAGTATGTCCATGTTTCAAAAATAAGCATGAACTGACCTCTATGTTTTTCGTTTAGACTATGTTCATGTTTCAATATTCTGAGTATTTCTGGTATTTCAAAATTGAAAGCATTTATTTGACACAAAAACATTCACAACAAAATGAAAACATTGATTTACTCAGATATGAAAATGTCATTTTTCTCAGTGTGTATAAATTCAATAAAGCAGCTGAAAAGTTTAAATGAGATTTAATACCATACTAAAAACCGATAATACGCTTTGAGAAACCTCATTAATACGCCATAAAAACAAGAGTTAACGTTTCCTAAAATCGGTTGCAGCAAAAGAGACTTGTTTTTTTAAACCATTCTTATGTTTTAGAACCCTTTTTCGGTATCATGGCTAGCTCGGAAGATATTATCATATATTTCCGCTCGTGGTTACATTATATATACGTAAATTAAGGCACATTTGTCCTTTTTTATACTGTATACAAAATGAATGATTTTTCATAAGCGAAATGGAAGGTCATATCTCTATTAAAATTTAGCAGATAGATTGTTTGTACCTATCTCCGAAGATATCCAGTATCAACTTGAATAAGAAGGCCATGAGTCATTCAAAATGAATGATTTTTCATAAGCAAAATTGATGGTCCTATCTCTATTGGAATTTAGAACACAGATTATTTATACCTATCTCCGAAGATATGCAGTGTGAACTTGAATAAGAAGGCTATGAGTCATTCAAAATGAATGATTTTCATCAGCCAAACTGATGGTGCTATCTCTATTGGAATTTAGAAGACGGATTATTTGGTACCTATCTCCGAAGATATGCAGTGTCGACTTGAATCAGAATGCCATCAGTCGTAAGAACTGGTAATTTACACTGTAAAAAAGACAAATATTTCTTAATTTAGGAAAATATACTATAACTGTGATCGAAAAAATACAAAAACCTCTTCGGAATTACTATGATTCCGAAAAACGTTCTTTATTTTTGAGAAACGTCAGAAACCAATATACAGTGTCCTAAAAGTTCTCGTACTAACGACATATGTTTTTATTATTTCACAAAACAACAAACCTTAAAACGCTTACTTTTATGCTAATGATAAACATAACTTTTAACATCGCGTAGGAAAACAGACTGAAATTACATTTGTAATAAATGTTCATAATGTCCACCCATTTCTAGGAGGCAAAGCTGAATTCGTTTGCGCATGTTTCTAGAAACGCGTTTTAACATGCTGGGAGTGACTTCTTGCATCCTTTGAGTAATTTCAATTTTCCAGTCATCTATTTTTTGAAGTTCATTTGCATAAACTTTGATTTTTATATATCCCCACAGAAAAAATTCCGGGATGCTCAGATCAGGGGATTGAGATGGCCAAAGGTTGTTTGAGATGAGTCGATCGCCAAAAAATTCTTCAAGCATGTGCGGGGTTTCATTACTTTTATGGCATGTTGCACCGTGTTGTTGGAACCCAGAATCTCGTTCATTCACTTCTAACAATACAAAAAATTGCTGGATAAGTTCCCTGTATACAGAAAGATCAACAGTTGATTTAAAAGACAGAGGTCAACAAAGATTTACGTGATACAGCACACCATACGTCAATTTTATGAGAATGTGAGGGTTTTTGCATTAATGAATGAGCATTGGTCATCATCCAAAAGTGAAAGTGTTACGTATTTAAGTAACCGCCTAAATGAAATCATACCTCATCGGAGAAAAATGCTTTGTCCAAAATCTTCATGTTGTTGCGAATAAATCTCCGGAACCACCTGCAGTAATGGATCCGCTTCTCAAATTCCGGTGGCTTTAAATCCTTTACCATTTTTACAAGATAAGCATGAAAATGCAAAGCTCTTAAAGACTTGTGTCAATCCAAGAGATGCGTCCATTTCTTGTGCAAAACGCCTCATGGATTTTTGAAAAGTTTGCAATGTCCTTCGTTGAGTGTTTTGCAGAAAGGCTGGTTTAACAACGTCCTTCCACTGCTGTGCTTATCTTCCACTGAACATGTATTACAAAATCGTCGAACGAGCTTATGTAGTGTATCTTTACTCGGTATTGTATCATTTATTTCGCCAAACATCTTTGCACCTTTCATACAATTTACATTCAAAATACGTTTCAAGCAGCGCAGTTCTCTAAATGTGTGATAAACGCATTTCACTATGAAGAACAAAATAACATAAAACTTTATTCTCGCACCAATTGAGCGCGGAAAGAACCAAACGATAAAAACTCAAGAATTGATGCAACGATAAGCAGACGATAAAATTTAATATATCAAAAAAATCACTGACAATGATTTCTTTAAGTTGGAGTACGGGAACTTTTAGGACACACCGTATTTTTGAAATTTTAAGAATCTTTTAAAAACTAATTTTCTTTTGCTGCAACTGTTTTTAGAAAACGTTAACGCTTGTTTTTATCGAATTTAAAGAAGCATTTATTTATAACCATTTATTTTCAGAAAGGTTTCTAAGTACTTATAGTGTATTATTTAGTTTCCTCAATCTGGAATATAAATTTTTCGAATGCTATAAATTCGCAAGTAAACATTTTCATTAACAACAAACATATTTTACAAACAAACATGGTAAATTAACAGCGTCAACATCAACATTAAAATTAATATTATTTCGTTACTCTCGCAGGTATAAATTCAATTACGCTGCTAGAAATATTTAATTGAGAATTCGTAGCATCACAAAAATAAATGTTCTCAGTTGTTCTAAAAATTATTGGTAGAATGTAGCCTAATAGCAAAATAATATTGGGTTAATAGTGTCGGCATGAACTTTTTTTACCTTTGGCATGTAGTATTCATTTAATACTGAAATCAAAAACTTCGCCAATAACCTGCTAATAATTGCATGAAATACGTTGCTATATTTTAGCTAATATTTCCTACGTAATGCAACAAACTCTGATTTTCACTGTATATATTTCTAAGGTAAGTACAAAATTTATATAATTTTCGTGTTCCATTGGATGTATTTCCGATAAACGCAATATTGCATAATAGTGCGTTCCTATATGACTAGAATGTATTTGCTACTTCAGGACTGTCCGATCTAAATGCACAAAGTATAATGTTAAACTTTATATACACATAGAGTAAAAACTCCAAATACCGGCTAGGGTTCAAATACCGGCTAGTAGCTGTTCTAAGAACTGAATGCAGTGCAGCACTACTGCGATAGGCAAAATTTGTGCTTTTAATTGAGAGAAGAAAGGGACAAGCAGCACGTCGCTGAAGACTGTCTAATTTACAAACAGTAAATGCAAAAGTGTCCACATGACGAAATCTGAGATATCAAGTATTTTTCATTTAAAAAATTCTGATCGTATATATGTCTGAAATGACGATTAAATTGTTTTTAAGACTATTTAGTTCCCAAATACCGAAAACAAGTTCTTGGTATGTTACTATATGAATTAGTAATCGCGGTTATAAATTAAACATAGCAGTGGCCGAAATAACAGACACCTAGTGTGGTCTAAATACCAGGAAGCTGGTATTTGGATCTCTCTAAGTTCGCTCCGCGCGGAGTGGAATAAGGTAAATCATTTATGAGATCACGAACGCTTGGCCAAAATTGTCCAAAATAAATGGGAAGAGAAAGAAAGGTCCTCCCTCGCTGTACCGGGAGGAAAAGGTAGCTTTCATAGTGCATGTTTTTAAAAATTCAACTCATTTTACTCAAACACCTGAAGCTAAAATTGAACCCGATTATAGAAGATTCGATACCGATTTTTGATAATACTGAATTTGAATACGAATTTCAGCATTTTTTATGCATCTTTTTGAATTAAAAAAATAAAAAAATAACTGGCAGCAATTTTGAAACAAGATGGCGCATGAAGCTCTCCAACGAACTCGGTCCACTTGGTATGTTATGTACACATGATCAGTCAGATTCATATCGGTTCATAAATACAAGAGTTACAGCATAACAAATATCAGATTGTTTCAAAATCTCAGCCACATTAGAATTTCAAACATCAAGGAACCCCACCAGGACACTTTTCTCCACTAATTTTCAAAATTGTAGGGTCTCGATTGAAAATAAAAGGGGTAGCCGGTATTTGGACATGTTCATATATTATTATAATCCATTAAATTAAAAAACGCTGCAAATAAAATATAATTTTGTATAATGATGTTTTTTATTTCTTGCATAACACACTATTCAATTTATATTATGTTTTTGTACTTCACTATTTCTATATTTATATTATAATTGTTTGGTTGACATAACTTGCTTAATATATTTGTAAAGGTTTCCTTTTAACACTTGCGATATGCAAACGAAAACAATTTGGTTTTATCAACATATTTTTCCAGGCCTTTTAAAACACACTAAATACGATAATTTGTAAAGAGCAAAAGAGTTTGTTCAAATATTTAAAAAAAAAACATTGTTAGAAGCTTTAGTGGTTTTCGGATAATTCTATTTTTTTCGTCTGAAAATTTGAATAGATTGAACCAATTATAATTTTATATAGGGGAGATGGGGGATGAATGGGATATTTTAACAAAAATATTTATTTAAATATTTTATTTAAGTTATTATCAATGTTATATATCGCATTTCATAGATTAAGTGTTTGACTACATCTTATGCACAATATTTATTCAAGATTATTATCATACAGAAATATATTATGGAATTAAATAAAAGTTCCTCTATGTCCCAATCATCCCCACAGCAGAGTTGAATGGGACAGAAATATTTTCCTCCATTTATTCAATGTTAAGGACTATAAGCTGACAAAAATGCCTCCTTGGCAAAAGCTGATAAATTGTAAATTGTAATATGATATCCAGGATTATTTGTTAGCCAATCATCTTGGACTCATCTCAGCTTTGCCGTCAAAGGCCTATAAACGGAAGCATTCGATGGCTGAAGACAATGGCTGCAATGAGGATAAAATGTTAAAAGAATTATTACCATAAATTATTAATTTATCAAACTATATAATATTATTTAGTTAATAAATATATTTTTCAACATTCTCTAGGGATGAATGAGACAATCCCATTCATCCCATTTGAAATGTCCCAATCATCCCCATGATGCATATATTCAATTGTCAGCCATTTTGTCTCCAAAATTATTTTGTCACAATGGTCAATATGCATTCATTTTAATTACCAATATTGAGCATTGAAATAAAAAACTACAACATATCTCAATTGTTTATATTGCATAAGAAGTTTAAGTAACTTCAAATTAAAAAAAAAATACTTTTAAGCAGCGTTTTCAGGAAATGCAAATTTGAAGGAAACTGAAAACAGCCATGTGGTCTTGCTTTTGGTTCTGAAGCACACTATGGTAGTGAAATCTATGAGGATAGGAAGAAACTAAAAAAAAAAGTTTATTACCTGAAATATTGAGAACGACCCATCCATCCCTTATCCCATTCATTCCCCATCTACCCTATTCTTATTTAATTAGAGACGATCATGTTCAGAGATGTCACCACTTTTCAAAGCAGACTTATCACTAATATAACTAAAACTCTTAGTATTGATCGACTTGAATTTCAAAGCTGGGTTTATTGTGCCCTGTATCTTATTAGGATTCTAATATCACTTTCTTCGCTGCCTACTGGGATTTTGTCTGTGTGATCATGCGCAAATTAAACTATGAGATAACAGAAAGTGTATAAACATACATTTATAATAATTGAAAGCAATGTACAATTCGAATTGGGAATATGATCAGAATATTAGATTACAATGAGAATACATTCTAATCTCAGATATATTAGCTTTATTTAGTGTCGCAAGAAATATTTGTCAGTAACTATAAATTAGAAACTTGTAATTCTGTTAAACTTAAGTAATATATTTGTATATATAACTTAATATACTTATTATAATTATTATACGCATTATAAATAAATTATACGAGAGGTGAATAAATAATAATATATATTGTATCTTACTTTCAATGACATTTTTTTTCGTTACAGAACAAATGTTAATGCTTTATTTTAAGTACATTTAGCAAACACTTTCTGTTAGTAAAATTTGTATTGAATCCGTTGAAAAATTTTATTCCTGTTTAACTTAAGTAATTAATTAATATACTGGTTATACATATTAAACACATTATAAATAAATTATACGAGAGGAGAATAAATAATTGTTGGAATACAACGTTCATTTTCTCCTCCCCGCACATATGGCGCATGCGCGTACAGTTACGATGATGATGCTCCGAAAGCGAGAGCAGTTGTTACTTTAAGAAAGATGACGGCGCTCAGTCGCATACGAGCTGTATATATTTTGTCTTCGTTTAATTGTAAATAAATGTCTTTTGTCGATACTCTGCAAACTCTGCTTGCCTCATACACCTACAAATGGTTATGGGCACAGAGACGCTACTTCACTGCGCTATAATTAGCAGAAATTATTTTTAATTCGAACATTCGGATTTGGAACTCTTAAGCCTAATCGAAAGTAAGAATTGTTCTTCATTCTGTTTATCATTTGCATTATTTCTGGCTGTGAGAGACTCTGCATAATTATGTCTCATGTAACGACAATTGAAAAGCTCGGAAAAGATAATTTTGATAGCTGGAAGCTTCAAATCGAAGCTGTATTAATCAAAAATGATCATTGGGATTACGTAATTGGTAAAGAAATTAAACCGGCTGAAGGAACCGCCGAAGAAAAGAAGTGGCTCCAAGCTGATCAAAAAGCTCGTGCAGATATAATTCTTTCTATAAATCCTAGTGAACTGAGTCATATAAAGCATTGTACGACTTCAAGTGCTGTATGGAATAAGCTGAAAGATGTTTATGAATCGAGGGGACCCGCGAAAAAAGCAACTCTGTTAAAACAACTTCTGTTTAGAAAAATGTCCATAAATGAAACGATGGCTGATCATTTAAATATTTTCTTCGAAATAGTTGATAAACTGAAAAATATGGAAATAGAAATCGCGGATGATTTATTATCAATTCTACTTCTTTATAGTGTTCCTGAGAACTTCGAAAATTTTAGATGCGCTATAGAATCCAGAGATAAGTTACCTAAGCCCGAATCTTTGAAAATTAAGATGCTAGAAGAATGGGATGCAAGAAAAGGAAAATCCACTCAAGATTCACAAAACGCATATTATATAGAAAATAAAAGAAACAATCAAGAACAGAAGAAGAATGAAAAATGGAAAATGAATCCAAACAAAAATTTTTCCTCGGAAAGGTGTTACCGAAATTTCAAGTGCAATTATTGTTCGAAAATGGGGCACAAAGCTTCGGAATGTAGAAAGAAAATAGCTGATAGAAAGCTTACATCTTTAAATAAAGGAAATCAAGGATCGATGATAGCCACTAATTATGAAAAACCGATTAGTATGGCATTTAATGACGCATATCAAGAACCTTCTGCATGGTGTTTAGACAGTGGATGTACATCTCACATGTGTAAAGATAGAAATTTATTTTCAGAGTTTCATCCTCGTACGAATTCTACTATACAGCTTGCAGTTGATCAAACAGCGAAAATTACAGGAATAGGAACAGTTTTCATTACAGTACCTAACGGGGGTGGAATTACTAATCTCACACTCAAGAACGTTCTGTGTGTTCCAGAATTAAAGTGTAATTTGCTCTCAACATCTAAAGCAACAGCCAATAATCGTTCAGTGATTTTTAAAGAACGATTTGCTAAAATCATCGAACCAAATGGTTCTACATTAGTACATGCTGTCCGTCATGGGGATTTGTATTACGTATACCCAAGCATCGAGAGAGCTGCGATAGCAGAGGTAAGTGAATTTCTAAAATGGCATCTTAAATTAGGTCATTTAAATGAGTCTGATTTAAAAAGACTTAAATCAAAGAATATGGTTAGAAATCTAAATTTCAGTGATAATGAGTCTCTTAAAGACTGTAAAATTTGTATTCAAGGTAAACAAACTGTGCGTTCTTTTCCTAAAGAATCGAACTTTAAAAGTGACGATTTATTGACTCTTATACATTCAGATTTGTGTGGTCCTATGAGAGTTCCATCCCACGGAGGATCGCGATATTTCGTTACTTTTATTGACGATAAATCCCGTTACATTGAAGTCAGTTTTCTTAAAACCAAAGATGAGGTTAAAAATGCATTTGTTAAATACAAAGCAGCAGTTGAAAATCGTGTAGGAAAGAAAATAAAAATTCTTCGTACGGATAATGGCAAAGAATATTTCGGAGAAGAATTTAATAAATATATCGAAGAAAGCGGTATAAAACGAGAATTTTCATCACCACTAACTCCGCAACAGAACGGAACATCAGAGAGGGCCAATAGGACTTTAGCTGAAATGGCGAGGTGTTTACTATTACAAAGCAATCTCCCACAATCTTTTTGGGCTGAAGCTATTAATTGTGCGGTATACATACGTAATCGCTGTCCTTCGCGACGTTTAAATGAAAACAAAACACCCTACGAAGTATTTTTTTGGCATCAAGCCAACTTTATCATATTTTAAAATATTTGGGCAAAAATGTTTTGTACTAAATAAAAGACAAAGTAAAGGAAAATTTGATCCTAGGTCAGAAGAGCATATTTTTGTTGGATATTCAAATGAATCAAAAGCGTACAGGCTGTGGAATAAGAATTCCAGAAAAATTGTTATAAGCCGAGACGTCCGATTTATTAACGAATTTGAAAACGATTTACCTTCAAACAGTGAAATAAAATTAATTTTTCCCTTTTCTCAAAATAATGAAAATAAAACAATTACGCAAGAATCAGAAACATCTTCTCCTCCCGTCAAAAATGAACCAGACAGCTGTGGCGACAGTGATGTTGATATGCAATCGGATGAAATTTCCGACCCCCTTTCTTGCCCTACAAGTGCGCGCGGGAGGCCAAGAAAAATAAAAACTGGTAAAAAGGGTAGACCCCGAAAAGAATTTAAAATGATAATTCCAAAAGAAGAAAAATCCCAAGTTGTAATGGAAAATTTATTTTCTGACTCATGTCCGGAATTTTCTGAGGCTTTAAACGGGCCTTTTAAACATGAATGGATAGATGCAATGGAATTAGAATTTAATTCTTTAATGCAAGAAAATGCATGGCAAATAGTTGATAGGCCAAAACATAAGAAAATTATAGGAAGTAAATGGGTTTTAAAAACTAAATATAAACAAGACGGGTCAATCGAAAAGTTTAAGGCGAGAATAGTTGCAAAGGGGTGTTCTCAAAAACCAGGAATTGATTTTGAAGAAAATTTTTCGCCTGTAGCCAGATTAAGTTCGATCAGAACGGCGATCGCTTATGGTATTCAAAATGGTTTTACAGCTTATCAATTAGATTTTATTATGGCTTATGTAAATGGTGATTTAACTGAAGAAGTATACATGGAGTTACCTGAAGGTTTTAAATATGAATCTAATGTTGACAAAGTTTGTTTATTAAAAAAATCCCTCTACGGATTAAAACAATCAGGTCGACAATGGTTCAATAAATTAGATGAAAAATTAAAACAAATGAAGTTTAAATCACTAAATGCTGATAAATGTGTTTATTTTTCTAAATCTCCAATTGAAGCAATTATCATTGTTTATGTTGATGATCTCATAATTCTTACTAAATGTAAACAAGATTATGAATATATTAGAGATGAATTATCCAAATCTTTTAAAATGAAAGATTTAGGTTTGTTACACTATTGTTTGGGCATAGAATTTATGCAAAACGGGGACAGTATTAGAATTACTCAAAAGAAGTATATTGAAGATATTCTGAGCAAATTTAATATGCAAGAATCAAAATCAATATCTACACCTTTTGATAACAATGTGAAGCTTACTAAAGATATGTGTCCCAAAACTGAAGAAGAAAAGTCTGAAATGAATAATATTCCTTATCGTCAACTAATTGGTTCTCTTATGTATTTATCAGTAGCAACTAGACCTGATATAACTCATGCTGTGAATTTCCTAAGTCAATTCAACAACAATCCAGGCAAACCTCATTGGATAGCTGCAAAAAGAGTTTTAAGATATCTAAGAGGTACTCAAGATCAAGGACTGATTTTTAAGCGTGATACTAAGTCCTTAGTTGCATTTGTTGATGCTGATTGGGCTTCAGATGTCAATGATAGAAAGTCCTATACTGGATACATTTTTAAATATGCTGGTGGTGCTATATCTTGGGAATCGAGAAAGCAACGAACTGTTGCATTATCCACAACTGAAGCAGAATATATGGCTTTATCAGAGGTTGCTAAAGAGACTTTACATCTCAGACGGTTCTTAAATGAACTTTCTCCTGAAATAGTGTCTGCACCTACTTTAATATTCTGCGATAATCAGTCTGCTCAAAAATTAGTAAGAAATCCAATTTATCATTCTCGCACAAAACATATTGACATTCGTCATCACTTTGTGCGCGAAATATATGAGAATGGAGATATAGAAGTTAAATATCTAGAAACTGAAAATATGGCAGCTGACATTTTAACAAAAGCTTTAAGTGCCTATAAACATAAGAAATGTTGTGATTTAATAGGACTAAGTGTTTAAAAACATTCAATGTTATTCTGTATCCTTTTTCCATATAAGTTTAAAGTATATACTGTTTGTAATTGTAACTTTATATTTTGTTTCTCTGTAATTTGCATAATAGGAGAGTAATTAATGCCTTGTTAAGAAAATGCACGTTGTAAGGGGGGAACTGTTGGAATACAACGTTCATTTTCTCCTCCCCGCACATATGGCGCATGCGCGTACAGTTACGATGATGATGCTCCGAAAGCGAGAGCAGTTGTTACTTTAAGAAAGATGACGGCGCTCAGTCGCATACGAGCTGTATATATTTTGTCTTCGTTTAATTGTAAATAAATGTCTTTTGTCGATACTCTGCAAACTCTGCTTGCCTCATACACCTACAATAATAATGCATATGATATGTTACTTTCAATAAAAAATTTTGTTTTGGAACAAATGTTAATGCTTTATTTTAAGTAAATTTAGCAAACTCTTCTTTGTTAGTATAACTTGCATCGAATCCGTTGAAAATTATTATTCCTGGAGTAAGTATTTTGATAATTGTTTTCTTATAATCTTAGTTATATTTTAATCCAAAAAATATAATAATAGCACTAAATATGGTATATAGAAAATATTAAATAAAAATAATTGTTGGTTAGTAGAAAATAAAAATAAAATGAACTTTGATAAACTTTTTCCGGCATATTTTAAGTAAAAGCAAAAAATAAACACGATATTTGTTGCTTTCAGTAGTAAACATATAATACATAGATTATTAAATAATATTTACTGGATTAAAGAATAATTTTAGCACAGAATTGCTATTATAATATTAATTTATTTATTTACAAAAGAAACGCTATATGTTTCGTATTTAAATTTTTATTTTAAGAATTTGTTTTCTTTATCGAAAAAAAAATATAATTAAAACGCGTTTTGTATTACTTGTTGACAGACAATGTCAACATAATCTTGATAATTTTTCAAAAAGTTAAACTTTTTAATGCATTCTTTTTTTTTTCAATTGATGTGAAGCTTTATGAAATATTTCTTATTAAACAACAATTTTCTTGAAATTGTTTTTGAAAAGAATTATTTTCACTGTATGCGAAAAAATAAAAAATAATATCAGTTTATCAAGCAAATTGACGGATTACCTTTTATGCATGTTAATGATTTTTTTTCAGCCCTCTATAAAAGAGATAATTTTACAGCTTCTTATACTTAGAAAATTTTCTTTTGTTTATGCCAAAAATTCTTAAGTATTTATTTCATTAATAAATATAAGAAAATAATTTCCCAACAAAAAACATTTTTCTAAAGATAGCATTCGTTAATATAATTAAATAGCAAATATATTTTATGTTGTAAATTGTTAGTACTAGAAAAAAAAATATTTTTTTAAATATTAATCTGTATTAGTCGTTTATATTGTTATATGTTGATAAAATTATGTAGATTTTTTTAGCAGTAAAAATCACAAAAGTTAAAGAAAGAAATATTCCCCATTTTTATAAGACATGAAGCAAACATACTATACGAAAAGTAGTGATTTTTAAAATATAATATCACGTCAACGTTGCATTATTTTAGAAATTGTAGTCAAAATAATAAAACGACACTTACAACAAATGAATAAAAGCATACTGTTAATTCCGGGAAAAAAATTATCACCACTACAAACCCTGCCGCAAAACACATGTACGAGGGTGGACTGATAAGTTCTCAGCCTGACACAGAGATGGAGCAAGTATGACCATATGATAATGATGTTTGTAAAGTATGATCCTTTAGATGACATGCTGCCGAGTTTCAGACGCGTGAGTTTATTGGTTATTGCAGGGCGATAAATTAAAGTAAACAAATTTTGACATTTTTTAAAAATGGAAAAGGATGAAGTTTAAGATGTCATAAAATACTTTGTTAAAAAGAGGTTTAACCGCCAATGACATACAAATAGAGTTACATTACACCTTAATGGATTCTTGTCCTTCATATTAGATGATAAAAAAGTGGGCTGCTGAATTTAAACATGGTAGGAAATTAATTCACGATGATGAACGCTCCAGAAACCGCTATGACCGACGAAATCGCCTCAAAATTTCACAATGCCGTATTGAATGGACGCCGATTGAGATACGGGAACTTGCTGACATTGCAAACATCTCTATAAACAATGTCCACTACATTTTATATGACGTTTTGTGTACGAAAAAGATTTTCGTTCGATGCGTTTCACGTTTGTTGAACGTCGACCAAAAATATCAAAGTATGAACATTTCTCAAGAATCTTCTGAAATCTATTGTGTTGCAAGTTGAAAAATAAAATGAAATAGTGTCATAAATCTTGGATTTTTTTTTGTGAGGCCGAGAACTTTTCGAACCACCCTTGTACAGGGTTGCACTAAAGAATTTGCGCACAAGAGTGTGTCTTAAATGTATTAAGTTGCAAGGGGACTACATTGAAAAATAATATGAAAATTTGTCAAAAATATTGTGCTTTCACTGTCAGGCCGAGAATTTATCTGTCCACCCTCGTATAAAGGAACTTCCGGTTGTATAGAATACTATTTACACTTGGGACAATATAACATCCCGATATTGTTAAATCCGCAAACCGAATACAATTACAAATTGCAACTATCTGAAAATAGTTCTTCTAGACAAAATTGATTCACGAAATTTCATCACTTGAAAACAAATAATAAAAATAATAGAACAGAAATAGAACAGCGGCGCAGCAGTTGGGAGATAGTCACCACTAAATTTTATTGCCATTCTTCGTAAAGAAAAAAAAAAAAAAAAAAAAATTAGTGGTGTCAATGAATTCTAATGTGCGGCACTGTACCGTCACTGATAAACGTATTTTCATACTCTGACTGTCCAGCAAAAGGGCAAAAGTGTAATGTTGTTTTGTCTGTATTCTGTTTTAATTGCTGGAAATAGAACGAAAAATCATGCGTCAAGCATAGATTATGTAACACGCTTCCAACGCTTCCAAAATAATTTTACAAATCATTACCGTTTAATAAGCTGAAAGATTACATCTATGTAAACAATTTGGAAAACGCATAACATATTTAAGAAACGTAATTTCAGGAATTCCCAACATATACAATATTCGGAAAATTATCCGAATACTTTTATTCAGCCCTGTATAGGATCTATAGATTTGTATAGATACTACATAGGATGTTAAATTTTAGTTTAGTTAGGAAGCGCGTAGCACAGTTTAAAATTCTCCTTCTGGAGTTTCTGTCAGTAAACGAAAATGGATTCGCGAACTTTTGTGTTGCCCTGTATAGTATCTACAGAATTTATACACACCAAGTGATAGACAAAAGTGAGTTAAATTTAAAATCGCGTTCAGCAACTCAAAACGCACTTCCAGGAATTATTGTTAACATACAGTAAAGAATTCTTTTGTGTGTCCCTGTAAATGAACGATGACTGCTATACACAATATTTTGTAGTAAGCCTTTTGTAATGCACCTTAGTGATATAAATAAATTTCAGTGCGTTTAAAATAGGGAAACATTATTTAAATAAACCGCAGACGATTTTTCTCCATAGACGTAATGTAACGGATTTCTTTTGACTGTCTCTGTAAAGTAACTATACGTGCTATGCACAGCATATTCCACATTAAGCTTCTTGTAATGCACCTTAGTGATATATATCAATTACAATGGGTTTAACATTGTGTAACATCATTCAAATAAACCGAAAATTATTTTTCCCCATACACCGCAATGTAACGGAATTCTTTTGAGTGTCCCTGTAAAAAAACTATAAGAGATACACACTTAAGTCGAACATGCTATAGATAACGACAATAACATATAAAAATTGCAGGGCAATCCGAGCCTATTTACGAGAGTTACAGCACGGGCAGACGGCCCCAACGGCCAGATAACCCGAAGTCATAAACACTTTTCAACTAGGTTGGAAAGTGTTAAAATGATGATTACTCCAAAATTATATAAAAACAGTAATTACGTATATTAATGTAATCCATGAGAGTATTAATCATTACTCAATGTATTAAAACTGAATTATATCCGTAGAATTACATTGATTTAAATAATGGTTGTATTGCTGTGAATACTGGAGTATAGTGAACGTGTTAACACGTGTCAGTGAGAGGGTTTTAAGGGTATCGTGCGATAATCGGGAAATATGGAATAGGGGGTTAAAAATGAAGAAAACGAACAAAGTTTGGCAAAAAACAGATCTCAATTGTATCAAGAGAGTATGATCAAACTGTAGAGTCTATGTAGTCAGCCAATATACTCCAGTTTATACTTCGGATTAGCACAAATCACAAATATAAGGATCTGTCTTTATGCCACCATAATGGTGGAGTATCATGAGATACTGGTATTACATATAACCCGACACCGCCGGTTTGGAAAAATAAGTACTCAATGTTTTTTGGTATTAATCGCGAGCGACAGAATTGTATATGATGTATTACATCATAAACAGTTAGTATTTCATTGTACATCATGTTTAATTTCAATGTAAAAATATTACTTCTAATGTTGAAAAATTATCTCCTGAAAACTTCCGAAGACGAAAAACAAATATTTATTCACACAACGCGCTTTGACGCCAACCGACGGCGTTCTGGGTTTCATTCTGGAAATGTTCTTAAGTAGTATATGGTATTTCAGTTTGGTGGCAGCACTTTAACAAGTTCAAATTGTCCCGGAATTATGCAGGTTTGAAAATTTTTAACTCCTAATTTTAACTTCATTTTTAAATGTTTCAAAATACAATCCAATGCGGGTACTTCTTTAAGCATAACTCAAAAACTATTTAGCAGAATAAGCTGTAATTTCGATATTTAAGGCTTATAGAAATTGATTTATATAAGAAAATGTATACTTATATAAATTTTAGGTGATTGGTAGGTGATTTTAGGTGTTATATAAATTATAGGTGAGAATTCATAACTACTTCGAAATTTAATTTCGAAAACATCATTGGATTGTTTTACTATTATGCATGTAACATAAATTAATATTTAGTTATTTTTCTGATAATATTAATTGATTTTCTTCGGCAAAAGAACGTAATTATGTAAAATTCATATTCATTATAAAAAAAAACTAAACAAAGCATAAGTTGTTATGCTATCTTCACTGTAATTAACTAAATGAATTCCGTTTCATTATTTCCATTCCAAAAAGGCCGCATATTATACCTTACAACACTTTCAATTACAATTCCGTAATTTACCTTTTCTCTTTTAAAATATCTAACTATACAATTAGCGGGCATCCAATTTGCTGCTTTTAAGTGTAATTTTACGCTTGGGAGTCATTTGGAATCGCTGGAACTTAGAATCGTAGTATTCCTAAGATTAAAGGTAATGTTAATTTTAACAAAGATTTGCTTCTAACTACATATTTAGCATAATTGTAATGTATCTGTTTAACACTTTCTAACATAGTTGAAAAATGTTTATGAATTTGGTTTGTCTGTCTGTCTTTTTGTCCATACTCTAGCTCGTGTAAATATAGTCGGATTGCCATATAATTGAGGTTCATCATAGAATGTTTGCTATTGAAAATGCAGTGTGTCGCATTTTTATTTTGTTTGAAAATCGTTTGCAATGTACTTTAAAAATGTTCCACTTTTTCAAAATATTGAAATAGATATACATTACTGAGATGCACTACAAAATGATTACTATAGAATACGGTGGGCATAGCATTTATCGTTCATTTACAGGGGTAAGCAAAAGAATTCCATTACAGTACTGTCTGTGATCAATAATTCCTCAAAGTGTGTTTTCAGTTGCTGTACGCGATTTCAAACTTAACTAATCTTTTGCTTATTACTTGGTGTGTAATTGTACAGATTATAAACAGGGCTGAAAAGAGAATTTGAGTATATTTCCGTTTATTGACAAGAAATGCTGAATGGTAATAATCAAATGTGTTTTGATTTTCCTAGCTGAAAAATATTTTTGGATACTGATGTAGTATATATGCAAATCTACAGATTATATACAAGGCTGCACAAGTGAATTCAGATATTTTTCAACTCTAAAAGCCAATTGCTGAAAATGTGTTTTCATATGTGTTATGAGTTTTCTGAATTGTTCAGTATTGCTCAGAAGGATTGGTAAATTGTATTTCCAGAATTTTTATTTTTGGAATCTTGTATTTTCAGAATTTGTATTTCAGCATTACATAGTAAAATTATTGCTCAATAGCACAAATTATAATTTATTAATGCTTAGAATAATTAGGTAAACAAACCTGCTGGGCGGGGCTAGTTGAGCTTAAGCCGAAAGGTAGGCCACCCAACCACTGTTTGACCTTGACCTTGTTTACTTAAACATCATATTTCACCATATTAAACAGCAAAGTTTATTACAGTATGCTGAATGTGTTGGAAACTGTCACATAATCTATGCTTGCCGCATGATTTTTCTTTCTTGTTTAATTTAATTTTTGCTTATCTATTGAAAATAGAAAATATTCATTTTGTATATTTTATAAATGGGTGATAAATTGTTAAAATTTTATTTACATTGTATTTTTCTGCCTTTTGCAATGTAGACGCCGTTTAAGATTATTTATTTAACATTAATTTTATATTAAAAACAGGTGTTCATTTGTTAATGTCTGTAAATTTACTATTTATTATCAATGTTACCAATTTACATTCAGACGTTTTTTAAAAAACATGGTTAAAAATTTTCACTACAAACGTTTTTAGTGAAAATTTTTAAATAATGTCCGAATGTAAATTGGTAACTTGGATAATAAATTAATTTTATATTTAAAGTAATTTTTAATTCAGTATCTAAATCTTTCCCGGCTCATACAGCAAAAAGTATTGCACATAAAAACATGAAAACTAGTATTTTTCACTACTAGTATATGTAGCTTCAATCGAACAATTATTTTAACCGATAGTTAATGTTTAAATCGGTCAGAATAGTTTAGCTAAAAACGTTTCATAGGATAATATCAGAAAATCGCTTATTACCAATAAAATAAAATTATACATGTTAAAAGTGAATGCAGTAAGCTTAAATGCTTATAAAATGCTTTAATAAAAAATCTACTAGTTTCGAACACAAAATCTCCGACATTCACAAGATCAATAATGATAAAATAAATTATTTTCGTAAAACAAATTGAAAAATTGTGATTTGTTTAGAGAAAATAGTTTATATTATGATTACTGATATTGTGAATGTCGGGAATTTTGTATTTCAAACTAGTAGATCTGTTTAATAAAAGGTTTTTATAAGACTTTAAGTTTATTGCAATCACTTTTAGCATATATGTTTTATTTCAGTTTTATAAGATCAAAACATTTGCATAGCAGTTTAACCGTCTTTTGCAGGCACGTACTTTTAACTAGATTGTGGTGTGCAGTGTCCCATCACTTTTTTAGATTTGGCAACTTTTTTCCAGTTTTGAATTAGAAATTCGATTATCTGATTAGAGATTAAATTCGTTGTTTGAAAAAACCTTTTTTATTTATTGTTGCCATGCTTTAAAAAGACGAAATAATAAAAACTGCAAACATTTTTCAACTGAAAAATATATTTGCGCAAGAAAGAAAACTTTAAATTATTACGTGCGAAAAGCATTTAATGTTGAAAATTACGTCGCATTTAAAACGATTTATTTAACACTTAAACATTTTGTTTCTTAGTTGTCATAGAGTACAGCCAGGAGTGTGTACGATAGAGCAGTACAATAGCATGAAGTGTGGCGTGCGTTCAGGGAGATCATTTTAATAATATTGTGCTGATCATACTCGTAGAGAAGGTGTTAGCGATATTTCATTAGATGAGCGAGAACTGTACTTTCTTGCTGACAAAACTGGAAACTGTCCATTATACAGAGTATTCATGCTCCTCTGTTCCTGTAACTATACATTTCTATTATACAAATTTAATCAATAATGTAATAACTGATTATTCAACAAAGATCTCAATTAACTGTGTATCACGGTTTCATACCGGTGATGACAGCGAAACCCGTCTACCAAATTATCACCTCTAGTCTCTTTCGTGAGTAGCGGTTTCAAAACATCAAGGGGTGGTAGAATGAAGATTAACAGGATAGTATGTTCAATTTACCACAATTGGCATTATTACGCCCGACAAAATCCATTTGCAAAGTCGAAACTCGTCTTTTCAGACACGATTCAGCTCCAATGTTTGACTTGGAATGGCTGACGATCGATCGAGTGATGAGTGGATCGCACAGATGATTTTTTCCCTTGAAAAGGAATTTTGTTGTGCGTAATGATGCCAATTGTGGTAGATTTAACATACTATCCCGAGTGATTTCAGTGATGCATTCTCTTCAATAAAAAGGTATGTGTTGCTGACGACTGGGATTTTCGCTAATCGAAGCCACAGATTGATCTCGGAAAATGAAATATTTGAAGTTAATACAAAAATTAATAGCTCGAAAAGTTTTTGTCTGAAAATTGTTAGACAAACTGCGTTAGAAAGGTAAAAAATTGTATTTTTCTTGATATAAATTTCAAACCTAATGATTATGCCGTTTTTTTTAAATATTGAATTTCAAAAATTATCAAATTTTACAATGGAGTACCATAGCGAAATCTTCACGCATAAAAAGATAATGATAACGGTATTGTGTCCTGAGGTATATATACTGACAATAGCACGTGTCACAAATTATAGTAGCCTTATTATTCTGTTAAAATATAAAAGTGAATTATGATGTCGCGAGTGTATGATTTTTATTTAATTCTCGACGAGTACCATATTTTTATTCACCTCAGTGAGGCATATCAATTTCATTTTATTTGAAGTATTGTAAATTGTAACTTCATTCAAATCGAATTTGAATCCAACGGAAATGATTTTTCCCCATAGACAACATAATGTAAACCCCATAGACACCATAATTTACATAATTATTCATTTTTTAAATGCTGACCTATTCCATAATAAAGTATACAGAGAATAGGCCTAATTTGTCCTTAACAGCCCACTTTTATCTGTATCATTAAAAATGTAATAACGCAATAGCGTTCGTATCGGTTTCAGAAATGCAGAAGCACATTCCAAGTAAAGATCCATAGGGTTTTAAAATACAAGGTTAAATTCAAAGTCAATATTTAACTTCATTAAAGGTGCGTGAAGAGAAATTGACCAGCGTAGCGGGCGTAGCTTGCTAGTTTCAAATAAAAGGCTAACTTTCTCCCGATATAAAGAACCGATTTGGTTTATTGTAAGCTTATTCGAAAGCTTGTAGAATGGACAAGTTTTTGGCAAACTTGACCGATTGTAACCAGAAGAGTGTTTGAGATATTGTCGGTTAAAGATTTTGATAGCAATTTGAGTTCGCCCTTAGACAATCTTTAACACTAGGAGGGCGGTAGGGGTCATTTTGATCCAAGAGAACACTGTCCGTTGATTACTTTTGTTTGGTTGGAAGACATTTATTGGATTTTTTTTACTTTTCCTAAATAGATAATAAGTATTTTTTTAAAAATCAGCATTCTAGATTTGTTAGTTTTTGAAAGATTGAACAATACTGAATATATATATATATATATATATATATATGAATTGGACAATATTGAATATATATTATATAAAAAAATTATTTCCTTCGCAAATCCTTCACATTTATTTCGCATTAGTTCTTTAAATTAATCTAACTTCTGACATAGTCAGTATTTCCTTAATTCTTAATAATATTTATTCCTATTTAATGTCCTTTTAAAAGTAAATACCCGTATATTAATAATTATCTTATTCCAAATCTTAATCTAAAATTTTAAGTTCATTTGTAGCTTTCATCAGCTTCCCAATCTATAAAATTCCGAGAGACGCTTTCTCATTTCGAATGTTTTTAAAAAGCCATTTTCTTTTTATTATTATTATTCCATGCTCGGTTTTCGCGCGCTGGGTATTTTTCACTTCAACATTGATGCGCGGCCAGGAGAGGAACTCTTTCGTGTTAGAGCCGCTCCCTCGCGCCTCATTCGCTGGGCTGGAGCTCGCTTCTCACTCATTCGTTTGTGCGCACGTGACGTCGCATTTCTGTATGTCTACGCTCAGTGAACAAAACTCGCTAGCATGCTTCGGAGAGCAGAATTTTTGACGTTTTGGAAATGTAAACAAATGGGCATCTGGTGTTGTCGTCTCGTAGAATTTTCATACAGTTCTTTAACATCTATTAAACCATGTAATGAGCCATCGTGAAGCCTGAGGGCTATGCGTTTATACCTGTGGGAACTGTTACTGCATCGCTCTTATTCTAAATAAACTATTTGTCAGGAAATTGGCTGGTATTTATTAAAGAAACTCTTGTGGAATCTCATTATTGCCTCACCACTTCGCCATGATTCTTGATATCGACTGCAACATTCTATATCTTTAACGGACTGCCATTTCTCGTGGAGTATTACATCTCGTGGTATCTCATCTTCGTTAGAACGCCACATATATATGAAATATATATATATGTATGAAATATATATATATGAAATATATATACATATATACAGGGTGTATCTGAAATGCTTCAACAAACTTAGAGGGATGATAGTACTCATGAAGATGAACAGAAAATGCAATGGAACATGGGGTCGCAAATGACGTTTAAAGCATGAAAATCGAGAAAATTCGTCTGGAAATGGACCACCTGAGACAAGAAAGAAATACTCCAGAAAATTATTTATTGCACAGAATAGGTACAACACAGCTCGTGATGTCCATAGAAAACAAATATTTTACAACAATTGTTCAAAGTGTCGACCGCGGACATTATTACACATAGCGTGTCCGCCAGTCGTTGCTCCGTAGATGTACTCTGTGTGTAATAATGTCCGCGGTCGACACTTTGAACAATTGTTGTAAAATATTTGTTTTCTCTGGAATCACGAGCTGTGTTGTACCTATTCTGTGCAATAAATAATTTTCTGGAGTATTTCTTTCTTGTCTCAGTTTGTCCATTTCCAGACGCATTTTCTTGATTTTCATCCTTTAAGCCTTTCAGGGGCGAAGTACTTTTAGTACTAAAATGTTGAAATAAATGACCTGCATCGGAATTTCAAAAATATTTATTTGTAAATAAGAAAAAGGCTATATTTCACATACATATTAAATGGAAAAGATTTTAGCAAAATTCTGGTGCCATTGTTGCGTTTTGGAATTAAAATTAAGTAGTTTCATAAACATACCACTGCCAATGAAAGGGTTAAACGTCAATTGCGACCAAATATTCCATTGCATTTTTTGTTCGTCTTCATGAGTACTATCATCCCTCTAAGTTTGTTGAAGAATTTCAGATACACCCTGTATATGAAATATATATACATATATATATATGAAATATATATATGTATGAAAGATTGAAGAAAAAATATTAATTTATAAATTGAGTTTTATTTTAGTTAGCATTAGTTTTAATTTGTGAAACCAATTAATTTTTATATCAAATTAATGAATTATTTGAGTAATTGTAATATAAACCAATTTATCGCCCAGTTGGCGTTACATTTACATTACTTTAAAAATTCAATAAATTATCAAGTAATATTAAATATAAATTAAATACTAGTAAATCTACAGATCAGAGGCCTCAACGTCAGCTCTACAAATCCCTCATTTTTAACATTATCTGTATCTTCTTATGTGACCTATATTCAATTTACGCATTCAACGTTTTTATTATTTTCATTTGGACAACCGATTTGGTAATAATTTTTTAGTAGTTAAAATAAATTCTCATCTATTTCATTTAAAAAAGCATATTAAAAACTTATGTAACCCGAAAATTAGCTATTTTTAATAAAATTTCGCGTCAAAATAATGCGATTCACTTGAATTTTCCTTTGTTGATATTCTTTGAAATATAGTTGCTTAGCAACCATTTATTGAAAGAGAGAAAAAAAATGCATTGGAATCTTTTGTAAACAAGAACGAAAAATCATGCGTCAAGCATAGATTATATAGCACTTTCCAACGCTTCCAAAATAATTTTACAAATCATACCGTTTAATAAGCTAAAAGCTACCATCTAAGTAAACAATTTAGAAAACGCATAACATATTTAAAAACATAATTTCAGGAATTTCCAACATATACAATATTATTCAGCCCTGTATAGGATCTATAGATTTGTATATATACTACATAGGATGATAATTTTAGTTCAGTTAGGAAACGCGTAGCACAGTTTAAAATTCTCCGTCTGGAGTTTGTCAATAAACAGAAATGTGTTCGCGAACTTTTGTGCTGCCCTGTATAGGATCTACAGAATTTATACACACCACGTAATAGACAAAAAGTAAGTTAAAATTAAAATCGCGTTCAATAACTTAAAACGCACTTCCAGGAATTATTGTTAACAGACAGTAGATAATTCTTTTGCGTGTCCCTGTAAATGAACGATGACTGCTATACACACAATATTCCGTAGTAAGTCTCTTGTCATGCACCTTAGTGATCTATATAAATTTCAATGCGTTTAAAATAGTGAAACATTATTTAAATAAACCGCAGACGATTTTTCTCCATAGACGTCATGTAACGGAATTATTTTTACTGTCCCTGTAAAGTAACTATAAGTGCTATGCCCACCCTGTTCCATATTAAGCTTCTTCTAATGCACCTTAGTAATATATATAAATTACAATGCGTTTAAAATAGTGAAACATTATTTAAATAAACCGCAAATGATTTTTCCCTATAGACCGCAATGTAACGGAATTCTTTTGAGTGTCCCTGTAAAAAAACTATAAGTGCAACACACTTCCGTTGAAATAGGGAACATGCTATAGATAACGACAATAACATATAAAATTTGCAGAGCAATCCGAGCATATTTACGGGAGTTAGAGCACGGACAGACGGCAGACGGCAGACGGCCAGACGGCAGACAGCCAGACGGCCAGACGGCAGACGGCCAGACGGCCAGACAAACCGAAGTCATAAGCACTTTTCAACTAGGTTGGAAAGTGCTAAAAATGAGAAATTAAAATGTTTGATATATTTCGAAATTAATGCATAAAATGTCCTAATAATTTATTCAATTAATTTCAAAATTCTGATAAATATATTGGCAAATTTTCAAAGCGATAGGATTTAATTAAGATCTCCATTTCGTAAATTTAGAATCCATAATTTAGCATTTACAATTATCCCAATGCGACATTTTCTTTTCGGTGAATGTTAAAATAAAAAAAAAATCGTCTGACTTTCCATTGAAAAGCATTATGACCTAAAAAGAAATGTTCTATATTTTTCGAACGAATGAATCAAATATAACTAAAAACTATACAGCTAATTCCGGGTACCTCACCAAAAATCAGCCTAATCGAACTTTTTTTACGGCAGTTATCGCGGAACAGACAGACAGACAGACAGACAGACTGACAGACAGACAGACAGAAACCAAAAACTTTTCGCGTCTCCACAGTGAGCCTTCACTGACGTTTCGGCAATTATTACATATATACTTATACGCATATAAAATAATTCGAAGGTTTCAGAAATTAAAAACGTTAAATTAAACACGGTTTATGCAATAATATTCTGACATTCTTATGAACTTCTTATTCTATTTTTTAGATTAAAACAATACATTTCTTAAGGGGGGCTCTGCCCCCCTGAATCCCCCGTAATCTTATTAAATTTATATTCGTGGTTTCCTATTGTTTGTGTGAATGATTCTAGTATATCTTGGATTTCGTTCTACACAGTGGTTTTATTAGGATAAGCAAAAATTCAGAAAATAATTTCATGTTATCCTAGTACCTAAATAGAAATATTTACTTACCTGCCAACCACGAAACACTCGCATCTGATAGATAAGTTGAATAATATCTCGTGTACAAAAGCAACTTATGGAAATGTAAACTGAATCTACTGTATTTCACTTATATCTATTGCAGAAATCAAGTGTTATTACAATTTTTGTTTCGGAAAAACAGTTTTGATGGTCATTCTATAATATTTATTTTACATACGTACATCTTGTTCTAACTCGATGGCAATAGCATACTAAAATCTCTCAAATATAGGCTTATTTGAAAACTTTTAAACCTATTGTGTAATCATTCATAATCGTGCCCACTGTCAATTCACTAAATAGCAACAGTGATTTGGCGCTATAAAATATTTTTGTGATAACTTTTTATGAACTCAGTTTCCAGTAATTGTGCTATTTCAGGCTGTATGGATGCGTTTTACTACGCTAATTTCTTTAGATTAACCATCTCGTTGTACGAGATATTATATCCTATTTTAAAAATAATACTAATTTTCAACCACGAATAATCCACATCTCTTCAAAAATGAATAATATCTTATGTAAAAATGCTTCGGTTATCATTCTGTAGTTAAAAGGTAACTTGTATCAAAATAAATTCTCATTTATTTCAATAAAATATTAAAATCACCCAATAAAATATTGGGGCAAAATAGTCTGAATTATTTGAATTTTATTATTTTGATATTCTTTAAAATTTAGTTGCTAGGTTACGGTTAAATTAAAGAGGAAAATAAAAATAAATGCATTTTAAAAATTGCAGAAAATGATAGAATAAAATGTATTATATTATTAGAACAGATGTATAAAATTGCACCAAAAATTATACACCCAATTTAAAAAATCTGACGAATGTATTAACAAAATTTCAAATTAATTTGAATAATTTAAGACCTCACTTGATGAATTTTAGCCTTCATAACTTACCGTTTAAATACATTAATCAAATGCGACATTTTATTTTCAACGACTAAAAAAATTCAAAATCGTCTGAATTCCCATACGAAAGCATTATGGTAAAAAAAGAAATGTTCTATATTTTCCGAACGAATGAACCCAATGTAACTAAAAACTATACAGCTCATTCCGGGTATCTCACCAACATACCTACCAAAAATGAAACTAATCGGATCATTTTTACGGTAGTTATCGCGGAACAGACAGACAGACAGACAGACAGACAGACAGACAGACAAACAGACAGAAACCAAAAACTTTTCGGGTCTCAACAGTAAGCCTTCACTGACGTTTCGGCAATAAATGATGAAATACACGCAAATAACATATTTTTTCCGATGTATGGCCTTTAAAAATGTTTTATCGTCGTTATTTCAGTAGTTTCATCAAGGGGTCAAAATGACCTCTTCCCGCCGTTCCAGTAAGTAAGATTTTTCCGCCGTTCTAGTGTTAAGTGCTTATAGCTTGCCGTTAGATGCAGATATTCTGATAGAAATGGTGTTTTTTTATAGGAATTTGTCTACTCTTTCAAACTAAGTGCTTACTTTCCGCATCAGTTTTACAGAAACGACATAAATTTTGGTTTTGATGTCCGACTTGCCGCATTTTTGGCGCATTCCCTTCTATCCCCCATAACTTGGAAACGGTAAGAGATAGAACAGGATTTTTATGATACTTTATGAACCACATGTGTTGTTATATTACCTCACTTCTTTTGGCAGATTACCTCCAATTCCCCCTGTATATATCTATATATCTATATATATATAGATATAGAAAGAGGGCAATTTTCACTATTTTCAAATAAATGCGCTTAATGTTCATATATTATAATTGTAACGACTGTTTCATTAAAAACAAAATTAAGCTTAATATGTAGAAATTACCCTTTTAAAAAATATATATTTAAGTCCAATAATAATTTGCATAAAAGTAAACAAAACAATAAATATGCGTGAAACTAATTATTCCATGGTTGGTTTTAATGCGAACTATTACTGATGTAAACTTAAACTAATAACATAAAGTATCAAAAACTTATGCGCCTCTTTCTACAGGAAAAAAAAAACAATAATCTCAGTTAAATTTAAGGCAATAAAATAAATCTTACTTAAAATCTCAATTTGCTTAACCTGACATTCACTTTGAAAACCGAAAACATAAATCATCTCAATAGCTGTTATTTTTGCATCAGCGCGGGAGGTAATCAATGTTTTTTTCCTCTTTCATCAGTATCATTTAACTTTGTTTTTTTATTCAAAGAAGTAATCTGACTTTTTCTTTAGCGAAAGAATAAAGCTCTATAAATCTTCCTTTTTGTTCTTTAACAATATAAATAAGTCTAGATAGAAGAAAGTAAAAAAAAAAAAAATGTAGATCATGAAATTTTTTTATGTAAATATCAGAATTCACTTATAAACAAATTTCTTTATTTTTTTATGCATGTCATTAAATTTTATTACTCATGTTGTTGTTTTACTCTTATTTTTTATTAGCAAAATTTTAATATTTATCACAAAAAATGGTATGTTGTAATATCTGGGAAATGCATTAAGTTTGATTATATTCTATTTAATGAAATAACACTTGATTGACCTAACTAATTTACTCATTGGAAATACAATTTTTTTTAAATGTGCTATATTGATATTATCATTTTCTTATATTGTTTAATACATTTTACTCTCGTTAATGCGTCTCCTCTTAAGACGTACCTCCAGTTAATGAAGACAATTACGTTTTTCCATTTTTAGTTGCGTTCTTAATTATATAAATACGTAGCACCTATAGTCGTCGTCTGGTCCGTCCGTCCGTCCGCTTGTCCGCATATAACAGCGCAAAAACTACCTAACCGAGTGAAATTTGATATAAATAATCGTTGCAGATGTTTGTCGATTCATTTCAAATGTATGAAAATCGAATCAAAACTTAAAAAGTTATTAATGAAATATTTCTTTATTCTGTTAAATACTGTCATATGTAATTTGTATAATAAAAGCGCAAATCATGTGACTGAGGAAAGGAAATATGGGCTAACCACATATTTTCTCATATGCCTAGCGGCCATTGTTATTCAAAATTATTTTTTCGAATAAAATTGCATAAAAGTTACATTTTTAAGGCTCGATCAGACACGGACAATACGCGCAACTTTAAGCACATCATGCAACTTTACACGCAGCAAAAAGGTAGGAGAAAATGATTTCGCTTTGCTAAAAGATGCATTAAATGCTGCGTCTAACTTGGTAAGCGGCTTCCTACAGGCAGTCTTTTATCGCTCCCTTGGCACATAGTACGCGGGCTGTCTGTCTTTTCTCGCAATTTTCTTTAGTATTTATTTAAAAGGTTGTATTGTATCTATATATCTATATATATGTTTTAATCTCTGAGCCTTAAAGGGGTATGGCTGGAACTAAATTTATGAGTAAGAGTTAAAAAAATGTTATGTGCTGTAGCTATTAGTTTACAGTAACTTTTTAAAAAAAAGACAGGCCAGAAGAACAAAACTCTGATGCTACTATATAGTTTAATGCAAGAACTGGAATTTCAGATATGATTATATTTATATAATTTCATTGAATTATATTTGGATTTGCGATAAAACTCCAACTATTTCTGTCTGGTTTTTAGCACACTTTTTATACTGTAATGCTGCATTTTTTAAATTTAAAATCCAAAAATTCGATTAGAATTTATTTTTAAGTGCTAAAAACTTGTGTATATAATACTACAATGTGTACTACTTCAATTATTTTTTTATTTTTTATTTATTTATTTGTTTTAACGCTATGTATTGTATATGCTGATTTTTAAGTCAATCCAAAATACATAATTTTGAAGTGCTTTTCTTTAAGGAGTCAGTGGACATTAAAACCCAAATCCTAAAGTTTTCAATGGATTAATTTGAAAATTGGCAGGCTCGCAAATAACAAGCTAAAATAGATATATTTAAAATTTGGTGTTACAATAATAAGTTTTTAACTAATTAAATTTTTAACTTTTTAAAGTAACAAATAATCGTCATATCGTCATATTTTAAAATGCCCCATTCACATTTCTTTTGCATATAATATCACAATATTTATTTATGAGATCATTTTTAACACTTTTCAACCTAGTTGAAAAGTGTTCATGACTTCGGTTTGTCTGACCGTCTGCCTGTGCTCTAACATGCGTAAATATACTCGGATCGCCCTGAAATTTTTTTATGTTATTGCTGTTTACTATAGCATGTCCCCTATTTCAACTGAAATGCGTTGCACTTATTTCAAAGATATCCTCATGATAAATACCAGCATGAATAATCAATATAAAGGACATTAACCGTCTCATCTCTATACCACATATATAAAAAAAAAAGAAAAAGAAAAATAAAAAATCTTTGGTGGGTAATTAAAATAACTGAAATATTTTTCAGCAATTTCTGACGCACTGCATTAATAACAAGAACCGAAAACCATGCGTCACGCATAGATTATGTAACGTCCCCCCCCCCCAAACATACCCCCAAACATAACTTCCCTGTTAAATAAGGTGACAGAAAACATGTAAGTAAACAATTTGGAAAACATATAACACATTCAAAAGTCCAGTTTTAGCAATACCTTTCTATAGTCAAACAAGTAGCTGAATTATTTGTGCAGCCCTGTATATATCTATAGATTTCCATATATACTACATAACAAGCTAAAATTTAGTTCAGTTAAAAATTTCACTTTTAGCAATTTTTGCCAGTAGATGGAAATACACTCGAATTCTTTTGAACAATCCTGTATATTGTCAAAAGATTTTTGCACGCATCACATATTAAGCCAAAATTTAATTCAGGTCAAAAACACATAACACAACTAAAACGCACTTCCAGTAATCTCCAACAATAAAAGGCAATGTAATCTTGTTCTTTCGTAGCCCTGTATATGAAGTTATTTATAATCTACTAACTTCTATTAGTACACTAAATACAGTTCAGCCGGAAAATGCATAAGGCAATTAAAAACTACTTTTAGACCATAGGCAGTATTATTTACGATATCCTTTGTGTAGTCCTGTATATAATCAACATAATTTATACACACTACATACTATGCAAAAATTTAGTTAAGCTTAAAAACCTTAACCAAAGTTGAAAATGTACTTCCAGCAATTACCGCTTTTAGACAGTACAGAAACCGAATTCTTTCGTGTGTCCCTGTAAATGGACAATAAATGCAACGCACACAATACTTTTCAATAACTTCAGTTCTGTCGACTTCATTATTTAGCCAATGTAATAGTATCATCAAAATGCGCCGCAAGTGATATTTTCCTTTAGTGCATTACTTAAAAGTAGTATTTTGTGTCACCCTGTAAATGAATAACGAATACTTTGCACCCCATATTCTACAGAACGCACAAAAACGTGCGTTAATAATCCTCATAAATTGCATATCAACTTCATCATGCTTGAAATGGTGTAACATCATCAAAATATACTTAAAATGATTTTTTTCATATCGACCGTAATATAACGGAATAATTTTGACTGTCCCTGTATTCGAACTATAAATGCTGCACTCTTCACTTTCAATATCTATCATTATACATTAAACGTCAATAACATAAAAACAAATTACAGGGCAATCAGAGTATATTTACTTGAGTTACAGCTCCGACAGACGAACAGACAATCCAAAGTCATAAACTATTTTCAACTATGTTGGAAAGTGTTAAAAATGATTGGTAAGGATAATTGGTGCTTAAATGATTGAAGAGTTTTTAATACTTTAACAGTTGATGGAATATGAAATTTTGAAACAAATTTTATTCACGAGGATCTATGACTAAAATTGAATTTCCGTGCACATATTTATGTGCACGGAAATTACAGGGAACGCAGAAAAATCCTTTTAAATGTAATATATAAATATTACAATAATAAAAATTAAATAAAACAATTTGTATTGTAAAGAAATGAAGTTAATGCTTACATTAATAATTCCTCTAGTGAAATTTCAAAATACTTTTAGTAACTGATTAACATTTTTCAATTACTTTATTTATTTGCAGGAAAAATGATTCGTTGAATAATTAAACAGAACAAATGATGTATTTCATAAAAGGTGAAATGATAATATTGCAATGTTATTAAGAATTGTACATATTAAATATTGATCAATATAATATATTATGTAGTGTGATATACCACATACAGGAGCATACGGCTATTTTTTTGTCTGTAAGCACTCTCTTGCATTCAAGATGCAAGAGAGTGCTTTTGTGACATTATCGATAAATAGACGAAACGATATCAAAGTTCATCAAAATCACACAGAAATCAGAAATCCCCGAAAGAGTAGCTTACGCAAGCTCCTATGACGTTATTGGTCAGATTAAGCGAGGCTAACGAAAAATAAAGGCTACCGTGGTGCTTTACGCGTATCTTTTTTTACAGATCGTGGGAGTCACGTGATGCTCGAATGCACCAATGAAGGTGTACGAAAAGAGCAACACGTCACTTTAGCGGTCTCTAAAAAAAGATAAGTGGGATGCACCGCGGTAGCCTGTCTTTTTCGTTAGCCTCCTCAGATTAAGCAGTTTACGTAGCAAAACCCATTTGACGTCGAAAAAATTGCGTATAATGTTTCAAATTCGAGATCTCAATCACACAGCGTTTTAGCGCAACAGCTGAGGGTAAAGTTGAGCGATGAGCCTAAAGTTTCACTTAAATAGCGTGTCTGATTGCCGCTTTAGAAAGATCGTTCAAGAAAATTGTTTGTTTGAGCGATGAGTTACATTAAACAATTTATGAATTCTGATATAACTTCAGTGGAAATTAGGTTAACCGAGTATCACAATCCGTTAGAGAAAGTAAACTTAGGAGATTCGTTCGTTATGAAGTGTATTTGTATTAGAATCAATCAAATATGTAATCTCAATTATTTCCATCAGTGAATTACGCCTGTAACCCTTGAATAATAACAAGTGAATTTTTATCAAGCTTTTTTTTAACGTAAACCGACAGATTGAATAATGTCCCAAGCTGAGAATCGAAACCGGGTCCGCAGAATAACGATCTGAGACTGTAACCACTCAGCCAGAAGGAACGATATCCAAACCCGAAATTTCTCACTCTTATATATGTCGGACCGGCTACAACCGCTTAAGACATAAAAGTAGGGGAAGCCCAACGTTTTTTTTTTTTTTCGAGTAAACAACAATTTAGAAAGAGCGAGTTTCTTAGATAAAAATTTCGTAAGGAAAAAATGCATTTTTTAACCTAATTGATTTTTTTTTTTTTTTTTTGTAAAAAGTTATTCTAAAAAGTAAATTTGGGGGCACCTTTAAATTTCTTTGGGTAAACACGGTCTTCCCGGGACTATTCGGTAAATATGCCCTGCAAGAGCATGCAAATTTCTGTGGCAAACATGACACGAAAATACAAGGCCAAGCATATGGCAACATATAGTTAATTTTTAATTCATTTCCAGCAGTGAATTACGCTTGTAAAAAGCAGGATAAAATTCACTGGTTGTTATTCAAGGATTACAGGCATAATTCACTGCAGAAAATTAATTAAAAATTAACTGTGTTGTCGTATGCTGGGGCCTCAGAGCGCTATTCTGAGGACCCGGGAACAATTTCCGGCTTGGCACATTTTTCACTCTGTCTGTTTACGCTTGAAAAAAAGCAGGATAAAAATTCACTGGTTATTATTTAGGAATTACAGGCGTAAATCACTGTTGAAAATGATTTAAAAATTAATCCGTGCATTAGTTCTTGAGATTTAGTTATAGTGAAAATCATGAAACAAAAAACATAGCAGTGCCACCTGTTTGGTTATTTACACCAAAACTTAATCAGCTTCTATTTATGTCAAGGTCTAACTCAATCTGTATTTTGATGTAAATCAGTGCATTAGTTCTTGAGAAATCGCAAATCTATTGCAGAAATCGCGAAAATTTCAACATAACAGCTCCACCTGTTGCGCGATTTACGCCAAAAACTAATCAGCACCAATTTATATCAGGAAGTAACTGAATATAAAGTTTTATTAAATTCCATGCATTAGTTCTTGAAATAGAGCGCCCTCAAAATTTTTGTCACGTACAAACAGGCAGAGTCATAGACAGTCATTTTCTAAAAACAGTCAAATCGTGTTCAGGACCTTCTAAAATCCGTCGAAAACCAGAAGTTGAAAATTTTCATGACTCCAATACTTTCTTTTTGTAAAGATAGAAGAAAGTAATAAATGGGACAGGGGAATTTTTAAAACTACCTTGGTCCGTTGCAATTAAAAAAGTTTTAATTATCCAAAAATTATGTTAACCCTTTAATTATACAGCTATATAAGTCAAATAAACCAAGTTACGTGAGAGAGTTATGGCTACTACACAACAATTTAAATTTTGTAAAAGCAACAAAATTTTGCTGGAATTAAAAATTACAAAATTATGGTAAAATTTAAAAAAAAAATATTTTGTTAATTCAAGTAAAATTGATGAAATTTTCTTAAAATTTTGTAAGAGTGTTAACAATATTTTTTTTGTCAATGCAATAAAACCAACTTTTTACTTCAACTAAAAAATTTGCTTGAAACAACCAAAATGTACTCAACAAAACATGTTTTGTTGTTTTAATCAATTCCTTTTTCTGGATGTATCAGTAGCAAATATGTAGGGCGTCATTTCAGTGGTAAAACAGAGCAAACTTTAATATACAAATTAATATGATACTGGTCGCAGTTTAATATAGGAACAAGATTTTAAACATCGGATATTTTTTAATTGATAGCATTCTAATTTTGGTAGCATTCAGGTACCATCATCAATGTGAATAATGATGAAATTTTGCCCAAAAATGTGGATTACAATCGGATTCAAGGAATAGGTTTATTGATCAATACAATTACAGGAAATTAACAGGAGTACACACACAATAAGAAATTGCATAGGGAAATAAAATGTCAACGTGGGAGAATGTTAGTAGAATACCTTTTAAAAAGGAGGTTTTTATGGGATATTTCCAACATTTTCACAATGGACGATTAGTAAAGTCACAATTAACAGTATTTTTATAATTTGTATTTAAAATTAAGTTTAAGAATAGAAGTGCGTTTAGATATAATTTTAGCTGAGTTGAAGTCAAAGGTTTATTAGTTTCTTCTTTATAAACATATTGATTGCGTTCTTTAAGGAAACATTATAAACCCGATTTGCTCTGTTTAATATAGGAAAGAACACACTTGCGAGTAATACTATAGATAATCCAGGAATTACTATTCGGTGTAACAAATCATTCATTGCAAAACATTGCTAAGAGATGAACCACACCTTTGACTTCTGTAATTGAACTTAATTTTCTTGAAGCATTCCATATCTAAAAACATCCGAAAAATATTATCAAGAATGAATTTGCTATTCCCCCATTTTCAGATTCTTTGAAAAATTATATTAAAATCTCTTTTTCCTTATTTCTACTAACAATTTTTCATATTATTAGTTTCTTTCCCAATGCAGTTTCTCATTCGCTGTTCTCTGTAAATTCCAGTATTTCTATTGGTGAATAATAATTGATGTATTTACACTTGTGAAATCCCTTGAATCCGCTATATAAGCAGGGTAACACAAGATACTGCGCTTGCTCATTCATTCTCATGACATCACAAATAGTGGCTGGCCACGACCAGTGATTGGTACAAAGCGGCAAGCCAATCGTTTAGTGTCAATCGCTATATGTCTTTGGTCGCCGCCAGCCACCATTTCTGACGTTATGATAATGAACGATCAAGCCCGGTATCTAGTGTAGCTCTGATATAAGTGGGCAAAATACCTTTTCTCAAAGTTTTTGCACTCATGACGGATGCTACCACAACTAGTCTGTAATTAGTTAACATTCTGGTGATTAAAAAGTTCTTTAATATGACTATACACCTTGAAATGTTACTTGCGAAAACCTATTAATGTCAACAACGGAAAGTCATTATGTCACATAGATTTGGAATTTTGCAGATTTGAAGTTTAGAAAATTTTAAAATTATGAAAATGAAATGTTTAGGAACTATGCATATATCCATTTTATAACTAGTAATGCTATATTCATTTGAAATCGATTTAAAACAGACTGCAATGCGTACTTCTTCAAGCTGTTCAGAAACAGCTTCACGGAATAAAATGAATTTATAGATTCGCATGTTTGAAGCTTCTAGCAATCGATTTCTACTAAACTATTTTACTTAACATAGCATATTTTTTTTTCTAATATTATAATAATAATATGCAAATTATGAAATATAATGCATAAATTATGATATAATATTTGAAAAATATATATATTGTAACATACGAACGTTTTAATGATTATAGATGCTTCAAATATGAGATCCGAATTTTCCGCCGAGAAGATTTCTAGCTATGACTAAAAACTACCTACATTTTATTTATTTTTATATTTTTATTTTTACATATCAATAATACCAAAACTTTTCCACTTCCCGCTTTGTATCGAAAGATACAATTTACGGAAGAAGCCAAATATGATGTTATAATTTGTTGTTACTAATGAAAATGTTAAAGATTGTCTCTATATTAATTTGGAGACGCCCCCTATAGTTCCGTTATCTTCACAGACTTTTAGAATACACAATTCCCATTCTGTTGGTACCTCTCGCATCTCTCTGCTAAAATTCGGTAATAAAATTGTGTAGAAGAAATCCTTGTTTCACAGACTGTACATTTTATAACTACACTTCTTCGTATTGTCAAAATATCAAAAAAGTAAACTTCACATTCTATATACTAATAAAAGAAAATTTCGTACTGTGTTTGTGTGTCTGTGTTTATGTGCGTGTGTCGACGATGGCTAAGAAAATCTAGCGCTCCTAGAAATCTGAAATTTTAGATTTAGGTAATCCAAGGCATGCCCTGATGCACCTGAGGCCCATAATTTTAATATTTTGATAATTATCCACGTTTTAATTACAAACTCATTAAACATCGCATGAAAAAACTCATTAAAATGCGCTTCGAAAATGGCTATTAACCACACAAAAAATATTACCGCTTTGATAATTACAAACAACGAATATTAAATAAACTATTAGAGGTACAGATTCGAAACTCACAGTATGTACGCAGTTTTTTTTCCAAAAATACAAATTTTGTGAAAATCGGACTGTAACTTTTCTTTCAAAACTGACCAGACTTAAGAATTGGATCCAGACAGAAAAGAGGGTTACTGTAAATGGGGCTGCCAGGTTAAAAGTCAACTCACAGTTTTCTGGACTTATTAAAAAAATTTAACTATAATATTTATCGATTTGATATTAGACGTAAAGACGTAACAAAAAATCGCAATTTGAAAAAATCGATGAGCAACGTTTCGAAATAATAATTAAAAACTTATTAATGAAAATGGAAAACAATATTATTTCTTTTTCAAGAGGACAGGTGCACGCGTTTTGATAATTCCGGAATACGAAATAGTCTTTTTTCACAATATAAAATGGTGGTCTAGACACTTTTTCGCCTCTATACAATTATACAATTATTAAAACTATTGCATTTACCGGTTTGAAAAGTACACATCTGTGAACATAACATTACGCCGAACCCAGAAATATAATTTTCATAATAAACAGATAATTAAGACCAAAGTCATTAATTAATCTTTCGTTAATCAAAATAAAGTCAAAAGCACAGCTATCATTCAATGATGCAACGAGTCGAGAGTTGCCAGAAACACGGGCTGCTAGTTTTGAAATTCAGCAATTTTAAGGTATGTACATATTTTAAAACGGATATAAGATACGGATTTCAAAATTGGAATGTAGGCACAAACTGATTCTCTGATTAAGATTTTCTAAAAATCGAAAAAATCCACCTGTTGGTTTTTATTTTATAAAAGTTCTGCGTTTTATGGAAAAGAAATAAAAATTTAATTAAAAATGGCTTTAATAATTAAAGAAAAGTTTGCATTTTTTTTTATATTTGCGGGGATGGGGAAGGGGACGACGACTTTTTATTAAATATCCTATTTAGTCAACGGATACATATTATTGAAATAGTGACTTGTAAGCTTCGCCCGCTATCAGGACAATGGATGTAATTAACAAAGAAAAGTTTCTTTGTTTTTTTATATGGGGAGGAGGCGAACTACTTTCTATTAAATATCGCATTTAGTCCACATGTCAGATAATATTATGACAGAGACAAGCGGGCCCCTAATTTACATCGGGTTTTCTTTAACAGATTATTCGTTATATTTGCGTGGATGGGGAGGGTTAAACGGGAGGGGGTTTAACGACTTTTGATAAATATCGCATTTTTTCTACATTACTTCGCGCCCTCTGGCGGCGTGTGTTCATCCCTTTTTATTAAATCCATATCCTCTGATTTCGACAAAACTAATTTCATTTACAAAATTTAATAATTTTAGTTTCATACGTATTGTTTAAATGCTGTTATATTAACAGAATATCAGATTTTCCAAAAAACAGTTTTCGTAAAAATTAAATTTACGTTTTTAATAACAGTGCACAACCAGTATTCAGTTTATGCATACCTACTGTCCAAGTTTGTGATTTGTTGTTGAGCACTTAACTGCGACCCCTGGCGGCCCCTTTGTGAAGTTTTTTGTTTTACTGTACGTTATTTCATTAACTCAGCTAATAATGTTCCGAGCTTCTCCACACCAGTTTCATTTTGCTAAATTAGCATACCAATTACCATTCGTAGCTTCAGGGTGTATTTTTAGAAAAGATTTACCACAATTTTCGAATAATAATCTAAGCAGAATTTGAAATTAAACTCTTATTTTAATATAATGAATCAATCTTTAAATATGCATAGTGGTCCTCCTAATTAGTCATTTCCTGAAGGTCATTTCAGAATCCACTCCCTCTCCCTCACCACCCCCAAGGTTTCTTTCTCTAACTTTGCCTTATTAGAATAACTCGTCTAATAGTGTTGCAATCTTCTCCAAACCAGCTCAATTTTGGTGCGTGCGCGCATCACGCGTAGTATACGGTGCCGTAGGCAGGGCGAGCCTTGTTATATGTGCGTTCGGAAAAAGTTTCGTTTAGAACATAATATTCCTCTGGCGGTGAAAGGTGGAACTAAAAGATTTTCCGGAGCGCACGAGCATGCCCAATATATACTCGGCAACAGTTTCTTTTTTAAAGAGATTTAAGTTTACTACACCGGCCCGAGCAACGCTGGGCGTGTCAGCTAGCCCAGCCCATAAAAGGTGTGCGATTTATCCTATAAAAGGTGTGTGACTTATACAATTAATTGTATAAAAATTTTATCTTACTGAATAAAAATTGTCTGTAATTAGATAAATAAAGCACGATTTTGCATAGGTAATTTGATCGTTAAAAAAATGTGGTGTTAGTCATGATGACAATGAAAAAAATATTATGATAATGATCGTAAAAATTTATTAGCAATACTATAAGAAGGAATTCAGTGGAGTCTCTGATATTTATTTCGTCTCTAAAGTAATAAAACTTTATGTCATTTGAAAATAAATTACAAACTTAAAAAAATCCAAATACCAAAAACGAAATTGTTGAAAATATTGAGAAAATTAATACCATTTTAGAATTTCATGCTACTTTTTTTTAAGTTTTAACGACACTTTTTATTACGTTAGACAGTAAACCTGTGTACCAAATTTTAAGCAAATCGGATAATTCTGCATGAAATACTCATTTAGCTAACTTAAGGGGAATTACCCCCATTTCCGCTCTTTATACTTAACTAATGAACTTCCAAATCTAATCAGGGAAGTGCCTTATCAGAATAAATCTGAATACCAAATTTGAACAAATCGGTTAATCTTGTATGAAAAACCCATTTATCTAAATTAAGGAGAGTTACCCCCATTTCCGCTCTTTATACTTAACTAATGAACTTCCAAATCTAGTCAGGGAAGTGTCTTATCAGAATGAACCTGTATACCAAATTTGAAGCAAATCGGATAATTCTGCATGAAGGGGGATTAAGCCCCTGTTCCTCCCATTGTACTTAACCAATGAACCCTCAAAACTACTCAGGTTAGCAGCTTATCACAATAAACCTATATACAAAATTTGAAGCAAATCGGAAAATTCTATCAAGAGTTATCGCGTTACGTACATATACACGTACGTACATGCAGAACCTGCGGGCACATTAGCTCTTAGGCTTTGACAGCCTGTGAGCTAAAAACTAAATTATTAAATAAATAAACAAATTATTATCAAATTTATAAAACAACTTTGAGCTGTTTCTCAAATGTAAATATATATATATATATATATATATATATATATACAAGCAGGCAGATATTTGTATTATATATATATATATACATATATATATATTATACAAATATATGCCTGCGTGTTTTAAAAAATGTTAATTATGTATATGAAACAGAAACGAAATCACATCTGCACTCCTAAAACTAAATGTTATTTGTAAATATATGAAAAAAAGTGTATATCTGTTAGAAAAATGTAAACAAGTTGTCTTCCACAATTTGTTTTATCACATTAAAAATTCATTTACTTTTACAGCCAGATATTTGCATTTTCAGCCTCTCATATAGTATAAAGGAAATTTGGGAAAGCATCTTTCATTAGCAGAAAGTTATTTTTTCTAATTAGAGATTTTGAAATTTTTTTAACCTTTAGACATATCATTCACAAAAAATATGTACTTCATTAAAGTTTTTCACAACATTCTTTTAATTAGAAGAAAAGTTTTAAAAGTCTAAAATGCACAAAGGAATAAAACTTAAGAATGTGTAATATTTATAGTAATTAGAATTGCCAGTTGGAGACATTCAATAAAAAAAAATTCTTTTGAATAAATAATGAAACGCATGTTATATGAAACATTACATATTTCAGTCCGACTTTAACCTGCGGTTCTGCTATTTGGTGGATATTTACAAATATTCTAAGGGAATAATATTACAAATACGAGATTTCAAAAAATATAATTTTTATATTTTTTTCTTACTTTTTCTGGCTCCCTGACCTTATTATAAATAAAAAGCTTTAGAGCACCAAGACATTATTAAAGTCATTTTAATCCACAGTTTATATGAGATAGCTTACAAAATATTAAAAATATACAAATTTTATTAAAGCATAATTCAGATCCTAAATGCGCTTACTGGGAAATGCAACATATCTTGATAAATGTGAAAAACGGCATTCCCTACAAGACATTTGTTAGTTTAAACTCGCATTCATTGGAATATACTGCACTTTCAACATTTTGAGCTTCAGTATAAAAAGATAATTAAATGAATATCCAATGATTACCCATCCTTTTCTGATGTGCATTGATGATATCGTCAAACCTTGCTCATTGAAATGGTGATGCTGCAAAAATTTTGGGAAGATATTTGGAGAAATAGATAGATAATCTGAAATTAATTCTGCCCAAATGCATCTTACACTGCTGTCCAAAAATTAAGGGACAGTGACAGCACTCTTTCGCTTTGTACACGGTTTGTCGAATATCAATTGAATTTTTTTGACAAATTGTTCTCAAAATTCGAGGATGTAAAGCACATGTTTGACTTCAAGAACAGTAGAAACATTATACTGCAATTAAAAAATTAATATATTGAATATTTGATGAGATATGGGCATTGTTACGAAATAATTTTTAACAGCGCATGAGAGAACTATACCAAAGATTTTTTTCCTGATTTAGTAGTCAATTCTACAGAGTAACTCATATACACTGTAAGAACCGTAACGTCACGCATTATTTCCAGAAACGTTCCGATTTTTCATAGGTTTTTGTCAGATTCCTGCGAAAAACATGTTTATTTGCGAACATTTTCCTGGATTCAGGGATTAAGCTTTTTTGCGTGTCAACGTCTCTGCTCTTAGTTTTGGCGCACTCCGCCATCTTGGCTTCTCGAGGTATATCCAGAGACCGATTTATAAATTTGGTGGACCTGGGCATAGATGGTTATGGGGGACGGGGGGGGGGGCTTCCACCTATGCTTACAGCGGCCTTGAGTTGAAAAATATATTATTGAAATCGGTACTTATTAAGATATCTTAGGAAATGAAAACTTTCCTGAAAAATGTATTGTAATATCTAATAATCTGCGGAAGACCAACAATGAATAAATATCAGCTGCCACTGGACATTGACAAAAGCCTGCCATTTTATTCTTTCATCCACAAGGCGGAAGCCGTTCTTTTTCTAGGCAAACTATGTCAAAATTTTATTTTAATCTAATTGCACGTAATAATAGTCAAGTGGTTCTGGGTAACTTTGATGGGTGCGCAAATTATAATCCCTTCATTGTTACCAGAATAATTTTTAACTTTATTTAATTAATTGTTCTTCATTTTTAGATTATATTCTTCTTACGATTCCCCAGAAAAACAGTTGGATAAGCAAAAGAAAGGTACGTACGTAATTTAATATAATCAAAAATATTTTAAATCAATAATTGATGGACGTTTTTTTCACAATTCTGTTTTTTTTCTTTTAAGCTACAAGCTTTTAACTTCTACAATCTAAAATTGGTAAACTTCACATACTTTTTAAAAGTATTATTTTTTTTTATGCTTCTGACTTTTAAATTTGTATATGTAACTTTTGTACCAAATAAAATCCATGGGAGTCTAAAATAATAATAATAATAATAATAATAATAATAATAATAATAATAATAATAATTATTATTATTATTATTATTATTATTATTATTATTATTATTATTACTTTTATAATTTGATGCATACATTGAGAGCAATGTAAGCATATAAAAAACTTTTTCCGCCTTATTAAGAATCACACTACAATCTGAAAAAAAAATAGTTAAACCTATATTGCAAGAATTATAATATTTTAAAATGTACATTTACTCATACATGAAAATAATTACTATGTTTGTATATTTGAAGTATGTATGCTTTTTGAAAGGAATTAAATTTTAAACTTTAAAAAAAAAAAAAAAAAAAAAAAAAAAAAAAAAAAAAAAAACGAAAGAACATAAAAAAAATCCTGATATTTACACGAGTTATGGCTAAAAAATATATCTCTTGTTCTCACTGTAAGCAGTGATTAAAAAAATACTTTAAAGTGGTCTATCTCAAAAGGTTAAAATCGTACTTTGTTTAAATTGTGCACAATCATTTTATTAAATTTGTTAATGTTTCTACCTGCAACCTTTGTGAATTTATTATATTAAGACTGAACCTAAATTTGTGTATATTTTAGCAACATTACTGTTTAAAAATAAAGTTAAGCAGGTTGCATATTTTTTTCGGTTTATCTATGCTTTTTTCTGTGTTTGGAATTATAAACAAATTTTGGACAAATCTTAAAACATAGCTATAATGTCTCTACACATAAAGTTTAGCTGTAAAAAATATAAAGTAGTTTAATAGAAATATTGCATGGTATTTCTTTTAAAAGACGTTTTTAAGATAAACCATTTTAAATTTGAGTAATTTTAAACATTTTTACAATAAGAACAACTGATAAAATTTCAATTCTACAATAAACACTACAAACACAGTGATCAGGATGTTAAACTGACAGAGGTACAACAGACAGTATTTTCGTTTTGCTTAAATGCTGTTTTGGTGAAATTATTAATTTTCATACACATTATCTAGTTATAATAGTCCAGTCATATTAACCAAAAAAAGGGGGTCCATAGATTTGCATTTAAAAAAGAAAAAATGTTCAACATTTAATATTGGGTGATCATTACATGGATAAAAACTAAATTATATTTCTTTATAATTCAAAATGTAACATTTTTTAGTAAATGACTGCTCAGTCAATTACTCATAAAAGTATTACATTTTTGAAAAATTTCAATTACTCATAAAAATATAATATTTTTATCAGTAATTTATGAGTCTCTTATGTCATAATAGCATTCGATTAGCTTTAAAGTTTAAACAACTAATTTTTAATGCATTTCATGATTTTTCAAAATATTTAACTTAAAAAAGAAAACATTATACAATTTACAAATGAAACAACATATATTTATCTTAAAAACAAGTTTATTTTTAACATCAAATTATATTTTGTAAGAAAAAATTTAAATACAGTGACATTAAAAATAATTTTTACAGACAAATTTGATGTTATAATTACACAAATATGTTTATAAGATAAATATTAAATATAAAAAAATATTTTTTATAAGTTAAATATTTTAAAATACTCTTAAAACATACAAAAATTACTTTGCAAAACTTTTAAGCTAATTAAATTGTAAGCTATATATCAACAAAAATCATATTGATGTATCAGGAACATCCCTGAAATATTTAGGATGTTTTCTTACATTTTCAAATACTATTACTGGCTTTGTGTGGAACTTTTGTAGATTCTTAAAGAATGTTCCTGGTTTTACCAGTTAAATGACAGGATGTGAACATATCTAATTTTTTTTGAAGATGCTGATTTATTCCAGGAAGGTTACTGGCTTTTAGTGGGAAGATTTTAGTATGTTCATAGTTTTTCTCCAGGAAAGTTACCGAATTAAACCTGGAACCTTTCTGAAGAATTGAAAAATCTTACCACTATAATTCCATGAAAGTTACTGACTTTTAATATTAACTTAGCTGAATTCTTAAAAAAAAATTCTATTTTTTGCCAGAAATGTTACTGGTATAAATTAGGCGCATTAGATGCCCATTATTTTCCAGGAACATTCCTGATTTTTCTTGCAGTGCAAAAAGACCAGTCAAATATCATGAAAAATGAGAAAGATACCAGCAATACAGTGAGCTAATTAAAAAAATCGGGGAAATCCCATATAATCCTATGGGATTTCCTCACGAGTATTTCTTATTATACATGAAGTATGAATATCGGTTACGTTGAAAAGAAGTTTTCTGGAACAAACGCGTCATAATTAGAAGGAAATATTAACAATAATTATATAATTAAGAAACGATTTTACTTGGACCATGGAACTATGAAAAGAATCATCCTTGGACTAGACAAATATGAGGTCACATTGGAAATAAAACATGCATTTTCAAACATTCATAATACCACAAGGAACATGAAAATCAGCATATAATGAAAGAAGATGGATTATGGGGTAATATTTAAGATTAAAAGCTGAAATATGCAGATATGAGCGTCCTTACAAAATTCACGTCATGATTGACAAGAAAAAAACATTAAAAATAGTTATATCATTAATAAGAGATTTCTCTGAGGGAAAAAATGACGTCATATTTGAAATAAAACGCGAATTTTAAAAATATGTTTTAAAAGGAGCGTGGATCAACTCCATACACATTAATAATACAAGGATTAGTAAATGTAGAATGTAGATGAGTTTCACGCCATATTTAAAACGAATAATTTGAATTTTTTTTATCTTTACTGATTATTAAGCATGAATGTCAGATACATACAGATTAGAGTTTTCTGCAAAAAATAACGCCATGATTATTAAGAAAAGAAAAATGAACATGAATCTATTATATTAAAATCTAACCGTCTTAGTTTATTTTGTAACTACTCCCCTTAGATTATCGAACGCAATTCGATTTATTTAACGCCTGTAATCATTGATCCGAGGATGTCATAAACTATCAGAATTAAAAAAAAAAAATTCCAAGATATTATTATTTATTTTTATTTTTATTTTATTTTATTTTAATTTATTATTATTATTATTATTATTATTATTATTATTATTATTATTATTATTATTATTATTATTATTATTTGTAAATTTTAACGAAGTTTCTCTAAAAATGGCAACTAAATTACTTCATTTTTGTGGATAAAAAGGGAGAAATAAAAATGATTAATATATTTTTTACGCCATTTTCCCATTAAAACTGAAAAATGATTTATTTTCAATTTCCATAGAGAGCGAAAGAAAACAATATTGATTACAGTAAAAATTTTGAAATATAAAAACATATTTCCCCATATGCAAACTTAATGGATAAATTTATTTTGGAGAACAAAAATCGTCTGTCAACATATTGTCATTTAGAAATAAAGATTTGTCTCCTCTATAGATTAAACCAAGGAGACAAATTTGAGCTCCTTGCACTTAGGTGTACAATTGCTGCTCCCTATTAACAAGAATTGAATTTAAAGAAAAAGGATATACTATTTCCAATTAACTATTTTAAAGGATGGCTGTTAAAACACTTCACAAAGGCGTTAAAAGTAAAATGGTTTATCAGGTAAATAATTACATTTGTTTTTTCCCAATTCGTCAATTTTCAGGATTTTATTTAGCCCGCCTTTTTTGGTTGCAGTTTCATTTTCGCGAATTTTCCCTTTTTAAAACTGAGTCATATCATGGCCTCTATAATAAAGAAATACCGTATTGCCTCCTATGAAATGTGATAAAGAGTTAGTTAATTATTTATGTTTTAATTACCGGGAGTGAAATATTTTGCTTAATTAATCCATTTATTCTTGTTTTAATGTTATCTGAACGAAGCAGCTAGTATGAAATATTTCAGAATCTTTACTCTTGTATCTCTTATCCTATATGCATCGTTATTCTTAGATTCTATTTTATATTTTATTACTGAAAATTGTATATTTAACATTTAAAAAAATATATAATTAATATAGCAAAATACGAATGCAGTCTTCAATCTTAATAACTTTCAAAAATAGTGGTGTGGTAAAACATCTCAATAACGGACACCTCCTGATCGTAAACTTGAACGGCGATTAGCATATGTTACTTTTTCGGAGGTAAAATTATACAAATATGTGTTGTGGTTTCTCTGACGTTCTCTAAATAGAGATATCTAATACTCAGATTTTGCTGTGTTTGATTAAAAGGCAAATCACGGTTGCGTCTCTTAAATAGAGTTTAAGGGTATTTTATGGAGAGAAATGTTGAACTTGTATGAACGGAAAATTTACTTCACAATGATAATGTTCTCAGAAATTTTTTACAAGATTATCTTTTAATTCATATAAAAACCTAGAAGAGATATAAATCGTTTAATTTTACCTTACATTTTCTACAACTAAGCTCTCATATTCATATCGCTATCCATAATGGTGAAATTAAGGCTTCTATAAAATAATTTTTTTCCTACCTATATAATATAATTTAAGTTTATACTGCATGTGGTTTATAATACATAAATTGCCATGACTACTATATATACAAAACTTATTTCAGTTATTCACATTAAATATACGCAGTGCACATTTCAAACTGATTACATAAAAATAATTGGTTTACTTAAGTGAAGTTATCAGAAAATATTAGTACAAATATATACGTTATAATTTAAATAATGTTATTTACATATCTACACTTGCTAAACTGTATCAGTAACGTAATACCATAGGTTTGACTAAATAAATACTAATGATTAAAATATAATGTTGTAGGTTGAAATTATGTTTTCTCTGCTTATTTTATTGATCGGCTTAGAATATAATTGTTGTCTAAATATTTAAGAACATTTTAAATATACATGGAAACAAATTTTGTAAATACAAAGTAAAATATTAATATTTAACTAAAGAAAGCATAAAAGATAAAATTGCAGTTAAGCATCAATAACTTAACGTAGGGAGTTTTCTATTAACTTATAAATTAACGTCAAATGTAATTACATGTAAAATTAGTGAAGAATGTTTCGTCTCTTTTATCAATTAATTTCTAAATTTTAAAATTGTGTTTCCAAAGTCTCTTACGGAGGTACGGCGTTACAGGAAAATGTAACATTAATCAGCTAAACCTAGGTGAAAATTTAAACAGATAATTTAAATTGAGAAATTACTTCATTTAATTAACTCAGTTATACATTCATGATGAACGTGTAAAGCAGAAGTCGGGTGAAAAATTCATCAACATTTCCTTTTAACGTATTTAAAATTATTCAAATATTATAAATGTCTCCGATTCAAGCAAAAGTAAAAAATAAATTTAAAATGTATGTAAAATGTACCGGGTCTCTTAAAATGGACTGACTTATTTTAAAATTCAATAACTTCAAAATGGTGACAGATATTAAACATATTCTTGTGGGAAGAGTAATGTATGATGTCAGGAGTTTTTTTACTGCGATTCCTGATTTTAGTTCGAATTGCCAGCAATAGATGGCGCTGTTAGCACTATACCTGCAATCGAGGGGCAAACATCAATCACCCAGCATGGATGCCAAGGAAGGAAGTTCAATACATGGAGTGGGTCTCATTCACCTATCAAACCTTATTCAGAATCGGGCCCTAAGAACTACAGATTAAATATTACATACAGGTAGGACACTTCCATAAGCTCAATGGTAACCGAATCGCAACTTCAGAGCCCCTAGTGACAACATACGCAAACGTTCTGAGCGTGTCGCCACAGGTAGGTATTACTTATCTTATTTGTATAGTATCTATATTTTTCTTTCTTTCTTTTTTTTATAAATACGTCGCCACAGTTTTTTATTGTTTAAAACATCAAACATATTTTATTTTATCATACAAATACTTACAAATATACATATTTACACGAGTTTTTTACAGATTTACACTTTTTTCTTAATAATTTAAATTGAGAAACTTTCAAATATTTAAATGACTCCATATTTGTAAAATTTGTTTATGTTATCGTAATACTAAGGAAAAGTATGTAAAACCACTTTTATATTTCTTAACGATGTACATGTGGTTATTAATATATATATATATATATATATATATATATATATATAGCATATTTAGAAATACTATTTAGTATTAAATTTTTAACAAATCAGTATTAAACAACGTTATTTTAATACTATTTTAAATAATTTTTATTTAAAAATTCCATCTAGTGAAACACTTTAAACAGAGTTATTTGATACGATTTTAAATATTTTTTTATTTAAAAAGTAATAAATATAGCATATTTAAAAATTCCTTTTAGTACCACATTTTAAAAAACGTAAACGAACATGATTGTGCTTGACAAAATACCATATTTTTTGACATTTTGCAATAATTAATTGCAAAGAAAAAAGCACTGAAAAGAGCACTTGGAAATATAAATTAATTATAATCAAGAAAAATAAATCTGAAAAGAACTTATATGAAAATGAAATACTAAAAAAGCTGTCGTGTCGATAGTAAATAAACAAAACTGTCAATAGGTACATGTGACTGTGACAATCTGACAGTTTATAGATCGCGTCCGTGTGTGTTAGTTCTTGACTGTTCTCAGTAGTGGCGCTTGTATCGCGGCAGTTCGGGATTTCGCTCCGCTGTCAAATCTGTATGACTATATTTAATCTGTGCTAAGAACAAGATTGTATTAGCAATGAGACTTCACTCCATGTATTTTACTCCCTTCCTTCGTATCCATGCTCGGTGATTTTAGTTTTTGCTTCGATTGCGCGTCTATTGCTCGCAGCGTCATCTATTGCTAGTAATTCCAACTAAAATCAGGAATCGAGAAAAAAAAAAAAACTTCTGATACATTACTCTCCTGCAAGAATTTTTTAAATAGCTGTCACCGTCACCGTTTGGAAGTTTTTGAATTTTAAAATCAGTCAGTCAGTTTTAGAACACCCAGTATATAGAATAGAATACGAATCGCTACATACTACTTACTTATAAAAGAATATTATTTGCTAAATAATTTTTTTGATTAAACAATACAGCCGTATTGGCATTTATTGTGACTGTTTGACTTTATCGGATAATAATAATAATTTTAAAACAAGAACGGAAAATCATGCGCCAAGCATAGATTATGTAACACTTCCAACACTTCCAAAATAATTTTACAAATCATTACCGTTTAATAAGCTCAAAGATAACATCTAAGTAAACAATTTGGAAAACGCATAACATATTTTAAAACGTAATTTCAGGAATTTCCAACATATACAATATTCGAAAAATTATCCGAATACTTTTATTCAGCACTGTATAGGATCTATAGATTTGTATATATACTACATAGGATGCTAAATTTTAGTTTAGTTAGGAAACGCGCAGCACAGTTTACAATGCTCCTTCTGGAATTTCTGTCAATGAACGGAAATGGGTTCGGGAACTTTTGTGCTGCCCTGTATAAGATTTACAGAATTTATACACACCAAGTAATAGACAAAAAGTGAGATTAATTTAAAATCGAGGTTCAGCAAGTTAAAACGCACTTCCAGGATTTATTGTTAACAGACAGTAGAGAATTCTTTTGTGTGTCCCTGTAAATGAACGATGACTGCTATACACACACTATTCTGTAGTAAGCCTCTTGTAATGTATCTTAGTGATATATATAAATTTCAATGCGTTTAAAATAGTGAAACATTATTTAATTAAACCGCAAACGATTTTTCACCATAGACGTAATGTAACGGATTTCTTTTGGCTGTCCCTGTAAAGTAACTATAAGTGCTATGCACACCCTATTCCATATTAGGCTTCTTGTGATGCACCTTAGTCATATATATATATATCAATTACAACGTGTTTGAAATTGTGTAACATCATTAAAATAAACCGCACATGATTTTTCCCCATAGACCGTAATGGAGCGGAATTCTTTTGAGTGTCTCTGTAAAAAAACTACGTGCTACACACTTCAGTTGAAATAGGGAAAATGCTATCGATAACGACAATAACATATAAAAATTGCAGGGCAATCCCAGCATATTTACGGGAGTTAGAACACGGACAGACTGCCAGACAAACCGAAGTCATAAACACTTTTCGACTAGTTTGGAAAGTGTTAAAAACTATGGATATAAAAACATAAAAACTGATAAGGTTGTAGAAAAATATATGATAAACACGCTAAATAAGACAGTTTTTAAATCGAAAAATTATTTTAAAGGCTATTAAATGATGCAATTAGTCAAGGTAGTTCAGTAAATTAGGTTTTATAGAATCAAAAAGCATTCATAGCAATTTAGCCGTCGGGACTCCAAGCAAATATGTGAACAGATTTCGGTGTGCAGTGTCCAATATTTTTTTTTTATTTGTCTATATCTGGAGATAAAAAAAAATCAAAATTCAGTATTTTGAAAGTGATCTATTTCACAGTTTGAAAAACTAATTTTTTTAAATGTTGTTATCAAATTTTAAACAAGAACGAAAAATCATACGTCAAGCATAGGTTATGTAACACTTTCGAACACTTCGAAAATAAGTTTACTTATCGTTACCGTTTAATAAGATGAAAGATGAGTAAACAATTTGGAAAATGTATAACATATTTAAAAACCCACTTTTAGGAATTACCAACCGTATTCGGAAAAATATCAGAATTATTTTGTGCCGTCTTGTATATGATCTATATATTTGTATTTACACTACATAGAATGCTAAATTTTAGTTCACTTAGGAAACGCGTAGTACAGTTTAAAATTCTCCTTATGGAACTTCTGTCAACAAACGCAAATTGTCTCGAGGACTTTTGTGCTGCCCTGTATGTAATCTATAGATTTTATACACACCAAGTAATAGAATGAAAATGAGTTAAATTTAAAAACGCGTACAGCAACTGAAAACGCACTTCCAGCAATTGTCGTTAACAGACAGTACATAATTCTTTTGTGTGTCCCTGTAAATGAGCGATGAATGCTATATATACAATATTTCATAGTAAGTCTCTTGTAATGCACCTTAGTGACATATATATTTCAATATGAATTAAAATAAATCCGAAACGATTTTTTCTCCATAAACCGTAATGTAACGGCATTCTTTTGAATGTCTCTGTAAAGGAATTATAAGTGCTATGCACATCCTATTCTACAGTAAACCTCTTTTAGAGCACCTCAGTAATCTATATCAATTTCAATATGTGTGAAATAGTGTAACAGCATTGAAACAAAACGCAAATGATTTTTTTTTCCATAGACCGTAATGTAGGGGAATTCTTTTGAGTGTGCCTGTAAAAAATCTATAAGTGCTACGCACTTCATTTTCAATACCGAACATTCCAAAGTAAACTTCAATAACATATATCAATTACATGACAATCCGAATATATTTACACCAGTTACAGCACGGACAGATAGACAGACAGACAAACCGAATTCATAAGCACTGTTGAACTGTGTTGGAAAGTCTTAAAAAGTGCAAATGATAATATTTCAAAACATTTTAGATGAAAAAAAATTACACGTGAATATTAAAAACGAAAGAAAACATTAAAACAAATAAAGGGACCTCTTACTCATACGCGATACTTTTCAGCATCAGTTTCTTTATAAAGTAATTTTCTCCTTATTGTATCGCAGAGATTATAAATCGAATTTTACTGTTTTAAAATCGCGGTACGAAAAAGTAATTACTGAACATCGCATACAAGTGAGAGGTCACTGTACATTATTATGTGTGCAAAAGCATTCCGTGGAGAAAATTACATCATATTTAAACAAAATTTTTAAAACATCATAGTAAAAACGATTGTCTTCACGCTTCTAAAAGAAAACTTTATTACAAAAGTCCGGGAGGCAGCGACTTTTTTTTTCTTAACCATTTTGTACAAGCTGATTTTTTCAAATGTCTGATGTATCTTACTAAATCAATCCCAAAAACAGATGTAAGCTGTCGCATCAGTGCGGGATGCGGTATTGTAAACCTAAAATTCCCACAGACAAAAGGAAATGAATAGAAATACGAATACAGAAGATAGCCACTGATCGTAATAACAGCACTCAATCTTTCGTAATCGGGGCAAATTAGCTTGTTTTTTTAGCCTGGTCGGAGGGTTGGTGCGTAGGGTGCTTGCGGCAATGCCCGTATAAAATAAAATAAAAAGCTACCTATGTTACTTTCTGGTTTATGATCCACCTACATGCAAACATACAAGTGCATTAATTCATACGTTTTGAACCTGAATTCATTCAAACGATTTTACACTTTCACATTTATAATATTATTAGAATATATTCATAAATGTATAACGTTAATTAAAATGATTTAATTAACAATGTAATTTGACAATATAATTTTGAACTTAAATTTCAGAAATATAACATTTTGTATTAGTTCTGAAAAACATGATTATATTAGTATACATCACATTTAATTAAATTATAACATATAGGAATTATTATAAATTATTGAATATCCATCTAATTGATAAATATATGCATTAAAAACTTTCAGATTTTAACAAAATAAAAGCTGTCTTGAATTGCAAAATGCATAATTTTCGAATTATTTAAAATGTATTTTTTCTATTATTATTAGAAATATAAAACAGAGTAATCTCTGGAAAATGCAAATACATTTTATTGACACGATTTAATAGAACGATTTGTTAATAGTTTAAAAAATATTTTTTTTTACTTTCTTCTATCTTTACAAGAAGAAAGTATTGGATTCATGAAAATTTTCGACTTCCGGTTTTTGACGGATGTATATGTTTTAGAAGGTCCTGAACACGATTTGACTGTTTTTAGAAAATGTCTGTCTGTGATTCTATGACTCTGTCTGTCTCTGTCTGTATGTGACAAAAATTTTGTGGGCGCTCTGTCTCAAAAACTAATTCACTAAATTTAATAAAACTTTATATTCAGTTAGTCCTTGATATAAATTTGTGCTGATTAGTTTTTGGTGAAAATCATCCTGTAAGTTGCGCTGCTATTCTGCATTTTTCGCGATTTCCACAATAGCTCTATCACAAGAACGAATGCACTTATTTTCATCAAACTTCAGATTCATTTAGAACTTGACATAAATAGACACTGATTACGTTTTGGTGTAGATATTCCCAAAGATGGCGGTGCTATACCACTTTTTTCATGATTTTTGCGATAGCTATATCTCAAGAACTAATCCGCGAAATTTCATCAAACTTCAGATTCAGTTAGACGTTGACATAAGTTGTTGTTGGTTAGGTTTTGGTCTAAATCTCCCAACAGGTGGCACTGCTATACTACATTTAGCAGGATTTACACGATTTTACCAATATTTATGTCTCAAGAACTATTGAACGGAATTTAATAAAACTTTAGATTCAGTTAGACCGTGATATAAATTGGTGCTGATTCTGTTTAGTGTATGCGAAACCTGTATGAGATAGAAGAAAGTTATGGGATTGGCACATCCGACTTGTTAATATTGCAGAATCAATACTTGTATATCATTGAAGTCTATCGAAGAATCACTTACATTTTATTAAAGTGCATACACTTTAAAAATGTTCATAGCATAATGAATATTTTCCTGTAAAACAGCTACTAACAATAAATCACTAAATAAATAAAGTTTATCAGATTTATATTTTAAATCGCTTGATAAATTTATATTTATTATGCCTTAAAAAGGTAGAAATTACTTAAAGCAACGGTCTTAACTGGAAAAAATAGCCATTTTATAGGGAATTACATTTTTATCGTATTTATTATATCATTTTTGAAATTTAATGTTCAATCAGATAACAAACATAACTTTGATGAAAAAGCTTCAATAAAATTTACTACAAAGTAATGGTTTCCATATATTTTTATTACACTTCTTATCATTTTCATATCATCAAATTTTAATTAAATGATTTCTAAAAGGAATGCTATAAATGTTTATTTGTATTATTTGTTATGTAATGAATGAAACCTCCAAGTATATAGAAATCTGCGATTATAACTGAAATAAAATGTACAAAAATATCTGCTTTTAAAATACATCGATATACAGGATGTCCCAAAAGTTCTTACAATAAAAGTTCATGCAATTGACGTACGAGAGTGCTGTTTGAACGAAAAGGCTTCTTATGATCTAACATTTTGTTTAAGCAAATAAAAATTAGTTCCAAAAATTTATCATAGATGGCGCTGCTTCTGGAAAATTATCGAATACGTAGAATGTCTTTATACATAATAATAGCGAAAGACGCACAATGCGTATGCACAGTTTTTCTCCAAACTGTGGCAACCGACATTCCAGAACTTAACTGTACTCACCCTCCTGAGTTCGATGAAACGAGTGAGGATGGCTAGACGAGTGTGGACCGTATTATCCGTTTGTGTTCGAGGGTACAATTTCGGAAATGTTTCCCTTAACCACGTGACTTAACGTCACAAAATTATGGTCCGTTGCTACTCTATAGCATGTACTTGTGTTGCGGAACGAGTCATTGTATAATTAGGCCTACAATGTCGAAAATGTTTACCGAAAGCACGTGAGTCTGATGTCAGAAGAAATAGGGTCGATTGTTAACTTCTGGAATCTGGGTTGCCAATGTTTGGACAAAAACTGTGCATACGCATTGTGCGTCTTTAGCCATTGTTATGTATAAAGACATTCAACCTATTTGATAACTTTCCAGATGCAGCGCCATCTATGAGACATTTTTGGAACTATTTTTTTATTTGCTTAAGCAAAATTTCAGCTCATAAGAAGCACTTTCGTCCAAACCGCACTCTCGAACGCCAATTGCTTGTTCTTTTATTGAATTTTAAAAGGTGTCAAGGACTTTTGGCACATCCTGTATAATAGCAGCGTAATCATTACTAATGGAATGAGGACTTTAAATTTTAAATTTTATAACGTTGTAAGCATAAAATCTATTTTAATCGCGGAGAAAATGCACAATTACTGAGTTTTAAATTTTAATAAGTAACATCAGCACTGTAAAAAATTTTCGGAACGTTTCAGGAAATTATCCTGAAACATTTCGCATATTTTACCGGAATTTCGAATTTCTTTATGTCCCACGTCAATTACGGCAATAATTCGTGTAATATTTTTGAGAGGTTTCAACTTTTCCGTAAACTACATTCTGCGCATGCGTGCTTAATGTTTTATGTTCTATTTGTCATTTTGAAGAATAAAAGACTGCTTAGGTGCTTAAAGACAAATGCAATCTGAACAAATGTCATTCTTTGTTTGGATTTCCACCGATAAAGGAAGTAGCTAATTTAAATCTTTTTATGCTTCATTATTTGAATTTTCATTTTATCTGTAGTACGAAACTTTAAAATTTAATTGCTTAAATAAGACACTGAACAAAAAAAGTATATTGATTATTGAAAATTGGAATGTTTCACTACTTTCTTGTGAAACGTAACAGCAAAAAGCCATGGCATCTTAATGCCACCACTTTTTTCCGGAACCTGCCGGAAAATTTTTTACAGTGAGGTTTATAACAAAGTTTATACTGGCTATAAACTGAAGTTTCCTGTTCTGCCTCAAGATAAGTAAATATTACACGGATTTTAATATTTAAAAGTCTCAAAATATAATACAGGCATTTTAATATAAGTCCTTTAATTGAAAGTTGAGATGATACTTGTCGTTGTAGAATATAAATAAACTAGCTGACCCGCTGCCGAGCAGACTGTCATTGAAAAATATAACAGAGGAGTGGACTTCATAGAAAAAAAGACTGAATAATATTTATTTATGCTAAAAACTTGTAAAAAATTAAATAAGAGATTTAATTTCAAAAGTATAACAGTTACGTTTAAAATATGAAACGGTCAGGGAAAATTATTACATTTACTTTTTTCTTTTTACTAAAAATCCCTTTTTAAAAATCATTGCTTTGTTTACATTTTAAATTTTATATTGTTAATTGTATTTTTTAAATTATAAATATTAAATACTTCCAAAAATCAATATTTCAAATGAAAATGTATAAAAAAATATATATTTAATTGTTAATGTTGACAAATTACAATTACAATTTATTTTCACATTGTTTGTTTTGCTTTTATTCCTGTAGGTGGCAGCACCAAACTGTTATGTATAAAAAATCCTGGCCTAAATCCTGCCTACGGGCTTTTACACAAAACCAATGAGATGCATTTCATTCGGGCGTCGCCATTAAACAATTAGCAAATAATCGCGATTTCTGTGCCACGCACGATAGCGTAATATATATATAGATAAAACAACATTTTCAACACCAACTATTTTTCAACTACTGCAGACTAGTTTCGGTAGCATTGTCTACAGCTACATATCTTAATATTTGGATGGTTTGAACCCATTCTATGGAAAATTTTTGAAGCTATTTTTTATTTTGTATCTAAACAGAATTTTAGATCCGTATTATAATTTTCCTCGAAACTCCTTTGTCGTGCCGCCAAAAAAAATGACTTTACATTGAATTGTAAATTTTGTGAAGAATATTTGATTCACCCTATATATAGAAATAATTCAAACATTTTATAGATATTCTGCATTAGTTTATCTTAATATTCGGATGCTCTGAACCCATCTATGAAAAAAATTTGGAAATATGTATATATATTTTTTAATTAAACAGATTTTTCGATCCTGATAATATTTTTCATCGAAACTCCTCTGTCGTAACGACAAAAAAAAATGATTTTACATTGAATTGTAAATTTTGCAAAGAATATTTGATTTTGTGAAGAATATTTGATTTTGTGAAGAATATTTGATTCACCCTGAATATTGAAATAATTCAAACATTTTATTGATATTCTGCATTAGGTTATCTTTATATTTGGATAATTTGAAGCCATCTATGTAAAAAATGTGGAACTATTTTTTTTTAATTAAACATAATTTTCGATTCTGACAGTAATAATTTTCATCGAAACTCTTCTGTCGTGCCGCCAAAAAAAAAAAAAATGATTTTACATTGAATTGTAAATTTTGTGAATAATATTTGTTTCATCCTGTATATTGAAATAATTCAAACTTCTTATTGATATTCTGCATTAGGCTTAACGCACATTTTATATTAACTGATATTGTCTGGAACTAATATTGCCTGCTTTAAAAAATGAAATGAGACGTTTATATATTTTTTCAAAACAATTAAAAGTATTTACTCGTTTATTGTTAAAGTAAAGAAATGTGGTAACACTCACAGCCGGAAGATTTCTAGCACAAGAATACATACGGAATTTCCCCGTTAATACAGCAATAAATTTTTGATCAAACCATTATAACAATGTAAATTTACAGATAAAATTAAAAATAATACAGAATATTTGTTGGACTAAAAATATTATTTAGTTTTTTTTTTTTTTTTTTTTTTTTTTTTTTTACATTTGGATATTTTTAATTACGAAATTTGAGAGTAACATTCATAACAATACAAAACACCTTACTTAAAATTGTTTAATTTTTATGTAAAATTTATTTATTTAAAAACCAAGTACTTTCAAATGCAGTCGCATTAGTCATCAAAGTTAGAACAAGAAAACACACAGTCAGAGAAAACTGTTACATTACAACACGGAAATTGGTTGCTTGGTGGGTGAAAAATTACATGACTATCGGATATTTTAAATTGATATTATTTTTAAATAAATAAATTTTACATCAAAATTAAACGCTTTTAAGTAACGTATTTTGTATAGTTATGAATTTTAATTTAAGCTGAACGTGGATTCAATAGAGATAGGTATTGTTTTATATATTAGTTTTATAGTTGAGAATAACAGATTTTATTTTCTGTGCCTGTTACTAAAAAACATCTAAAACTTTTAAATGCATGTAATTTAGTTGTTCAAAATGATAAAAAAATAATTATAAAGAATAATTTTCAAGAAATAGAGACATAAAAAACTAATATTCAAAATCATCTTTCAAGTTTTACTCTGCAATTATTTACAACCTACTGAAATATGTCAAATTACACAAAAATTAGGCCAAATTAGTATTTGATAACATAAAAGTTAATAGTATTATAAGTAATCTGAAATAAATTCTTTACACAGTGTTATTAGACTAAAGAAAAAGCTTCTCTATTTGTTTGTTATTACCTTTTTCAAACACTAGATTTGATTACACAAGCTTTGAAATAAATCGATTATGCTATGTTTTAGGGAAAACAGTGTTAGATAAAAACTGATGATGTAATTTTGCTATATTAAATGTTCTTTTAAAACCGGATTAAGTACTATATACGATGCAAAACGTCTAATTAACTCAAAACATAAAATGATGTAACAACATATTATTTTTCTTGTCAAACTATAGAATGAACATAAAAAAGAAATTTAGTAATAAAAAAAAATCCTTTCTCGAATACAAAATTTTCTTAAAAGTTAAGCCTACCCATAATAAAAATTCTTTTATAAATAGCAGGAAAAAAATCTTTATGTAATAATATGCATTATTTCAATTCTATGTTTAAGAGATATTTTTAAACTTTGTCACAAGTGATATTTCATAAAATTTTTATATTAATTTATTGTTCGTGTAAAGTAAAAAAGATATATTTGCCAAAATTTTGAAAAAAAAAAAAGTAAATATTAATAATGAAATTATATATAATGTTAAATTGAAGATTATTTTTAAGGGTAAGTAAAATATAAATTTATTTGTGACCCTCTTAAAATTTCAGTAAAAAATCCATGAGAATGTTATAACTACGTGTAAGTAAAAATTCTAAATGCTTAAAAAATATAAATAAGTAAATAAAGCATCGGATATTAATAATAATTTGAAATGTTTTTCATTATTTTTTAAAAAAAGGTCCAGTTTTGTAAGAAAAAAATTATCTCAACAGGAGTTCGTATCCTTATACACCTTTGGGCTGCATAATATTTCGACCAGATGTTAATTATAAAAAAGTAAAAAGTGCCCAGTTAAACTGATGGCATTGAGCTCTCGGGCTATTCACACTAATTGTATATTATACTCTTGTTATTTCAAAGTATAATTCCACTCGAAAAATAAAGAAATCAACAAAATCCTGTATATAAAATTTGCAGGAAACCGAATAATTCTGCATGAAATACCCATTTATCTAAATTAAGTTCGATATACCCCACATCCCCCCTTTATACTTAACCAATGAACTCACAACACTAATCAGGGAAGTGCCTTATGAGAATAAACCTGTATACCAAATTTGAAGCAAATCGGTTAATTCCGCAGGAAAAACCCATTTATCTAAATTAAGGGGGATAATCCCCCGTTCCCTCCTTTATACTTAACCAATGAACTCTCAAAGCTAATCAAGAAAGAGTCTTATCAGAATAAACCTGTCTACCAAATTTGAAGCAAATCGGATAATTCTGCTTGAAAACCCCATTTATCTAAATTAAGGGGGATAATTCCCCGTTCCCTCCTTTATACTTAACCAATGAACTCTCAAAGCTAATCAAGAAAGAGTCTTATCAGAATAAACCTGTCTACAAATTTGAATCAAATCGGATAATTCTGCTTGAAAAACCCATTTATCTAAATTAAGGGGGTGGATTAGCCCTCGTTCGCCCCCTTTACACTTAACCAATGAACTCCCTTACCCAATGATCCCCTTAACCAGTGAACTAATCAAGAAAGCGCCTTATCAGAATAAACCTGTATATTAAATTTGAAGCAACACGAATAATTCTGCCTGAAAAACCCATTTGTCTAAATTAAAGGTGTGGATTAGCCCCTGTCCCCCCCCCTTTATGATTATCCAATGGATACCCCCAAAACTAGTCAGGGAAGTGGCTTATGAGAATGAATCTATATACAAAATTTGAAGCAAATTGGGTATTTCTATCAAGAGTTTTCGTGTTACTTACATACATACGTACATAGATACGTACATATATACAGGCACATTAGCTCTCAGGCTTTGATAACCTGTGAGCTGAAAAGTTATATGAGTGAAATCTAACAACAAAAAGGTCGTCACTGATATCTCAGTTGAAAAATCTTTATCGCGATAATTCGCAGACTCTTGGGTTTGATTCATGGATTTAAAACTGTTTCAACAAATAGAAAATTTAAACTTGTTTAAATGTAGCATTTTAATATGAATCTCGATTAACAATTGTTGTTCACTTGTATTTGTTTCTTAAAATAACATTACATACATGATTTTCTTATCAGACTATAACACTAAAAAATAGACTTAAAATAGTGAAGAACAAATTTTAGTATTTTCCGTTCTTCAGCATTAGCTTTTGCGCATGCAGAAATGTGAGTTAAAAGAAAATATGTAAATAATCATTTTGAAAGGCAAACAATATACTGTTTTTTTAGAATGATTAAAAATGAAGATTTAGAATGATTATTGACTTTCTGCCTGACACCACAAACATTGTTCAGCAATTTGAAATAATATATTTACTAGTTGTTTACAAATTTTATTTCTTCCATTTATAATCATTATTTTAATATAGAGAAATTTTAAATAAGTTTGTCTTTGTTATGTATCTTTGCATGGATATTGAATTTTTTTATAAAAAAATTTCGATCTTGCATTCACTACACATATGAGCATAATATAAAAATAATATAATATTTTTATTCGACTCGCAGCGTGGATTTCTCATTTAGCATCGATACACGATTACACTTTATTAACCATTTGCACAGGAAGGAACACGGGAGATGTTTTTGTGAACTAGTTGCATAGCTGCCAAGTCTCGTACCACTTTTTTTAATAGTGATCTTCATAATTTTTTTAAACAAGAATTTTTTTCATCCAATGAAAGGAAACTATATAAAAAATGTGATATGAGATTTGGCAGCTGTGAAACATACATCTAAATGTGCGTGGCATGTCATTTTAGCACAAATTGTTAAATAATAATACATACATTATACATTAAATAATTTCATATATTTCAAAGGCAAATGTATCTTTATCTATGAAAATATAATATAACCACGACGAAAATATAGAATAAACACTTTTTAACTATAGTTAATGATATTGAACGCTTTTGGTAAATATATGTATACATATATTTACCAAAAGCGTCCAACATCTTTAGAAACTCCAAAAAACAAAACATTTTCGAAATAAAAAAAATCATTCATATAAACAATTTTTTTTTCTGCCACTTCCTTTCAGAAACGCTTCCTAGTAAATGTTATACTTTATTGATTATTTTCCCAAACTGGAATATCCATTTTGAGATGCTAGGAGCGGGGAAGATCGAGCTAATAACTCGAGAAATACACATCAGATTGTAAAACGGAAAAATACGTTTTCAATATTTTTGAAAAATACATTCAGTGATATCAAAGCTGCTTCCACCCCCAGCCTGGAAAGTAGAAGGAGGCAACTTTGAAATCTTAAATTGGAACCTCTATTTTTAATTGCAAGTTCAGATTCTATGGGAAAAATACATAACTTTTTTATTTAACATTCCTTTCGGATCATGATAGATGACGCTGTAATGGTGCAAAATGTAGCGTTAAATACACATCCCGAATCGTATGAGGCAACAGTACAAGAACTGAGTGGTCATTCGCCAAATTTTAGAAAGAACTTCGTTGTGGTACTGGACATGAAGATCCCAAGAGTCCCCCCAAAATAAAGTCATTTTACCCTATTTTTATAGGGTGGGTATGCAAGGGAACCATTTTAACTCGTGGGTGTAAGAAACTCAACAATGTTTAAGTAGGTCAGGTGGAATATCGTTTATTATGTATATGTTTAATTCTAAATCGAACGACACCGTTCGCAAGTCGATGCAATCAATTGTTACAAAGTTACGGCGAATTTAATGAATAAAATGTACAGAATTATACTTTATATGAGAGCACAACTTTATTACAGTTATTTTGCGTTTAAAACATGTTATTTGTATCACTTTGAATCTTCTTTATATCATATTGACTTATTAAATGTCCCCAAAATAGCAATAATCATGTAATGAATTTACATGTATTAATGTTATTGTTAGCACCAGATATCACTCAAAAGAAGTCAGTGACTCCCACAAAATAAGTCCTCAACGAACGTGCACAAAAAGTGCATCAAGGTCTTTTCATGTCATAATATGAGAAGATTAAGAAGTAAAACTCAAAAGATGTGAAAAGAAAGAAAGGATACAATTTTGAAATTGTATTAGAAATGTAATTAAATTTTATTTTATAAAGAAAAGTATACTTGATATATGTTAGAGATAAGTGTAAAATATTACAAACAAAAATTCAGCCCCACACACCCAACCAGAAAATTATAAAAAAATTTCAAAGCTTGACTAGGGCCACCTTTGATTCACCTACCTTAATACACTATAAGTTGTATTCGAAAGCGTTTTCAAAAATCACCGGCAGCAAAATAAACTTTGTTGTTATAAATGCTTCGATAAATTTTGAAAATGGAGAAAAATATGGCGTATAAAGTAGATCGTTTGACATTTTAATCATAAAACCTGTCAAACTTTGTAACAAATCAAGGTATCGGCTTGCGAATTGTTTCATTTGATTCAGAATTAAAACACACATAATAAACGATACCCCACTTTACCCGGTTAGTAAAAGTTGAGTTTTTTGCCCCCTCCATGAGTTAAATGCCCCACTTTTGGCCACCCTTTCCCCAAACAAAAAACATGGTAAAACAACTTTAATTTTGGGGACTCATTTTATCTTCATTTCTAGTGCCGAAACGAAGGTCTTCACAAATTTTAATGAAAGGTCATCTTCTACTATTGTCTCTCACATTCGCGGAGATTTTTTAACGCCGCATTTTTCTCGATTCCATCTATAATGATCTGCAAAAAAGTTAAATACAGAAGTTATGTATTTCCCCCCGTAGAATCCGAATCTTCAATAAAAATATGGGTTTATACATAAGATTTCAAAGTTGCTCCCTCTAACCCACAGGGGGTGGGGGCAACTTTGATATTAAGGAATAGATTTTTCAAAAATATTGAATATGTATTTTTCCGTTTTTCATTCCCATGTGTATTTCTCAAGTTATTCGACCGTTTCCAGTTTTTTCGGACACACTGTATAACAAATAAAATGAAGTACCTGTATATATATAGTAAGTTATTGTACAACGTGCATTATAACTGCACTACTTATTATGTATTACGTTATAAGTGAGGAAGACCGAGCTATGCTCGGTTAAAATTAGCTTTGTGCTCAATATAACAATAAATTCTCTGTAAAACATATAACAATCAGTTCTATGTACCCTGATTGGTTGAATTCTGTTTTCGAGAACGTTCTACTGATGCTGATTGGTGGAATCATGTATCTCGGCTACTATTGGGAATTTCTATAAAATTCCATCACATTCTTAAAGGCAATTTTGTCGCCAAATGGAGCCAAAATTTGGAGAATATTCGTAAACTTAGCGACATTCTTTCATTATGCGACAAACATGTGTTTTGTCAATGGTAATCTTAAAAGTACAATTTCTTGTCAATGTCACCAACATTTTGCCATATTTGGCGAAATGTTGCCAAATTTGCGACGTCGTTTACTATCAACTCTTCAATAACTTAATAACTGCTTTAACATTCATTCATATTAAAATGCATTAAACCATAGTGACGCCAAACTAACCCACTAATCGAATTTTCTCGCACATTTGACATAGCCCAATGGTCTTCTCAATGCAAAACGGTAGGACGCAAAATTTAGTAAAATCGTTAGAGCCGTTTCTTAAATAAAATTAACTTGACCCGTAATGACCCGAAAATGATACACAAATCGAATTTTCTCGAACATGTGACACAGCCCAATGGTCTTCTCGTAATCCAAAACGGTTGGATACAAAATTTACTCATACATTTTTTAGCCATTTTTTTACCTAAAATTTGTTTGACCCTGACAATTAGAACCCAAAAAGACCCACTAATCGAATTTTATCGAATATGTAACCTACCCGACTGGTTTTCACGTTCCCGAAAACTGTAGAATAAAAAATTTATTCAAAATCATTTCAGCTTTTTTAAACATAAAATTAGCTTAACCCGTAGTGACCCCAAAATAATTCTTTAGTTGAATTTTCTCGAACATTTGACCTAGCCCGATGGTCTTGTAGTAATACGAAACGGTAAGATACAAAATTTATTCAAAATCGTTAGAGCCTTTTTTAGATAAAATTAGCTTGACTCGTAGTGAACCCAAAATGACCAACTAATTAAATTTTTTCGAACATGTGACCTAACCCAATTGTCTTCTCGTTCACGGAAATGGTAAAATACAAAATTTAGTCAAAATCGTTAAATACTTTTTTATATTAAATTAGCTTGAACCTGGCCGATGGTGAAACCCATATTAACCCAAAATCACCCACTAATCGAATTTTCTCGAACATGTGGCCTAGTTCAATGGTCTTCTCGTGCCTGAAAACGCTAGGATACAAAATTTAGTCAATATCACTAGAGTCGTGTTTAGGTAAAATTAGTTTGACCCTGACCCATGGTGAAACCCGTAATGACCCAAAAATGACACACTAATCAAAGTTTCTCGAACATGTGACGTGGCCCAATGACCTTCTCGTGCTCGAAAAGGGCGGTATACAATATTTAATCAAAATCGTTTGAGCCGGTTTTTTTTATAAAATTAACTTTAACCTGACCCATGGTCACCCAAAATGATCCACTTGTCACAGTTTCTCGAACATGTGACCTAGTCCAATGGGCTTATTGTGTCCGAAAAGGTTGGGATACAAAATTTAGTCAAAATCGTTAAAGCCTTTTTTTAGATAACATTTGCACATATACACACATAGACACAACATTTGCTAATATTATAATATATGATGTACTAATATATATCTTTAGGAAAAAATCCCTTTTATTCGTGTTTCTTATTCTGTTTTATTATCTGCTTTTGCACGACCCACTGATCTTAATGTCAATATTAGTCGTCGTTCTGCATATCCGATATTTACATTGTGTTGTTTATTTTTCCTTTATGCGATCATTTATTTCATATAAAACATATTTAGGAAAAGTTTGTGCAATGGTGTGTAAATATTTGACACAGATATTCTTATGAAAATACGTATTTTGCAAGATAATTTTCCAGTGTTTATTTTCATGTTAAACTAATAAATATATCTGCTTCTGGCATGATGAGGTTTTTCTTTTGATATAATAATGTTTATAGAAAAATATATTTTTTTTTAATATTTATTGAAAAGGTTGGTGGTAGAATTTGCTGAAAATATTTACAAAATTCTTTTAGAAATTAAAATTGCACTTTGAGTTACGGAAGAAAGGAAATGTATATATACAGGATTATATACAAATGACAAAATAAATAATTCAGTAGATCAAAAAGTGTAAACTTTACACACGATGCGATTCTCTCTTATATACACAGATATACATGGGATTTATTTTATAGTAAATTAATTATTACATGAATAGCTGGCTGCATTTGTCACTGTCAAAATGCAATATAATGACTCTAAAGTAGCAGTCTGCCCTTTTTTAAGTCATCATGTAAGAATAATAGTAAAAATCATTTTCGGTAACTCTGCATTTTATCTTGCCATATTTGACACATATTCTTACTAATGACATCTGTCAAATTGAACATTTGTAATATTAGTTGTGATTTAAAGTATTTGAATTTGGCAAATGTAACTATTTTGAAGGTAAAATTTCCTTTAACAAATATGCATTTCTGCACATTTTATTGAGAACCGCATTGTTCTACTGTCACCTGATATATATATATATATGTGTGTGTGTGTATGTGTAGTGTATGTGTGTTTTCGAGTATGCGAGTGTACTGCGAAACATTTGAAATTCAGGTACTCTTAAAGTTAACCAGTTAAAGACTTTATGGTGCGGATAATTACTTAATTTCTCATATTACCTACTGTGCGCTCGTTAAAGGGGAAAAAAAGGTATTTCCTCGAACAACAGCAATGATTTATACCCTTAAAAATAATGTTTCAGATAAATAACATAACATTATTAGGTAGAACTAGTTGAAAAAATACGCTATACATTTTTTCATTAAAGCTAGAAATAATTATTTTCCACACACTTATAACGTAATAGAAGTATGGTAATCATGCCAGAATTCCGATTATGGAATTATTATATATTCCGGATCATTATATCTTTATATTTTGAGGCTATCTGAATCCGCTTTTACTACTACTACAAAGATTTTATATGTAAGTGTGTATGTATGCGTGCATGTTGAAAGTATATTATTTACGTTTTTAAGTCTACATTGTTCGTGTTTGGTGTTTTTACGATGATGTTAGTTTACACGTATGTGACTAAACACGATAGTCCATAAACTGTGCTCCCATACGATGACTATGTTATAGACCGTTGTCGTAGAAATCGAAAAAAAAAATCGGCCACAGAAAAAAGTTAAACATTTTTTTAACTCAATTATTCAGCGAAATATTTGTATATTTCACCCACATATTATGTTGATACAACAATCATGTTTATTCAGAACTCTTAATTTTTGTAAAACTGTTTTTTTTTTAAGAAGCAATAAAAACAAAATTGCATAGAGTTTTATTAATGTTATAAAAGTGTAGAAAAATTTAGATATTGCAAGTTTTTGAGGAAAATAGCAAATATATATATATATATATATATATACAGGGTGAACTAAAAGACTTGCCCAGGTTATAATAATTCATTACTAAATAACCGTTTGTATAATAATGTAACTTGTTGTATCATTGAATAGGTCAACTTTAGTAGTTTTTTTTTGTGGAATATATGGCGCGATTGCTCCTTCAAGATTGATTCAAGGAAAATTTGTAAGGAAGACATCATTTTCGGCCGAAATGGCGGCGATTCAAGAGTAAGCTCAATGTGTGCTTTGGTTTCACTAAACGATATCGCCCATTAATATTCAGCGAATATGACAGACTTAAAGAAACAAACAGCGTTACTGTTCTGCCCAGAAGTGCCGTGCCTAGTGTGAGTGCCAGAAATTAAAAATATCCTGTTCTAATTAATATAGAAACATAATTTAAACGTCATTTGAAGCGTAAAAACAGAAAATTTTGTAATACAATAAAATATTTTTCAAAAAATTCAAGATTTTTGTGTCCTGAATACGCTTAAAAGAAAATTTCTTAATTAAAATCTTAAGAGAATATTAAAGTATTTTCTAAATTTTTTTATCATGCTTATTCTTAAATAAAGAATACTGACATTTATTTATTTTCCATATTGAAAATTGTCGAGATTATTTGAATAAATCGCGAAATGTATTACTTGCGTTGAATTAAGCATACTTACAAAATGCTATCCGGGATATATTTATCTCTGGTTGATGTTCAAAAAATAGAATTTCACGGGAAATATTACGAACATTTCTGAAAGATCTAAAAAACGAGGTCACATTCCACTGTTCCTATGGAGAATTTTATTTTGTTATCTTGGTATAAACAGATAGACTGTTGCGTGAAACTGCTAAACGGAAGTGAAAGGAAAACAACAATAAAGAAAATGTTCAAGAGGGGAGATCACGTTGAGTAACCTGAAAATGACAATAACTAAACCAGTGCGAAAGACTCTGTAATTTTAAAACTAATGAATGAAATACAACAATTTTTTTCTATAAATTCACACATTCTTGTAGTTTAAAAAAACATTCAAATTATATATATTTAGTAATATTAATTAATTAAATGATAACGACAAAAATGGAGTTTTAAAAATATAAAAATTAAAATTTGCATTTTGCACGCAAGATTAAAAATATTCTACTGCAGACACATACTTAATATTTCATCTATTTTTACGTATACTACTATATTTTACACTGAACCTGAATTTAAAAGTATATTCAAATTCATAATCTTAGTTAATGGCTTTTACAATAACATTTGCTAAATTTACCAAAAAATTAAAATTCTATGGCAAAAATCAAGCTAAATTTAGGTTCAACATAAAAGTATGCATGAAAATTAATTATATACGAAATTTCAAAGTTTTATGATAATTAGTTTTTAAATATGGGTGCGCGCAATGCCAAAAAACACAATTTTGAGAAAAAGCCCTTCAAAGTTAACTTAATAGCATGGGATGAAATGTTTTTACGCAAGACATTTTTAGCGCTAACTTCTGTTCTAATCCGAATTTTGTTAAATTCTTTTTGCAGTGGATTTATAACATTTCAAGGTATCGATGCTAATTATATGAAAATTCGATTTTGTTAACCTTCAACGTGATATCCACCTTTAATCATACTTACAAAATGCTATCTTGGATACATTTAACTGTGAGTGATGTTAAAAAAATAGAATTTCACAGGAAATAATACGAACGTTTTTGGAAGACATGAATGGATTTAAGGACACTCTCCCTATGGAGAATTTATTTTGTTATCTCGCTAAAAACAGATAGATTGTTGCATGAAATATTACAACTGTTAAACGGAAGTGAAAAGAAAACAACAATAAAGAAAATGTTTAATTCACTAATGCACAGAAAGGAAAACTTTCGCAGTTATTTCGTACTTTATTTATACAATGATGCGTTTACTCTTTCGCATTTAAGGAAATGTTTTGAAATAGTCACACTTATGACGTAAAATACGTCAAGGGACGTTTAATAAAAATGACAATCTATTGTTTTCTTAACATAATAGAAAGAAATATATATAGGGTGAAACCCCCATTAACTGATACTTTAAGGATTCTTTCTTGTTCAAAACGCTATTACAAAAATTTAAGACTGTTTTATTTTTGTTACCTGTGTTTTATTACCTTTATTTTTGAAAGGATAGTAGAGATATATTAAAATAAATATTGTTGGCAAAATTTTAAAAAAGTATACATTTTATTATTAAAAATTAATTTTTTCATAAATAGGGTTGAAAACTCCAGTAACTGACACTATCCGTATTTTGAAACACAAATAAATGACACAAAGTGAACCAGTGACTGACACTTTATTTCAAAAGATTAAAATGCCTTAAAAAATTTTAATTCTTTATTATAAAAACAAAATACATTAATATTTATAATAAAACGTGGGATTTAGTAAGATGTACTGTATTATTAGTAACGCAGAGTATATAGTAAGAGTATACACTGTTAAAAATATCCCTGTAAAATTACGGGCAGAGGCCGGCAGCAGAGATTCCAGTCATACCCCGTAAAAAAATATCGATGCCCATCATTTTGTGCAGCCCGTAATTTTACGGGGCAAAGTAATACAGCATTAACCGTATAATTATGGTCCATGAATGTAACTTTATGGTCTGCCTTATTACGGTTAGGGCGTAAAAAAGACTGTAAATTAACAGTGAGTGATCGTATATGTTTAACCATTATCTTACGGTTTTGGCACGTAATTTGAAGGTATGTTTTTACACTGTTATTAAGTGTGGGGGGGAGGAGGGGGCATTACAACAACAAAGTACCTAACGTTAATTAATTTGCAGAAGTATTTTTTTAAAAGGAAATGTTTACCAATTAACCAAGGATAATTCAGAATGCAACTATCAAAATTTGATTTTCACTATCTTAAAACCGCCGACTAATCGAAACTAGCATGCTATTTTTTGGAAAACGTAATTTAGCTAAGTAATAATTAGCTAAATAATTTAGTATATATATAAAAGAGTAGTTTGTTTCCACATTGATATTATTTTTGACGTTACTTCAATAAACTTACTTCATTTTCCTCTTTTTCGGCACAGCAGCGATACTCTTATGCTACACAGGCACATCCAACTTTTCTTGCTTGCAGAAGATCACTCATGGTAGTCGTTTGTTACACAATAAAACTACATACTCGTGGTCTTAAGAGAGCAATCAAACCCAGGGATATCTACCAGACACTGTTTTCTTCATCTGTTTCACTTTTCATAGATTGAGTTCTTGCCAGAAGTGCAAGTGACGTCAAAAATAATATGAATGTTCCCTAGAAAGTAGTTTTCACCAAAAGCAGAATATGGTTAAAAGTGCGACGTATGTCACAGAACAATGGGCTTCTATGCAGAACATTTCAAATTCTTAATTTCAACGAAATTTGTCATTCATTCTGAGTAAAAAAGTGCAAAATTCATCAGTCGATCACCAGAAAAGAGCAAAATTTGTCACCCGAACATCAGAAAAAAACCCCGCAAAATTCTTCAATCATTCATGTAAAAAAATAGCAAAATTCATCAATTAGCAGACTTATTTAAAACCAAAAACTTTCTGCACACATAAATATTGGATCAAAAACTTTCTGCAAATTAATTTAATGTTTAATAAAATTACATGTTATATTATTTTGATGATATGAATTAAAAACCGTAGTTTAAAATGATTACCATTTAAATTAAAAATTAATTCATATTAAAAAATAATTAGTTTGGTTCAAAAAGTAATAAAGCTAAAAATCCATGATAGGAAGCTGCATTCTTATCAATTATTTTGTCAATATATTTAGAAACAGCCAAATCCTTAATATTGTGACCTCTTCACACAAAATGCCAGTCACTCTGTTTTCAGAAATAATGTGACATTGCTTCTGAAACAACTGAATCATATTTTGTAGGTAGAGGTCCATTTATAGAATCCAATTTGAGAAAAAACCCAAAAACATGTGCCTTAAATAATACATGATTTCCTCTGTGTCATTTTTTTTCTATTATTATTTTTATTTCTATTTGAAAAATTTCCAGCCACCAATAAATCATTGAAGAACATTAAAATTTGATGCATTTTGAAATAGTTAAATTTAGCTTTAAATCATTTTAAAGAAATTCAATTTTAAAATGTTTTCTAACAATATGAAATTAATCGATTTAAGGGTGTATTCAAATCCAAACTGCTTATTTTGAGACACATTCGTAAATTCATTTTTGCTCTAAAATGCATCCAATCGGCAGGTTCTCTTATTCAGAAACTTTATAATGTCCGTATTGTCTCGACTTTTTGATAAAAGCAGAATATATTTTTAAAAATGCTGTCAAAGTGGACATTTTGAACCGAATTTCCCGAAGCGATAGCGCTGGAAACAGAAAAAAAAAGATCGAACTGTGAAAATAATTGTCTGTAAATCAATTTCTAATTAATTGAACGAAAAATAAAAACATGGGACCCTTATAAATGTCTTTATAAATCAGGCCGCCAAGTTTCCTGTTGTTACTTTTAAAAAGGAGTCTGTAAATGTGTCTCAAAATTTTGAGTTGTTGAGCGTGGAAAAATATTTTAATTGAATACCGCCTTAACCGCCACCACCGGGCTAAAAAGTCATTGCAGCTGCTGATGGAAAACCGATCAGCGCCGCGCTCTAGTCTGCAGAAAATAGAAATAAAACTGTGTGATGTCACAACAATATTTGGTACTTTTCGGTTAGCCGGGCGCCAGTGATATATATACATATATAAATAGATATGTATATATATATATACATGAATATATATATATAAATATATGTATATATATATGTGTATGTATCTATATGTATACGTAGATATGTGTATATGTGTGTGTGTGCGTATATATACATGTATATATATCACTGGCGCCCGGCTAACCGAAGAGTACCCAGTATTTTGCGGATTTAAACTTTGAATTGTGCAAAAACAATAAATAAATCAAACATAAATATGGGAAATATTTTAAATTTTTCAATAATAAAAAAATAAAAAATAAAAAAAAACTAGTCGTGCCAATCCTAAAATTTTTCTATCTCATTCAAGTTTCAAATACCCTAATTTCCTGCCTATAATCCGCAGGTGTCAATCTCATGATATTTTGAAAAAAAATCGTATAATCCGCAGGTGAAATTTTCACTTAAAAAAAATTTCACAAGATCTACAGGACAAACGTTCAGCCATAAGAGAAAAAATATTGAATCTATTGTAAAATATTTTAATTTTTAACTTTTGTATTTAATAGAACACCTGATAAATAAATAAATCTGAAATAAAAAATTGATAATTCAGTACAAAGATATTTGAAATTGTATTACACATAAGTAAGAATAATTTCAGAAGGTTTACATTACTTAGTATAAAATTATAATTAAGTAAGTTAATTACTTAAATATTTGTTTAAATTAAATATAAAATCCTTGTACTAGTTTTTTCTTTTTTCTTATTTTTAATTTAACATTATGAGATCAGCGAATCAGACAAAGATTTCTCTGGCGCCATCTGTCGAAGTAAAAGTATGCCATTCGATTATCGTTTGAATCGAATATCGCCGTATGCGGAGAATGAACAGCTGTAATGGATGAAGAATAAAGTGCGATGTTTGTAAACTCAACTTTTCTTAACAAGTTTTAATAAATTACGCGGCAGCACAATCTGTTGATTTTTAAGAAAGATATATGTAAATTTGCTCAAAAAAATTATGTTTATTGACATTTGCAAAGATATCGACTAGGAAAAAAAATCGCAGATAGTCCGCATTACAAGAAAAATAAAGTTTTTTAACGTATAATCCGCAGATTATAGGCAGGAAATTAGGGTACACCAAAAATGAATCAGCACCAATTTATATCAAGGTCTAACTGAATCTGAAGCTTTATTATATTCCGTGCATTAGTTCTTGAGATGACTATCGCTAAAATTGTGTAAATTCAGAAAAATGCAGCATAGCAGCGCCACCTGTTGGGACATTTACACCAAAACCTAATCAATAACTTATGTCAACGTTTAACTGAACCTGAAGTTTGATGAAAATCCATGCATTAGTTCTTGAGATATAGTTATCGCGATAATAATGAAAAAAGTAGCGTAGCAACGCCACCTATTGGGCTATTTACACCAAAACGTAATCAGCATCTATTTACGTCAAGGTCTAACAGAATCTGAAATTTGATAAAATACTGTGCATTCATTCTTGAGATATAGCTATCGTGAAAATCATGAAAAAAGTAATATAGCAGTGCCACCTGTTGGGATATCTACACCAAAACTTTAACTGAATCTCAAGTTTGATGAAATTCTGTGCATTAGTTCTCGACACATAGATCGTGAAAAATGCTGCACAGCAGCACCACCTGTTGGGCGATTTACATCAAAAACAAACCAGCACCAGTATATATCAAGGTCTAATTGAATCGAAAGTTTTATTAAATTCCATGCATTAGTTCTTGAGTTAGAGTGCCTACAAATTAAAAAAAAAAACAGAATCAAGACATTTTCTAAAAATTCAAATCCTGTTCAGGACCTAAAACCTATAAATCTATCAAAACCGAACATTTTCATGAATCCAATACTTTCTTGGAAAAATTACAAGAAAATAATTTTTTAAAAAAATTATGTTTTTCTTTTCTAAATTTTTTTTCGCAGAGTTCCAAATTTTGTGGAAAATTTTTACAAGCACAGCATGCGCCCATGCATCAATATTATACAACTCTGTCAATCGGTAGCGGGGAAAAATTGCGAAATTCAGTCGAACGTGAAATGCCAGTTGTGAAAAAATGTGAAATTTGTCGATCAGTTGATGAAAATAAATTGAGATTTTCGCTAATCAGTAGCAAGAAAATGCCACAAAATTTGCTAATCGGTTGGCAGAAATATGAAAATTCACAAATCGGTTACGGGGGGAAAAGATCCGAAATTCATCAGTGGATCATCAAAAAAAAAATCTTCAATTAGTCGCGGAAAAAAAAAAAATCTGAAATTAATCGATCGGTTACGAGAAAATAGCATAAAATTTGCCTGTGGATGGAAAAATCTCAAATTTTGCAAAATTAGTCAACTAGATGAGAGGCAAAATTGTAAAATTCCTCTGTTGATTGTGCAGAAGGTTGCTAAATTCTTCAATCAGTCGCGTGGGAAAAATGCAAAAATCGTTAATCGGTCGCGAGAAAAAAATTGCGAAATTTATCAATTGATCATGAGAAAAAAATCACGAAATTCATTAGTCGGTTGCAGAAAAAATTAAAAATTTGTTGATCACGATCAGTCGCTAAAAAAACCCCATGAATTTTATTAATAGGTTGTGAGAAAAAGCCGCAAAATTTGCCAATCGGTAAAAGAAAAATATCTTGAAATTCAGGTCACCATGTAAAAATACAAAATTTGTCGATCACGATCAGTCGCTGAAAAAAATCGATGATTTTTGCTAATCGGTCGTGAGAAAAAGCCACAAAATTTGTCAATTGGTAAAAGAAAACTTCTTGAAATTTGGGTCGCAGGTAAATACATGCGAAATTCGGCAGTGGATCGTCGAAAATATTCCCGAAATCCTTCAATCAGTCACAGGAAAAAATGTGAAATTCGTCGATCGGTCACTAGAAAAAATCATGAAATTCGGCAGAAGTGAAAAATCTCAAAAATGTTGAGAAATTTGTAGATCGTTTCGTCTGTAGATTGGGAGAGACGTTGTGAAATTCTTCAATCAGTCACAGGGGGAAAATGTATCAAAAAACATGAAATTCGTCTATAGATCCTAAGAAAAAATAGCGAAAAATCTTTAGTCGATGAAAGGAAAGAAAAATCTCAAAAATATTACAAAATTTGTTAATCGTTCTCAAGAAAAGATCGCAAAATTAGTCAGTCGGAGGGAAAATGTCACAAAATTAGTCTGTCGGTCGCAGGAAAATATTGCAAAATTCTACTGATTAATGGAGACTCAAAACAAACCAGTTCAACAAAATATGTCTTTTGAATAGAATGCAAGAGAATCTCTTTTATACAATTTTATAGGATTCTTTACGAACTCCTTTCAAAAATTGCTTCTTAGCTTCTAATTTTTTAAATTAAATTCTTTTCCTTTTCAAGGCAGAAACTTTCTCTTAACAATTATTTTCAGTTGCTTCAGCATAATTTTTCTTGCATTCTTAATCGAAAGTTTCATTTGCTTTGAGATTTTTATGTTGTTCAGATCACCCCATTTTCTTTTCGAATAAATATCTCCATCCATAGACAATAATGTGAAAAATTTATGACATTTTTTAAGAATGATGCCGACTAAGTGCAACATTTTTCAAAAAATATAAAACGTGCAACAACCAAAAAAATCAATTTCCCTGATTTTTTAAGTATTACAAATTCCCAGATCACTGAAATTCCCTGAGATTTCCAGGTTCTGTAGTCACCCTACCCTGATGGAATTCTTTTGTGCAATTAAAAATTACCATAGGTGGATACAATTTTCCTGCTGCACTTCCTTCAAAAACGGCATACAAAGAATCTCTGTTGATTGGATTTGATTCGATAATTTAATAATCGATAAAAATAGATATCTTAAATATACAATACTGTTTATTTATTTCTTTTTTTAAAGATTTTTTTTAATTTCATTCTTTTTTGCCGTTGAAATTTAGATCTGCACCCTGAACCATCACCCGAGCAGTCTTTGCTAAAAGTTATAATGTTATTAACATACTTTCTTAAAATATTTCATTTCATAATTTTATAGTTAATGGCTCTTTGACTTCTGAGCGATAGCAATGAACAATTTGTTACCAAATAAATTAAAACAAAATTATTTAAATATAAAAAAAAAAATTACAACATTTTTAAACACTGACACACCACATTTTCATAAATACTGAATTCAGCGGTATTTCCTGTTGAAAATTTCTGAATTTAGAGGCAGTTAATAAAAAGTTTTATCACTGATTATACTTTGCAACTTTATAAATTTAGTAAAATAAAATATATAACGCAAGCTTAAAATGAATTTTGAAATTTCTCAACATTTTAAAATTTAAATAGCTAAAAAGAAGCCACATTTCCATATTTCAATCACTAAGCAGAAAATAAATATTAAGATGTATTTTCATCTTTTAAGCATTTAAAATATTTAATTTTATTTTTTAAATTTGTAATTTCTTTGGCATAAAATATAATATTGGAGGCTTTTGACACAGGGTTTTTGATGCGACAGTTTAAACCATGATTAAACTCCCCAAAACTTGCCAACCCTGTCAGAAATAGTTCATATATTTAAATACAGGTTTGACTTGCACAAATATGTTAAATAGAAAGCATTCCTTACTAATGAATAACAAGAATTTCAGATTTATTAATGAATATAAAGAATTAAACAACTAACATTTCTTGTCATTTTGCTGCAGGATTTTTTGTGCCAGCACAAACCTTGCATTTTTCATGTTTAAATGGGAAAACAAAACAAAATTAATGTAATCAATCATTAAGAGGGAATAAATTATAAATTTTGTATAGGTAAAAATTTATTCTGCATATTGCAAGTATGATCTAGTTATAGTACATCTAATATATATTTTAAAGAGTTAATACTTTAGCAAATATCCATCAGTGATACCGGAGATGCGCTATAGCGCAAAATTTAAGCAAATAATTGGAAAACGGCTGCATTAATATAATTTGTATGGGTCCTACAGGATGCATAATTTTTTGTTTAAAGATCGCAAAAGTAGTACATGTTGTGTAAAATACATTAAATCTGTCTTATTTCTAAAAGAGGATCCTCTTTTGTAAAAAAAGAAACAATTTTTTAAAAGTGTCTGGGTCCCAGGAACACTGGATTTCAAAAGCCTTGCTGCATCACTGTACCCAGAAATGTAAATGGTGTACGTAACATACATATCTATAAGGCTTTTCATTCCCCACAGATTTTAACATATTTATAAATATAAATTGCATATAACTAATAATGCATCATTTTCCTTAAAACAGGATATAATGCACTTTAAAACACAATAACACTTTACTTACTGTTCTGTAGCAGGTAGCGGTAGCAAATCATCACAGAATTGCTTTTTAGGCGGGTTAAAAAATATAATACGGTCGCGGTTAAAAGTGACATTATTTTTCGACACAGGACTAAAATGAAGGGTTGCACCCTAGCGGAGGAAAATGTATGGGGTGGTACCGTATTTTTTCGAACAGATGGGCTTGAACTGTAAGAATATGTGGATTGCCCTTAATTTTCTAAGTATTTAAGGGATAAGGCCATTTATTTAGTGGATCAGAACGTTTTTCATCAAATAAGGCTGTTGCCCGTGAAAATTGAAGGGCAAAGGCCCATAAATTTACAGTTATTTCTGATAGTGTATAGCAGTAATATTTAGTACTGCCTTATTAGCAATGCAGATATCCAATAACTGACGTTTGTGAACCAGTAAATGACATCTGTTCTTAGACAGTGGTAAAACAACTTAAATTATAATGATGTTTACTATACAAGATAAATTTAATTTATTATTATGCATTTTTAAACAGTTCAAGTAATAGATTTCAACTTTCTTTAATTTAACCAATAAATGACACCTCTGTCAGACACTGGTGAAAGGAAATTATAGGAACAAATAACTGATACCAATCCCCCCCCCCCCATTAAGCTAAATTAAATAACTATAAACCCTAAATCATGGCCTTAATGTATCATAGGCATCTTTAAACTAATTTCTACAAGTATAACTTTAAGAAGAAATCTTAGGATGGTTGCATTACAAATAGATTAAAAAACACGTTTCCTTAATTATAGAAATATGGTTTGTTGCTTCAAAATGGCACTTCTTGTATTCTCAAAAGTTTCTTTCTCATTGAATATTTTCTTGGCCCTCTAGTGCTGAATAAATTGACTCCAAAATAAAAATAAGTGTATCATTTACCACTAGATTGCATTACTTCGTAAAATTTTACAATAAAATGTTTATTTGAGTTAGATTTTTGCTGAAGTGTCAGTTACTGATTATGTGTCAATAACTGGGGGTTTCGCCCTACAAGTTGCGTAAAAAAATTTCGGTGAATGGCTCCACAAAATAAAGAAAACTAGAGAAATAAACGACAAATCTTTATTGTCTTTTAAAATAATTTTTATTAGCCACAACATACTTTTGACAATGTTTGTAGAGCTGCGGTAAAGTAAGCGATGACTAACAAGGGTACCACTTTTGGTGCAGCTGACATCTAACAGCGAGACCTGGTGCATTTTGTAGCCTTGTACATAAAAGATACCGATAAAATGTATTTGTTAAAATCAAATTATATTCATATATTTGTTATACTTTTAATTTTATATTATTGGATTTGTAATTGATGATTTTACACCAAAAGCGAGTTAAGTAGCCAAATAGGGTGCTACGAATCCAAACACACACAGCAGACAACTATGATATTTGTCCAGGGTTGGCGAGAAAAATTCTACGGCAACAAATAAAACCAATTTCGCGCCGCCAAAAATGCATTTATAATGTTGTATTTTTTCAAAATCAAATTCGTAGGTTTTTGAAGGAATTTTTAAACTTTTTTCAATATTTTATACATATTATTGACTAATTTGAATTTTAAAATTCTTTAAAAAAAAAACTTCTATGTTAAAAGTCCGATAAATTGTCTCGAAAATTAAATTTTCAGAAAGTTATGCTGCTGTAAAATACAAAATAGATTTTAACAGAAAAATGTTATCGATTCTCAAATTTCGTAATATAGGACTTTAAAATGCGCTAGGTCACAATGCTAGGTGCGAGTTGCACAAAAAGTGGTTCCCTTGTAAGTTCCAAATATCTCGAAGCATCGATGTGAGATGTTGTTGAATTTTTGGTTCATCTGTAAAGCGAGCCTTTTATGACTCACAAACTTTCATGACATCGGATGTTGTCTGAGGTTTTGCTTGTTGACTATCCACCCTAAAGCGGTTCATCATCAACAGTTTCCATTTTGTCTCTGAAACGATTAAACCAGTCATAAATACATGCTTTACTCACTCCTTCGGATTCCTAAACTTCCTTCAGCATTGAATTCGTCTCTGTTGCATTTTCCCCAATTTGCAGAAAATGTGATTTTTATGTGGGCCCCTTTTCACTAGACACGATGTGTCACACTGATAAGTTCGATTGGTCCCAGCGGGTAACTCTGCTTGAGCATAGTAATTTCAATGTCAAGGATTTTTTTTTTTAACATATCTCTCAATACAACTCTACACTGTAAAAGAATTTCGTAAAATTTCAGTAGATGTACCGAAATTAACGGTACTTGTACCGTTTTCACTCTGTACGGTATGCGTACCGTACTTCTGAGGTATATTAAGCGTAAATAAACCGTATGTGTGCCATTTCGATTATAAACTGTATTTATACCGTAAAATGATCGTTTTTCAGTAAAACATCGCTATTTATACCGTAAAATAATTATTTTTCAGTAAGAAAAAAGCTGGTAGCCCCGCCTCGGTGTACGGAAACCCCTGAAGTGATGCTCTTGCTCTTGTTACGTAATGCGTGCAGGCCTGAGGAGAGGGGGGAGTGCAGCTGGTACATATACTTTAAATATTTTACGGTACATATACCGTCCAGTTAAATTACGTTACATATACTGGTCACAAAGTTGCCAGTATACGTACCGTAATTGTTGACCAAAATTTTTTACAGTGTACGCTCGAAGTTTCCTATCCCCAGTAGTTTCAAAAATATTAGAAATCAGATCCATTCATCGAATTTCTAAAATGGACCTTTTATATTCTTTTTATTTAAATTTTTTTGTGAAATTTCTTGTTTTATTAATTTACTAGATGGAACCCGTCAAAACTTGACGAAAAAAATACTATAGCAATATCAGTAAAATAAGCATCTTTATTATTTATGAAGGGGTGCTTATGAAACAGTCTTTCAAATATTTTATTTTAAAAGTTTTTTTTCCTCAGTCAAATACATTACTATTTCCGATGCAAACTCCAAACAAACAATCCGTAAAGAACTGTGTAATGTAAATCAGTTTGACATTACCGCCATATTCCCCACGGCAAGAAAAAATTTCATGGACCTATGAAGTATATACAAATAGTATAAGGAAATGGCATGTTTACAAACAAACAGTTCCATCAACCAATCTGCCACTGCATTTTTGTCGCAGCTATCATTGCAGGAATCGTAATGGCGACGTAGGCCAATCATATCACAGACCAGTTTAACGTAGACCAATCAAATTGCTCCATCTCCTGTGTACTGTAGGAGTCGTAAAGAACGAACAGGTTTTTCTCCCAAACCAACAGTAATTTAACCAACAGTGACGTCACTTGCCCTTTCCTTATATTCCTACAGTCATATTATATTCAGTAAATACAGCGCACATCTCCTTCACCCCCCCCACCCCCATGATAATTCAACCGAATGAGCTCCTATGCGCATATGCATTGTTTCTGCCCAAAAGCACCATCGAAATTCGACGTAAAACAGTTTTAAAATGTTATGCAAAATGTTATGAATTAAAAGTCTCTTTTATCATTGTTTGTTTGTAATCCATATCTTCTAAAACGCATCCATTGTTTTACGCTAATCAATTTTTCTGTAAACATGAAGAATTTTTTTATAGTAATAAATCAATCTGCAGATGAGGGAGAATTTTAATGTTTTCAAGTGTAATTTATTTGAATGGTTTCTTCGGCTCCTTTACATAATCAGGATTATCACACCTTTTCTATCACAGTCGGGGATATTTTCCCTCTTATACAGTTGGCAAATGTAAAAAAATAAAAATAAAGTACAATTCCTAGCATATTCTGATATCTGATGGAACATATACATCAACGAATTTAACATATCAATTTTATGTTCAACATAAGCTGAAAATAGTTTTTTTTTTTTTGGCAAATTTTCATTTAGCGCCAAAATGCTCTGTCTTATGGATAATCTGATCTTATGGTTTATCACTGTTTTATTATTATTATTATTATTATATTCACTTTTTATGATGATTAGGAAAATCTATTTTCAGTTGTGGCAACTTTCCCAGGAGCTATTTTACATTATTGAAGCAAACTGGTGGTGTCATTGATAAGATGGAATTGAAAAACTTTTTATGCTTGAAAATTATTTAATCATTATTTCAAGTTTTTTTTTCTACCATAACACTATTTTTAATCATTTTAAATTTCCTGAAATCCTTTACTTTTGAGATTTTTTAATTAAAAAAAGAAATCTTCTAACCTATAATTAAAAAAGGTAATTGGTAACATGTAATCAAGATTTGCAATCAAGATGAAAAAATCAATGACGGCTCCAATTGACAAAAATTCTTTAGATCAGTTTTTTTTCATATGCCAAGCAGTCATTTTTATTCAAAATTATTTTTTCGAAAAAAATTGCATATAAGTTGCATTTTTAGAAAGATCGTTCAAACAAAATGTTTGCTTGAGAGATGGGTTAATTTCAAAAATTTATAGATTTTGAGATAACTTCATTGGAAATTAGGTTAACAGTAAAATATCTCCATCCATTAGTAATTAAACACAAGAGATTCGTTCATCGTCAGTCATAGAAATATTAAACCATGGGGGTAGTCATTCGCAAAACAAGATCTCCATGGTGAATTTTGCAGCGCTGTCTGGTGTCGAAAAAAAATCTGTAAACATGGCATACGTAATAAGAAAATAAGTGGGTAAGTGTGATCGAAGATCGCACAAAGGGTTTCGTTTAATATTCCTTTCAAAACACTTTATCCTTCCTTTAATAAATCCAAATAAATTTTATTAAAAAAAATCATGTTTTTTATAAAGGGAAAATTTACCGGCCTACTTTTCTCGTTTTTTCGAAAATCTGAACCGGTCCGATAGCGGGCGAAGCCCGCTATTATACTCTGTCATAATAATATCTGTCATGTGAACTAAATGCGATATTAAAAGAAAATCAATTTCAAAATTAAACATGTTGTATACAGACCTTCAAAATGTTAAAATATATCAATATTTCCATAATCGGGTTTTTAGCATGATTCAAGACGTTCCTTAAATCACATGACGTTATAAATACTTGCATGCATATAGGGCCTGCTCATTTCTCTCATAACAGACTATATAATTTATTTCACGGAAATAATAAGGATGATTTTTTTACAATGTAAAACTAGTTATAGTGCAAACGCATCTCATTTATCACGTTTAACGTACAATTTCCAACTTTTTTTTTTATTATTCATGTGTTTTAATTACCCTTTCAACCATTTTCATAAACATTTAGTCAAATAGTGTGCATTGATTACAGAAATAAATTCAAAGGCATACGAATTATAAGGTATTATTTTATCTGAATAAAATTGAGGGGCTCTGCCCACAAATCGCTACGCTCACCAACCCCCGTTCTGCGTTCAACACGTGATCATTTAATTATAATTTTAAACTTTCATTATTGTTTTTAACAATCTCGCGCAAATACATTTTTTATTTGAGGTAAAAACATGCTTCATTGCGCTGATTTAGAAATTGGCAACAATATAAAAAAATGACTTTTTCAATAAAAGATTTCTTTACCCGATTTTTAAGGATTTTTTGAGTTTTTATTGTCCGACTGTGATAAATTTTTGAATTTCTGAAAGCTTGTTATATTTCGCGTCTGGTGGTATGATTTTCGAATCCGTAGGATGGCTAGAAAAATAGTAATAGCTCCTCAAAAACGTCCTTAGTAAAAAAGCGATGAGAATAACCCGGAATCATCTACGCAGAAGTTGAAGAATTTGATTGGTCCATTTCTAAATCGTTTTTGGCTCAGTTCCAAGTTTTTTTTTTTAGGTAGCTTTCAATACAAAAAAGTATAAAGCAATTCCGGAAAATTTCGATATATTTTCACCGATCATGACCCCCAGACCCCAAAACCATCCTCCGTTCAAATGTTGACATATATATATATATATATATATATATATATATATATATATATATATATATATATTTTACTTAAAGTTTTATATATATATATATATATATCTGACCTATGTCATACGAAAACGCTCGTATTTATAAATCGATTTTGATGAAACTAATTGTGTGTATTAAGGTCACCAATGTCTCGACCAAGTTCGTTGGCCAGCTTGGTCCGCCATTTTGTTTCAAGATCGTGGCCATTTAAAAATTTAAAACTAAAATAAATATACAAAAAAATTAAAAATTCAAATTTATTTTTTAATTACGTATTAGGCCTTGATACAAGGATTCCAGAGCATTTTATGGTTTACCTCTATCTTAAAAAATGGCTGAGATAGAGCAGTTTGAAATTCTAGGGTGGCTGACATTTTGAAACAAAACAGCACATTAACGCGATTACTCGCAAATTATTTTCTTTCATTGTTGTAATAATTTTCCCAATCATACGCATAAAACTATATATTCATATCCGTTAGCGCCAAAATTGGCGACATTGATGACAAAATTGGCAAAATTGGCGACAAAATTAGCAAAATTTGTGACATTTGGCGAAATATCGCCAAATTTGGCGACCAAAATAAGTCTTTATAAATGAAGCCAATTTGGCTGTTGCTCAATAATTTGGCGAAATTCTTATTCAAATTGAGTATTAACGAATCTTTTGTAAACGTTTCTTTGCATTTTAACTTGCTGTTTTCGTGTAACATTAGCTAAAATTTTAAAACGAAGATATAGGAAAGCTACCTTTTCCTCCCGATACAGGCCGGAAGGACTTTTTTGTATTGAAAGCTACCTATTGCAGCCGTTCGGAGGAAAGCAGTTCCGGAAAATTTCGATATATTTTCACCGATCATGACCCCCAGACCCCAAAACCACCTTCCGTTCAATATATAAATCAAAATGTTGATTTATATACATATATATATATATATATATATATATATATATATACATATATATATATATATATATACAGTAATCCCTTAACATTCGCGGTTTTAACATTCGCGAGTTTTGATTATTCGCGAACATGAAAATGCGGCAAACTTAACATTCGCGAGAATCTGACTTGATTATTCACGATTTTTTAAAATTATATCTTTGCTTTCTCAGAGTTTACAGTGGTTAAAGATTGTTTCTCCTTTTTCTCAGTATGTGTTTACAAATCAATTTTCAGTTGTCTACTGAAAAAGGAGCGAGTGTTGTAGGAAAACAAACAAAAAAAAAAATCAGCAGAAGAATACTCATTGCAACGGGGATATTACAAGTGGTAAGGTAACTGCATCTTCAGTCTATTAATTTAAAATGTGCTTGTGCAGGTTCTCGTAGAGATTGAGCTGAAGCTGCATACATTATCATCTCTTTGCGAATAGAGTGAGAGTCGAAATTACTTTATTAAAAAAAAAAAAACTATGCTTTATAGCTGTAATTATTTCTCCAGTCAGTTAATTTTAATTATCTTCATTAAATAAATTTCAAAAATATGAATATGCGTGTACATTCATACATGTGTGTTATGTATAACGTTCTGTTAATGCATATATCCTTTTAATTTCTTGAAATACTGTGCCACTGTAATTAAAATTTTATTGAACACTACTCCTTTTTTAGTGCAGAGAGATAGACTCGACATTCGCGGATTTGACATTCGCGAGGTTTTTCTGGATCGTAACCTTCGCGAATGTTAAGGGATTACTGTATATATCTGACCTGTGTATTACGATAACGCCCGTATTTGTGAATCGATTTTGATGAAACTAATTGTGTGTATTAAGGTCACTAATGTCTCGACCGAGTTCGTTGGCCAGCTTGGTCAGCCATTTTGTTTCAAGATGGCGGCCATTTAAAAATTTAAAACTAACATAAATATACAAAAGATTTAAAAATTCAAATTTATTTTTTAATTACGTGTTAGGCCTTAATACAAGGATTCCAGAGCATTTTTTTGGTTTACCTCTATCTTAAAAAATGGCTGAGATAGAGCAGTTTGAATTTCTACGGTGGCTGACATTTTGAAATAAAACAGCACATTAACGCGATTACTCGCAAATTAGTTTCTTTCATTGTTGTAATAATTTTACCAATCATACGCATAAAACTATATATTCATATCCGTTACCGCCAAATTCTCGCCAAAATTGGCGACATTTGGCGAAATATGCCAAATTTGGCGAAATATCGCCAAATTTGGCGACCAAAATAAGTCTTCATAAATGAAGTCAATTTGGCGAATATCTTATTCAAATTCAGTATTAACGAATCTTTTGTAAACGTTTCTTTGCATTTTAGCTTGCTGTTTTCGTGTAACATTAGCTAAAATTTTGAAACGAAGATATAGGAAAGCTACCTTTTCCTCCCGGTACAGGGCGGAAGGACTTTTCTTTCTTAATCTTGTTGAAGAAAATGGATATTTTTTTCTAATTGAGCTATAGGAATGTCGTATAAAATTTCAAAAGTGTACATTTAAAAAAAATTAATGGCAGATCTGTTTTTACACAGTGTTATTTCTGACCTAATATAGTTTTTTTAAACTTACATTGTTTACTTATCCCCAACAAATTACAAATTATTTTAAGATTTAAACGTTTCATTACACTCTATTCGACTTTTTATTTATGTATGCGTTTAATAAAATCTTATGTACAGATAATTAAACTAGTAAATCTACATATCAGAAGACTCAACGTCAACTCTACAAATCATTGTTCATTAATCTTACTCATTTTTACCATTATCTGCAAAATATTTGATACCTTAAAATTCAATCTTTTAAAGTTATTTTTACATTGATAAGAGTTTAAAATTCATCGAACGTTCCGGAAATTTTAGAAGTATCGCATTAAATGCAATGTTTTACAATGATAGGATAAACTACTTATTACTGTATTTTTTCAGAATAACAATTCAGGGGGGCTCCGACCCTCTGAACTCCAAGTTGTCGTTTTAATATTCTATTCTTAATTTGCAGTAATTGCGCTATTTCATTTCTTGAGTACATGTCTGAATGTATTTACTATTTTAATGTCATTAGAATAACCATCTCTTTGTACAAGAGATGTTAACCTATCCTTAAAAGAATACTTGCATTTCAACTACTAAACATTATATGTTGCTGAAATTGCATAAAATTTAGTGTTTAAAATATACTTATACAAATGTAAATTCCTCTATGTGACCTATATTCAATTTACGCATTCAACGTTTTTAGCACTTTCCAACCTAGTTGAAAAGTGTTTATGACTTCGGTTTGTCTGCCGTCTGCCGTCTGCCGTCTGCCGTCTGCCGTCTGCCGTCTGGCCGTGAAAATATGCTCCTGTAAATATGCTCGGATTGCTCTGCAATTTGTATATGTTATAGTCGTTATCTATAGCATGTTCCCTATTTCAACGGAAGTGTTTAGCACTTAAAGTTTTTTTACAGGGACACTCAAAAGAATTCCGTTACATTGCGGTCTATGGGGAAAAATCATTTGCGGTTTATTTAAATAATGTTTCAGTATTTTAAACGCATTGAAATTTATATATATCACTAAGGTGTATTAGAAGAAGCTCAATATGGAATAGGGTGTGCATAGCACGTATAGTTACTTTACAGGGACAGTCAAAAGAATTCCGTTACATTACGTCTATGGAGAAAAATCGTCTTCGGTTTACTTAAACAATGTTTCCCTATTTTAAACGCATTGAAATTTATTTATATCACTAAGGTGCATTACAAGAGGCTTACTACAAAATATTGTGTATAGCAGTCATCATTCATTTACAGGGACACACAAAAGAATTCTCTATACTGTATGTCAACAATAATTCCTGGAAGTTCGTTTTAAGTTACTGAACGCGATTTTAATTTTAACTCGCTTTTTGTCTATTACGTGGTGTGTATAAATTCTGTAGATCTTATACAGGGAAGCACAAAAGTTCGCGAACACATTTCCGTATTATTTAACTCCAGACGGAGAATTTTAAACTGTGCTACGCGTTTCCTAACTGAACTAAAATTTAGCATCCTATGTAGTATATATACAAATCTATAGATCCTATACAGGGCTGAATAAAAGTATTCGGATTTCTCAGATGTTTAGAATAGATGTTATGAATCAGATGTTTAGATTTTTCGAATATTGTATATGTTGGAAATTCCTGAAATTACGTTTTTAAATATGTTATGCGTTTTCCAAATGTTTACTTAGATGTTATCTTTGAGCTTATTAAACGGTATGATTTGTAAAATTATTTTGGAAGCGTTGGAAAGTGTTACATAATCTATGCTTGATGCATGATTTTTCGTTCTTGTTATTATTTTCATTTGGAAAACCGATTTGGTAATCATTTTTTAGTAGTTAAAATAAATTTTCATTTATTTCATTCAAAAAAGCATATTAAAAACTTATATAACCCGAAAAATAGCTATTTTGTTAAAAAGATTTCGATTCAAAATAATGCTTGAATTTTCCTTTGTTGATATTCTTTGAAATATAGTTGCTTAGAAATCCTTTAATGAAACAGAGAAAAAAAATGCATGGAATTTTTTGTAAAAAATGAGAAATTAAAATGTTTCATATATTTCAAATTAATGCATAAAATTTCCCAATAATTTATGAAATTAAATTCGAAATTCTAAGAAATACATTTGCAAACTTTCAAAGCGATAGAATTAAATTAAGATCTCCATTTTGTAAATTTAGAATCCATAATTTAGCATTTACAATTATCTCAATGCGAAATTTTCTTTTTGGCGAATGTTAAAATTTTAAAAAATCGCCTGACTTTCCATTGAAAAGCATTATAACCTAAAAATAAATGTTCTATATTTTTCGACCGAATGAACCCAATGTAACTGAAAACTATACAGCTAATTCCGAGTACCTCGCCAGCATACTCACCAAAAATACACCAAATCGAACGTTTTTTACGGCAGTTATCGCGGAACAGACAGACAGACAGAAACCATAAGCTTTTCGAGTCTCCACAGGGAGCCTTCACTGACGTTTCGGCAACTACTCGGATGTGCATTAGTTCTTGAGATATAGCTATCGTGAAAATCATGAAGAAAGTACCGTAGCAGCGCGACCTGTTGGGCGATTTACACCAAAAGCTAATCAGCACCCACAGATTTCTTCTATCACACATAGGTTTCGCATACACTAAAAACGAATCTCAGCACCAATTTATATCAAGGTCTAACTGAATCTAAAGTTTTATTAAATTCCGTGCATTAGTTCTTGAGCTATGACTATCGCTAAAATCGTATAAATACTGAAAAATGCGGCATAGCAGCGCCACCTTCTTTGAGATTTACACTAAAACCTAATCAACAACAACTTGTTTCACCGTCTAACTGCATCTGAAATTTGTTGAAAATACGTGCATTAGTTCTTGAGATATAGTTATCGGGAAAATCATGAAAAAAGTAGCATATAAACGCCACCTGTTGGGCTAATTACACCAAAACGTAATCAGCATCTATTTATGTCAAGGTCTAGCAGAATCTGAAATTTGATGAAATTCCCTGCTTTATTTCTTGAGATATAGCTATCGTAAAAATCATGAAAAAAGTAGCATAGCAGCACCACCTGTTGGAATATGTTCACCAAAACGTATTGAGATTCTATTTATGTCATGTTCTAACTGAATATGAAGTTTGATGAATATCAGTCCATTAGTTCTTGAGATAGAGCTATTGCAGAAATCGGGAAAAATGTAGCATAGCAGCGCAATCTTTTGCGCGATTTACACCAAAAACTAATGAGCACCAATTTGTATCAGGGGCTAACTGAATTTAAAGTTTTATTAAATTCCGTGCATTAGTTTTTGAAATAGAGCGCCCACGAAATTTTTGTCACATACAGACCATTTTTTAAAAAACAGTCAACTCGTGACCTTCTAAAACGTATAAATTCGTCGAAAACCGGAAGTCGAGAATTTTCATTAATCTAATACTTTCTTCTTGTACAGACAGAATAAAGTAACAGTGCATCGATTTCATTAATAATAATAAAACTAGTCGCATGTGACAATTCCAAAACTTTCTTCTATCTCATAGAGGTTTCACCTACACCAAAGCGAGTCAGCACAAATTTATATTAAGGTCTAACTGAATCTGAAGTTTGATGTAAATCGGTGCATTAGTTCTTGGGATATAGCTATCATGAAAATCGGGAAAAAAGTGGCATAGCAGCGCCACCTCTCAGACTATTTCCACCAAAACATAATCAGTGTCTATTTATGACAATGTGTAACAGAATCTGAAGTTTGATGATATTTTGTGCATTAGTTCTTGAGATATAGCTATCGTGAAAATCATGAAGAAAGTACCGTAGCAGCGCGACCTGTTGGGCGATTTACACCAAAAGCTAATCAGCACCAACTTATATCAAGGTCTAACTGAATCTAAAGTTCTATTATATTCCGTTCATTAGTTCTTGAGATAGAGCACCCAAAAAAATTTTGTCACATATAGGTAGACTGACAGACAGACATTTTTTAAAAACAGTCAAATTGTGTTCAGGATCTTCTAAAACTTATAAATCCGTCGAATACCGGAAGTCGAAAATTTTTATGAATCCAATACTTTTTTCTTGTAAAGATAAAAGAAAGTAATTCTACCTATCATACATTTCCTGATTTAAAACTTAAAAATAATTGACTAAAAAAGTTATATATGTGAAATGAGTTAATATTATTTAAATTTATTCAGCGTTAATCGGTTTTAGAGGATTATTAAAAACCTATACGAACACAAATATTACATATGAACATTTAAATAACAAGTCATAAAACACAGAATTAAGTTTAATGAAAAGCATTTATTAAGTATTCGATTTAATAACTAATGTATTTTTTTTTTTTTTTAAGGAATTGTATTTTTTACAGATATTAAATATATTTATGGATATTTATCAGCGGGTATTATGTGTTTTTTTTTTACGAAAGTAAGTCTGTTAAATGAGGATAATATTCAGTTAAGATGTTCTTAACTAAAAATATCTAGTGAGGAAAACGCTAAGAAGATTACATTCCATTTGCTCGAACAACATATTAAGTTTAAAATCCTTATAGAAGGGATTTTTTAGAAGGTTTAAATTTATTAAATTTTAGGCACTTTATTTTAAAACTTTCGATCTATGTGCATAATATTTTTGTTTTCTGACATTTATCTTACGGATTTTTATTAACTTTTAACTATATCTTATAAATTTTTTTACACTTTTTTTGTCCTTTATGAATCCTATTTTAATTGAATCACAGATAATTTTATAAATATATTATAATAAATTCACAGTAATAAATGTGATAAAACAGGCATGTACATTTTCACTGGGATAACGGTTATACCAAAATATTCCATTATATTCTTGTTCATAATAGGTTTGAAATCATGTAAAATAATGTATTCATTTATACCTTTTTTTAGCATGTAAAATGCACTTTCTGGGCCCCAAACGAAGTCAAGGCAGCACGCTGCAAAACGTATCCGGGCCCCACTCAGAAAAGACCGGCTAGACGAGCGAGGGCCGGGGAGTACTCCATATTTGTATATATCCTACACAGTATTCTGAAATTTATTATGGTTAAGAAATGCATAGCATAATGGAAAATTCTTTTACAACAAATTTCTGCCAATAAATGGAAATATTCTCGTGATGTTTTGTTCAGCCCTCAATATGATATACAGAATTTATACACTCCAAATAACATGCAAAAATGAGTAAAAACGCGTGCCACAACTGAAAACAATTTTTATTCAATTATTATTGATATACAGTACTGTAACCAAATTGTTTTGTTTGTCCCTGTACATGAATTTTGAATACTATGCACACCTTATTCCATAGTAAACATCTTGTTGTGCACCTCAGTATATCTATTTCGATAAGTCTGCTCTACTGGATTGCCAGACGAAGCCAAATCTCGTGAAAGTCGCCATTTTGGCGTAAAAAAGATACCTTGGTGCGTCTGCGACATCTGTACCATTAATTAATATTAAATTATTAGTTGATAAAAGCGTTTTTTTAATATCACATTCTTAATTTTCTATTTATAATGAATTTTCTATTTTTTAGCCGTTAAAATATTTCATTGTTACAGTTTATGGCAGCCCTTTAGCCTATTTTGGCGATCGTTTGCTGACGCATAAATAAATCCATTGCCCCCATAACATAGTAAGGTGTAATAACTTCCCTGCCCTGCGTAATTGCCAATTCACAAAATAATCATTAACTAAAGATTTAGAGACTAGGAGTGATTTGTCACTAAAAATTTCACAGTTAATAAGATAGCTAAATTTGGCTTTACACGATCTCAGAACTTTTTTTATGGTAAAAGGGTCACAAGATTTGGCTGCATTTTTTAAATGTGACGTTTTTGATGAGATACCTACTAGGTATCTCATCAAAAACGTCACTTAGTCCTTCTTTTAACCTTTTTACTAAGTTGTTTGCCTGAAACGGAAACGTCTGTATTAAAGTAGATAAAGTTAACTACAAATAAATTTAAATTAAGGTACTACATCATTTTAACGAATTTAAAGCTATCGTTTTCTATTTAGTATAGGGAGAGGGGGGGCACAGTGGGACAATTTTCACTTGTTTTATGATAATTTCTTCCCTTATAATTAAAAAAATTAAACAAATACAGAGCAATATTTTGGCAACTTTTAGCTTTCATTGTAATTTTTTTCATAATTTATACTTACTAGCCGACCCTGCGGAGAGTATCTGCACTCTAGTGCCTACTCTTTTAAATACTATATGCATATTAGAATACACGAATTTCAGCATTACATGTATAAATATCATCCATAAAAACTTCTCTACTTAGGACTGGGAACTTTGAAATAAAAAATATATACACATCATAATATATGGACACCATTTAGAAATATGAAAACAGAGGTAGTTTTCCAGCATCGTGCACATAAAAAACATTTGCATGCACACAATAGTTGCTGGATACTCTTTAAAATTAAAAAAGTGTATACATATTATATTGAAAATATCTACACCATTAGGAAAATGTTTATATTTCTTTTTTTTTCTGCATCGAAAACGTCTTTATATATACACAATTGTAAATTTCAGAGCTCAGAGATATTATTATTAATTTTAATTGACAAATTGTGTGTCACTGTTAGTATGGCTCATCCTTTAAGCTTTTAGGGTGTCACCGTTGAAAAATCAATGTTACTGAAAAGTTGCTGCACTGGATCTTGTATATCTGGATAGCGAATTGGGGGAGACTCAATAGGTTTCCCACTTTGCCATTCGCCAACCTGTAACAGCGAACTTGCTAACACTCTCTGTGTTTGAAAGGCATGTATATTTGCTGCGAGTTACATAATGTAAAGTATTCTCTTCTTTACGCAACTTGAAACTGTTAGTGATCTTGAACCTCTAAAAATGACAGATAGGACTGACTTGACGGAAATCTCCACCCAATAAGATTATTTTATTCATTTGTTATTATTTATTTATTTGTTATTACTCAATCTATATTATAAATAACAAATACGTGCATTCGTAACATTGACGTCATAACGATGTAGACAACAATGAGGTTAAACTGCATAAGGTACATCAATGGAGTCAATGTTTTATTTAATAACAAAATGGCGCGTTTCTTGGTTTGATTTCGCACTTTATTTTCTTTCCTTTTTAGAAAGTAGCAAGTTTTTAAAAATAAATAAGAAAAATTGCTGGCCAATTTTTACAAAAATTGTATTTTCGGATGCAAAAAAATTTTCTACATATGTGCGGTGACTTTTAAATCGATACCTCAAATACTTTTCTTAATATTCGCAAATTAATGAAAACAAACCTCTCGTTGCCATCGGCAAATGATAAATAATCACGATTTCTGTGCTACGTACGATAGTCTAATATATATATATAGATTTTATTCTGTAAAAAAATGTAATTTTCAAAAGGTACTCAAGATGTCCCATTGTGCTCCCTGTCGGGGCACAGTGGGACAGGGATTGGGGTACAGTAGGACGTTGAGTAAGGCACATACAAAATTAGTTATATTATCACAGCACATTTATTATTAATAAATACAGGTTTAGATATTGAACATAGAAGATATGAAAGCCATTTTCAAATGAAAAGACTTAAAAATAGTTATAATAAAGAAACACATTTAAGAGTTGAAAAATAATGTATGATGAATTGAAAATAATAAAGTAACATCAAATTAAACATTAAAGGCTAACAAAAAATTCTCAAAAGTTCATTTTATCATGGAATAACCTTGGAAGTCTACAGGAAATGATAATTGTGTCATTGTTCTTTCTGTCCCTAAGTAAAGCCATTGGTTTTGGTAATTTCATTTCAATGTCAGCAAGAACAGTTGAATATTTTGTCTTATCATCAAAGACAAAATTGTATGCTGGCAAAAGTCAATTTCACTTTTATTTATGATTTCTGCAGCATATGGCTCCTTTCTTTTTCCCACACTCTTTGAGTAATAGAAAATCTCCAATATTAATAGAAACGCTTTCTCTTTCTTCCATATCATCCTCAAAAATACTTTCTCTTTCTTCCACCTCGTCGTCAGAAACACTATCACTTGAAGAGAGCTTCCAATCTTCGTATTTCCAATAAATTTTTACTTAATTTTTTTTTTTTTTTTTTTTTTTTGTTATGAATTTCGAAACATTAGAAGAATACTTCTTTAATTATTTCAAATGTTCCCTGCTCTATTCTACTTTTTACAGGTGTATCAGTTAATACTACTGTTTTCCTCTTCCTTCGGTTCCTCTTAGAATTATCAGGTGCATGGCATTTTGGTAGGACCTTATTAGTTCTGGTGACAAAACAGGTTCATCAACTTTCTGGTTTTCCACCAGAGATAAATTTAAATTGGAGCACCCTTGTTGTGGCTCTTCTGTGAATGGTCTTCTAGACGTGTCCCACTGTACCCCTATTAACATGTCCCACTGTACCCCCCAAGGTGTATTTTTAAATACAAAGTCAAAAGTTTCACAAAATTTATTAATAGAATTAAGAGCATTACACGCATGTAATGAAGAAAGTTTAAGTTTTTAATTAATGCAATGATATTCATTATTGGATGATATTTTATTGCTCAATTCCAAAAAAGTAAAATTTACCTCATTTTTCCAACAGTGATAGTAAAAACAAAAATGGCTGTAACTTCCCTACAAAATGAAATGTGACTGAGACTAGTTTATACAGTATCCCACTGTCCCACTGTGCCCCGTGTCCCACTGTGCCCCCCTTTCCCCTATAGGTAAAAAATGAAAATTTTCTTCTTAGAATCACTTCAAATTCGGAAATTCAAAAATATAGCGAGTGAGTCTAAATTTTTATTGACTTATAAAAAAAAATAAACGACTTATCTTTTTTTTATTATTATTATTGTCGTGCCGTTTTTTCGGGTGTGGCGACTGGAAATAATTATAGTATTAGAAATTTAAAAAAAAATAGATTTCTGTAATGATAAACTATAGGAGATGTTTGAAAGTGCAGTAAGAATGGTTGATAGTAAGAAAGTTTGAAAGTTGACAGTCATTTTACTCGTGTTCTAAAACATATGTATATTGTACATGTGTTATGTACATTGTATATTGTATGTTAGTACATATAATGTATTAAAACATATGTCGAAAACGTATGACAAGATTTTTTTCAAGTCGGACAAAAGATGTGGATTTGTATAAGAAACATGCACACACATACCAACAATGGCTTTTATATAGATATATTTTTATATATTTGTGTCTAATTAGAAATCTTTTAAAACTTAATTACCATCACAATAATTGCTAAAACAGTGAGCTATTTCCGTCATTTTTCATATATGGTATTGCGTTCTTACTACGACTGAATGCAACAAACAATTTTTTGTCTTAGAAAATATAACCTAATTTTTATTTATGCAAGAAACAGTAGGTTCATATTTATATTTTTATCGTTTTAATCTATATACTGGATGGTTCTAAAGTTTATGTCCAAACGGCACGTGTGGGTGTATCAGATCATAAGGAGAAAGAATTACATAGGAATTTGGGGTCGGAAACGCGATCATGACAGTGCAATTGCATCGTGACCGTGACGCAAAGAAACGATAACAAACGGTGTAAAAAGACCTTTATTTTACAAAATTCTTAATCGAAAGACAAAATACAAATGACAAATGTTACAACTCATAAAAAGTGCTCAAAATGTGCCCCATTAGCCGTGATGCATGCTTCACATCGTCCTCCTCGCCCATTGGAACGTGTTCAGATTTCATGTGGCGCCGATGTGAAACATGCATGTCGGCTAATGGGGCATATTTTGACCACTTCTTATGAGTTGTAAAATTTTTTATTTGTATTTTGTACTTTGTTTAAGATTTTTGTAAAATGAAGGTCTTTTTACACCGTTTGTTATATTTTCTTTGCGTCACGGTCACGATGCAATTGCACCGTCACGATCGCATTTCCGACCCCCAGTTCCTGTGTAATTTTTGTTTCTCATAACCTGACACATCCCCACGTGCCATTTCGACATGACCTTTTGAACCACCCTGTATATATATATATAGAAGTGTGTATCCGTATATTTCACTTTGCAGCCAAAACTACCCAGCGCAGGCCACTGATGCTTGTGTGTGGTGGTAGCCTCGAATATCCTAACGTGCACTATGGTGGTTGTATGTTGGTAGCTGTAGGGGTGTGGTAGATAGGGTTGTTGAAAGCGCTACGGCATTTATAATATAAAAATAGACGTGTGTATCCATACATTTCACTTTCCAGTTACAACTACCCAGCGCAGACTACTAGTGTTTGTGAATGATAGTACCCTCGAGTCTCGTATCGAGCACTATGGTGATTGCATGTCGGTAGCTGTGGGGGTGTGGGAAATAGGGTGGTTGTGAGTGCTACGGCCATTTCAATATAAAAATAGATGTGTTGGTCCTTATATTTCATTTTGCAGCCACCACAACCCAGCGCAGACTACTGGTATTTGTGTGTGACAGGTGCCTCGAGTCTCCCATCGTGCACTTTGGTGGTTGCATGTCGGTAGCTGTGGGAGTGTGGGATATAGGGTGGTTGAAATTGATCGACATAGGGCATTTTCATATTTTGACCAAAGTGTTCTAAAAATCTTTGGAATCTTCTAGAATGAACTAGAATGTTCTTGAATGTTCTAAAATTTTCTAGAATGTACTAGAATATTCTTGAATGTACTAGAATTTTCTAGAATGTACTAAAATTTTCTTTATATTTCATACATACATATGTGTTTTATTACATATATATCAAGCAGGGCGGTCGCTCTGCCAATCCAAGCTAAAAAAAAAGCGCCAAACAAACAACGCCAAGAACTGGACTTTAGACCGCTACTGCTTACTTACAGCAATCAACTTCGCAATGTTAAATCAACCAAACATGCCAGATTAAAATATCAGATATCAAATGGACCAAGCGTCATAGAAAAAAAAACGAAAACTAAAAGAATCTAATGAAGAAATTCTTCAATTTGAGACCAAACTGATCTCCATAAGTGATTTATAAACAGAGATATAGATTTTTTTTAAAACGTCGAGTTACTTAAAATGATCACTATTTTCTTCGTCAAACTTTTTTTTCAAACAACCTACAGATTTAAATATAGGACAGAAATGAAAAAGGATTGCATTTTTGGACAAGTAATAACCTAATCTACGTGCTTTTATAAAATACAGTGAAAAAATAAATACATTTCTATCCTTAATTAGCAAAAAAATGTTAATTAATTTGGCAACTAAAAAATTATGCCAAAACAGAGATAAAACCCCGCCAACGACCGTGTACCATTTGTATTATAATAGCACAAATCAGTTACGGGTTATTCATATCAAATTTCATCTGCAAGTCAGCCATTTTTTCTGAAGATATTTTTTTAATAAAACTTCCTAATTATAAGAACACACATTTTATCACACAATTAAATGTGACTGCAAATTGTGGCCGATGACTGTTTCCAACAGGAATAAGAATGAGAAATTGCCGAGTTAGAATATCGATCTGGGTGGCTTAGTGGTAAAACGTTAGCACGGTACGCTGAAGGTCCCAGGTTCGAGTCCTGGCGCAGGTCAATTTTTGACTCATGTTGGTTTAGTGCATTGAATTGTCTGATAAAATGTGTGTTCTTATAATATTGTAAAATAAAGTAATCAGACGTAGTGTTCATGCTTTTAATATATATAAAATTTACATTTTTAGAAAGATCTTTAAAAAAATTTTTGAGGGAAGAGGTACCTTCTGAAATGTATACATTAAGAGTTATCGGCATTTAAAATTTCTTTCCAAACGTAAACAAACTTTTCGAAATGGAACTGAATATGATTAATTTATTTCTATAAAACCAGGGTAAAGGACAAGCATTTCGTTCGCAGGCTGAGATCCTTTGACGTCATTTTTCTATAAATTAATGGGTTGGGTTGGGTTGATTATTGACGGCCAATTATCTACACTAGGGATATAGGCCCGGGGGGAGTGCCCTTCGTGGGGGTCTTTCTAAGGGAACCTAATCCGTATTTACGCATGGATAAATCCACGGCTCGAAGAAAACCACGAAAACTCCGAAAGATTAGGCCGACGGGCGCGATTGGGATCGAACCCAGCACCTCCCGTCTACCAGCTTCGAGAGCACAACCTCTCAGCCACTGGTGGGGCCCTATAAATTAATGGAATCCAGTTGTTAAATTGTTTTTGTTTTAGAAGTTAAGTTTCGATTTGAATTTATTGTAAGAGTACAGTGTTTAATTGAATAAAATAATGTAAATCTAAGAAATTGCTAAGATATTTTGCTACTTTTCACAATTAACTACGTTTTATAAAGATTCGCCAATCAATGGGACTTAATGCTAATAATAAAAGAGCATGATATCACGTTTGATTTCAAAAACAGCGCTGACGCGCTATGTACATATTCCATTTTTACTCATCTCATGGATTAGTCAGTGATATTTTTTAACGAAGGATAACAAGTATTATAACAAGCCACATTTAGTATGTTGTTTTTAAGGGTGTAATTAGTTTAATTGAAAAATCTACTGGTATTTCTAGTTAACCCTTTAAACAATAACTGAAAGTAAAATGTAATTTTACATAACATTCTCAAGTTAATTTCATAGAGTAGATTATTTTTATTATGTATAATCTATTTTTAAAAAAAAAAGAAATTATATCTACAAAAAATAACTTTTCAAAAGTAAAAAAATAGCCAAGCTTAAAAAAAAACGAAAGTTGCGGCTAACAAATGGTATGATATCAAATTTCCAAGCTTTTATTATAGCACTTATTTAACTTTTTTCCATTAAATAAGTTATCATATATATAAGTCGAGTGCTACGTATATGTTAATAGAAATCGTTTTCTCCCGTACGAAATACATCCTAACGTGTTTCTGAAAATTCATGATGGGCTTGGCGGCCATCTTTCCATATTTCTAAGCACCCAAATTTCTAAAGTAAAAGCGTAATATGTTTGCAATGTAATATGTTTATAACAATGTCGAACTTCAGATTTTAACTACGGACAGATAAATTGCGGAAGACTGATATTTTGATAAATTGATTTTTACTACTTTGAAATGATTAATTACTCTAAAAAATAAATCATAACATGAATCCTTAAGATAAGTCATCATTATTTTAAGACACAATTTTCCGAACATACAAGTCCATAAACGAAACGCTTAAAATATTTGCTTAAGTTACAATTTTGAACTTCGGATTTTAACTACGGATAGGGGTGCTTAGAATTTTGTGTATAATATGGAAAGATTGCCGCCAAGCCCATTATGCATAATTTGAAAAAAATTGAATTTTCAGAAACATGTTAGGATGTATTTAGTACAGGAGAAAACGATTTCTATTAACATATACGTAGCACTCGACTTATATATATGATAACTTATTTAATGGAAAAAAGTTAAATAAGTACTATAATAAAAGCTTGGAAATTTGATATCACACCATTTGTGAGGCACAACTTTCGTTTTTTTTTTTTTTTTTTTTTTTTTTTTTTTTTTTTTTTTAAGCTTGGCTGTTTTTTTACTTTTGAAAAGTTATTTTTTGTAGATACATTTATATATGTACATATAATTACTTTTTATTAGGTTTACATATGGGCTGGAAGGATCAAGAACGTTCCGAAATGTTCGAGGACCATTCTGTGGGGTTGTGGAAAAGATGGTGGTTGAAAGTGCATTTTCATATTTTACCAAAATGTTCTAAAAAATAAAAGAAGAAACAAAAAAAAAGAAATGCCTTGTAATGCATGTCTTCTATATTAAATGTAGAAAAAACTACACACATGTACCCCATCCCCCTAAAAAACAAAAGAAAAACAGCGAAGCGGCTTTTCCTCAGCTAAATCTACACTGTTAAAAATAATCTGAAAATCACGGGAATTTTTTTCCTGAATTTCACAGAAAAAGTCCCTTTTCGCGATATAAGGGTATTTTCCGTTAAAAACAGAAAAATTCCTCATATTTCCTGAAAACGACAGAACGGACAAAGACGAAAGGGGCCAACGGTGATATTCCGTTATCTGCTGCATATTTATTTTCAATGTTTAAAAAACTGACATGTTGGTGCACAGAAAAACAAAAAATTCAATAAATTAAATTTTCAAGTTTATTTAAAACAACAACAATAACAACAAAATAGTGCTTTCGAATTAAAAAAAGTAACTATTTTCGCATTCTTTTAAAATTATTTCCAATTTATTTTCTAAAGTTATAAGAAAATATTTGCGCTTAAAATATATTCTAAATTAAAAAATAATATATATATATATATAATAGTTAAATTAAACGAAAAAAAAATCGATTTTACTCAAAAAAGCAACAAACAAAAACAATGCTTTCGAATTAAAAAATAATGCTTTCAAATTAAAAAGTAATAATAATAACAATTTTCTCATTCCTATAAAATTATTCGAAATTTATTTTTTAAAGTAATAAAAAGCACTCACACTGAAAATATATTATAAGCGAACACAGTTAAAAAATATATAATAGTTGAAAAAAATATCGATTTTCTCAAAAAAGCAAACATTTTTTTTATCGAATTTATTTCAAAATGTAATATTCATATTTTACATCTAACAATCAAATTAAGAATATATATAATTCATATTTTATCCTCTATTAATATTACAATTTTAAAACATCACCATCATCTCATAACGAAATCTCCCCGCAATTAACTTCAAAATTACCAAGCTTCTAAACCCCAAATTGTTTAAGTTCTAAGCCGCCATTTTGAGAAACCCCATATCATCCTCTTAAACTGCTACTCTAACAAGCACCCACTGGTCGAATGGGCAAGATATTTGATTCGAGGCATTGTCATCCGTGGTTCAAACCCGATGTTGACCAGAAAGTGTTCTTGAAGTATATCAGATAGTAAATACTCCCGCAATAGGCGACAGATGGCAGCACATACAGATGTACTTTTTTTAACGGAGTTTTATAATATCCTTTCCTGCCAGTGCAGCCACGAATATTTCCGTGATTTCTGAGAGCGTTAACGGAAATTTACCGCTTCTGTAAATGGAGTTTGTCCTTCTTTTATCTTTCAAAACGGAAAATCAACTAACGGAACGGAAAATGCCCGGAAACTTTGCTGCCTGTAGTTTTACCGTGAATTTGAGGATTTATTTTTAACAGTATATTAAAAAAAAACATTTTTTAGCTTTTCATGCATTTTTTCAATTGCATCACCGAAAGATCTGTTCACTTAGAAAAGTTATTGCTTTCCAAATTCTCATTTAATTTTAACTAACTACTTTATTCCCCTTAAGCTATTGAAATGTACTGCTTTTCAAAGCAGAATTATTACTAATATAATTGAAAATGTTAATATCGAGTAACTTCAATTATGAAGCTGAGTTAAGATGCTCTGGATCATACAGTAATTTTAATATCACTTTCTCTGCCTACCGGGATTTCGTGCTGCATAATCAAGTGTAAAGTGAGAGATAACAGAAGATGTTTAAACGTAGTGTTTTATTATAATTGAAAGCAATGTATAGTTAGAATTCGGGAAGATTGTCTAGAATATCAAATTACAATTAGAGTACTCTCTTATCCCTGGTAACTATTACTTATTTAATGTTAGAAATAACAGTTGCAAGTAAATATCAATAAGTTGCCATTCATATTTATTAGCTAAATATACATATGTGGTTAGCTGGTCAATATGAACTTATTACCTTATCTTTATAAGTTAAGAAAACATCTTTCTAAATTTTAAGTACACGTAAATATTAGAAATTTCAATAAATTTAGTTGGATTACTTCGAATTGTTTGCGGGTTGCTTTTTTTTCTTTCTGCTTTATTATATCAATTCTTTTTCAGGCATTACTTTATTTTACATCTAAAAGAAAATATAGCGATTATCTTCTATGCGATCGAATGTTGTTCAAGAGAAAGCCATCTTACACATAAGAATAACAGAATTTTTAACTAAATTTTTAATTTTCTAAATCGTAATAGATTCGAGTAAGAGTCGATTAGAGCTATTACACTTAAAAATTGAGAAGCTAAGTAAGATAAAAGATTATCGTAAAAATGTGATTTTTATCAAATTTCGGCAATATTTAGAGCACTTGCTCGACCGGAAGATGTTGATTGATTTAAATAATATTTAAACATTATGTTTTGTTATTCTATCACATACAAATTTCAGCTATTACATTCGTTAAGAGGCTAATTTAAAAAAAATTGAAAATTATAAAAATGGGAATTTTTTTTTGCATTTTGGCAACTTTTACAGCGACCGGAAGATATAAACCGATTTTTTTTTTAAAACCATATTTAGTCTCTCCAATTCGCAACTTTTCCGAGGTATTACGACTTGAAAAACAGTTTTTGACTTTTTTTGGCCCACTTTAGTTAAACCTATGCATTTTAATAAATTAATATTTTTAACTTCTTTTTTCTGTATTCATCTAAAAGGTCTCTTTTGTCTCTTAGTGGTCAAATATTTCTGAAACATATACTAAATATAATAGTTTATGTGTTAAAATCTTACGAGGTACGAGTAAGATATTAACACTTCAGATAAAGTTTAGCATATATTTTCGAAATCTTTTCACTACGGAGAAAATAAAAAAGAGACAACTTTTAAAAAGAGTAAGCAGGAAAAATAAGTCAAAAATGTTAATTTCCTGAGGAGATGTTTTAAAAATAAAAATGCATTCCACTACCATAGGTTAACATTAGCGAGGGGAATTAGAGATCTGACAGACTAACACCCATAACATTTTTTAAAATAGGAAATGAAATCAGGTAAAATTCGCAAATTACTGTTAGTGGTTGCAGTTTCCTAGAATTTTGTGGATGATTTAGTGGGATTTTTGTTTTTAACGTTACTAGGTAACCCAACCCGGCTTTCCCGGATTACAGAATATAGACGAAAACTTTTTTTTCAAATTCTAATAGATTTTTCAAATTTTTATTTGCCAGGGTCGTGGCATTTAGTGATTATTTTTTGTTGTTGTTTGTTTGGTTTTCTTGTGCGTCAAGCGCTCATAGATGTGGTATAGTTATCCACCCAGTTATTGTTTTGTACTAAGCGTTCATACATGTGATATAGTGATCGCTACATTAGCTAATTTTATGTATTTATTTTCCAGTGTTATTTTATTTGCTTTGCTTTCGTTATATTTTTTATTCGTTATATTATACATGCGATATAGTGATCGCGATATTAACGAATTTCATGTATATTCGTTTTCTTAACAACGCAATGAGCGTTAAAAAAAAATTTCTAATATTGATGAAATGTGAATTAAAAAATTGTTTTTTACTGCTCACATTAATTTTTTATAAAATTTGTGAAATAAAATGTTTATATTTTATACATAAATTCAATATTTAATAAAAACATCTTCTGTTTTATTATCTTTTAAAATATCCTATGTTTGTTTATGGTTTAATTAAATAATTCTTCTTTTAAATTCTTAAATGCTTACAAAGCATATTTTGTCCAAAATCGGCTCAAGGAATCAAATTTTGTGTCCGGTATACCGCTACTCTCATATAAAGACACCCTATTCGTGTGGCTTTTTATCTCAAAATTAATTAATTTTATTATCTATAACTATTTAAATTATTTTAATGACAACATTCTTCCATTTGTTTATTAGGCGTTGGCGAATTTTATTTTTCATGGTCGACGGGGTAATGGAGTAGTAACGCGAAATTTAGTCTTCGATACAATGTATCAAAAAATTACCTAAATAAATATGTTCATAACGAAAAAAAAGTGAAAGAGTTAAAGGATTTTGTTTTGCATTTTTCTCTTCTCAGGGTGACTGGCAACAAAAATGAAATTAAAAAATCGTCGGTTTTGGCAAATGTACTGAAAATTTCTTAAATAAACATCTGCCAGTTTCTTTAGCGTTACTGATGACGAACAAAAAATTATTTTACCAAAGCAGCTGATTCACTTTTTCTTCATTTATTTATTTTTTTCTTCCGCAATCCCTATTTTTATTTCTTTCAAAAGAAAACGTTCATTTTTTTCCCTTATTTTTCTATTTTGATTGGGATTATAGCTTTCTAAGGCTTTTATCATTCAATAAAAATGTATTAAGCTCTCTAATCAATAAAATGAGACATAGTTTTCAAACAAATTATATTTAAAAATACATGTTTTCCCCAATCCAGCAGTGTAAAAATTGAAATTGTTCGATTGCATATATGTTATTATTTTTTTTTTATTGATGGAATTTTAATTTCGTCATAGAAAATTAGCAGAAAACAAATGCTAAAGTATTAAGTGAAAATAGTTTATTATTCTTTCGTAATGGGCCTGCACGCGAATAAAAAAAAATTATGCTTGAAAATTATTTTAAAAGCCGTAATAAATCACTCAATTAAGATACAGTTTTCAAGCAAATTGCTTTTAAAACTAGATTTTTTCCCATTATAATGGTGCAAAAATTAAAACTGTACGATGTTCAGAAATTAAATAAAATGCAGTACCAAAAATCACAAAACCGAAATTTCCGCGTCCAATGTTGCCATTCGCAAAATGGCGTCAGCGTTACGCACGGACACGTTCCTCCTTTATAATATAGACAGATAGATTGATTGTACGCACGCCATTGACTAGTGATAAGCATTTTATGTAGACCGCAAAGTTACAATTAAGAAACATAGTTATATACTTTTTTTTAATCTCGGCGTATATGATATTATACTTTTAAAACTTATTTCTACGTCATGTAACATGAGTATGTATTTAAATACAAGCTTTTAATGTTTTGATTTTGTATCAGTTGACGAATAATTTGGTACAATGTTGTTTATTCTCATCGTCGCACAGTGTAAGATTTCACAAATCTTAACTTGATTAATCTTAATAACTTGAGCAACACGTAACTTATATATATTGTTATGAATTTTGTAAATATTTCATTCTTTTTAATTTATTTTATTTTATTATTGTGAAAATTGCAGTATTATTAATGTATTTCCTATTGAGCATCATGTAACTCAATGCTAAAGGCCTCAGGTGCTTTACAAGAAAAACAACCTTACAGCATCGGTTTTATAATGGAGTTCTATTGGAAAATCGCCAAGGAATGGGTTTTTCGCCAAGTTGGCGATGGTTTTGGCGACTTATTTTTGTCGCCAAATTTGGCGATATATCGCCAAATGTCGCCAAGTTGGCGACGGAGTTGGCGAGTTTTTGTGCAACCACACCCCCCTTATACCTATACATTGGGATCCTTTCTTGCTTGGGTTCTCTATCGAAAGTTAAAGCACTTTCTGGTAATTTCTAGCATCTGAAGGCTCTGGAATAATCTGGAAAGATCTCTGAAACCTATATAAGGACCTCCATCAGTTCAGTTTAGTTAGTTGTCTGTCAACTGCGATTGAATTCATACGAGAGGCTTTGCATTGAGAACTGTGTTTCTCGGATCGATTTTGTCGTTGATACGTCGTATTGAACGCATTGTTTCTGTGTGAAATTTTGCTGTGCTTTTATTGGATTTGAAGATTACTGAATATCTTGTAATTTTCAGAAGATATTTGTGATCGTATTGCACTGTTTATAGTGAATAAAGCCTTTTTATTGTTCTTATATATTGACATCAGTCCTATCGAACCCCGAGCTCAAAACATTTGGTGTCAGAAGTGGGATTGAATGCCGATTACAAGAGCAATGGAGGGGCAACTGAACAAATTATTGGAGAAATTAGGAGCTATGGATTAAAAAATGACTGCCAACCTTGGCGAGTTGAAAGAAGAAATGAAGAAAGATATGTCAGCGATGGATGAGAAAATGACTGCGAACCAGGCTGAAATGAAGGAAATGTCGGAAGAAATGAAGAAGGAAATGTCAGCGATAGATGAGAAAATGACTGCCAACCTTGGCGACTTAAAAGATGAAATGAAGAAGGATATGTCAACCAACCTTGGAGAGTTGAAAGACTTAATAGAGGATAAAATAACATCTTTAAATGACAGAATTGACGGTGTGGAAAACAAAGTTGAAGGAAGATTTCAAGAAATAGAAGGAAAGGTAGAAGAAATTCAAAGGACAGCCAGTACCGTAGAAGAAAGAGTAGAAGAAAAAGTTCAAAAGATCGCCGAGACCGTTGAAGAAAGAGTAGAAGAAAAAGTTCAAAAGATCGCCAAGACCGTCGAAGAAAGCATAGAGAATGTAAAAAAAGATTTGGAAAAAGTCAAGAAACAGAAGATAACTGCCGGAAGCTATACCGAAGATGTCAAGTATCAATCTATGCTTCCTCGTTCCTGTATTAAACTCTCGACCTATAATGGAAAATCCTCATGGCCAGTTTTTAAGACACAATTTGGGATCGTAGCGGACGCCAATGGATGGGATTCCCAGACAAAGGCTTGCCAGTTAGCTGCTTCTCTACGAGCTGATGCTGCCGACGTCCTACAGACTTTGCCTGCAAATGAACCGCTGGATTTTGAAACGCTCGTCAGTGCCTTAGAATTACGCTTTGGCGAGAAATGCATGAAGGAATATAGCAGACTCCAGCTCAAATCTCGACAGCAGAAATCCACTGAATCCCTGCAAGAGCTTGCTACGGATGTCGAGAGACTTTCCCACCTTGCTTATTCTGGCTGTCCGACTGAAATTAGAGAAAGTTTAGCTCTGCAACATTTTATCGATGGTGTGCGTGACCCTGAGATCCAGACAGCACTCCGGATTGCAGATCTCAATGATCTAAAAGGGGCTTTGGTTTACGCTCTGAAATTCGAGGCAGCCCAGCAAGCTACTAGGAAAGATCGACACTTTGTGCGAGCAGCCAACCTGCCTGAGACGTCGGATAGAGCTGTGGAGCGCTTACAGCAGCAGATGAAGGACATAATGAGACAGATGAACTCCTTAATGGCCAACAAGCCTTACAGGAAGATCAAGTGCTGGAAATGCGGTGGAGAAGGCCATATCCAAATCGACTGCACAAGACAACCCAGCACTGAAGGTAATAGCTCACCCGCGAACGGAGGAGCAGGAAAACTGATTAATGGTCATCTCACGGGGTGGAGGTTGCCAGATCTTAAGAAGCCTCATTTTCAAGTATGTGAAATTTCTGCAAGAAGTTGCGGCGAAAACGGAGTTTTTCTAGTCGGAAGTGTGAATGATTTGCCCTGTAATATGATCATCGATACAGGAGCCAATGTGACCATCATTCGGAAAGATCTAGCTCAGCGGCTGAAAGAAAAACTCTCCTGGACCCCGCCACGTGTTATCCTTCAAACTGTGACCGGAGATAAGATCGACATATTTGGAAGAATGACACTGGAAATAAAGTTTGGGAACGCCGCTTACCATCATACAGTCTATGTGGCCGATATTTCAGATCCTTTCATACTAGGACTGGACTTTTTAAAAGAGCATGAATTTACACTGGATTTTAAGAATAATGAGTTACGCTCTGCTCAAGAAGATGTCACTATTTTCAAACTTGGAAATGAGTCCGGGTCCATTCAACGGATCACAGCCAAGGCAGATGTTACCATCCCTCCTCGAACCGAAATGATGATACCTGGAGTAACTGGAAACGAAAGAATTTTCCAGTATGGCTTGACTGGATATCCTGAGAAGAGCCCAAAGGGAGTGCTAATAGCATCAGCACTGGTAGATCTGTCGAGAGATGTCATACCTGTGAGAATTGCGAACGTAAGTGAAAAATCTAGAATTATCCAGAAGGGTGAAGTGCTTGCAACTTGTGCTCCAGTCACCTGTGTTTGCAAAGACCCGAGCTTGACGTTGTCGGAGCCGCCTACAAGTTTAACACCTGAAATTGGACGAAATGAAAATTTATCTCCTGAACAGAGACATGCCGCAGAAAGACTGTTCCAGGAATTTAAGGATGTGTTTTCTCAAAACGAGAGTGATATTGGTCGCACTTCACTGACACGGCATAGAATTGATACTGCCGGCCATCCACCGATTAAACAGCATCCCAGACGTTTGCCGTTCGCTAAACAAGAAGAGGTGTCTAAGCTCTTACAACAGATGCAGGATAGTGACATCATCGAACCGTCATCAAGTCCGTGGGCCTCTCCCATCGTGTTGGTCCGAAAGAAAGATGGCTCCACAAGATTTTGTGTGGATTATCGTAAACTTAACGATATCACGAAGAAGGACAGCTATCCTCTACCAAGAATAGACGACACGCTAGATACTCTTTCAGGACATAAATGGTTTTCCACACTGGATTTGAAGAGTGGATATTGGCAGGTAGAGATCCATCCTGATGACAAAGAGAAGACTGCATTTACTACTGGACTAGGACTTTGGCAATTCAAAGTTATGCCGTTCGGGCTCTGCAATGCTCCAGCAACGTTCGAGCGCCTCATGGAGACTGTGTTAAAAGGCCTGACTTTTGAAGCTTGTCTCATCTACCTAGACGACGTCATCGTTGGTGGCCGCACGTTTGAAGAACATCTAGAAAATATTCGAAAAGTGTTAACGAAGCTAAGAGCGGCGAATTTAAAGCTGAACCCTTTGAAATGCAAGTTCTTCCAACGGGAAGTAAACTATTTAGGACACATCATCTCAGCTGAAGGTGTTCGAACAGATCCTGAAAAAGTGTCTGCAGTAAAGCACTGGAAACGTCCGGAAAATGTCCATCAGTTGCGAAGCTTTCTGGGACTATGCACTTATTACAGAAAGTTTGTACAGGGGTTCTCCAACATCGCAAGACCCTTGCATAGGCTCACTGAAAGCAAACAGAAGTTTCTATGGACACAAGAATGCGACAATTCCTTCCAGCGGCTGAAAGAAGCTCTCACATCCTCTCCAGTCCTTACCTATCCAGACCCCGACAAACAATTCATTGTGGACACGGATGCCAGTCATGAAAGTGTCGGCGCTGTACTTTCCCAAGAAATAGACGGCCAAGAACGAGTCGTAGCATACTGGAGCAAATGTTTATCGAAACCAGAGCGGAATTATTGCGTCACTCGTAAGGAGTTATTAGCTATAGTGAAAGCCATAGAACACTTCCATCACTATCTCTATGGCAGGAAATTTCTCCTTCGCACTGATCACGCATCCCTAACATGGCTGATGAATTTTAAGAACCCAGAGGGCCAAGTACCCAGATGGATACAACGACTCCAGGAATACGACTTTGACATCAAGCATCGTAAAGGCTCATCGCAAGGAAATGCTGATGCCTTATCAAGAAGACCGTGTCCCGAAAGTTGTCGCTATTGTTCCAGAGCGGAGAACAAGTATAATCCCGAACATGTCATACGCCAGACGAAGACTTCACAATCAACGCCACCAGATCCCTGGAGTAATGAGAAGATTCGAGAAGATCAAATGGCAGACTCTGACATCAAACCAATCTTGGAGTTATTAGAATCTTCTAGCACGAAGCCCAGTTGGAAAGACATCTCGACTTACAGTCCTACGACGAAGCAATATTGGGCTCTTTGGAACTCTCTCCACGTCAGGAATGGTGTCCTGTTCCGAAAATTCGAATCGGAAGATGGGAAGACATCTCGGTCGCAGATGGTACTTCCTCGATCCCGAATACCAGAGGTCCTCAAGGAATTACATGGCAGTCCCACTGGTGGCCATTTTGGAGTCATGAAAACATTACATAGAGTCCGAGAGCGCTTCTTCTGGGGAAAAGTGAGAGCTGACGTCGAACGATGGTGCAAATCTTGCGATGCATATGCAGCTCGGATAGGACCAAAGAAACGTAGCCGAGGAAGACTACATCTCTACAATGTAGGAGCACCTTTTGAACGCATCGCCCTTGACATCCTAGGCCCTCTGCCAAGAAGTGCTGATGGCAACAAATACCTCCTTGTTGTCATGGACTACTTCACGAAATGGCCTGAAGTTTATGCCATCCCTGATCAAGAAGCTTCTAAGGTTGCGGATGCCTTGGTACACCAGTGGATATCAAGGTATGGAGTCCCCCTGCAAATGCATTCTGACCAGGGGAGAAATTTCATCTCTGCTGTGATTGAGGGTCTCTGTCAACTTCTCGGAATGGACAAAACTAGGACGACGCCTTTACATCCACAATCGGATGGCATGGTTGAGAGATTTAATCGTGCCATCCTCAACAATCTCTCACTGCTAGTCTCAAGAAACCAACAAGACTGGGACCAAAAACTTCCCTTGTTTCTTCTCGCCTATCGCAGCGCCGTCCATGAAACAACCGGCTATTCTCCGTCTCAGATGCTTTTCGGTCGTGATCTTCGTCTACCTTGTGATCTGATTTTTGGTCTCCCGCCAGATGCACCTTCATCGCCAGAGAGATACGTGCAGAATCTCCAGGCACGATTTGAAGACGTCCACATCTTGGCTCGAGAGCGGATCAATATACAGACGGAGAAGATGAAGACCAGGTACGACACGAAAGCCACGGGACGTCAATTCAAAGAAGGTGACAAGGTTTGGTTTTATAATCCGACTCGACGTAAAGGACTTTCTCCCAAACTGCAATCGCACTGGGACGGTCCTTATACAGTCCTAAACAGACTGAACGATGTCGTAATTCGGATCCGAACGTCACCAAGTTCGAAGCCTAGAGTCGTTCATTACGACAGGCTGGCTCCATACTATGGCCATAGTACTTAGTTCATTGATTGTAAATAGTGTAATGTAAATAATGTAAATTAGTATGACCATGGTCTTGTATATAAGTTAATGTAAAAATTTCTTTTGCTTAGCATTATTATTATTATTATTATTATTTAAATATTTGTATGTAATAATGTCTATGCTTTAATTTAATTTAATTTTTTAAATAAGTGTATATTTTGTATAATTCAGCATTATGAATGTGTTTTGAATAGTATAGCATTTGTTGGTAATGGGTTTGCTTTCCGATCAAAGGTTGAATACCAACGTTATAAGTGCACAAATAATGCACAAAAAATACATATTGACTGTGTATTATTTGTGCATTTATAACGTTGGTATTCTTCTTTTTAATGTGTAACTTGTCTCTATGCAGCACCTAAAAGTAGTCTTCCATCATGTTCATATTCCATTATAGATATTCAGTGCAACATTTTTACTTCATAATGTTCCTAAACAATTTAAAAGTCCTTCCAACCTGTACCGGGAGAAAAAGGTAGCTTTCATAATCCATGTTTTTAAAAATTCAACTCATTTTACTGAAACACCCTAAGCTAAATTCCTAGGAACTCGATTATAGAAAATCCATCCCGGTTTTCGTTAATACTGAATTTGAATACAATCTTCAGCATGAGAATTACAGCATAACAAAAATCAGATTATTTCAAAATGTCAGCAAGCCTAGAATTTGAAACTGCCATTTCGCAGCCATTTTTTAAGATGAAGCCAAACCAAAAACTTTTTTGAGTCCTTGTATTACAATCTAACACGTAACGGAAACAACTTATTGAATTTATAACTTTTTATACATCTTTTTGAATTTAAATAAAAAATAAAAAAATTATTGGCCGCCATTTTGAAACAAGATGGCGCATCAATCTGTACAACGAACTCGGTAGAGACCTTGGTATGTTCTGTGAACATGATCAGTCACATTCATGTCAGTTCATAAATACGAGAGTTATAGCATAACAAATATCAGATTGTTTCAAATTCTCAGCAACCCTAGAATTTCAAACTGCCATATCTCAGCCATTTTTTAAGATATAGCAAAACTAAGTCCTCCACATAGCCGTCCTGCCAGCAATGGCCAGCCGCTACGCGGCATCTCTTCAGTTGCGCTACGCGCCCCGGTGCCATGCACCAAACCCGTTTAAGCTAGTGAAACCTGGCAGGGGCCTGGTCGCCGGTCTAAAAAAAAAAAGATATAGCAAAAACAAAAAACAAAACGTTCCAGAATCCCTGTATCACTTTCTAACGCTTAGCAGAAACAATTTATCAATTTTTAATTTTTTTGTACATCTTTTTAAATTTTTTAAAATTAAAATTTTTTTAACTGACCGCCATTTTGAAACAAGATGGCGGATGAAGCTGACCAACGAACTCGGTTGAGACCTTGTTATGTTTTATACACATACTAAAGTCACATCCAAATCGGTTCATAAATAAGATAATTATAGCATGACATATATATATATATATATATATATCAACATTTTAACGGACGGTGGTTTGGGTGTCTGGGGGTCATGATCGGTGAAAATATACCAAAACTTTTTGGAATTGCTTTCCTCCAAACAGATGCAATAGGTAGCTTTTTGTAATGAAAGCTATCTAATACTTTCTGCGATTATTATAAATTCCTCATTCTGTTTTATTCTTTATAGATCCTCTTCCCCAATGATAATTTATCTATGATATTTTCTTCAATTCCCATAATTTAATTTTTAGAAAAATTTCGCGCGGGAGCGTATTTAATTTGAGTGTTTATATCCGATATAAAAAGTAGTAAAAAGAAGAAAATTTAAATATGTTAGCATGTCTTCACCCTTAATTTATTTCCATGGATTGAGATTTATACATTTCATTCGAAAAGTTCTGCATATTAATGTCTGTCACATTTCCACTTGCGTTCTAGTAATTAGTTTTGCACACTTTAAAATTTGTACACAAGCAATTAGTGGAGTTTCCATTTTCTTCTTCATAAACATAATTTTACATTTGGGAGTCATTAGAAATTATTCAAAGTTCCGCGCGAACATCTTAGATTAAAGGAAATGTTAATTGCTTCGAATGTATGTCCCATTTAAAATTGAGATTCTGTTTATTTAAATTATTTAAATTGTTTTTTAAAATTTATTTTCGATCAGGGCTTTACAAATTTGATGGAATCTGGTGACCAGCATAAAATTCTAGTAGACAGTAAAAAAATATTTTCAACACAGTACCAGATAGTCACTTGTTATCAAAACCAAGTTGACGCCGATCTATTGTGCAATGTGTGCGGTACACACAGGCCCCAAGATGATAAAGTCGCCACCATAAAGTTGAACAGATTCTATTGGATCTATTTTTCTACATACTAGGTTTTTCAATTTTGTGGAAGGTTTTGCTATAAGGCAGATATTGAATCTGCTAAGTTTATATTTTAATCTTTCAAACAATCCAGGAAAATATTATAAAGTCGATAGCTTTGAGTTTTGTTCATCTGAATTTTTTTTTATTATTATCCATGCTCGTAATTAATTTATTAATAGTGCTGTCTTTGTATCCGTTATTTCTTGTGATGTCACGTATTTTATTAGTAAAGGCTCTTCTAATAAAATATCTACAGGCAGAAACTTTATAGGAAAAAGGTGCTTGAGCATTATTTGGAAAAGGGGATTGATTAGCTATTGTTTTTCTATATACAGTACGTTTTATGCCATGGTGGGTTTTGATTAACAGCACATCCAAATAAGGGAGTGTATTATTTTGTTCAACTTCCAAATTGAATTTAATCATAGAATCAATACTATTTATCTGAGCAAGAAAGCTATTAAGAGAGGTATCTGTATGTTGCCAAATGATGAAAATATCGTCTACGTATCTGAGCTATGCATAAGGGGTATAATCTATTTTATTATATATATCAGTTTCTGAAGGTCGTAATATAAACTCAGCTAAAAGTCCAGATATAGGAGATCCCCATTATTGTGCTTATAGATTTTATGGTCAAATGTAAAATAGTTACCAATACAGTTATTTAATTATTTAATTTAGTTATTTGATAACTGCATTGACAACTTAAGGAACATTAACGACAATATGAAAATAACATTACGGAGTGCTCTTGATCTTATAGTTAATAACAACTATTTTACATTTGACTATCAAATCTGTAAGCAAAATATTGGGGCCCGGATGGGATCCGCTATATCTAGACTTTTAGCTGAGTTTATATTACGACCTTTGGAAACTGATACATATAATAAATTAGATTATCCCCTCATACATAGCTCAGATACGTAGACGATATTTTCATCATCTAGCAACCCACAGATACCTCGCTTAATAGCTTTCTTGCTCAGATAAATAGTATTGATTCTATGATTAAATTCAATTTGGAAGTTGAACAAAATAATACACTCCCTTATTTGGATGTGCTGTTAATCAAAACCCACCATGGCTTAGATATTCTATATATGTTTATACTGTATATATAAATTCAATAGCAAATCAACCCACTATTCCAAATAATGCTCAAGCACCTGTTTTCTATAAAGTTTTTGCCTTTACACATTTTATTAGAAGAGCATTTACTGTCTGTACCCCTACTCAATTAACCAATGAAATAAATGAAATAAGTGACATCGCAAGAAATAACGGATACAAAAACATCACTATTAATAAATCAATTAACAGCATGGATAATAAAATGAAGAAAATTTTTAATGAACAAAACTTAAAGCGATCGACTTTACAATATTTTCCTGGATTGTTTGTAAGATTAAAATATAAATTTAGCAAATTCAATATCTGCCTTATTGCAAAACCTTCCTCAAAAAAAAAAAAAAAAAAAAAAAAAAAACATAGTATGTAGAAAAATAGATACAATACAATCTGATGAAGTTTTTGGTGTTTATGAAATCCAATTCACCAAGGTAGATAGAACATTACAATAGTATATAAGAATGACAAACAGAAAATTTAAAACTAGAATAAAAGAACATAAAGCAGATATCAAATATGACAGAAGAACTACAGTCTTAGTAAGACTACATAAAATAGAGCCTTTTAAGATTAATTTCAACATTAGTAAAATAATTTTTCCCTCAAGAGTTTATTTCACATTCATTATCCGTGAATCAATAGGAATATATTTGCATAACGAGAACATTTGCAACGAATCAACTTCTTTTGAATTACCTAAAATTTAGCACGCGATGGTTTACAAATTAAAAGAAGCAATAAAATTAAAAATAATAATAATAATTTTCACGTTTCCAGTTTCCAGTTTAACCAATTTAAGCATCTGCTTACATTGGATATGTGATCTCGTGATTTATGCTCATCATTTTCAAAAACTTTGCAAGAATATTTTATTTATCATTTTGATCTGAAGAAGTCGCCGTTTGTGCGCATGGAATATATGTCATCTATATATTAAAATGCATTTTTAGGCCTTTTTGTTATGATTTTTATCACTTTAGGCAGTAATTACACTTTAATTTAAAATTAACAAGTGATTTTATTATATTATTTGTAACATTTCACCGATGCTGGATCGAAAATGTCTAATGCATTTGATAAGAAAGTGTTTTTGCATTTTAAATATGAAAGACTACATCTGGAACTTTTGAATTTGAATTTTGTTATAATATGCCGTAATATGAACATTATTCAATCATTTTTGAAGAATCGAAATACATTTGCGAACTTGAACATTACTAGTCTTAATAGACAATTTTAACAAAAATGCTTGGCATTATGTATTAAGAAGAAATACGCCTATTTCAACTGTCTACAACAAAGAACTTTTGATTTATACTTTAAATTTGTATCATGAACTCCACCATATAGTTTTGATATCTTAATGCAAAGTCTAGAAAGTATAGATTTGGAAAATATAACTCTAAAGAAACAATACAATGTCCTAAAACTGAAAAACTTTGTAGCACTCAAAGTAAACCTTTTAAACGTATTTGCAAACCTGTGGATTTTCTGAACTTATCTAACAGAACAATATATGAAAAGGAAATAAATGTACTAGAACATGGATCTAAACATAGTTTTCCGACGAAACCTTATCTAAAATCTATTCTTACTGAGCTTGAAACTGTTGTACAAACTTCCCATAGTGAATATAAAGAAGAAATTCGCAACATTATGTACCATGAACTTAACACATTAATAAAACAACCTACAGTTCTATCTAATGATGAATTAAATACCATGAAGATCCTAAAGCTTGATCCGGAAATTATCTTAATTCTGATGGATAAATCTAATAAATTAGCTATATTAAATACAAATTACTATAAAAATGATTGAATGTATCAATAATATGAACTGTATAGAAGTCAAGAAGAACCATCTTAACACAATTAACAAAACAGTTAATGAAATAGTAAATAAAGGTAATTGGTCTGATTATACGAAGGGCAGCCGGAAAATAAGTTTCACCTGGTGACTGTGGACAGAGGTGTGTATGAAATACAAAAAATGTAATGAGACATTAAAGATAAAACATAACTTTATTTTTCCACATTAATACCAAGTACATTGAGACATTTGTCATACCGCTTTATAAGCTTCAAAAAATCCTCCAGGAAAAAATCAGGGCTTTGAATACGGACGAAGCGTTAGATGGCTATGGGCGAAAGATGACACAGCAGGTTAACGCGAACGTGTAAGACAATGATACACCATTGGGTAGAGGTCGACCGTGATCAAGCAGATGGCGCTGTTGCAGTCAACAGCGCCATCTGTGCAGGCACTGCAACAGCTCCATCTGCTTGATCGCGATCGACCTCTACCCAATAGTGTATCGGTGTCTTGCACGTTCGCGTTCACCTGCTGCAAAGAAATTTCACGTGGAAATTCTACACTAGTGTATAGGATCTTTGCCTGCTGTGTCATCTTTCGCCCATAGCTGTTCAACGCTTCGTCCGTATGCGAAGCCTTGATTTTTTCCTGGAAGGCTTTTTGAAGCTTATAAAGCGGTATGACAAATGTCTCAATGTATTTGGTACTAATGTGAAAAAATAAAGTTATGTTTTATCTTTAATGTCTCATTACATTTTTTGTCTTTCATACACAGCTCTGTCCACAGTCTCCAGGGGAAACTTATTTTCCGACTGCCCCTCGTATTAAACTTATACTTAGAGTTAATAAATTAGCCAACAATTGTGGGTAGACTTAAAGATCATAAAGCAAATATGCCAATAAGAGCAATAGTAACGAAATGTTTAGGTTCCACATATTACATAGAAAAAAACCTTTGTGGTTTTATTGAAAAATATCTTATCATCTTGTGTGCATGAAGCATATGTAGTCTATATATTAAAAGGTATTTTTAGGCCTTTTTGTTATGTTTTATCACTTTAAGCAGTAATTACACTTTAATGGTATGGTTTACAAGTTAAACTAGTCGGATGTGCCAGTCCTAAAACTTTCTTCTATCTCAAACAGGTTTCACATACACTAAAAGAATCAGCAACCAATTTATATCAAGGTCTAACTGAAGCTAAAGTTTTATTAAATTCCGTGGATTAGTTTTTGACATATAACTAATGCTAAAATCGTGTAAATCCTGCAAAATGCAGCATAGCAGCGCCACCTGTTGGGAGATTTAGACCGAAACCTAATCAATAATAACTTATGACAACATCTAACTAAATCTGACGTTTGATGAAAATCCGTTTATTAGTGCTTGAGATAGAGTTATCGTGATAATAATGAAGTAGCATAGCAGCGCCACCTGTTGGGCTATTTACACCAAAACGTAATCAGCGTCTGTTTATGTCAAGGTCTAACAGAATCAGAAGTTTAATAAAATTCCGTGCATTCGTTTTTGAGATATAGCTATAGTAAAAATAATGAAAAAAGTGTTATAGCAGCGCCACCTGTTGGGATAGCTACACCAAAATGTAATCAGCGTCTACTTATGTTAAGGTCTAACAGAATCTGCAGTTTCATGAAAATAACTCCATTAGTTCTTGAGATAGAGCTATTACGGAAATCGCAAAAAATGCAGCATGGCAGCGCCACTTGTCGGGCAATTTTCCCCAAAAACTAATCAGCACCCATTCATATTAGAGACTAACTGAATATAATTTTTTATTAAATTCCGAGCATGTTATGTCCGAGCATATAGACAGACAGACAGACAGGAACAGGAACAGGATCAGGATGACCACCTCAGGAAAGACAGACAGATAGACAGAGTCACAGACAGACATTTTCTAAAAACAGTCAAATCGTGTTCAGGACCTTCTAAAACTTATAAGTCCGCCGAAAACCGGAAGTCGAAAATTTTCATGAATCTAATACTTTCTTCTTGTAAAGATAGAAGAAAGTAAAAAGCAACAATAATAATAATAATAATAATAATTTCCACGTGTTCCAGTTTGACCAATTTAAGCATCTGCTTGCATTGGATATGTGATCTCGTGATTTATGCTCATCATTTTCAAAAACTTTGCAAGAATGTTTTATTTATCATTTTGATGTGAAGAAGTCGCCGTTTGTACGCATGAAACATATGTAATCTGTATATTGAAAGGTATTTTTAGGCCTTTTTGGTATGTTTTTATTACTTTAAGCAGTAATTATACTTTAATTTATGGAGATCTTCATTTTGAAAGTAATAATTGATTCCCGGTGAGTAAAATGTTAAGTGAATATAGTGTTTTTTTTATTTATTTATTTTTTATTAAATAAAATAAAATCTATTTTGACTGCATTTACTAGGTTTAACAACTTCCTGCGATAAATATTTTAATTTTTGAAGAAAAAAATTAAATGTAATTTTAAATGCAGAATAAATGTTAATGACATATTTACAATATATATATAAATTGTTTACTACGAAACTTCTAATATCTACAACAAAACAAATTCTTATATATATATATACTTTATAAATAATAGGTCTATATTTATTTATACTGTTAAAGAATAAAAAGAAAATATATAGAGCATTATTCTTTCAAACAAAAAGTCATTTTTTTCTTTAAATAAAATAAGAAAGTTAAATGATACTGATGAAAGGATAAAAACATTCATTATCTTCGACGCTGATATAAAAATAACAGCTACTGAGATGATTTAAGTTTTTTGTTACTTCAGAGAATGTCAGGTTAAGCAAATTGGGGTTTAAAGAAAGATTTATATTATACCCTTAAAACTTGCCTAGATTTTTTTTCTCAGAATAAAGAGAAGATTTATATTTTCTCTACGTTCTTATCATAACGAAAAATTTTAATCTGTGCACGTTTATTATTATGCAATTGAAAACATTTCAAAATTAATCACTTCACATGTTTTTTATAAGTGTTTCTTTACAAAGGTTATTTAACTTAAATATATTTTAAAACATACAAATACTTTTTAAGTAAAAAATAAAACCGACTTGAATTGACAAGAACTGACAAGAAATTGAATTTACACTCTTTAATATATAACTCAACCACACTGCAAAAAATATTTGTTGATTTTACGGTATAATACTGGCATCCTAGCTGTTAGTATAATATAGTAAAATTTTCTGTAATAAACAGTAAAATAAGCAGTAATACGCTAGTTGCGGCAGCGTATTACAGATTATTTTGCTGTTAATTTTACAGTATAATTCTGGCATCTGGGATGCCAATATTATACCGTAAAATCAACAAATATTTTTCGCAGTACAGGTTTTTGTATATAAAGATGGATAGAAATAAATTTTTAACACATTTTCTGATATGCTATCTATATTGTAAAGGATAAACGTGTCCGTGCGTCACACGGACGTCATTTTGCCAATGGCAACACTTAACGATGAAATTTACTACTGCATATTTAAAATTTTTTTAAACATCGCATATTTAAAATTTGCCCACCGTTCTTTAGGAGAAAAATCTTGTTTCAAATCCAATTTGTTTGAAAACTGTATCGCAATTTACTCATTTATTATTTAGCTTTTAAATTAATTAATGATTAAATTGTTTAAATTAATAAATGATTTTTTAAATCTCTATCGCTTGCAGATGATTACAAAATATTAAAACGTTTGCTCTTTAAACAATATAAAAAGTTCAGCATTTGCTTCCATCTAATATTCAATAAAGAATTTTACAATTTCAATAAACAATAAATAATGTAGTACATACAAAACAAAAATTTAACAGTCATGTAATTGAAATAAGCGCCTAAACCCGTGAAATTATCAAAATGGAAACAACTGCTGTAGTTAACGATATTTGTAGCAATTTCTTCAACTATTAACTTCTGGCATGAGGCCAATACGAAATGACTGCTTTTAATAAATATCAAAATTTTATTTGAATATATAACTGACATATTTGATATAAAAATGCTCTTTGGTGTTGCTAGGAGGCAATCTAAAAAATTATTAAACGTAAAATTTCTTTTAGAGTTTTCAATAAAAAAAAGTGGTTTTCACATATATTCTCTGTCCTGGGATCCCGGGTTGAATGCCAATTATAAAAGAAAATATGTACTAACAAGGGAACCACTGAAGGTGCAGCTAGCACTTTTCATCGAGAACTGGTGCTTTTTGCAGGCCTATACATAAAAGTGAGAGAACCGATAACATTTCTCTGTTAAAATCATATTTTATATATTTTTGAATCTTTTAATTTTTTTATTATTGATTTTTTAAATGTTAATTACGCGCAAAAAGTGAGTTCAGTTGCCAAATATGACGCTACGAATTCAAACCATTATTCACACACAGCAGAATGCTAGGGCATTCGGCCAGGTTTGCCGGGAAAAATTAAACGTTAATGAGTTATGCCAACTTTTCACAGCCAAAAATATTAATATAGTGTTGTAATTTATCAAAATCTAATTTGAAGGAATCTTTAACCTTTTTAAAACTTATTATTGACTAATTTGTATTTTAAAGTACTTTTCTCAAAAAAAACTTCTACGTTAATAGTACGATAAGTGTTCTTAAAAATTGCATTTTGAAAAAGCTATGCTGCTGTAATATCAATAAATATGCTATTAACAGAAAAAATTTATCGATTCTTACACTTCGTAATATAGGTCTTTAAAAGGCACCATGTCTCAATGCTAGGTGCGAGCTGCACCAAAAGTGGTTCCCTTGTAAGATATGTTTCTGATCACAATACAACATTTTAATATTTTTACAACTAAATTATGAATCAATACATTAATTTTAGGGCATTTTCTAACTGGGCCACCACAGGCAATAAATTGTCCTACATTCCTTGTAACTCGTACATTGGTATGGGAGTTGAAACAACACTGGATTGAATGATGTGTCATTAAACGCTCGTCAAAATAGGCCAAATCGCTGCGAAACTGCAACAATGAAATATTTTAAAGACTTAAAATAGAAGAAATATTTTTAAAATATTTATTTGTTTTGTTACATTCTTCTATCTATATTAGAAGGAAGTATTGTAATCGAAATTTTTTCGACTTCAGGTTTTCGATGGATTTACACGTTTTAGGGGTCAAAGATTTCGAAAAACCTGTTTGTACAAAATGTCCATCTGTCCGTCTGTATGTCCTCATTGTATCATCGAAAAGTGTGTGAAGTTATGCCTAGAATTGAGCCAAATTGTTTTCTATATTTTTCACTTTCGCCTGCAGGTCTCAGTTGAA